>CATQJL010000316.1:68079432-68730117 GCA_958299035.1 Cylicocyclus nassatus
AAGCAGTGGTATCAACGCAGAGTACTGGGCAAATCTTTTGATATACGATTGTCTCCAATATCTTGTTTTCAACAATCTTGAATTTGCATGCCGACGCCTCTTCGCATGGGTGTAACGCAACAAGCATTACACATAGGAGACTGCCATGGGCACCGTTCGATAGTACTGTTTCACTAGATTATTGTGCGCTAAACATCAGCCGAAGACTCCCTTTCAAAAGATATAGAAGAGCTGATAAACTCTGGAAAAATAAAGCTGTTCCAAGTTTTACTAGCCGTAACTTTCTTTAGAATGAACATTTTCGAAATCAGAAAGCAGATTTGTGTTCATCTTGTCAAGTCGAATCTTACTGTATACAGCATGTTCTTGAAGTTCCGTTGTCAATTTTTTCAAAATTTTCTGCGCGCGTATATTCACAAGGTCGCAACGCAGCGCAGAAAATTTTGAAAAAATTGAAAACGGAACTTCAAGAACATGCTGTATACAGTAAGATTCGACTTGACAAGATGATCAACGCAGAGTACTAAATGTTCATTCTAAAGAAAGTTACGGCTAGTAAAACTTGGAACAGCTTAATTTTTCCAGAGTTTAACAGCTCTTCTATCTCTTTTGAAAGGGAGTCTTCGGCTGCTGTTTAGCGCACGATAATCTAGTGAAACAGTACTATCGAACGGTGCCCATGGCAGTCTCCTATGTGTAATGCTTGTTGCGTTACACCCATGCGAAGAGGCGTCGGCATGCAAATTCAAGATTATTGAAAACAAGATATTGGAGACAATCGTATATCAAAAGATTTGCCTTGACGAGCTGAATACAACGTTGTTTTCGGATTTTGAATATACTCATTCGGAAAAAGTTATGGCCCTGCGTAATTTGCGTGATTCACATGAATTTCGCGGAATTCTCGGAAATTTTGCATGTTCTGTGAGTGGTTTTGTACTATAAGAGATAGAGTGATAAAAACTCAAACAGCGTTTTCTAAAGTACATTTCTTAATGTATATCAAAAATGATCCAATTTTGCGTCGTCAGTGATAAATGATAAAATGATGATATCAATGACAACGACAGATAAGAATGGCTTAAATTCATGCGGTCGATTCACGTTCATCTTCCATATAGGTACAGAATTTCAGCCCAGGCGTGAAGCGAGTTGAAGCAAAAATGCCATTCTAGGTAAGAATTGGCAGCAATGGCATGTGCCGATGAAAAATCGATCGATTGCTGCAGCGAGGGATCTACCAATTGCACCGAGCGATAGAACTAGAAAAGCCTGTAGATCACTTATAATGAGAGAAAGAGCGATAGAAATTCACACAGCTTTTCCTACAGTACTTTCCTTACCATATGCAAAAAATGATCCAAAAATGTGTTATTATCAGTGATAAATGATAAAATGCTTATATCAGCGATAAGGGTAGATAAAAACTGCCCAATTTTTCGCGATAGTTTTCGATAACGAGAGCTTCGTACCAGAACCTCCTATACGCGATTTACACTGTGATAAATGTTCACAAAAGCCTTAACGTAGAAAACAACAAGTTATCATTGTATGTCTACCCCATCACTATGAACTACGGACATACCGTATATCAAAAGATTCGTCTCATCAAGCTGAAGCCAAATTTTCACTCAGATTACAAATAAAGTATTTTAAAAGAAGTTATAGCTAAATCCCGCTTATCCCGCAAATCCCGCGAATCCCGCAAATCCCGCGAAGTCGCGAATCCCGCGAATTCCGCGAATCCCGACAATCCCGCGAATCCCGACAATCCCGCAGTTTTGGACAAATTCCACCGCTGCAACTGTACATTTCAACGTTTTGGTTTCTTGAAGCGGAATCCTTTTCTGAAAAATCTTAGAATCCCTCAGGCAGAAATCAGATATACAAAATTCAGTGTGGTGTTATGGCGAAAGTGAATGTTTGCTTTGCTTTTATCTGTTGGAAAATTCCAGAATGGTCATGTTGTCCGCCTGGAGTGGACTCGCGTCGGTTATCCGTCGCTGCCACCGACGGCGAACTACACCGTCTACGACGGCACGACCATCCTTTACATAAAAGGAGTCACAGAAGAGGACGAAGGCCAGTACAGATGCATGGCCACCACAATCAACTCGATTGCAACCGACGATGCGACATTAACAATCGGTGTACCTGCTGGCAGTCAGTCTTTTTTGTTTACTAACCCATTTGAGTTTGCTTCGCTTCAAAGCCTTAACAGATAGCTATTCCCTGCTTTCATAACAAAATGTGAAGAATGCATTGTGAGTTTTCGTTTCAACATTAGACTGGCAAAAGAGTATCGGCCTTAGATGTAGTGATCTCACCGGACCTTTACGGAGATTTTTGTTCTTTTCAGGAGTGGGAGTTGCAAAATGTAAATACACACCACCAAGGACTGAAAAGATTAAATGTCAGTAATTTTTGCACAGTTCATAACGCAGGCAACTCATCAGAGGAACCTTTTTGTTCTTTCAAGCGTTTCCAAAGCAGCGTTGTACCACGGCTTATTGCCTTTTTCGAAAACATGTCAAAGCAAAAAGCACGGCCACCGTAGTATGTCTAAAAAGCCCAAGTTGAATGCCGAATGTGCGATATGTTGTTAGAACAAGTAAATCAAAACGACTTATCAACAGTACATCTTAGAGATCAAATTGTTTAATATTGTTTCAAAAACACCTGGATATACAGTCGAATCATCTCATTTGATCATGAATGCATAACAAACACCGTCCATCTTTGGCGTCCTCATTCTGAATTTGCATTGCCAGAAACGCAGATACCGACCGATTTTGACTGCCTGCATCATTTTGAGGTGATTAGTACCTCTTGAAAAGGAAAAAACATAATGGACTCATAAAAAAGACTTATCAAGAGGGTTGTTTCCTCCAAAAATCCAGGATGGGAACGCCAAAGTTGGAAAGTGTGTGCAATGACACACTTATATAAAATGATTCGAATGTACGAACACAAAGTCTAGAATTTTGGGTACTGTTTTTTGACTACTTATCGAAATACAGAGGAAAAAATTTATTTTAATCTTTATAAAGATAAAGAAAAGTTTGACATTTGATCAAGAGAAAAATCAAGGAAAGACACTTGATGCACCAAGAACTTTTGGTTTTGACACTCTTGTTAAGCAAGCTTTGGAACCAATCAAGTCCTTTGATCTAGTCCAAATTATCGAAATGTGATAGCGCACAGAGTTTCCGAACCTAGGAATCTCAATGGGTCACTATTTTGCGAGCGAAAAATATAAGAATGTTTTCATATTTGGTCCATGTTTATCTATGTTAGGAAAATTGCTCGAAGCACTTGTTTTTATAGATCAGTGTCATTACCCCCTGTCTAGGACTAGAGCACTGGCATTTTCTATCTCCATTAAGGTGTAGAAAAAGTTTTGAGCACAATGTTGGCTCGTGCATGTTTTCACTTAATTCATGTGATGAGTTAGGAATAAACTTTGAGCGGAAAAAATCACCACACTCCTCTAGAAAAGGAGAAATGAGGACGAAAACAAGAACAAGACTACAATAGCGGTACAGGCTTAGGAACAGCTGTCTTCGACTTTCAATCCTGCAAATTTGCAAAATGAGAATGAAAAGTCTCAAAAAATTACGTGTTTAATGATTTTCCAAATCTGCATATTCTGAATCACAAGGCTGTAGGAGTTCTTGTGGCTCACATTATGAACTATGACGCCCATGATCTTCAGAGTTTTGATTTGTGCAATGAAAGAATTGGCTAGGTAAGAAAGCTTGCAATTTCAATGTTCAGGTGGAAGACCACCCCAACCGGTCATCGATCCTCCTCACCTAACAGTCAACGAAGGTGAACCGGCCGCATTCCGATGTTGGGTACCAGGAATTCCCGACTGTCAGGTCACTTGGCATAGGGTAAGTTTTAAAATTTTGAGCAAAATCTTTTGAGCATTCCAATAGAAGATATACATAAAACTAAACTTTCCTCGATATGAACAAGCTCATAATCTCTTTCAGGAACGCGTCGGTGGAGCTCTTCCACACGGGGTTTATCAAACTGGCAATGCGCTCAAGGTAAGTAATTGGGCGGGGCGGACCCCCACAAAGAATTATCAAAAAAATTTTGCAGATCCCTAAAGCTCAAATGCACGATGCTGGAAACTACCTGTGCACTGCTGTCAATGACTTTGGTATTGGACAGTCGCCAGTAGCCCGTTTGGACGTTGTGAGACGTAAGTGCAGTCAAAACTAACCGCAAGTAACCCAGCTCGCCATCCTCACCTACCCATAAAAGCAAATTGTTTTTTAGCTGTTCAACGTCCACGCGTTGATCCGATCGAGCAGACTGTGAACGAGGGCGAACCTGCTCGTTTCAGATGTTGGGTACCCGGAAATCAAAATGTTCAGCTGAAATGGCAGCGAGCTGGAAATCAGCCCTTACCGCCGTCTGTACAGGAACAACAAGGAATTCTTCACATTCCTCGTGCTTCACAACATGTAAGAGTACAATTTTTGCAGTTTCTTTGATTTGCGTAGCAATTTTTTTCCAGGAAGCTGGTCAGTATGTCTGCACGGCTACAGATCCTCGCGATAACAAACCTCAAACTTCCGATCCGGTCACACTTCATGTGCGCCGACCAGAGCGTAAGCATTTGAGTATTAGATCCCAGCACGATGGTTATGAGTCACGTTTAAATCGGTTTCTGAAAAAGAAAAGAGCAAATGACATTGAATTCGGAGCGCAGTCCCCAAAAAGATCGCATTTTTCTTCACAGGAAAGGAAAAAGTAATTTTGTTACGGAGCAGTCAGAGATACCAGGTGGGCAGCACAGCCCAGAAATCAATATGTCGATTAAGCGCTGCCAATCCAGGATTACGGTAGCTCGGTGCGTCACAGTGCAGCTCAAAAATCGACACATAAATAGTTCACACGGTTTAAGTTAGGTAGCTAGATGCATTGATGTACAAGGGATACTCTGAAAATTCGAATTAAAGGAACTAGTTTTTAGAATGCCTGTTTTCCAGAACATGCACACCCTACGAATTTCAACTAATTGCTGCAATCGCTTAGCTTTCCAGCACCCCAGTTGGCTCAACCTCAAATCGACCCCGCCGAGCAAACAGTTAACGAAGGCGACCCGGCACAATTCCGTTGTTGGGTCCCCGGACATCCCCAAGCTGTCCTGCGATGGACCAAGAAGGACGGACGACGTAAGCTCTTAGCCCCACTGTTGGTAGCATTATTCTTGTACTCATTACGATCTCAGCTCTTCCGGAGGGAGTCTTGGAGCGCGATGGTTTCCTTCGCATCAATAGCGCCAAGATGTCAGACGCAGGAGATTACATCTGCACTGCCACAGATCCACGAGGGGGACCACCAAAAGAGTCATCTCCGGCGAGGCTCAATGTTAGACCGCGTGAGTTCATAATTCACAGTTTTATTTGGATGAGATAAATATGATTTTTTTAGCAGCTTTGGCTCCTCAAGTTGATCCTCCTTCTCAGACTGTGGACGAAGGACAGCCGTCACAAATTCGTTGTTGGGTTCCGGGAAATCCTCGCGCACAGATAAGATGGATGAAGCATGTTAGTCCTTGATTATGAAGTTCTTGAGAAAAAAAATTTTTTCTTCATGCAGGGTCGTCAACCGCTACCATCACATGCACAAGAACGCGATGGAGTGATGTCTATACCTCAGACTAAGAAGTCTGACGAAGGACATTATGTGTGTACGGCGGTAGATCCACAAACAGGGGCCAGTACTGATGCCACGCCGGCTCATATTGCAGTTCGACGTGAGTTCGCATCGTTTAGACAGTATCTGGGCAAAATGGGCGTGGCGAGAGCGGGTGATTGACCAATCGCGGCCCAGTTTTTCTTCACTCGTCCTCGTCTGAGCGGCGACTACTTGTTTGCTGGCAGCTCGTACCACAGCCCTCTTCACTTTGAAAGGCCAGAAATCTTTTGCCGTTTTCAAAGCTCTGAATTCAGCTTTGAACTCAACAAAACTATAGGTTTCGAAAGTAGTGGAAAAATCCGACTTCAGAAGCTTCCCGCTGTACTTCCTAGAAATGCACAATCTTGTAAAAATTCCATTTTTCAGCGGCTGCAAAGCTCGAGCCACAAGTCGACCCCATTGAACAGTCCGTTCCACAAGGTTCCCCGTTCCGAATTCGCTGCTGGGTGCCAGGAAATCCACACGCGCATCTGACATGGAGGAAGGCCGACGGCGAAATAAATGATGACTCTGAACAGAACCAAGGCATCTTGACCGTCAACAGAGCTCAACCTTCCGATGAGGGTGAGTACATCTGCTCGGCTGAGGATCCACGCACTGGTGAAGAAGCCGAAACACCTCCGGCGACAGTTCATGTCACAACGCCTGTAAGGCCACCGGAAGTTATGACCTGTAAGTTTATTTCCTGCTAATGATATGAGAGGAATAAATTGATTCCTTTAGTCGAGCGAGGTCCAGAAATCTCACCGCCTATCCAAACAGTGACTGAAGGAGATCCCGCCACGATCCGATGCTGGGTCGATGGTCATCCGGATGCAGCTTTGTCATGGAAACGGCACGACGGCGCTGCGCTGCCATTCGGAGCTTCAGTCGAAGGTGGAACTCTGGCTATCAGTAGTACGCTGATGAGTGATGAGGGAGAGTACATTTGTACTTATACTCCACCCGTTGGTCCACCCAAGGAATCGGCACCCAGTAGGCTCAATGTCAAACCGCGTGAGTTATCGTCCTTTACCTTTTTTACCGTACCATTAGTTCTCGAAAAATCCTTAGCTGCTGATACGGGTGCTGCTGGTAAACCAGTACTTCTTCCATTTTCAGCTGGTGGTCCACCTCGTCCAGTCGCCACACCTCCCGTACTCACTGTGAAACATGGTGAACCAGCACGATTCCACTGTGACGCACAATCGCCAACTCCGGCGCAGATCAGCTGGGGTCACGGCGATGCCGACACGCCACTGCCAGAAGGTGTCGTGCACGAAGTTGACGACATCACCATCGAGGCGGCTGATGACTCGCACGAGGGCGAGTACGTCTGTTCGGCCACAAACGAATATGGTACCGGAGTCGCCGAACCCGTCAAGCTTGTCGTCTCTGATGGTCAGTGTTATTTGGGTTTTCAGTTTTTTAAATGTTTACTCGGTGGTCGAACTTTGTAGATCATTTCAGAGATAATAAGGAAAATTTTCTATTAAAATGGAGACTTTAGCTCAAATTGTGCTAATTCAACACGCTTTTCCCACTTTTCGAAGTCTATAACTCAAAATATTCCAGATTAGTAATGGTATCATTTGTAGCCCGACCTCAAGGGGTTTTTGTGCTCTGATAAGAGACTAAAATAGAAAAATGAATTTTTTCAGAAGAGCAACCACCCACAGCTCGAGTAGAGCCCCGAGTATGGAATGGCAAACCTGGTGACAGACACCAATTCAAGTGCATAGTCACTGGAGTACCCACTCCAACGGTACACACTAACATTTGCTATATGTTCATTGTTTACTAAATGAAAATTAGGTGCAATGGTCCGGACCCAATAACACTCCTTTACCTCATGACGTCACCGAACTAGACGGAAACATTTTGGACTTCTCCAATGGACGAACCGAGTTGAATGGAGACTATACCTGCACGGCTACCAACCCTGTTGGAGAGGTAACCCCCTTACGCGAATTTTCTTTTCTTTTTTCTCATTACTGCGTATTCGAAGGCATCCGATTATGGCTCAGTCAATATCGGACCATCACTCACCGTAAAAACCACACCAGCTGGTCCCAGATTGATCCTTACCGCAGGCGAACCTCTTCTTGTCAAATGCGAAGCATTTGGTGAACCAGAACCTGAGGTGAGACAATTTTTGCTGTTCCTTCCCTTCAATAATAAAATTTGCTCAGGTTGAATGGTTGCATGATCCTGGACCAGAACGAGGTGATCTTCCTGATGACTATAAACCCGTTACCATATCCGAGCAATTTATTCGACATCCTGCTATCGGTCTTGGAAATGCAGGAGCATACACATGCAAGGGATCTAATAGCCATGCTACTGCCACTAAGAACATTTATATTGAAGGTAAACAGCTAACCGGATTTGTTTGAATTCCAAAAACCAACATTTCAGTCGTGGAGCCATCCAGAGTCGCTACCGTATCCATTCTTGGAGGATCATCGCAATGGTTTGAACCAGGGCAACCGGCTCAGCTTATTTGCACAGCTACCGGAAGCTCTCTTGTCGACCACCTTGAATGGGTCAAGGTAAACTTTTGCCGATTTCTTAATCGTAGCTTTACCAGAAAGTTCGTCTTCAGGTTGAAGATCAACTACCTTCTGAAGTTGAGGCCGCCAATGAGCCTGGTCTACTTCACTTCTCCAACTTCAAGGTTAGTCTCGAGTCTTTGATGTATTGCTGCAAAAGCAAGATCATCACTGAAAAGGTCTGTAGCAATCACGAATATCGCCTTTGAGAAACCCTACGCCGGGGAGTATGAATGCCGAGGATATCGTAATGGTGAACTCATCGCCTCGAGCTCCGTCCAGGTTTACTCCACAACTGATGATGTCGAAGATGCGAAGGTAGGGAAGTTACTGGATAATGTACTACTTTATAGAACAGATGTTTATACTTGGATCCCGATAACTTCCACCGGATATACAAGCATTCCTCATCTGCTCTTGTTCAAAGCTTCACATTCATTGTTAAGAAGTTTGGCGCAGAGGTTCTACAAGCATCCATCACTTTAAACGTAGATGACCTAGTCTTCGGAACTATTGGGTTGTTCCGAAAGTAATACCCGTTTTTCCACCCTTTCCTTGAACTGCTAGTCCCTGGAGAAAAACTGGTATTCCGTGAGAGGCTACGTCACCTGAATGCTCTTTTTTCTAGTTTTCTATAGAAACCCTCTTTTCCGTTGGGCTCTCCAATCAACAGATCGAACCTTAAAAAGACAACAAAGCGAATGTGGAAATCTTTCTCTTTATTGTACCTCCATGACCTTCACAGAAAAAAGATGAAATTACTTCAAAAACATGTGCAGCAAATTACCAAGGACTTGGGCTACATAATGAAATAATCATTGCGATATGAAGTAAAATATAGTTGGACCTGGAGAATAGCACACACATGGCATGTCACTGTAGTCTTTAAAGTCGCATAAGAATCGTAAGCGCAAGGCGATTATGAAAGCTGCGCGCTATATAGAGTCTATTCCATATACAAAGTTGAAAAACCTCATTTCTCAGCAGCGACGAGTATGAAATTTTCAAACTGCTTTTTCTGCCTTTCCAGAGGGCGATTTGAGTAGATTTGAATTTGCAAATATTTCCAAAAGAATTCATTTGATCCCAAGGTTAGCATCGCTGCTCAGCTGACCATAGGTTACCCAATGAGCAGAGTTTGTGCTATCCTACTATAGTTCAGTTAGGTTATCATTTACCAAGGGAGCTTTCAAAGAATGTTCGGTATCTTGGGAGCTAATAATTTTTCTTGTGGTTTCTGCTGCAATTTTTGGGCTATATAAGTGCCAAGGGTTTCAAAAATTGTGACAGAATTGACCGCGCTCGCAATAATCAGTTCTGAAAGGAGTCATCTTGATCAAAGTTGAACTAACAGGTAAAATTCTGAAGTAACTCATAGTATCCGGTGAGACTTATCTTGATTCTTTTATCGAGTTCTGTAAGAGTGGTGCAATTTTATGAAACTGAGCTGACTCTTTGGTTCCAGCGGTAAATCTTCCAAATAAAATTTTATCAACTCTTGGAAAAAATCCCATTGGATATGAGTGTCCATTCGCTGAAAACCATCAAAAAACGATCTCGAAACGGTTTTGAATTACCTTTTCCAGGTCGAAATTGAACCACCACGGGTACGGGTTGTGTCGCAAGGAGAGTCCATCGTACTCAAGTGTTCCGTCGAAGGTGAGTACTTTTGAAACTGCATTTTCACTCTAACTATTTCTCGTCGTGTAGTGTGGATGCTAACCATCGTCGACCCGGTCAGTGCTTTAGATCCTAAAACACGTGTAATCTGGTGGCGTGCTGAAAATCTAACGGATGCACATATGGTCGGTTCGGGACTCTACCTACATCTAACAAACATCGATGTTTGTGATCGTGGAAGATACTATTGCACTGACGAATATACTAACTACGATTATGCACACGATGTTACACATCTGATCGTGCTGCAGGATTCACCATTCGGTTCTGTTTTACTGCACTTCATTGCAGCACAGAAATCGCACTCTCACATTTTGGTCTCTACTGGAGTATTAATGATGTTGTGCTTTTGTCGTGTGAAATGCGGATTTTGCAGTTATCATCGGTTCGTGCACATCACTCAACCCTACTCACAAAGTGTCAACCCTAACCGAATCATCCAACTCACCCTAACTGTTTGGCCATTTAGCCAACCCGAGTTTCTCAAGTTTCAGGTGCCAAAAACGGCGAAAACTTCGAATGGGCCTTGTTACGAGGCGGAAACATTGTCAGAAAACTCGGAAATGAGGCTACGCTCCATATAAAGAGCGCCGATCCGACAAACGACTTTGGAGTATACAGATGCAATGTAGAAGACGATGACGGAGTCGTCATTGGCAGCGCTTACACTGCTGTCAGCGTCGGATATGGCGGAACGACTAGTAGGCTTATAATTTCGTAGTGGTCCATGATCTGAGATCATAGACTACATCACCAATTAGCCATACGTGTTTCATGGAGAAAGCCTATCGCAAATGACAAAAATTAGATCTGGTGAAGTTGGAGAGATTCTCCAGGATATCGAGTTCCTGCTTCGTCTCTTCACCTAGGCAGAATGTAGGGTAGGATAAATAATTAGGCCACTCTTTCCGAGTTCCTTTTGGAATCCTTCAGTAAGAAATCAAATAAGTCAAGATTTCGTTTTGATGCCATTAAAAATGACTCAAGTCAACTCGAAATTATCTTGTGATTCAAATTCTTTGATTTCTGTCCAAAACTCCGAATTTTCGGAATCTTTCAGATGTCCTCAGCACTGCCTCAGCACTAGGCGAACCTTTACATATCTCCGCTGAACTCTAAATCTACATTTTGCGCAACTATACTCGCATAATGTTGTTATCTATCAGCTTAATTTCGAAATTTAGTTTAAACCCTTAAAAATACCTGCACTATATCCACCAAAGATCTCTAGGTTTGTGATTTATAAAAATTTTGTCATTTGGGATGTTTCAAGCGTCTACAGTTGACTGTGGTTACTACCTATTAGGTTATGGGGGTTTCGGCTGGCAAAAAGTTTAAAATTGAGTACAAAGTGTAAAATCATGTTCGCAGTTAGCCTATATTTTATAGAATATGATATACCTTTTAACCTAAACAGAAAGTTCTAGAATATAGGGTTTACAGTTTTAAAAAGACAGGCACGAAGTCTCCACTGCTTTTTCCGCATTCTGCACGGCAAAAGAATCTCAAAAGCAGTGGTACACGTAAATCAACTTGCCCTTTTTCAGACGCCCAAGTTGTTAAATTTGACGAGAAATCTGATGCATCGTTTACTTGCCCAGTCTACTCAGTTCCTGGATCAAAGGTGTTGCTTTGATAATGCGTGTTTTGACCGTGTCGTTGAAGCTTTTGATTAGGTGGAATGGTCGAGAATGGATGGCGAACTTCCTCAGAATGCTATTCCAAATGAGAACAAGCTTGAGTACGTTCCTTTTTGATAAAATCTTTTGAAACTCGGGTACACTTGGTGCAGAAACCTTTAAAAAAGCAATTACAGAATCAAAGATTTCAATGACGATGCGGCAGGAATGTACATGTGCCGGGTCACCTTTGATGATAACGTTGTCGACGGCTATGTTGACGCCCAGATATTTGGTTTGTTTTTTTCAAAAATTTATGTACAAACAGCATAGTGCTTATTTATAGTTCCCGACACAATTATCCAAGTTCTGCTCGATGTCTCTTCGGAATCGGTCAATGTTGGAGATCGCGCTTGGTTCGACTGCAAGGTTTGAAATTTCAAAGTTTCTTTTATAGTGAAGTTTTGGATGGTATGAGTTTATACGAACATGTAAAGGTGACCGGAGATCCATCAGCAGTCATTATGTGGTCAAAGGAGGACACTGACGAATTGCCAGAAAACTCGCAGGTAATTTTCGTCGTTGTAAAGATTATGCCTCTTTCCTCCAATATGTTGGCTAAAGCACGCGGGAAAGCATTTCTTTTACTACTTCAGTGAATGCGTGAAAAAGCACTACTGTAAGAGTACCCAAATATGAGCATCCATGTTCGACTATCCATAAATCTTGGCATAGTTTTAACCTTCTTGTTGGTTGTTTTTTAAGCGTAGTCCAAAATTGGTACAGATCTTTATAGCACAGAATGCAGACGAACGCTTCGGCGAACTCGCCTTCTTCACAGTACCAAACATAGTGTTACACCATGGCATACAGTGAAACTGAGTAAGAGTGGTAGTGCTGGTAGAGAGCGTAGGATGTCTTGATGATTTTACTCAAATAAGTCAAGTTCAAAAACTTTTGCTATTATAATTACTGACCTTTTAACCTCGGCATAACCTAGATGGAAAAAACAAGGGTTGCTTCCCATGCAGACAACTCCAAAAACACTTTAAACTTCATTGTTGCCCTTGAAGAACTTACACCTACAGTTTTGTTCGGGGAGACGGTCTAAAGAATGTGACCGTTTCCCCAAACAACAACGGTCAAGAGGTCACCAGTTTAACAACCCAGCTGAGAGCTAAGTTTTTTAAGAATACCAGACAAAGAGCTCTATTTTACTTATAAGGGAAGTTCACTTAGTCGAAGTGGCGATTCGGAAGGAGATCTATACCAGAGGATAGAGCTTAAAAAACTGATTTTAGATATACCTTCTATATCTGCGATGCGTTGTTCTGAAAAAAGTTATGAGCTTTTCTAAAGCCAAATTTTCGTACATTTTGAGTCGCAAAATCATGATAATCGCTACACAAAAGTGTGCAAGCTTAAGCAAAACACCTAATAAACATTGTAGGATCTAACTCGAGTTCATTCGAACGCTATCGAATGTTTTTGACCATGCTGTTCATCCACAGGTCGTCATTTCATTCCTAGATCACACTTCCACTATGTATACAAAAAAGCCGCATAACCTCCATCTAGAAAAACGCGTCACGTCGGAAACTTTTTGGAAACTACCAATGGATAGAACGTAGAACGATGTTTTCAAACATATCTTTAGTATCTGCGACGCGTTCTTCTAGGTGGAGGTTATGAGCTTTTTTGTATATATAATGGAAGTGTGATCTAGGAATGAAATGACGGCCTCTGAATAAACAACATGGTCGGAAAACACTCGAAAACGTTCGGATGAACTTGAATTAGACCTACAATGCTTACTAGGTGGTTTGCTTGAAGGCAGTGGCTCGGCAAATCTCAACCTAGTCAAATTTTCGCTTACTTGGGGTTATTCAAAACGCTGTCCGAAAATCCACTTTTGAGAGCTTGAAAACGCCAAAAACTAGCGTTTTTCAATGCCCTCCCCTTTCGAATTGGACGAGTGCAGCAAGGCTGATGACGGCGAATCGTTGCAGGACCCAATGATTATAGCATTGCGGCGGGCGCTTCCAATGGTGAGAAGGAAATTGCCAACTCGTCCGGATGCGTGTAAGAATGGCCTGCGCGTGTAAGTTTGAGAGCAATTTTCTCGGCAAGGAAGGCATGCTGTGCAACCGGGACTGAAGTGTTTTCATACTTGGGCAATAAGGAGTCTATCGCATCAAAATTTTGAGTTGTTGAGTTTTGCCGATCCACGCCTTTAAGCTTGCACACTTTTGTGTAGCGATTATCATGATTTTGCAACTCAAAAGCACGAAAATTTGGCTTTAGAAAAGCTCATAACTTTTTTCAGAAAAACGCATCGCAGATATAGAAGGTACTAGCTTGCTTACCCGGCTCCACCCGGCCCTGTGAAAACAATTGTAATAAGGTCTTATCCCTATCCCTGTACAGCCTTTCCCTGTGCCCACTTCTACACTTCATTTCCCTTTCCCTGTTTTGTTTTCGAAATCAGCATGCCCACTTACCCCTCCTGTGCCAACTCGCAGCCCTGTAGCTCAAACTTTGCAAAAAATCGATAAAATCGATAAAAGTAATGGACGATTTCAAAAACCAATATTGTATTCGTAATCAGCATGCTCGATTATCCCCCTGTGCAAACTCCCAGCCCCGTAGCTCAAACTTTGCAAAAAAAATCGATAAAATCGATAAAAGTAACCGATAATCCTGAAAACTGATATTGTATTCGAAATCAGCATGCCCACTTACCTCCCAGTGCCAACTCCCAGCCCCATAGGTGAACTCTGCAAAATAATCGATAAAAATCGATAAAATCGATATCGATCGATGACGAAAAGTAGCCTATGACACGCTCCCTGTCCCGATGTGTATGTGTGCCAAGTTTGGTCCGGATCGGTTCAGAAATGGAATTTTCTATTCGGAACATACGTACAGACAGACATACAGACATACAGACATACAGACAGACAGACAGACAAACAGACATTCAGCTTTATATATAGTTTATCTGTGATCAGCTTTTTAAGCTCTATCCACTGGTGTATCCCTCCGGATCGCCACTTCGACTAAGTGAACTTCCCTTGTTAGTGTTTGAAGCTACATTTGCTGAGTTTGACGGCGTTTGGTGGTAGGGTTGGAATAATCACGAAAACGCTATTAGTTGTGTCACATGGGTTTTTGACCCCAATACTCAGTTTCGAATCTATTTCAAAGTAATAAGATCGACAAAACGTGGGATGATCATATACATATCTTGTTGAAAAATTGAATTGTTCCTAGAACGTGATAAAAATTGGGTGGCACATAAGTTTTGCAACTTATTTCATAACTTTTCTCTTTTTTGTGATACATTAATTTTGGGCATAATGTAGATTAGGTAGTAGGCTACAAAAATACGCAAACAGTTTGATCTTTGCTTGCGCTATTTTTCAAAAGCTCAAGTAGGAAAATCAAAAATGAAGATGTTTCCAATCTTAATTAAACGCATCAAGCCGAAACTGTACCCCAGTTGATAGAGAAATCTCTAGCAAGCTATACGGTTTCGGCTTGATGCGTTTAATTAAGACTGGAAACATCTTCATTTTTGATTTTTTACCTTTTAAATTTCGAATTTCCAGCTTTCGAAAAATGCGTAAACTTCTTCACTTGACTACCAAAGACCAAACTGCTTGCGTATGCTTGTAGCCTACTACCTAATCCACATTATGCCCGAAAATGAATGCGTCACAGTCAGAAAGAGGAAAAGTTACGAAATAAATGGCAAAACACATGAACCAACCTAATACTAAGAATGCTCTAATTGGTGTCCATCTGGCAATAGAAATCGCGCTTCTTGACGCACACCGCTTCGTTCGTATCTTTAATCTACTTCATTGTTTCTTGCTCTTCCGCCGTGCTTTAAACGTTGTTTACAGGTCACTGGAGGCCGTCTATTGTTCAACTCAGTGACGCAGGATAATGCTGGTGTGTACAAATGCCGAGCGAAGACGAAGGCTGGACCACTGGAGACGCGCACAGTGCTGAACATCGGCAACGCAAAACGCAAGCGCAAGCACATTCGCGGTCGCCACGCCCGGCGGAGTCACCGGAGGCGCGCTGCGAATGCGCCAGCGGCGAAAAAGCCCGAGCAGCAAAAGTCGCTGACACATTCCATGTTCGGCTCTTGGTTCCAAACTTATTAGGCTGCTGCTGCCGCTCATTAACACTGCCAGTCCGCGCCGGTCGTTGGTGAGACGACGGCGGCGTCGGGCATCCACTGAAACTGCTGAACTCGCATGAATATCATTCACCGATAACCCCGTGTTCCTTGTTCTCTTTTGCCTATTTTTTTGTAGCTTTCGAGTAGAGAATGCTATTTGCCTCGCGGATTTCCTTGTCTCGGATTCGCTGCCCTTGGTGCTGTGCATATTTACTGTTTAGTATGTAACGATTTAACATAGAACGATTGTCTTTTTCTTTGAATAAATGTTTTGAAGATTGATGTGGTCTCATAGCATGTTTAGCGTATTTCAGCCCCAATGTTCCGATGTTGAAATCCGATTAAGTTCTATTTCCATCATTGTCATGATTTCTGCTGTGAAACTCCCACATGTAAGCGTTTGCAGTGTGACTTTGTTCGGTTCAGTACCCTGAAAAGTTAATTTGCCAGAAAAACGAGAGGTAGAAGTAACGGAAGAGAAAAAATTATTTATTTGAGTTTCTTCTTTGTTTTTCTTCAGGTCTAGGGCGACCTAGCTGCTCTGTTATAATCCAAGATGCAATGCTTCAATGCAGCTCTAACAAAAATTTACTGTAAATAAAACTTATGATTTTCTACCGGTTTTTAGTTCTACCCCTTTCATTGTGCTCTTTGTTGATATCAGATTGGCACATAAGTCTTGCTACTTTTTCTCATAACTTTCGTGTTTTGGAACGTGGCGCTTCCATTCTTTCTCAGTATTAGATTGTTACATAAGTCTTGTTACACTTCATCTTCTTACGACGATAAGTCGTGGACTTTATAAATTTAATAGGACTTCAGAGTACCATTCGATAGAGCAAAGCAACTCTACAAGATTATATGCAAAAATTCGCACCAGCTTCGACCCACCGTAAGTCTGCGTCCAAAATCAGAGTAGTACTGAAGGCTAAAAAAAATTGCTAAAAATTAATATTTTTGTTCAAAAAAACGTACGAATCTCTAACTTGCTCATAAGAGCACACTACATCAAACATTCATAATACCGTTGCTTATTTTTCACTCACCTAGAAATCGAGAAAACGAAAATTTTGTTGTTTTTACAAAAACGAAACTATGCTGTTTCTATTCATGTAGTATAGTCTTTAGAAGTATGACCGTAAATTTGCAGCTGCCAACAAGCCCTAGTTTTCGAGAAATATTGATTTTAGCACGGAACACCCGAGTGTGAGAGCAAAATTCGGTAATGTTCGAAAACTACGGCCTGTGGAAAACTGAAAATCTACGGTTATACTCCTAAGGACTTGTGGTAAACAATCACATGAGCGGAAACAGCATTGTTTTGTTTTGTAAAAAGAAGAAAATTTTCGTTTCGTCGATTCATAGATGAGGAAAATGCAGAACGGTACATATGAGTGTCTGATGTGGTGTGCAATTTGTGTGAACAAATTGGAAATCCGAAAGATTTTTTGAACAAAGATATGGATTTCCCCCGATTTCTTAAGCCTTCAGTACGACTCAAATTCCAAATGCAAACTTACGATATGTCAAAGCTAGTGTAAACTTTTGCATACCATATTGTAGAGCTTGCTTTGCTCTATCGAATGGTACCCTGAAGCCCTCTTAAGTTTATAAAGTGTACGACATATCGTCATAAGAATTTAAAATTAACAAGACCTATGTAACAACCTAATAGGGTGTCCCAAAAGTAAGTACACACTTTTCAATCGTTAATATCTCTCTTCCCCTTGTGTCTTTTTCTGCCGTTAAAGTATCATTTGTAGAGAAGGCTTCAGCTTAGACTTACAGTATCGAGCGAATTGTCGATCGCTCTTCATTACTGTACGATTACTGTAGGAACTTCGACAAGGATTTTAGGCCATAGGAAGCCACATTCTGCCTCGGAGCAAAACCAAACAAGCCAAAAACTCTTATGTTATGGTAACGGAAGCCGCTAATTTCGTATATGAGATTTTCATTTTACTGTGATGCTTCTTTCCTAAGTTACCCCAGGTAAACCTCAATAACCGACTTCCCAGTATTTGTCAGGAATATGATTACATCGTCAAAAAAGCTGAAAACACTCGTAAATATTATAGGCTTGCGCGAAAACTTAGTACACGATTTTTCAGATTTTTTGAAAAAAATTTTGTCAGATAGCTATCTCACATGGTTCCATATGCTGGAAGTTCTTACTGTAATCCTAGTACCGAAAAGGATCGGTGATTTGATCAATAGTGTGAATCTAAGTTGAGGCCTCCTCTACCGAATGGTACTTGACTGGCCAAAAAAGACCCATTGGGAAGAGAGATTTTGACAATTGAAAAGTGTGTACTCTTACTTTTGGGACACTCTGTATAATGATTATCATATGAGCAACGAATACAAGCAATTCTGGGGATTTCCATCACCACAATTGAGAGTTGATGTAAGGGCAATTTTTGAATAAGAAAGAGAAAAGAATGCCAAAGATTAAGATGAAACTTGATCGCATTCGACTTATTCGACTCCACGAGATCGCCAGATATCGACTTGACTTTGATTTACAATTCTTTTTCCGCTGGACTCAGTAGCCAACCTTCAAGAACATTACCCTAATCGGCTGAATTTGGCTAAATCATTTTCTTCATACGTTTACGTTTACGTTTTACGTTTTTGCTAAAAACCGTAAAACCACGATTTTGACCGCTTTTAGACGAATGCGTACATTTTTCCGTTTCATCGTAAAAATTCAGACCGTTTGCATATCTATAGCCTACTTTCTACAATGCCAAAGTTTGAATGCGCCTCATTCAAAGAGGAAGAAGTTATAGATAAGCTGCAAAACTTATTTACCAATCTAATATCATTACCAAATAAATCAAGTCAGAATGTGATTACCGGGTAGTATTTTACAATCTAACGAGAGAAATTTAACTCGAAACAAGCAAGTGACAGCGGGCGTGGCGATCTTTGGAAAAAACACCTTCTTTGTTAGTAAGTTGTGCCATTTAGAAATCATGGAAACCCTTCCTCTCATCAGATCGGTTGGCGAAGAGGTATTTCATATTTCATTGCGCAGTTAGCAATTAAACAACAATCCACATTTGAGGCCTTTTTATCTTGCTCATCTCCTGCAGAAGATGTTACGACCGCACGGTGGGAGAGATTAGACGGAGAAATGCCAACAGAAGCAACCACGAATCGTGGTGTTCTCAAGCTACCGTCGATATCAAGGGATGATGAGGGAAAGTTGGTGTCAATAATAATAATATCCACTTACTATGACCATTCTATTTCAATTTTTGGCAGATACCAATGCACAGTCACAAGAGACGGGCTTGATATGGAGACACTGGTAGAGCTCCAAGTGGACGGTAAGCCACATATTCTAAGCGTCTTTCAAAATGTTGCTATCTGCATGCTGATATCGGTTTTTTTGTGCACTTTTTAAATCATAAGGCAAAACTTATTTAAAAGCAGCGTCCAGGCAGATCTGGACCTATGGGGATTTTACGTGGAAAGTAATTTTGGGGCCCTAAGTAAGGCACGGCCTAAGAGGCAGCGCAAATGACTCATCAACGGCTGAGTTACACGCCATCGAACTGGACCCCAGGGTCATACTAACGGCCAATTTGCAACGTATTTGCATGATTTCGCGCGAGCACCTACGCGAAATTGTTGCGTCGCGCCATTAATCCATGCGAAATACGATCCTGGGGTCCAGTTTGGAGGCGAATCTCAGCCGTTAAACACAAGAGCTGCCGGTTGGGCAGTGTCTTAGTCAGGGTCCCAAAATTACTGTTCACGTGAGATCCTTATATGTCCAAATTTGCCTGGACGTTTCTTTATCAAAAACTATGCTAAAGCAGCTTTCTCTATGTTTTTGTGTCTTTCTGTGAAAGGCAGCAAAGGTGCTGCGATGATTCCAGTAATGTTAACATGTTTGTGGTAGAAAGAAACGGAAATCATAATGGTATGGATGAACTGCTGGACTTGACTGATTGTCTAGATATTTATCACTTCGACATCGATCTGTTTCCACCTGAGCAGCAGTTCAATTCAATCCTCTCTCATTTCACTATCCACGTTGATGGGCGGAGCTAACGTGGCGCTTCTACCTTCTGAAGCGGTTTTTTTGATTCGGAATTCATTCCTTGCTGTAACGGGCGTTGGCTTAGTCGGGGGCCCCTCCATTCAATGACATTAAATTCGCATTAAAATTTGGGTGGACGTTGCCGTTATGCACATGGCGAAACATAAGCTGCGAGAAAAAAGGTTGATTTTGAATCATCCTTTGATTCAAAGCCAAGTTCCCTTCTTTCCCTTTGTGGCTGTCACGAATTTTTTGAGGTTGTGCTAAACCTCAACATTTCTGTAATAGTGAAGTTTTGGCTAAAATTTTATATTAGGTTGGTGCAAGAGTTTTGTCATTTTTTTAATCCATCGGGAAACACGCTAGAATGAAGATAAGCTAACACGTTGAGATGTACCTATGTAGAATTTCTTCCTCTTTCCAGCTGCCAAACTCCCATCGTGTTTCGTTGCAGAGGTGACGAGATATTCGCTGGAATTTCGTTCGTACCATGTCCAACTTTCACTATTTTTCAAAATTTTTGTATGAGATGTTCGGAGGAGCCCTAATAACCACCAGATAGGGCAGACCTTTTGTCAACTTATGCAATTTTTTCTTTGTTTCAGCTGGTTTTTCAGATTTTTGCTAAATAATTTTCTAAAAGTCTTGTGTTTCGGGAAAATTGCGTAACACGTTATTGCACCAAACACTGCGAAATCTACAGAATACTGAGGTTTCAACACTCTCAACACTACCATTTCAAAGTAATTGAGCGGTTTTTGCTTCAAATCATGAAGATTATGAAACATAGGTTACGTCAGTGCGCACTCCTAAAATTGAGAAGTATTGCGATTTTCTCCACAAATTTCGTCTGTCTCGGCAAAAAAGTCAAGTATAAGAAGGAGAGAAAAAGTTGCATCGAATGGTGGCTGAAGTGTTTAACATTTTATGTTCTATCAGGTTAAAATAGGCTGAATGTAAAATTTGGTCACTTCAAAAAATAAATCGTAGAAATTCTGAAGACAAGCCGTAGGGCTACAAAAAATTGCTTCTGTTGGCAAAAGGTTTGCCCTATCTGCTGGTTATTAGAGCTCCTCCATAAGTCTTATACAAAATTTTTGAAAATTAGCGAAAGTTGGACATGGTAAAAACGAGTGGTTGTGTTTTTCAGCAAATATCTCGTCACCTCTGCAACGAAACACAATGGGAGTTTAGCAGCTGGAAGGAGGAAGAAATTCTGCATCGGATGCATTTTGAAGTGTTTGTTTATCTTCATTCTAGCGTGTTTGCCGATGGATTGGAAAAATAGAGAAAACTTTTGCACCGACCTAACATATGGTTTGTTAGCCTATACTTCGGAGTTTCCGCAGAAATCCCGATGTATGCTGACAAAGAGTAGTCCTCTGTTCGGAGTGCAAAGAAAGGTGCTAACTCACTTTTTAGATAAAATTAACCATGTTCAAAAACGACCATTTTACTCGAGTGCCCCAACATCTAACCTAAGAATTCGCTAAAACTTATCTAAGGAGGGTATCTGACATGCTAATTACGAAAATGGTCCTTGTTAGCTTAGTAGGGTTCTTTCTCAAACTTACGGTAGATAAACGGTAATTCGGAAAGCTCTTGTTTAGACGCATCTTGAGGGAGGAGGGGGGGGGGTTGTATCTGGCTATCATGTGCCATTTATGTTGCTCAACCCTGGTCGTAACCCGATCAAAAGCGGGCTTCACACGGAGGTGGGCGCACGATCGTGTATGAGTCCCAATCATAATCGGGTAAGTGAGCAAGGTGTGCTGAGCCACTCGATCTCGCCTAGCTATGAATTATGTGCAAATCCGAAATAGCGCTTTTAGATTAGGACTGGAAAATTGATAAGTCGAATACTCCACTCACTGAGCACGAATAAGACGACAATTGTTTTGTTAAAAAGTATCAATATTTGAGAATTGACTTTCATTTCATTTTAAGATCTGCAAGAGTTCCAGAATTAGATCTGAAAAGATCGGGCTTTGCTACCTGTCCAGATTAAGATCCCACCGCATAGCTTTCTTCAAAGCAAAGCTTCGCAGCTGAAGAGAGCACTTTCAAAAACAGCGTTTAGAACTAATTCTAAATTCGTATGTCTCCTTTCAATAACTAGACTAAGTCAGATGCATTCTCTTGTCAGTTTGGGAGATTGATACATACCGCCCGGAGTAGAAGAATCGCAATAGCACTGCTATTTTTAGATTTTGTGCCAGTGTTCCGAGGACAAGAAACCCTCACGCTTCCTCCCTTGAGTGATGAGAAGATGAAGCACTTCGACATGGTCCTTACACTCAACACAACGGGAGAAAGCGGTAGGGAATTTTTGGAAACAAATGTCACTTATCTTATGAGTATCAGATTTATTTCGTCAATCTCATTTTACTAGTGGCTTGCTATTTCGTGATAGCGTTGCAGGAGTGATTTTTGAAACTGTACGACGACCACCTATGGAAGGGGAGGATCCTAGAAGAATTCCTTCGCCTACGATAGAACATCGCGCACGGATCGATGATGGCTTAGTTGTCTATGAGTACGACATTGGCCATGGAAAAGGTTCGTGTACTTGTGCGACAACCAAAAACTTACATAATTTACTTTGCAAAGTGAAGAGTCTATTGCATCTACCAACAGCATTGTACCCAATAAGTGGAACACCATTATTCTGAAGAACGACGATAATAAAGGTATTAGATCAGGAGAAAGGTGTCGAATGGGATGAACGGATTGGTTTTAGCAGTACTACAGCTTAACTCCGGACCTGCTACGGAAAGGCCTCATGAGGAAATAATGTGGAACAAGGGAGTCAATGAGCCTCTAATTTTTGGCGCACATATAGATCCGAGAGATCGCGACACGGTCCAGCAAGGGTTTAAAGGTGAAAACTTCAAAAATCTTGAAATAGAATTAGAGGAGACAATTTTGATAAGTCCTTTTTCAGGTGTGATTAGCTCAGCAAACATATCAGGTGAAGAGATTCCTTTGGGCAAGGCTGTTCGTCCCGAGCACATGGAATCATACGATTCCTGCGCACATAAGAAGTGTTTGCATTCTTCTCGCTGCAGAAATAGCAACACCCCCAAAGTAAGTTATATAAGTCTGGCACATTGCTTTTGAAGATGCTGCTCTTATGCATAAGTAAAGAATTTTTTGCATTTGTCAGAAGCATTGCAAAGTTGATGAGAGTATAGAGAAGAGCAATACGTCATAAGAACTGCTATTAAAACATCAGAACAAAAAAAGGGAATGATTTTATGCCCTAAATCGCCTAATCTTCATCTTTTCCCTTAACTCTGCATGATTATATTGTTAAGGGATACGAATGCATTTGTCCATTGGAGTATACCGGCGAACATTGCCAGATTCGATCATCAAAGTGCAAAGGCGGTAAAGAGTTTTGAAACTGATATCAAATATAATTCATAACAAAACTTTAAAGAGGACTGCAATAGTGGAATATGCCTGGAACGAGATGACACATGGCAATGTGTTTGTCCTCTAGGCACCGGTGGTTTGAGGTAATTGGCGCCTTGATCATGTTTTTTACTCCATAAACATTATATACTGCTTCAGATGTGAGCTAGAAGAAAAATTTGCAGCTGATACTCTCGGATTCCAGCAGGATACCTCATTCGTATCCATGCCTCATCCCAAAAGTTTAGATCAACTTGAGGTAAGCAAAAGGTTTGTTTTATTTCGTAGCTAACTCGCTAATAGTTACAGATTTCCATGAACGTAAAGCCGCATGATATACAAAGGGAACACATGTTGCTATATATTGCTGATGATTACGATCCTGATTCTAGAAAGCACCTCAGCGTCTCAGTAGTTGATGGAGCAATTGTATATTCGTATAGCGATGGGGAAGGTGAAATTTTCCTCCATTCATGTTTTTCTGACTATTCTAGTTGAGTTATACAGACCAGCGCCACATCTCTCCCTCACAGAGGCGTGCACTTGTTACAAAAGAAAAGCGTATATTTTCGAAGTTCTAAAAAGGAAGTTCACCGCAAATGTCTAGTAAACTTTCAGCTCAATAGCATGCTTGATGTGCCGATATTGAGCAGCTGCCGAAAATGGATTACCAAGATGAACAAATTTAACAATAATAACAAATGAACAAATAGTCACGGTTCAGTAATAGTTCAATAACAACGAAACGAGGTAGAGGTTAGCAGGTGTACAAAATTTCTTGACTTTACCACTAAAAAATAAAAGTTTTAATTGTGTTGTATTCGCAGCTATCGTTTAGAAGTTTCAGAAGAACTGTTTGATTACAAAGCTTGCAAAAGATTAGGTTAGCACATAAGTTTTGCAACTTTTCCATAACTTCTCTGTTCTTGGATGTACCGCTCTCATTTTTTGATGTAGTGTAGATTAAATAGTGAGCTACAAATTTCCGTAAACCATTTTTTTCTGTTGCCAAGGTGGCGAAATTCTGCTTGTTTTCCGAAAACTGGTCAAATTAGAAATTTCACTATGCCCAAAACAAAAATGAAGCGTTCTTAGCCTACTCAGGCTTATCGAGAGGAGACGTATAAAGATAGTTGCTACAGTCAGACAATCTTGTACATTTTCGGCTGGATGTGTTTGATGCAGACTGAGAATGACTCGGGTTTTGTTTTTGACCCGGTAGGACTAATCTGACCAGCTTTCGGAAAATACGGAAAACTTTTCTGCTTCTCCATCAAAAGCAAAAAGATTTGCGCGGATCTGCAGCTTACGACCTAATATACATTATATCAAAAAATGAAAACATATATTCAAGAAGAGAAAAGTTATGGACTATGTTACAAAACATATGTGTCAACTTGATATTTACCAAAGTTTCATTGTAGAGAGAGAAGTGATAAAAAGCTCGCCGATAACCGCAGATACCCAGTATGCAGTGGTCCTGATTCGCAACGAGACAGCGACATTTTTGATTGTCAATGGAGAAGTGTTTACGGCAAAGGTAACGAGCTGTGAATCTTATATATAAAGCTGAATGTGTGTTTGTATGTATGTATGCATGTATGTATGTCTGTACGTATGTGCGGAATAGAAATTTTTATTTTTGAACCGATTTGAACCAAACTTGGCACACATATACTTCGGGGCAGGGAGCGTGTCATAGGCTACTTTTCGTCATCGATCGATATCGATTTTATCGTTTTTTATCGATTTTTGCAGAGTCCACCTACGGGGCTGGGAGTTGGCACAGGGGGTAAATGGGTATGGCGATTCCGAATACAATATTAGTTTTCAGAATCGTCGATTACTTTTATCGATTTTGTCGATTTTTTGCAAAGTTTGAGCTACAGGGCTGGGAGTTGGCACAGGGAGTAAGTGGGCATGTTGATTTCGAAAACAACACAGGGAAAGTGAAATTATGTGTAGAAGTGGGCACACGGAAAGGCTTTACAGGGATAGTGATGAAAACTTTATTTGACAGGGCCGAGCGGAGCCGGGTAAGGGAGCTAGTGTGTCAATATTTATTTCTTTTTCCAATGATTTTATCAATCTTACTCTTTTACGAATTCTGCTTTGACGCTGAAGTGATGGAATCTTATACTTTCAGAAAAAACTAAAGTCATTTGAACCGGGTACCGATCTATTCATCGGAGGGCTGCCGCCAGGAGTGGATGTGCCTGCTGATGTCCCAGCAAACTCATTCCAAGGATGTATAGATGTTGTACGTACATTACGATGTGATTAAGCTGAATCGCATGCAGTTAATTCAGATCAAAGTGGATGGCAAACAATTAGATTTTGAAAACCCTTCTAATTTTTCCTCTGGAGACGTTTCAAAGTGCCCAGTAGAGTTCGACGAACTCACCACTGCCGAACCTGTCAAAGTTGAAGAAGAGGGTTCGTTGTCTCTCATTCTAGCACAATTTACAGCTGCAAGGACATAAAGTTATAGCCCTCGCCGCTACCGAGGTCCCTACAACGGAGGAGTCATTATATGTGTACGATATAAAGAAGGATGATGACGAACCGGAACCTTTTCTGCCACTAGTCACGGAAATACTGGAAACCACAAGTAGAACTTTTTATACCTCCTGCAACGTTTGTCTGCCACACTGAAATCCAACTAAATACAAGAATCAACTCACTCAACTCAATAGTTGGGTTTCACATGTAATATTGCCATTGAACTCATTGTGAACGATAGACACTATGAATTTTTGCACTTTACCGTAACAGGATCCCAACTTTGCTCTGCATATTCGAAAACAAATTTCATGCTGACAGTTACTTAGAGGTGACTAGATTTCCAAAGTAGGGATGTTTACAGCACCAGCTGCCACTCGTCCATCGTTAGAGGCGACATCCACAATTTCTCCAGAAGTTAGTGATGAGGACGTACATGAGATTACTCCGACAGCAGTCGCAGTGGTGCTTTCAACAGATGAACCGTGTCGTGGTGAAGGTTCAGGTATGGTATTCAAAGAGTGCAACAGCAGAGAAGACAGTTTTTCTTTCAGAAGACTGCGTAGTGAACATGTGTTTCAATCATGAGTGCGGACCAAATGGTGAATGTATTCCGTACAATAGCACCTCCTATGAATGCAAATGCAATCTCTATTATGATGGACCCAGATGCGATCTCTGTAAGTTCAAATGATACAAGCAGGGCACCATATCTCTGTGGAGAATTTACGCTAAGACACTTTACATGCAGAACTTCAGTGCTAGGGCTCTCATGCAGTATGAGGCAGTGGCGGTCTCAGGATTTCCGTCCGGTGGAGGGGGCTCAGATAATCGCCAGGGGCAGGCGGCCATGCAACCTTTGAGCAAGCGGGTACCGGAAAAATAGTTCGCTGATTTCTTGCGGTCCGCTTGCAGGAATTTGAAATAATTTTAACCAATTTTAGATGAACGCTCGGAGAACTATCGCGGTCTTTATATGGATAAATTGCGGCCCAGCGGCCGCATTCTCGCGGACTTTCCGCGAAAATATGCAAAACTGTTGGGGGCCGCACTGCCCCGGGGTACTTTCCGCTGAAAGAATGTATCCCAAACTCGGGTAATTAAACTATCGATGACACCACTGCCACATAGAGTCTCACCTTTGCTCGTCGTACGCCCGAAACTGCGTAAAAAGAGTCCGGGCGCTTGCTGAAAGAAATTGTTTGACGAGCGCCTGCAGAAAATTCTGTGTTGCTGCCCGCTGGCAGAACATCAGACAGTAAAGCAAGTATCGCTCGCTGAAGATTTGGCCATGCCCCAAACTTCTGCTGACCGCTTGCAGAAAAACGCGAGTTTGCGGACCGCCTGCCCCCGACGATTATCTGAGATTGCATAGATATCTCATGCCGTCGAGGCGTACAGCAACTTCGCGCTCTCCCTTTGCTCCCTTGAACATTCCAGTGTTGCACGTCCCTATTCCAGCTCAAAAGTAGCCGGCTCGAAACCGCGTCCAACTTTTCAAGCGAACTTGACACGACTAACTGTAAGAAAAATATCTTGACAGCTTGAGCAAAGATAACATCCAAGGCAGGAGCGTATCCGAGAGGTGACGAACCCAAAAAAAAGGAAAAAGAAA
Source organism: Cylicocyclus nassatus (assembly GCA_958299035.1). Lineage (NCBI taxonomy): Eukaryota > Metazoa > Nematoda > Chromadorea > Rhabditida > Strongylidae > Cylicocyclus > Cylicocyclus nassatus. Next base: position 68,106,761 of record CATQJL010000316.1, read on the forward strand.
ATTCAAGAGCAACGAAAGAGAACGTAGCCAAACTAGAGCTCCGTCGCTATATAGCCTTTTTGGTTGGCTAGTTGCCGAAAGAGAAGAGAAATAGTGGGGCTACTGTAATTTTGAAAAATGCTCTCGGCATTCATAATCTCGAGCCATACGCGAGCCAGACCAAATCCTTTCCATGGAAATGGGCAAACGTTGTTTTTGATTGTAGATTGCAAAAACCTTCACAAATTTACACAGTAACTCATCCTTCACTCTCACTTCAGTTGATGAGTCTTGTATACAACGTAAGACACAAGTGAACATTTAGTTAAACCTATTGAACGAGCTGCGAGTTTCAACGGAGACGCCTTCTTAGAGATTTCTTCCGATGAGTTTCCTCACCTGACTTCGGAAAAGGAAGAAGTAGTGGAGTTCAAATTCAAAACAAATGAAAGTGACGGAGTAAGCGAAACTTCCTTCTTCAGCCAATTTAATAGACTGGAAACTGGGTTTAGGTTCTTTTCTGGCAAGGACAACAACGTGGAGTATCGGTTGTTGGCGAGGACTACTTCTCAGTAGGAGTAATAGATGGTTATATCCATTTCTCGTACGTATATCTTCCGACAAATATACAGATGTTAAACACGGTTTTAAGCTACGAGCTAGGCGGTGGAGCAGCCCATATGATGAGTGAGCAAAGAGTTGATGACAATAAAGAGCATGTAATTCGCTTAATACGGTAGAACTTCATTTAGTTTGTCAACACCACTTCAGGATTTGAACAAAGAAATTTTTCAGAAAAGGTAGACGAGGCATTCTTAAATTGGACGATAGTCCTGAGCAAAGGAGTCTGAGCAGCGGTATTCTGGCTATGCTTAATGCCGACGGTAACATTTTTATTGGTGAGTTTTGCTAGTACTATTAAAGATGTAGGGAAGATCTCGTTTGTCTCCACCCACCGCTATTCGCTAGTTCGTTTGTACACAGGGAAATGACTTCTGGTCAAAGTGGCTTTCTTAAAGGCAGCGTCCACCCAAAATTTGGCCCTCCATATTTTCGTAATTCTCGGGCCTTTCCGTGGCCCTGATTACAGTTCCTAGCTTCAAACTCTCCAACATTCACAGAAAACCCGATTTCCGGGGAACCTGTCTTGAGGGCGCGGACGAGTTTCGAATCGCTCGTCCTGTCGGCATGCCAGCGGGGAGGAGCCGCAACTGCATGGGTGCAGTTGCAGCAGTGTGCAGCTTCTGCTCACTGCCATGTCAGTACGTGTCGAGAGGCAGACCCTGCTGGGCGGAGTCTGATATCAGACTCTGCCCAGCCACGGACTTCCAGGCCCCTTATCTCCATTCAGAGACAACGTTGGAAGACCGGACCACCGCAGATGCCCCTTTTCTGGGGCCTACGTTCAAGACCGACACTAATCGAAGGGGGTTAGGTTTAGCCTGGACACTGCCTTTAGAGGCAGCGGCTCGGCAGATTTTGCATTTCCATCTTTTTGCATGTTTTGGGCCTTCTCGACCCGTAGATCCCAAATCTGAGCTTTAAAAGGGGTGAAAAAGCCTTTTTCGGGGCGTTTTTTTTCAATTTCCAAAAGGCAGCTCGGATGAGAATTTTTCAAAGGAAAGTCGGGAGGCCCTGGCACGAAGACCCTGCTGTCTGTAATTTTGGCTTTCTATAGCATGCACAATGCGGTAAAGCGGTTGGGGGGTCTCGCGCCGTCTAGCGGAGAATACTCGTCCGAACAAGGTGTTAGGGGAGCGAAAGAAGGAAAAGGAGGAAGGGGAGCGACGCTTTGGGCGCCCCCCCCCTGGCTTGCAGAATTCACATTTTCGGCCCGGAGTTGCTCTTTTGGTTCACTTGGAGGGCCTCCTATCCATCTGTGTCAAAATCCAAGGTAGGTCTATTCTGCCGAGCCGCTGCCTTTAAATAGGGTGTACACCATATTGGAGAGCTTGCAACGTTAATTTCAGGTTTGCTTTCCTTATCTGCAGAACTTTTGCGGACGAGGAGTTATGAGCGTGTATTGGAGCAAAGCTTGAATGTGCATTTAAAACAAAATGAGGTGCTAAAGTTTTCCTGACCCTTGAAAAAAGAGATCAATTGTGTTGCATTATGTATCTAAGAGTATTCATGGGATAAAGTGCCCCGATACTTATCATGCTTTATAGAAAAGCTAAAAAATATTACGGCTGATTTTTTCCTACTTGCACACAGTTTTTTTTCTACAATAGCTTATAACACCTCGTCCATAAACTTCTGTAAAGAAAGAAAGCAGCTTTGGTATCCGCTTTTAGGCTCTCCAATATGGAGTAGATCTCATCTAAAAAGACCACTTCGACTAAATATGCATCCCTTGTTCGGATTTTGTCAAAATTTCGCCAATAACTGAATCTTTCAAACTTATAACCAGTGTCGTAAAAATTATTTGAGCCTGAAATGGGCATCTATTTTTGAACTCAATTATAAAATTCCTTGCCACGCGATTGACTTGACCGTAAACAACGCATGGGTTCCGGCCAGACTGCGCGATATACTGGCCTACCCGCACGTGCACAAGAATATGGGTTTACTTCGCTCAATCTGACCCAATAAATACAGTAGTAGGAACCGCACCTTTCTTTCCGTCAAACATAATAGATGGATTGATTTTCTTGGATTGGTCCATGATCGGACTTTTCCCACTTCGGACGCTAAAGACTTTGTAGTAAAGCAATATCAGAATTGAGCCACAAATCTCTGTTCTAGTTCTCAGAAAAGAAACAGATAGCTTCTGACACCCATATCTAGGCAATTGTTTAGGAGGTGTTCCCGATATTCACAGAGCCACTGGCGGGATACACGCCAACAATTTCGTCGGTTGCATTGCCGATGTTTCGCTGAATGGAGTGCCGCTCGATCTAATGGGCACTGCTATTGACGGAAAAGACGTGAAACCTTGCGATGAATGGATATTTCCAAGAAGGCGGTTCAAGAGCAGGAGGTATACAATTACTTCAACAAATCAAACATTGTAATCCGCTTTACTAGGAGACACAGGAGCTGGACGATACTGTAAATGACACTTGCGTTATGTATGGAACCACAGGCTCATCTACGTCCGCATCCTACAATTTTAACAACGAAGTTTCTCTCAAATCAACTGGCAGGTCTCACATGTATTCGTAACTTCTTATCCTCCATGAAAGCATATCAAGCCGAAGTTTTGTGTCACTGCGAATTTGTTTTCCGAGTTTAAATCTGTCTTCATGTGATTATTGAATAATTATCTTAATAAAAGTTCTACACGTAAGCTCAAGTGACAATGCATCACAGATCTGACATCATCAACTTTGTTCATTATCATGAGTGAATCAGATGCACCATAACTGGCGCGTTGGCCCAAGCTGAATCTTTTGCAAATTTTCGATCCCTATCAAGCTTAATCTCCCATGAGTTCTGCGTGCAAAAGCGATTCAGACAACAGAAATAAGAATTTCTTTCAAGGAAGAACATTAGGTTGTTTCATGACATTGTGACGTTTTCATTTTCGCCCTTTTCTTTCTGAGAAGAAATGTTGCAGCAATGCGGGATATCACTAGAAAGACCTGATCACGCTCTTTGAAATGCGTTTACTGCCGCAAAACTACTTTCGATTGCTGGCTATGAATTGTCATGGAGAAATAATCTACTTCGATTTCTCGCTTTCCAGGGTGTTTCATACCTGCTCAGTTCTCCTTATGGAAAAGGTGGTTTGAGCCAAATTTATTTCGACTACGGAAAATGGCGCTTAAAATACGAGACGAAAAGGATTGCATTGCTTCAAAGGACCAAGAGTTAGAAAGGGCTCCTCTACAAGAGTTTTTGTGGGAAGGGCAAAACCTTTTCCATCAAGAATCACCAGAGAATAAAGTACCCTAATTTCACGCGTATAAGGCGCACTTTTTCGAATTTTCAAGCGCGCCGCTCAGCCGCTTTAATGTATTCCGAAAAGAAATCCTTACATCGCACGATTCTCACAAGCATACAGCACGTTATAGGGTCCTTTGGTTGTAAAGTCCTTTGGCTTGTCTGGGCTGGTCGATTTTGGAAAAAAATCCCTCTCGCCTTATAAGCGTGAAATTAGGGTAGTTCATTTTTTCCATGGCAGTTAGTAGCTATAAATCGAAAGAGCAACTTTGCGGCAAGAAAGAGACGGTCGACCATAATGTATGCAACCCAGCTGGCCGTATAGACAAAGCCATACTGCAGAATAGGCTCCAAAAATACGTCAGTTGATTTCTTCTGCAAAACAGGAAACATGACCTATGCAAATGTCGTCAGACGCTTCTGCAAGACTTGACTGGAAGCTGATTTGTTATCCAATGAACTAGCAGATCTCATTCTACTGGATTACCTTTATTACTCCATTCTTTCGCAAGCTGGGCTCGGCATCAGCTGGAACCAGGAGACTAAAACGGGGTCCCTTTTGATTTTGAAAAACTCTTGCAAAGCCTTTGACCTTGACCTCCCCTCCCTTACTACTTCTCGTTTGTCTTTTTTTTCTGCCTATCGCTAACCTCAGTATAAAAAGTATAAGTCCGAAAACCTTTTTAAACAACTTAAAAAATAGAAAATTCAAGAAATTATCGCTTTCCTCATCACGCGCAGACGCGTTTTGCTCCATGGTCGGAGTCTGAACCTACCGGCCCAGCACTTGTCTTCTCCTCTCCACATCTCCCTTATTCACTTCCCAACTCTTTCCTTCTGCTTTCCCCACCTCATCCTTCCCCCATCTTCCACTCTCATGAGAATGACAACAGATGAGAAGAAAAAATATAGGAAGGAAAAGGAAATACAAAGGCAAGCATAACCAAGGCCAAATTGCATTGCTTTGGGGCGCGCTTTGCGATTGGAGCTAATAGCTTCTTCCTTTAGGGCTACAAAAAGCCTAGAATACTTACTTAGTTACTTAGATACTTAGATGGCCGTCTTCACGTGGCGTGCGGGACTCAGCACAAAAGTTTGCATCGATCCCTGTCCCTCGCTTCAGACATCCACGATTTTCTTGACTGACGTTGGTGGCTGCGTCCATGAGATCCAGAGGCGAAAATCGTATCCAGCTGATTTCTCAGTTGGTCCATCCGTCCCATGAACACGTCTGCCCCATCTCGTCGATGGTCTTCCTCGGGGACGTTTGCGCGCGAGGAATCCACTCCGATGTTCTTAGTGTCCATCTGTCGTCTGTTCTTCTCAAAAAGTGACCGGCCCATCGGTGTTTCGCTTTCGCAATGTGTTCCGCTAAGTCACGAAGACGGGACATTCCTCTCGCTTCCGTACTACAAAGGCCGACACCAGATGTTGCTTGTGTCGGATCATCTTCAGAAGACTGCGCTCGAGCGCTCTGTGGATGGTCCGTAAAGCTTTCGACGTGGTACAGTGTCGGCCCAAGTCTCAGCTGCGTAAAAGGGCGCCGGGAGACAGTTGAGTCAAACAGGTGGGCATAAAGCTCCGGATCCGTCAGTTGGTCGCTGGCTTCCTTCAGAGCCCTAAAGGCGGCCCAGGCTGCTCTTCATCTCCTGTTAAGTTCTTCCCTCAAGTCGTTCTCCATGTTCGTCGAACGTCGAGATACGCGTAGGAAGATGTCTCCATAATAGGAGCTCCTTCCAGGAGGGCGCTGTAAGGAAGCCCAGAATAAGTATCAGACGGTTTTATACTCGTATGGGAACTTTCAAGGTAAAGGTACATTATATGCAAAAGATTATGAAAAAATGTGTGACAAGAGGTTAGTTCCAGCCCAGCTGGCACCCAAGTGGGAGCGTTGGCTAATTCGGAAAAAAAATTCAGCACGGCTTTCAGTCACAATAAGTTTTCATGAATATTTGGGCAGTAGTTCGAATCCCCTCAAGCGCATGCGCATAGCAAATTCGGTGACATACCTTTTCTTTTTTGGTGAACAACGTTTTTGTTTGTTCGGAGTAAACAATGCCGGTTGCATGGGCGGGGGGGGGGGTACACCGACGGCATGCTTGCGGCTCTTCTCCACGATCAACAAAAATGGCATACCTGTTTTCCCCAAAGCGATATCCAGCTTGACCGTCTTCTGTGCCGGATCCTGCTCGCAAACATATGAACGGTGGTTGTCGATTTTGAAGGAGATTTTGAGCTCTGGTGAGACGATTTTTTCGCGACCAAATGCAGTGACATAAGGAATAATGGGGTTGACAGTTTGGCGCAAGGTGGTGTCAAAAAGATCGTGCGCTCTAGCGAAAGTCATAATATTAACCGTTTTTGACGAAGATTGTTCATATTTGGTTGACCAGACCTAAGAACTAACGAGACACCCGATTAGATGTTCAAATAAGGAGATATGAAACAAAAATGTTGCGCTTGTAATGAACAGCTCATCTTAGGGATGGATGGAGCTGGAGCAGCTTATAAAATGCGCAATGCTGACTTAGCGCTAGTGCCCACTCCCTATCCACAGAGCCTGCAGTCGAAAACGAGATCAAAGGATAAAAGGAAGTTGCGAAAGTTGAAGAGCTAGGATTGAAATGCGATTTGTGTATTTCAATATCTGCGCAGAGATTACCAAGGCCCGTATGCACGTACATCCCCGCGGGGAGGGGAGGGGATCTGAGAAGGGAAGCGTCATATCTCGCTAGTCTATGTATCTTTATTCTTCTTTCTCTGTCTTGGTTTTGAAGGTTCTCATACACTGATGCTTGCGCATAACGGATGCCAGGTTACTGCCATACAAGATTAGATATTCAATATTTCGTCTGATCCCCTAGGGATCCCCAGGGGATCACCTCACATTTTCAAAGTTATTTATCTTTCTAAAAACTCGATGAAAATGTTCTAAAATTGTACTGTGGATATACTACAGCACTGCTAAACATATTTATGGTAGAAATGAGTGAAATCTCAAGATATCAAAATCTTCGATGAACCGCTGCTCGCGAGCCAGGGATTATCGAAAAAATCAAAATCTTCAGAGTCAATTTCTTCTGTCGAAAACATGCTCAGCAGCATCGTAGTATATCTTCAGTAAAATTTTGCGGCGTTTTCATTCATTTTTCAGGAAGATAAACGACTTTGAAAATGTGTGATGATCCCCTGGGGATCCCCAGGGGATCGGAAGAAATAGTAAATATTTAATCTTGTATAGCAGTAACATGGCGTCTATTATGCGCAGGTATAAGGGTATGAGAACCCTCATAAGCACGATAGAGAAGAAAGAAGAAAGATATCTAGAGCAGTGAGATATGGCGCTTCCCCTCTCAGATCCCCCCCCCCCCCCCCTCCCCGCGGGGATGTACGTGCATACGGGCCTAAGTTGATATTATTGTTGACGCGGACGACTGTAAGGGCGTTCGTAAATTTTGTATTGATAATTCCTTGTGTAGAAAATTATGTAGAACGCAAAACTATAGTAACTATTTGAGACAAACGACGTGCACACGTTGGATCAATGAATCGAAGTTTCTCCAAGTGAGAGGTACGAGTGTGAGTTCGCAGTATGCAAAGGTCACCAGATAGAGTTATTTGAGGAGCTAGGCACTGAAAGGCACTAGCTCATTGAGGAAAATCAGACGCACGTTGCCAGTACCTGCAGTAAGCCACTTACATACTTACTCGGAGCATTCTGTCTGTCTTACAAGGAAAGGATACTTGGTGACTTTGGCCTTTTGAAATGAAACGTACACCATTGAATGCATCTTGAAGCGCTGATTCCACATCTGTTTTCACTATCTGCTGTGCGCTCTTCCGAAAGAAGTTATAAACAATTCTTTTCGCCAAAATTTGCACTGTTTTTGATGCAGGATTCACCAATATCGTCAGATTGTTCGCTTACGCACTACAAAAGAACGTACAGATAAAGTAAAGCTCAAGCAGCAGAGCTTTACCTCAATCTCAGGAAAACCGTCACCGATACATCAGAGTTTAAAAAGCCTGCATACTGACGATTTTGACTGCCTAAATCTCGTAAAATCAATTTGGAAAAAAGTCCATAACTTCGCTCAGAGAGTAGCACAGCAGATAGTGAACATAGATTTAGCTGGCATATACCTCATTGCAAAAGGCCATGGTCACCAAGTATCCTTCCTTCGTTAGTAAACCTGCTACAGCATCCGCATTCTACGTAACAAGGGGACTCACAGTACATTAGCATCTTAATAGAGGAAGAATGTAATTCGCTATTGTTCCATAGTCTGAAGTTGTATCCAGCCCATCCGCTCGAAGAGTTTATCAGCCGCCAATAAATTTATGATTTGTTTATGCTTTTGAGATACTCCGCAAAAAGGTAGTGAACGATGGTAAGCTAATTTGATTCAGGGCATTTTGGCATATCATAGATGTATATCTCAAAGCTTCCATTCTCGAAAAGAAGAACTGTAGAATGTTGAGCGTCTTTCTGTATCAGCCGAGTCCCGGCACGAGCTTGCATCTTGGCATTTTCGAAACTCCATCAGACTCTATGCCCATTGAGTCTTCCAACTTCCACTTGACATTAACTTACCTAAATTGAGCAACTTAGGCCAATATGTCTATTTTCTCGAATGCAGTGTAGCTAGTTCTTTTCTTATTTCAGGTGACTAGAAGTTTCAGTTTCTCTACGATATAAAGTTCTCCGCACTTCATCCCTCCCACAAGCTCTCCGGTTTTTCGTATCGCTGATTCCCACAAGATTCTCTTGTTTTTTTTGTCACAAAAAAACAAAGTTCATGTAGACTCAAATCATGGAAAATAGAATAAAATAAAAATTTTGGTGACCCACCTGCTGAAAACATTTCAAAGCAGCACTGACAAAAATAGAGTTGCTCATAGTTTTCTCGAGGGAATGGAAAGGAACACGAACAGAGGACTGTTAGTCATTTCTTTATGGTTGCGCAATATTTGGCGCTAATTGCAGAATTTCAACGCGTTCTTCTAGAATGTTGCAGAAGTTTCCGACATCTGATTCATCGGTTGTAACACGTGCCGTAATTTCTTATATAATAAAGAGCTTTCTTCATTGTTCTACTTTTGATGTGTTCCTTATAAGTCTCGTTCAGACAGATTTTACTTGCCTGGCAATCCCATTATGCCTTCTATGCTTTCAAAATATAATTTCTTTCTTTAGCTTCTGAATTATTTTCTTTTTTCATTTCTAAAATTCAAGCCGAAAGGTGTTGTTCCAATGGGTTTCAGTATTCTGTCCTTGCTTGGGTTTTTGTTGCTTTTTTCTCCTTTTTCGTTTTTCCTTTCAAAATAGTAGTAATTTCCCATGTTAGTCCGATTTTTTTGAGTGTCCCATGATTTCAAAGTCATGGTTATTTCTCCGGTCATGAGGTTACTGGAATAGCGCCCTTGATTCGTTTCCGTATCGTAGGGTTATTTGTCTTTTTATTTACTTGTGTCACTTCATTAACGTGTTTCTATACCATATCAAAAAATTTTGTTGTTTTGACTTGGCACATCATCGTGGTGAATAAGACTGCAACGCATCCGTTTATTGCAATACTTTACAGCTCAGAAATGCTTGCAAAAGAATTGTTCAATTAAGGATAACTCTTGGTACCCATCAAAAGATTCTAAAAAGTGAAAAAGCTATGCTGTTCGTACTCAATGCTAACAACATACCTATAGTTAAGCAGAAAAAATTACTACGAATGAACGAAAAATGGAAGAACCTAGAGCATTCTGCCAGATTAAGAATTGTGTTACTTTTTCTACAAGCATACGGAGTACATGATATGGAATTAGAGCCCAAAATCAAGTACAACACGCTGTTTCACTCAAAACAGTATACCATTTGAACAGTGGCGGTTTCAGGACTTCCGTTCGGGGGAGGAGGACGAAGATTTTTCTCGGATGGGGGCATTGGTCACGCACTCCAAGAAATTCTTTGGATTGCTTTCCAAATTTTTTGCAGGCCCTCGAAACTTTTCTTTACAGACCCATATAACATTTTTTGAAACATCTGGAAAATCATTTCAACCTTTTAGAAGAAGTATAGAAGCTTAGAATAAAGAAATCATATGCACTATAACTCATGTAAATAAATTTCAAAAATGTCGCAACGCAACGGCAGGGGGGAGGGGGCATTCCTAGATCTGCCACTGCTTTTGAACTAGGAGTAGTTTAGATCCTGCTGTACATCAAACGACTGCCTTTCGCGGTTTTAAATAACGGACCCAAATTTCGATGAAAATCAATGGCCGCGCGTCTGTACGAGCTTACTATGAGAAGATTTACAGCAGATGGGAATCAATGGTCGCCTGACTTAGCCTACGCAAACTTTTCTAGCATGAGTATTATCACCAGAAATCAATCAGTCACCTCTTCGTTCGTTACACTAGTTTTCGATAACAACCAATGTTTTTATGTTTCGTGTGGAAATCGCGCTATCTCTTAACGGTGTCGAAAATCGTCGACCTATTTTAGTCTTCTTTTGATATGTTCAAGAATTAATCTCACCAGTATCACGTCTAATTGTGATCACCAACGTTTTACTTTCTTTTAGAAATAAAGTAGCTAGAATAAGAAGTGTGTGAATTTTTGTTGTATTGTACAAAGATCACGTGAACTTCAAGCGGTCTATGAAAAACTTTTGAAAATGTAAGAAATTTTATATTTTGGGACCTGTACGAAATCTAAACTGAATGTCGAAATCCAAACGCAGCGGCTCCATTTTCGAAAATGGGTTTTCGAGAATCCCCATTGGTTTACGTTTATGTTGGATAATTGTAGTTTGGTACTTATTTACTTTTATGCTTGTTTGGAGTAGCATTTCGCTGGTTCGACATCTGCCATAAATCTGCTTTTATCATCCTTTGAGGTCCTGCATTTGTTTAGGAGCTTGCTCATTTTCAAGATGCTGAACATACAATTTTTTTAGAACCATACCCTGTATAAATATAAGAAAATAGAGCTAATTCTATTCTTTACCAAAAACTATTTTGCACACGAATGTATCTAGATCCGTTATGAACTATAAAGCAAAAAAGGTTATTTGGACTTCGAAAACTGCACTATTGGGGGCTTGAATGTGGGCTTCAATTGGGATATGAGCTTTAGGTTCCTCCTAAAATATGAATTTTTTTACATTTGTAAGTCTTAGCTTTTGATTCCCTTCTGATTTAGCCGCTATCTTCAAAAGGAAACGGATAGCTCATATCTTTCACATACTTAGTTTTCATCTTGAATATTCATAGTTTTCCAAGCGAATCGGTCAATTGCCGATCTTGATGCTTGCAGCGCTCTAATATAGAAAGCCGCGGCGCAGGTGCTACTCAGCGCGGCGTGCTCAAGCGCGCAAGTTGAATCGACGCACGCAGCTTCGGCTAAGTTGCTCCGATCGAGATTTTTGCCAGACGGGCAGTCGTGTGACACCTAACGTCTGGCGTGATCGATGCTCCTCGAAAAATTCTTCGCTTCACTCGGAAGTTGTTCGTACAAATCACACTGTGAAGGTCCAAATCCTTGAAGGGGGTTTAATACTTTGTTGTCGATTGATCTGAATTGATCAGTGCTTTGATTTCTATTGTTTCTCAGTAGTGTTCTTGAAACTAGTTGCTTTATTTGTCCTCAATCCTTGGGTTGTTTGTCATTGTTTATCATTATACCAGATCCATTTATGCTTCATTCGTTCAGCACAACGCTACGATTACAATGAGTGATAAATGGAACTATCATCCCAATCGAGGTCCTCATCCGGAACCTGCTTACAATGGTGAGGCTTGTTTTTGCAAAATAGGCTGTTCTTTTGCTTCACAAGTTTATTTTGGATCGCATGAATTGCCAAAGATCATAACAGAGCTGAGATTTATAAATACACACTTGTTTACGTTAGTAAGACTTGCGGAACTTGGACGTTAATGTTAGAGTTGCAAGCAAGAGTTAAATTTCAGAATATTCAATAAGATCGGCAAGAAACGCTGAACAAGGTCATCCTTTTACGCAAAACCTCAAGGATTCGTTTCCCTTGGCCCTTTCTGGGAAGGGGATTTTTGTTTGTTTATGTTGTTTATCTATGTCTGAAACGCATTGTTGGAAGCTTTTTTTCATCATCCACTGGATCCTTTGGTGGACCTTACCGTGGGGTAGATTCCACGCTTGTAGGAGAATGAAGAACGTGTTTGAAATAGATTCTGTAAGAGGATTGGCTTTATTGGCTTCAAGTGTTCACTTCAACAAATTCCCTAAATGCCGCCATCCGCCTCAAACATGCAATTCGAATGACATTTTCTGACAAGTAGCATTACGCTACCTAGTTCCCTGCTAAGGTCCCGGCCAGACTTCGCTTAAAAGCGCCCAAAAACGCCCAAATTTCTCTAACCTCTCAACTTCCATCTCTCCTCACACGAGAAAGTGAAGAGTCATCAGAGAAATTTGGGCTCTTCTGAGTGCTTTTGAGCGCTTTTGAGCGAATTTTGTTCGAAGACGGGGGTAGGAACGCTATGCACAGTTGTCTACGAAGTTTTCGTGCTTTTACCTATAAGTTGTGAATCATCTAAGAAAAGCTACAGCGCAAGTGTTAACTTGTTAGTCACACTTGTGCAAAGCGTTTTTTAGTCCGCTATCCTCAAAATAGATGCTAACTCTTGTCGCAGTTAACTATGTCACGTCATTTTTATGACGGAAAAGTCTACGATTTGGAACTCAATGGTGTTTCAGCATAGAGAATGTTAGGTAAACAAGTTTAAAAAATTCGAATATTATGCACAAATTATGAGTTAGATTTCACTTATACATGAGTTTTGCATTATACTTCTAGGCTGCACTGTTCCGCATTCCAGTTGTTCCCTATTCCTTTTCTTGCACACCTTCAAATCGAATCCTACCTGATTTTCGCTTAACTGTAATCGTTCCAGTTGATTAGCATCCTTTTTTGAACACTGCTTGTTGTCAGATGATCAAGTGACCACGGCGTTTTTTGAATGATATTGAGCGGAATCATCACAATCTCACGTACTAATTTTTTTCCTAGCTGAAGTGACAAGTACAAATCAAAAGGGACCAAGCACCTTTAGCCGCGAATTTGAAGTCTTGTGAATATGAAGTATGTAAATAGCCCATTTTCAAATTTTCCTTGTAAAACGGGTTTTTTGCCAATTTTGTTTATCTTGCTTGATTTCTCTCTGCACAATGAAATCTCATGTAGTTTCTTATCATGCTCCATTCAGAATGGGCGTACAACGGCTATCCACAACATCAGCGTCCTCCTCCCGATTACTACGGCCAACCAAATTTTGCCGTACCTCCACAATACCCATGTAGGAGATACTTCTGTGGTTTGGAGCTTACTCGTTTCTTCAACTATGCTCTACATTTTCTTCAGGTCCTCCATCAGGTTTACCACCACAGCGTTTACCCACATTTCCTCTCAATCCAAACGCAGCGACATTTGTACCGAGAAATTACCAACGACCGAATGTGAGTATTTTTATGTTAGTCATCTTTTTTCCAAGTTTCCAAGTTTAAAGTGCCAGTTCTCCCAAGAGGTCAAAAAACATTGTGCATTTGAAATGATTTGCATTAAAAAGCCCCCAGAGCTAAAATCTCAATATCATTGGAAGTAGATACTTTTGTCAGGCATTTCCAAGTCTCCACTTGTTTGAGCACTTTTTTCTGCCATTGTTATCGTATTAAGATTTTCATTTTACCCTGAAAAGTGTTTGTGAAGTTTTCTCACATGGTCACTTTTCACATCATGCAAATGTCATTCTGCGGTATTCCTCGATGACGAGTAATACCATCAGTGCAGGCATCTGTGTGCCACACCGAGTATAAGAATCAGATGAGATCTCCTAGCTAACAAACACGACAACTTTTCGTTACTCTTCTTCATCGGATAATTTTTATTGGGTAAGAAGTAGCAACGCACATTGTGCGATTGCGCGTGATATTTTGGATATCGTTGCGATTCTTGCGTAGATTCCCAGAAAGTTCTTGCGTTTGGCAATGAAGAAGACACGCCAAAGGCTAATATGCTAGTTTTGCAGTCGCTCAAGTTACCCTACCCCACTGCACTTCTTATCTAGCGCCCGCTCCGTTGTGGATTTCATAGATTTCATATCTGAGCACTTGAAGGCTAGATCAGGCTATAGTCGGTAACGAATTGACCAGGATAGGCGTGTTGCATGCCTCGTTTGTTCCGATGGGGTTTATTTTTGGTTTTACGGAACTGGGTAGCGGTGTGACCGCTTCTTTCCGGTAGTGTCCTCGTAACAGAGTAGAAGATGCTTAGCGCCCAGTCCATAGATTATCGAAATGCGAACGACAAACAGTACGCTACATACACGCTATCTTGTATTTGCTTTATTGTTTTTGAATACAAGAGCCGGTAGCAAGCCGGAGGAGAACAACAACGAAAAAAGATGACTATGGACCAGACATCGCTTTCAAAGTGCACTTTGACGAAAAACTATGCAATGTATACAACTTTGGAATTTCGAAAAATGGGATTAGCGTGAGCAAAAAAATTGCGGAAATATGGGTGAGGAAAGTGCGTGAAATGTCCCTACCCTCACGCGCTTGCCCTTGTCGGTGGGAACAACTGAGTGGTCTGGATCGCAACTCCGCGCGCGATCGGCGAGGCGATCACTTGTTGTACTCCGCAATGATTCATCCTAGTAGATACATCATGTATAATTTGGTGTCAATACCCCCCCCCCCCCCCTCCCCACAACCCTCCCCCGACCTCGCATTGCCTCAAGAATATCTTTTGTGTATCGCGTGGTCACGAAAACTTCTGGAAAGTTGGAGAGTAGTTGAGATGCAATGTCCTATCCATCTTGTTTCAAACCATGCTTGCTTCTGGTCTCGCTGGATTTTTATCAAAAACAAAGCAGAAGTAGGTTACATCCCCACACGCGATCGTCAACTTGCTTTTTTGCTGAGTCTATTTTCACACTTCATCTCAGTCGGGCTTGGACAAGACTACAGGTTTAAGTTCAGCTGTGGTTCAAAGCCTTGTAATACCAATTTTGAATCAAAATGTCAACTTAATCATAAGTTCTTTCTTCGAATCATGTGTGCATGCACGATGCAGAGCTTGTCGGGAAGATTGGAAAATCACGAAACTAATCGCTTTCAATTTTATATAATATTTTGCGCTTTGATTTTAACTTTTCTGGAATAGCTTTAAAAATTCGTTGCAACCAAAATCGTCCCTTTTCGCTTCATACCCGTTGATTTGTGGCTGATGGCGAATGGCAGCTTTAGCAACAATGATAATGTTTGAATTTGGAGTTGTACTTTACCTAATGCATTGTAGATTTACTTGCTTTGAATGTCATTATTGTTTGGTCATATTAGTTTTACCGCATTTATAAGCGCGATGAACACTTCAGCAGCCTATTCGTAATTCAGTCACTTGCTTCATTGTCTTTTCTGCCATATTTTCTCTCGCTCTTGGCTGGCGCATTTTCTGGCAATCGCTACAATTCTTGGATACCATTCAAAATTCATTTGATACAAAATATCTGTTTGATTGATTTCATTTGGTTCTTAAAGTCTCACTAGCATCTTGCCAGGCCTGAGCTGTAAAAACTTTCAAGCAAACATCTGTGTCTTATTGTTCTGCGTTTCAACGAACAGTTCGTTGCTCAGTAGAAAGACTTCCATATTTTTGCCAGAGTTATGGTTTTCTAAAATTAGTAGAGAGAGTATAAGGTCAAAGCGAGGAATTGATTTTTTGCGAGATGTTCTGAATCCGTAATGAATATGAATTTGCGGAGTTTCATGGTCATGTTGCACGCCTTTGTCAGTGTTAATAACATGCATTTTTTGTAATGGTTATTATGTGGAGCCTTCGCACAATTTTTGAAAGCAATTTGTGTCAGTTTTTGTAGCGCTCGCATTCAGAACTAGATGAGCTTCTAGAACTTCACGCAGGAACTGTGTCGCGTACGACGTTGCGCCGACCGAACTCGATGCTATTGATCGCCATGGATAGAGTCGTCCCGATCGCAAATACATCGTCGACCGTCCTCCATCAATCATTCTTTGACTAAATGCGGCTTGTAGCGTGTAGTGCAGGATGAGTGCCTTTGTCGTTCACAGCTGGTACATTTCGTCGATTTGCATCAGATTTCCCCTCATCGATGGCTTACAGTTCTAATCATCAGGTTATCCAAATTAATGCGTTTTGAGTTCTAACCGCAAGTCATACACTTCTCAGTTCTAAATAGGCTTCAAAGTATCATTCGATAGAGCACGGCAAACTCTATAAGATAATGTTCTTGCTATGAACCAGCTTCGATCCTTCCCGAGTTTGAAGCCAAAAACTAAAAAGATCTAACCGCTAACCGCCCAAAAAAAACGGGAAAATTTGTAAATCCATTCAAAATAATCCTACAAAATTCCTAACTTGCTGACTTATACTCTTTCCACATAAGACATTTATGTACACCGTTGCTGGATTTATCAACGGAAGAAAACGAAGAATCTTGCTTTTGCCAAAGTGATGTGCACTGCTCCCAGATAAGTACTCGTGTACAACAAACACGTAGAAGTATCCGTAATTTATCTGTATCCGTACATCCGTAATTTTTCAGCTCTTTACAAGCTCTAGCTTTCGAGAAATATGGATCATAGCGTGAGACACCCGACCAAAAGATGCTATATTCGATATTTCTCGAGAACTAATGCTTGTAATTGTGAAGTCATATTTGCACTTCCACAGGGTTGTGTATACAGTCACGTTATTCATGTGGGAAGGGTACAGCATCACTTTAGCAAAAGCATAAAATTTTTCGTTTTCTTGGTTCTGACCGAGGAGAAAATACAGCAACGGTATATATAAATGTCTGATGGAGAGTGTATACATGAGCAAGTTAGGAATTTTTTAGGATATCTAGGACGGAGTCAGATTTTTCTCGATTTTTCAGGTAGTTAGATCTTTTTAGTTTTTGGTGGCTTGAAACTTGAGGTGGTTGAAGCTGGTTCAAAACGAAAAGTCATCTGGTCATCTGCATCTTGCTTTGCTCTATCGAATGATCGAAATCTGTTTACAGTTGAAAAGTGTATGATTGCGGTCAATTTGAAACGGTCAATAACTTTCGAACAACCTGATGCTTTGAAAGTTTAGCATTCGCTACAATTAAGAGCTAAGACTTTTATATAATTGCCTGAGATAGCATGATTTTCATACCACTTTGATTCCAGCAAATCCGTTCGCGATCTAATTTCATCCATGAAATGAGTTAAATGCTCATTAGCTCAGTTATAATATTGTAGAATCTAGAAACCATTCAGTATGTATATAACGCTCTTTACAAGGAATAGATTGCCTTCATTGAAAATTATCCTATGTAGACGCATCTGGAAGCTTTTTTTTTCATTTCTTTCGGACGAAATCGAATCTTACAGAATAACGATTAAGTGTCTGAATCGCATTTGATGCGGCACTATTTTCTTCTAACCGAAATCTAAGTTAAGTCTTCAGTCCATTGTCTTTACTGTTTGAATTCTATTGTTTTCGGAACATTTGTTTCGATCCTTTGAGAAAGCTCAGTTGGTGCGTTTTTGTGACTCATCTCCCATGTTTCTGTGACAACTCCAATAATTCATTTGAATTAGAAGCAACTCATAATTGCGCCTGGAATCTTAAAAACTTATCTGTTTGATGGCGATCTTCGCTATAACTTAGAGTTCAGCGGAGAGCGTCGAACGTTGGAAACCTTTGGGGATCGTAGTTTTCTGCAAAATGTAGCAGATAATAGCGTGATTAATATAGTGAAATAATCTTGGAAAATTTTGCTCGTTGATCAGGTAGATAGAATAAACAAGAGTGTAAGGTTTGCTTTGTCTTGACTAGTTTTTGTTTAAGCCTAAAACAAATACTAAGGTGATACTTGACCTCGATACAACTATGAGAAGGCTTTTGCATTGAAAACTCGCAATGAGAATACGAACATGCTCAAGAAAGTTAAAAAGTTCTTTGAGCTCAAGATTATCTATTGGTTGGTGTTCAGTGATATCAGGACTTTCTCTATAAAAACCGAGGGAAACCTTTGGACGACTTGATACATTGATTGACTATAATGCATCGCAATTCCGCAGAAAATCGGGCAAGTAGGCACCTGGTACGAAACTGTTTCTCATTGTTTACTTTGATCCGTTTGAGAAGAAAAAAAACTTGAACAATTGGCAATCCTGTTTCCATTTTGTATCTCTCCTGTGCTCTAGAAGGAAGTCGCAAATGCCTCCAGTCAATTTAAGGAAAGCCTAGTTTTTATAGTTCATACGATGCAAGTCACATTTGCTTTTGATTTACTCGGTTGTCTTCTTATGGAGTAGAATCTTTGGCGCATGAGGACGATATCCATAACCAGCTCTCACCCAAACGTTCTCTTTTGATTCACTCTCTTCCAAGAACAGTGAAAGTCCTCACGATCTGAAGTTGGTGAAGGAAAAGCTTGTGCGCTTTCCAAGTATGTTTCGAACAGCTTAGAAAGTTGTCGTTCTTTTAGTAGGAAATTCCTAGTAGAAAATCTTGCTGTTGTTGCCCACTAAGAATTTGAATTATTCGAGTTCGCTGTCATTGGTCATCATGTCGCATGTTGAACGATTGATTTACTTTTAACCCACTAACGACGACACCTGATTTTGCATGGCGCAGCTGTGGGACGACGCGATTTTGCACAACACTTTTGGCGTGGAAAAGTCTTCTGATTATTTATGAAGTATAAAGTTGTTTTGTAAACAGCTACAGTCATTTTCTCGGACGACAAAGTGTGCAGGCCCCAAGAGTGCAAAAAATTGGAAAAAATACTGAGCTGTTGAAAAAATACTAGATGTGGAAAGGATATGATTTCGCAAGGGGTGTGGGCCACCGGTGGTCCACATCGTCCCTGGTGGCAAAAAGTGCGTGGGCCACCGGTGGTCTGTAGTCAATGGGTTGTGAAAAAAAGTGCCCCACAAAACGCATGCTTCGTTCCATCTGATGTTTAGCTGCTGAATTTAAAATCCATTCTCCATGTAAGGGAAAAAGTATATAAAATTAAATAGAGTTGACATTGAGTTTCTGCATTTACCAAGGCTCTGGTAGAAGCGTCTGAATCCAGTTTTAGCTATGGAAAAGGCGAAGCAGAGCTTTTCGATGCTCTCAAATTCTTAGAAGCTTTCCTATTGCTGTGATTTGGCGGCAATCACAGTAATAAGGGAAGCATTCAGCGCGCAACTCAGACTCAATGAAAGCCAATAAACAATTGTTCTTGTACTATTCTGATTATTTGTCAAAATGTGGCCAATGCTGTGTGCTTGGTTCAAAATGGCACATCGATAAGCGGTGCTCTTCTGATCGCTGATATTCGCATGCAGTGCGATTTCCAGCAAAAAATAAAGTGGACTCATTGAAGAATCAATCTTACCCATCACTTTGACCGTTAACCTCACAATCCATGATTATATTCAATGCTCTGAAGTTCTTCCTACAAGTAGCACTTTTAATTATTGAAAAATACTTCAATCACCACGAACAACTAGAACTGTTATCTGTAAGATTCAGTTTAGTCTCACTCAGGGTTGCGCAAAGAGTTTCCATGGTTGAGAAGCGCGCTATACAGAACAATTTTTCAACCTTGAAACAATTTTGGTCACTCTCAAAGCCACTCTCTCTTCTCACTTCCTTACTCGGTAATCTATGGAGGTTTTGCCAATATTGATATTCGCAGTCTCTTTCGCGAACTGTAATTTTCGAGTACACCGTTGATCATGTGAGAATTTTTACATTTTGATCGTCTGACGTCAGCTTGTTTCGCTTGTAAGCACATGAGTTGCAAAAGAGAAAGCTTTTATTTTTTCGTCATGTTGCTGCGCGTTTGCCTCGAAATGTAAAGGATCTACGAAAGGAAAAATAATGAAATTATACCCTATAGATCCATGGTGGCATTTTAAAATATCTTTATCCAATATGTATATGCAGTGAGTGCGTCTCAAGCTGCACATCTGCTTTTTTTTTTACCACGGCGTATTTTTCAACGTAAGATATCTCACCTCTAAGACTAAATCTAAGTTACCGGAAGTGATATGAATTATTGACAAAGATTTTTTTTGTGAAGTAGTGCTTAGAGGGTTTTGCTTGACCATCCAAACCGCCTTCTTCTTGTGGCGTAGACTGACCATGAATCGATTTTTTTGTGTAATGCTATTTACACAATGCTAATTAATCTTGGCAGAAAGTGGTCATTATTCCCCTTAGTTTTGATGTAGAGATGGCTTTATGTAGAAGCTTCTTTAAACATTTTACTGCAGGTTATCTATAAGTACTCTAGCCAAGTCATCGATGTCTAACCTTTTCTGATTTCTGGTATGAAAATCTGCTCAGTTGTCATGGCCCTGACCGTAGTTGACAAACTTGATCTCTTAGGGCCGCATGCACTAACATCCCCGCGGGGAGGGGATCGCAGCTTAAAAGAAAGCTTTATATTTTGAAACTCCAGATACCTGGATTTCACTTTGTGTACCTATCCATAAGTATTCTTACTACCCTTCACTATGAACATGTTGAAGGGGAGCGAGAAGCTGTACGAACCGCATTTTCCAGCTTTTGTATGATCCCTGATGATCCCCGGCGCTTTTCTTTAGAGTCATTTTTCTTCCTCCGAAGTTAACGAAAAACCTCCAAAGTTGTGCAGATTATCTAAACCGACAGTGCTAAGCATGTTGCTGATAAGAACAAATGATGTTTCGAAGTCATGAAATTTTCGATGATCCACAGGTCGAAATTTGAGGTTTGCCGAAAAATTCGACTTTTCAAAAACTCATTTGTTCTCATCAGCAACATGCTTAGCACTGTTGTGTTAGATGTTCAGTACAACTTTGGAAGGTTTTCGTTAACTTCGGAGAAAGAAAAATGACTTTAAAGAAAAGCGCGGGGGATCATCAGGGATCATACAAAAGCTGAAAAGTGTGGTTCGTATAGCTTCTCGCTCCTCTTCAACATGTTCATAGTGAAGGGTAGTAGGAATAGTTACGGATAGGCACACAACGTGAAATTCAGGTATCTGGAGTTTAGAAATATAAAGCTTTGTTTTAAGCTGCGATCCCCTCCCCAGCGGGGAGGATAGTGCATGCGGCCCTTAGAGGCAGTGTCTAGGTTAAATCTAACCCTCTCCGATTAATGTCGATCCTGAGTGTGGGCTCCGAGAGGGGCATCTGCGTTGGTCCGGTTCTCTAACGTTGTTGAATGGAGATAAGGGGCCTGGAACAGCCAAAGTGCTAAGGCCCCGCCCAGATCCTATCAGACTACGCCCACCCATGTGCTTAAAGCAGTCCGCGCCCTCACTACGGGTCCCCAGAAATAGTGCTTCTTGGAGGTTTTGGAGAATTTAAACTTCATAACTGTAATCAGGGCCACAGAAAGGCCTCGGAATGGCAAAAACATGGGAGGCAAATTTTGGGTGGACGCTGCCTTTAAAGGCAGTGTCCGGGCAAAAACTCGATTTTGAGATTTTGTGCTTACTTGGGCCTATTCGCTTTGCTGAATCCGAAAATGCACATTGTAGAGCGCGAAAATGGCGAAAAACGGCTCCAACACAGGAGGGAAATGCGCAGGTGGGCGGGGTCCTCCCCGTTCACGTTCCCGGCTTCCGGAGCGACCTTTTCGCATCCGGTTTCAAGTCAACCATTCGCACTTGGCCGGTAGCGATGTTAGAACGGCTAGCAGAATCGAAAAGATCGCTCCGGGGGCTGGGAGCATGAAATCGCACTGGGGAAAGCCCCGCCCATTTGCTGATTTCCCTCCTATGTTGGAGCCCTTTTTCGTCGTTTTCGCGCTTTCCAATGTGGATTTTTGGATTCAGCATGGCGAATAGGCCCGTATAAGCACAAAATCTCAAAATCGAGTTTTTGCCCGGACACTGCCACAAGCTGTCCTTAACTTGACGGACGGGACTGTCTGGACTATCCTCGTCCGGTGAGTCGTGCTTGCCGTTAATTCTCAGGTCATCTAGTGATCAGCTGTGTGGATACAGCGTTATGTCGTCAGTGCTGAAACACAATCCGATGAATGTAAAGGGCATTCGAAAAATCGTGACCATGGTGCGACTGCACGCTACACGCACGCGCTCCAGGCAAACGTATTTTCTTGGTTTTCATCTCTATGACGGTATCTGGACACCGGAAGTGACGAGCTGAGCCTTGACGTCATGCCTTCTTGAATGCTCCTGTGTGGCGCAGAGACCGCAGTCAAATCCGTCGTCACGATTGTATACATCTCTTTCTTTTTAATTCATACATCATTTGTGTTGCGTCACAATTATAATGGACACATGAGAACCAGCTGTGTTTTGCATTGTTTCATTTTCCAGGATAAAAAAGTTTTGTGGTGTCTAGAACGCGTTTATGGTTTCCCCAGTCATTCATCACCAATTTCAAAGGTTACTGGGAATGCGTTCTACTTGTTCCATTAGCCTGGACGCGGCTTTTTTGTTTCTATATCCTTTTCATGCACTTTACTTTTCAATCGAATTGTTGTACTGATTGACTGACTATCTTTGGCAAATGTCTGAAAAGTACTCTGCTTGCAAATACTCTGCTCTGAAAAGTACTCTGCTGCAATAATGTAGAATTGACATTTTATCGAGAATGCCAGAAGAGAGCATGATTTGAGCATGACAGCAAAAAACCCCTACATCATAGCACTTGCAAGCTCGGTCATTATTTAGACAAATCGTCTTTTAATTCTCGAAAAGCCATGTCTATGGTATTTCTTTGCAGCAGACAGGGCCTGCAATGGCATACTTCCCCGGTGATGATGTTGAAGTTCGCGCCTATGAAGCTATGTACAATAATCAGTATGGAAATGGAGCTGTTATGGACGAGTAAGAATATTTGTTTTTGTGAAATCGTCCCCATCGATCTCATCTGTTACGTTTTAGGTATATTCCATCGCAAGAATTACATCATGACATGATACATAGTGACAATCTCGTGTCCCTTCAAGAAGTACGCAGTGTGTGGATCTTTTGATCTAATCCGAAGTGGGTGTTTCAGATTCAAGTCGGGCTCGAACAGCTCCTGAGTGATGCGGATGACTTTGATTCCTGGTCTGGAGCAATCCGTGATAGGATGACTGAAAAGCGAATGTCGCCGCCGACAAGAGCGGTTGCCGTGCATATGATTTTTGAGATGGTGGGTGGATATTCTTATGCAAGCATCGCGTAATGTGAATCTTCTAGGGCATCGCGGTTTCTTCTCGACCTCTATCTGGTAATAGCCCTCAGCATACGCTTGCTCGATTAGTGAGCTTCCTTTGTGCAGAGGTAAGCCTTTTCGAGAACTACATCTGCTACACGAATTCTGTTATTTTAGATTCCATCATTGTTACGTGATACCGTTTTGAAACTGCTATGTGATTTCCATTCAAAACATCAGTCTCTTCACAATGAGCAGAAGATTAATCTGTGCGTCTTCTTTGCTGAAGTCTATGAGAAACTCGAAACGGTAATTTTTCTCTGATGGAGCAATTATGTTTTCATTGTGTGCTTTAAATTGTTTGGTTAAACACTTTCGTGCCAATCAAAATACTTGCAAATTTGTCAAATCTTCAGTCTTTCTGCATTGTAGAGGGGAACAAAATTGTGGTTGTATTGGCACAACAGGGTTAATTTTCAGAGCGATAAAAATTGATTTTAATTTGCTCCTAGCTAATTTCTACCATTCGATTTGCAGGACAATGGCACCAGAATTGAAAAAGTTGGAGAAGCCCTGTTGGAGCAACTGGATGACCTGCTCAAACTTGAAATGCATGACCAGCTGATGAAGACCATCATACAACTTGTCAAGGTACAAATGATCAGAAACGATTTTTACTCATTCAAAGTACTGGCAATTTCGTAATTCTATCTTCATTCGTTGTTATGTTCAGTTATGTGGACGTCACTTGGATTCTTCGCCTGTTACCGAACCTCTTGTTAACCAGCTGCTCACTAAATTGCTTGCATTTGCAAAAGGCCACCCACAACTTAGCGAGTTAGTTACTCAAGCGCGGTGCTGTTATACTCACCAAACTCTATCGTTCCTAGGTCTGTGAAAACTCAAATCAACTGCGTAGTTGATTTGAGGAAGAGTGGATGGGGTATCTCTTCACGAGGTGGCGGTGCAGCATCCGACACGGCTACATCTTCTTCAAATCATTCCGTTCCATCTAGCGGCGTAATTGTTGGCGACGATGGCGCTGCGCTAGATCTCAATGATGAGGAGAGGTGTTTCCTTGAGTCACAGTTCAATGCTATGGATGGTACGTTTATCGTTAAGACTGGTTCTTTTGAGTGTTAAGTCTAAGGTTCAGAAGAACATGATCAATCATTTGATGAACAAGAAGTAATGAAAGATTACGGTGTTTTCGTTAGGGAGGAGGAAGACCGAGAAAAAGTGAGTCTTTCTTTCGAGTTTTCTGTTTTGCTTGATGTCTTAGATTGTTTCTTTTTGCCATCGATGTCACTTTGTTCCTTTCAATTTTCACCACTGTAATTCGTTTTAGGAGCGTAAATGTGCTTCAATGTTAGAAAAGCTGAAAGTGTGCGAGTCAGAGCCAGACAAGAAGGCTGAAACTTCTGACACCACTACCTCCCCATCTTGTCCATAATAGTCATTAGTGTGATTGTTCTCTAATGTTTCCAAAAAAAAGAAACTATCTTGTTCTATGTGAAATGCAAATTCTACATCTTTTATAGTAACCCAGCTCTGTGTATTTACGACACCCACATCGCTCGATGCATATGGACGTGTAAACTAATGATCTTGAGGTCGTCGTGATTATATCTACCATTGATAGTGGCATTAACGTCACCTCCAGTCAGTTTGTTTAGTCGTGTAAATGTTTTTATCTGTTATTTGTTTTGCAAACTAATGGTCTGAGTAGTCAGGGAATGGCATACAAGTCTTTTTAATGCAGTAAAAAATAACCATCTCTGCGTATAGCAAAGGTTCCCTCAGCTATTCCACCTGATTTACTTGGGAAATACACGTTTTGACACCAATATAGTAAGTCGCTGGTTGTGAATAGATGTTAGACGCCGTCAGCATTAGCGTTGGCTATGTAAGTTGTGGTATTGGCGCGCACCGACAGTAGTCCAGAGATAGGGCCTAAAAAGTGAAGGTTTTTCGAATATCTGCCCCTCATAGAAAATGAAGATTGGTTAGGAAAATCAGAGAAGAGAAAAATATGCAAAACGGAAGAGAGTTCGAAATCTTTCGTTTGGCGGCAATTCGAAATGCAGATACTCGCTCCAGGACAAGGCAATCGACTGTACGGAGAAGATTTGTGATTGTCCCAAAAACAACCAAACCATGTTTTGAAAGTGGTGATTATCAAGAATAAGATAAACAATAGAAGAATTAGTAATCTCTTGTTCTTCCTCTAGTTTAACTCTTTTCACGCAGTCTTTTCGTGCATTCTATAGACCTTGCTTCTGTTCATATTGTAGACAACCACCCAGCCCTTATCTCTTCGATTATGGCGGAAGAAAAGTGCCTTTTTATTTACCTTGTTCTGTTTTAGTGTTTTCGCAGTGATTTTTTTCCAGCCTGGACGATTGTTGCTTAGAGCAATAAGCGCAACAATCGAGGCAACGACCCAGGAACTGGAACGTCATTGCGAGGGTAAAAATTCAATTACGTATCAAAAACTAAATTTGGCTTTGGCATGCTTTTCCGACTTAGTAAAAAAAAACTTCGCGTTTTCATAACTAATTTATTTCTTGCTTTTTCTTGATAAACACTACTCTCAAAACTTGGGTTTTTTCGAAACTATCACGAAAAGAAATTAGCTTTTCCTCTTTTTCCTTATATCTATTTTGCGTCTTTTTTCTTTTCTGCTCTTCTATAAACTACTATTTTTTATGAGGGCAGATTTTCAAAGAACCTTCACTTTTGACGCCCTTTCTCTAGACTATTGAGGAGGGTGTGTTATAAATCTTCACCGACATGGTAGCATCACGAGTTTGGAAATAAAACATACAATGTTGAGTAATCATCCTTCTTGAGATGACTTGGAGCCAGGTGTGCATGCTTGTCAAGGAGATCCGAGCAGAAGTCTCGGATGACTTTTTCCGTTGACTCAAGCAGTAAATTCCGTCAGGGCTGCGTAGTGCGCCCATCTTGTTCTGTAAGCTGGTAAGCTGCGGCAGGCATTGTGCATAATCCTCTCAGCATCCGTGAACTGTACAGCTGCTTTACTCTCTTCGAGAACTTCCTTCAGCGCTTTTCTGCATCGCTCGCAAGATCGGACGTAACGTAGTAGCCTAGCTCATGCTCGTCTACGTTGGCGTATCAGCTCTAGAGTTCAGGAAGAAAATTTGAAAGAAAGAAGAAAAATTTGGAGTTGCATTGCGAAGGCTAGATTATAAAGTTTTTGAAAATGGAGATATCCGTTCGATAACGAGGGGTAATTTATATGTCCAAAGTTGTATGGCGAACCTCCCCATCCTTTGCAACATCCGTGTGACGGTCTACTTTGACAAGTGCGTCATATACTCATTCGGACATCTAGATATGGTATAGGTTTCAAAAAATACCTCGTTTTGTATTGATTGTGCAGCAAAATAAAATAGAAGGCATTGACTAAAAGCGTCACTATCAAGATAGTAGGTAGGATCTCTAATACTAAGTTGATTGATTCAAGTATAATATTTTTCAGTATAATTGGGACTGTTTCACTATCAAAAAGAATTGATTCAAACGATTCTTTACACCGGGTTACTGTATGCAATGTCATGAAAGTAATCGAACGTTCGATTTCGATAACTCTCTCTTCTAGACACCTTTCCTGGACTTACGTAACATTAAGCACGACTGACTCTCTTGAAAAAAAAACCTACTGTAAGCTCACGATGGGAAGTTCCAGAAGGATGTCATTGCAAAGCCGCCATATCAGGCAAAATTCAGAAAGCCTGAAAATCTTTCTAAATGGAATTTTTAAACCCATTAAAACCCGACTACTAGATAAATTTATAAAGGAAATCGCTGTTGCTGTATTGCTGTCGCAACTTCTGTGCTAGATGTGCCAGTGAAGCGAAAAGCTTGGGTAATGCTAAACAACCTGGTAACAAAATCACAAGTTTTTTCGTAGAACTTGTTGAAACAATATGCTTTCCGCACAGAACTTCCGAAAATTCCGACTGTGATCCTTCACCCAGGAGGGTCGGCGACCCGATTTTTGTTGAACAATCAAGCCAGTCCTACATATGGTATCTAAAGGTCAGCGAAAGCTATTCAGAGAAAAGCTCACCAACTACTAAACACTCGATACTTCTTTTGGGACACTCTGCACACCTATATGGTACATATAAGACGTGAAAAGAAAGAGTAATTATAGCAGAATATAATGTTGAGCATTCGCTGGCGGATCGATACAGATCGCTACAAGTTTCAATCCTTCACCAAATGCTCTAATCCCTTCGAACCTGGATATGACAATTCTTACCGCACCTTCTACGCCTCTAGAGTTGTCAAACACTCCTCGGGTAATCTATGAACAAAAAGTGTCATAAGGATTTCAATCGTAGCTAGAGAAAACCATTTGCCCAGTAAACCATAAAGCGCCTAAACAACGTTAGAAGTTTAGGAAAGCTTGTAAGCAGAGTTCCAGCTTCTTGTTTCCTTAGTGCAATTTTGAAACTTTACAGGGAAATCAAGTGAATTTATTGGCTTGATCAAGCCAATTTTGATAAGATTATCATTGCTGTTAATATTTATAAAACAGGTTACCGTAAACTCATATAAATGTTAGCTGTTCCAAAAGTTTTGTCCGATTTTTAGTTGCCTCGTTTCAACGCAGCTATATTCTTGGAGTTTTGTACTTATTGCAGTATTATGAAAAGCTTCTGGAAGCACTCTATTTGCTTTTTTCAACGCTTATCATTTCTTAATTAAACAACTTCCCATTGATGAAATTTCAAGCTGATGCCAAGCTGTCAAAATGCAGTCATGCTTAATAGAAAGTTTCTGTGACGAAAATTCTCAGACAAATCACGGGAACTTCCCGAAGGGCAAGCCAATTTGCCAAACTTCCCGAGGGTTTCATTTAGCATGTAAGTGAATGTAGCCATAAAAATGGGAACTTCCCGAAAACTTTGACGTCAAAAGCAACACAGTTAGCAACTTCCCGAGGAAGTCCTCGGAAAGTTCTGCAAAGTGCAGAACCTCCCGAGGATTTAAATTTGCGGGAACTTCCGCAAAGCTGTGTTGCAAGTTAGCAAAACAGACCTGCTTTGGTTTTGCAAACAAGGCTACCGGCATCATAATGATAAGCTTAAAGCTTGATAAGGTAAAGCTTAAGGTGCTTCATTTCTGTCTATCACCCTCTGAAGGATAGGTAACTGTTATAATATCGATACCTATCTATAGTATACCCGTCATCCTTGTGTCACCTCAATGCGATGTGTGTTAAGGAACACATATTGAAATTCCGAATAACCCGCTGGGGTCCCACCGTGTCATACTTGCTAAAATTAGACCAAAAACTGCTTGTTTTCCATGATTTCATGCTCTTTCGTTTCGTTATAACTCTACGCACGGTCCAAGAGTTTCGACGATTTGTCGTTTTTGTAGCTCCTGCATGCGCATTGTAGTGCGCATGACTGTTGTATCTATATGGCATTTGTGTGTTAGCTTAACAATTTTAGCGATGTACAAAAAAAGTGGAAGCTCGAAAAGTACGCAGTCGAAACTTACAAAGCAGACGCAGCGAGAAGATCTTTCTAAGCAAGATGACTCAGCAACGGCAATGAATACTCTGACAATTCATTAGCCCCCAAGTAAACTTTTATATATTTAATATCGAAATTTGATCAATCAAGTGTGGGTAGTCTTTGAGAGGAGACTAGATTCCTGAGCACAAACACAGCATGGTTAATCAAAACTCAAATTTGCTGACGGCCGCTTTTAGAGTGCACTATCTGTATTTGGGAGTTTTGAACCAAGCGTACGAAAACTATATCGAAAGACCAAGAAGCGATTTTTCAGAAAATGGACGTGTGTTACTATTTATATTACACTTTTGAGCTTGACAATTTGAAGATTTTTAAGTTAGATAATGTAATTTTGATTCAGCGGGATTGGAACGCGTTTTTGCGGTTTTGGAACCTGTGGATTACAGCGTGATAACGCGCAACTGCAAAACGTTTCAGGTAAAGACGTGTATCTCTCGTAATTATAAGCTTACTAGCTGGCTTACCCGGCTCCGCCGTATCCGGACCAAACTTGGCACACATACACTTCGGGCCCCGGCGGGTGTCACAGTCCACTTTTCGTTATCGATCGATGTCGATTTTACCGATTTTTATCGATTTTTTTGCAGAGTTCACCTACAGGGCTAGGAGTTGGCACAGGGGGGGGGGGAAGTGAGCATGGGGATTCCGAATACAACATTAGTTTTCAGGATCGTCCATTACTTTTATCGATTTTATCGATCTTTTTTGTAAAGTTTGACCTGCGGGGCTGGGAGTTTGCACAGGGGGGTAATCGAGCATGCTGATTACGAACACAATATTAGTTTTCAGGATCGTCCATTACTTTTATCGATTTTATCGATTTTTTTGTAAAGTTCGACCTGCGGGGCCTGGGAGTTTGCACAGGGGGGTAATCGAGCATGCAGATTACGAACACAATATTAGTTTTCAGGATCGTCCATTACTTTTTCGATTTTATCGATTTTTTGAAAATTTGAGCTAGGGGCCGGAATTTGGCACAGGAGTGTAATCGAGCATGCTGATCACCCCCCTTGGGGGTGATCAGCATGCTCGATTACCCCCCTGTGCCAACTCCCAGCCCCCTAGCTCAAACTTTGCAAAAAAATCGATAAAATCGATAAAAGTAATCGACAATCCCGAAAACCAATATTGTATTCGGAATCCCCATGCTCGATTACCCCCCTGTGCGAACTCCCAGCCCCGTAGCTCAAACTTTGCAAAAAAATCGATAAAATCGATAAAAGTAATCGATAATCCTGAAAACCAATATTGTATTCGGAATCCTCATGCTCGATTACCCCCCCTGTGCCAACTCCCAGCCCCGTAGCTCAAACTTTGCAAAAAATCGATAAAATCGATAAAAGTAATCGATAATCCTGAAAACCAATATTGTATTCGGAATCCCCATGCTCGATTACCCCCCTATGCCAACTCCCAGCCCCGTAGGTGAACTCAGCAAAAAAATCGATAAAAATCGATAAAATCGATATCGATCGATAACGAAAAGTAGCCTATGACACGCTCCCTGCCCCGAAGTATATGTGTGCCAAGTTTGGTCCAAATCGGTTCAGAAATAAAAAGTGTGGTAAAAAGTGTGGGTAGCAGTTTTTGGTAATTTTCTGAGAGCTCGTTTGTTAAACTGCAATATAAAGATAACCATTTGAAAGAGCATAAAAAACTGCATCGAACGATTCCAAGATCTTCTAAGGATGTTTGTTCTGCGGACCGTGGCGATTCTTTGAAAAAAGCGAAAATACTTTCGGGACGACCTAATATTTCGGCAAGTTTAATTGTAGACCAAAATTGGACAAGTTTCATTAACTTTGATAAAAATGGCAATCTATGGGAGACCGCAAAACCGGCTGTAATTTCCAAGATGTCCTTCTGCGAGAAATTTTCTCGGCGATCACCTTTTTTGTGATTTCAAGAGTCAACAATGGAGGCCGTTATAGTGGAAACACGGGCTGACACATTGATGGTGAGGAAATCGTCTCGAGAAAAATGATTTTTAGATCTAATGTTGATTTTTGAAGCCAATAATACGGACATTTGACATAGAGAGATTTTAATCCAAAACCTACGTTCATCTATGGGCTTTTCAATGAAGTTCAGCGACAAAAGGCTGCGACGAAAGTGTCGTCCCATAAGAGCTCTAATGATAGATCCCATTTTTGTTCAATAACAATCTCGGACCTGTTGCCGTACCAGGTATACAAGTGATAGTGAAAACTTAATTCTTGTTCAATTCAGAGCGTGGATTCCCAGATTGTTCCAGCGATTCATCTAAACAGTCTTTTGATAAAAATAAATTTTAGAAATTTTTCCGTTCTTTGAATCCTTGTATAACGAGTTTTCCAAATCAACTTTCCGATTTCTAAAACTCATTTTTGGACACAGTAAAGAGGTTTACTGCCTTTTCCACTTGATTTGCTAGCCCATGTATTTTGAACTTAAAGGCTGCAATTCCACTTAAAAAAATTCGCTCATTACCGTAACATTTGTATGCAAGAGGAGCAAATCTTGGCCAAACCACGTAGTCTATAGAACTGAAAATAACCATACAAGCATCCTCTTTCCCAGACCACTTCAGCCTCCTTCGAAAACTGGACGACATAGTTCGCGTAGACATAGACATAGAAACTTAATGCAATTCTCCGAAGTGTTTTGGGTTTTGTCAATGATTAGTTCATTGTATCTTTTCCAGCGACCAATAACCAAAGCAGAGAACTTTTAGGAAATTCGCACTAGTGAAAAAGAAACAAGAAAGGAAGCTGACAGACTTGCACTATCAGAAAATTTTGTAAGGATAGAAAGCGAAGCTTGGAACACTTACCACCATCATTTATTTTCACTCGTCCTCCTTAACCCTTAGCCTGAAAGCTCCTTGTCACAATAAAAAATCATGCACCGCTGTGATTTTAAAGGACAAAAGAAACAAAAAAGTAATCTTGATACTATATCGAGGAACAGATCTCCAAGTACAAAACAAGCGGCTATATGGGGCTGCCGAAATGAAAAAATAAAATAAGTTGAGTTGTGTGCTGTCACTTACAGACTAAATCACAATTTTGCTACTGGACGGGACAAACTTTTGTAAAGAGTTAATATCATCACTCGAATAAAAACAACGTCAA
The DNA here is from genome assembly GCA_958299035.1 of Cylicocyclus nassatus. Classification (NCBI taxonomy): domain Eukaryota; kingdom Metazoa; phylum Nematoda; class Chromadorea; order Rhabditida; family Strongylidae; genus Cylicocyclus; species Cylicocyclus nassatus. Next base: position 68,138,517 of record CATQJL010000316.1, read on the forward strand.
GATGCAGGAAACAAAATTTTCGCTATTGCACAGGTTTTGAGGTTGATATAGATGACACGCTTTCTTCTTCATGAAGTGTTGTGTCAATTTTTGAATCCATCAACAATGTACTCTTTAATCTTGTTACAATTGAAATTCAAAAAAGAGCGCAATAATCGATTCATCTCTGCATACTGACTTTCAACTTGCAATGGCTCACCAGCAAGAGCAAAAAACATGGGAGATCTATAACTTTTGTTTCATTTGTTAAAGTAAGAAGAGATCAGAGGAAACTTTATGAAATCGTTCAAAACTTGCGACTGAAAATGGATCTCGAGTACAAAATGCGTTCTAGGGTAGCTGAAGTAGAGTGTTTGGTCTTTGCGACGTTAAGGTTTTTTTTGCAGGGTTTCAGACAATTCCTGAGAAAACTGAACTTTAAAAGCTTCCGATAGACGCTCCTTTTGGGCCGTGGGGGTAGGCCCCGCCCTACTTGGCAGCTCGAATAGGAGTGTCCCGCCCTCCCCCCCCCCCCCTCCCAAAAATTTCAGGAGTTCAGTTTCTACGGAAGTCATTTGCGATTGCCTGAGGTGGACGATGTAAATTCACAGTGTTCGAATGGTTCACAGCCAAAAGCGCTCAAACTCAAGTCTTCGTTGTTCAACTAGTCTAAAACATAGCTTGACTGTGTCTTTTAGCTGGCTCTTAGGAAGCTAGAAGCAAACAACATTTGTGAATATCCATGCAGGAATACGAGCGATATTGGACAAAGGGAAACTCCCATCCATCGATAAAACATGCGAGCATTCGAAGTTTTGATCACTTCTAAGAAATGGCTATGTGAAAAGATAATTATTTGCAGTTTAGACGCAAGCTTAGCGCAAGTATAAAAGTGCTGATGCAAGCAATTGCGCTAAGTCTGGCGACTAGATAGTGAAATTCCAAGCAATTTTCTTCGCTATCGCAATAGTTTCCTAACATCACATGAACAGTCTAATACTCAAAAAACATTCAGTCATGTTTCATCGAAATCTTTTCGGTTCGCCATGGGTTGCTGTGTTCAACTAGATTTGAAACTAAAGCGAATGCCTTATTTGAAGGGTAGTCTATTTTCTAACGGGCGGCCTAATCTTACTTCTTTGTTTTATTCAGCTTCACACGACTACTAGTGCTCTTCGCAATTCGTAATGACATGCGCTACCTCAAAAATTACAACGTTTTTGGTGATGTTGCAAGATAGATTTAGGGAAGCTTACTTCTTCGGTCCTAGGGGGTGTTTCTGGTATAGCAGGCCCAAATGTATCTTACTAAGACTGTGGTGCAACTGATTGCTTCACTTGTATTGAAACAAATTTTTCAATCTATGAAAGTGCATATGCTACATGATTTTTGCTATAAGCCATAAGTATAAGCCAAAAATTGGTGAGCATTCCAAAGGATGTGTTGAAGGACGTGGCTATTCCTCTCTCAAAGAAACGCTTTCAAACCACTAATGGTATATACGTTTCCATGAGACTAATTTCATAATGAATACTAATTTGTGAAAATGAGCGGCATTCCAATGAACAGTGGGAGTATCGTTGTAAACGGACTAACTGTAACTAGGTGAAGCTTTTTCGCACTTTTACATGCCATACCATGCTATGGACTTTGCTTCTACACCTTGGACAAGGAACCTAAACATGAACTTTTTTTGGTTCGTGCAGGGTTCCAAATATCTGCCAGGACCATAACATACAGCAGGCGGTCATTGAGCCACAGAGGTTCGTACTGTTCAAAGTGCGTCCGTAACCAAAGTTTGCTGATAGCGTTTAAGGGGTTGACTCCAGATATGGAACTCATTTTTCGTATTTCCACATTAGTCATTACAGTGCAACACTTCGAAACTGAGGTTTTTGTAGGAGTTGATCAATCAAGACGAATGGCAACTGAAGAAAAATGGCAGTCTACTTACACCTGCGTCAAATCATTCTGAATGTACTCAATACACTCGAGATTTTATAAGTCAAAAAACTAGGTTGAAGGCTTGTTAGGGACCGAGCACTTTGTAAATGGAAAGAACTTCTTGCGGCTGATAGCACGGGGAACTGCTTAGGTAGTGCTATCTCAGATTACGAACAAAATGAGTAACCTGTGAGAGATGTACAGAGGATAAAAAACATTGTTAAAATGCATTTATCGTTCATAAATAATCACATATCAACCGATGGAAGGAAAATTTGCTTCGGAGTGAACTTTTCCTGGGATGTATACTTCAATGACTGTAAAAATATGTACGTATTTCGAGTTCCCTCTCTACTCTGAACTGCTAACCGAATGAAGTTCTATGCATTTGTTTGAGTTATACTGGCACTGAATTTGGTAGATTGCTGTATAAAATTAGCTCAAAAGTTTTGAGCCGTTTCACTAGCTTATCGTGCTACACTCAAAACTTTTAGGTATGTGTTCAAATTCAAAGTAGTTTTGCATTTACTGTTAATCCACTTTTTCCGGCGAAATTAGTTGCGCAGTTTGCACGCAAAAAATACTTCCAACTTTTTTTGAACCACTAAAGTCCGTTTCGTAGGTAGCCTTTTAAGATATCTTCTCGCTAGCTGATGACATCCTACTAAAGGGTCACTCCGACTCAAAGTCTTTCCTTTGTAAACGCAGCAAGATGTGCAAATGGAATAGAATGATAACTCGGTGTTGACGGATATGAAGGTGAAGATTGCTACCACTTCCTATTGAAATTCGAACAAACGCAGTACCGTTTTTGGAAAATGGATACATATCTTATCATCACAGGCGACAAGAGCGCAGCAGCTATTAATCTGTAAGATCTCGCATGAAAATAAACTTATCGCTTGATTGACGTAGTACGGATTACCGCTATCACTGTAGAAACCATGGGATTCAAGTTGCTCATAGAAAGGGTTTGCCTAGGCGATACTCCATACGTCACATTTATACCATCTTTCCTAGCAGCGATATAGGTTGGCAATGGTACAGCCAATTTTCCAGTCACGCCGTATACAGAAAACCCGCAGGTCTTGCAGAGTCTCTGGGTCTGTCCACTGTAATCTTTGTCGAACAAAGAGTTGTAGGGAATGATACCTTGGAATATTTACCTTTCTCTAACATTCAGTAAGCAGTATTTTCCAATAGCGCTGTCTATCAAACATACTTTATCCCCAAATCTGTACACGCACATCGAAAGGTCAGGCAGCTTGTAAAACTGCAAATCAAAATTGAGCATAGACTTTAAAAAGTTTGAGATTCACCTCAGCTTCTCTTCGCAGTTTTTCCTGGGCATCTCTACTTTCAAAAACCGTAGAAATCTTGCCATCTCTTAGGTATTCCATCACCTAAATTAAATGTTGGCTGATGATCTCCGAAACAACAATAACTCGTGCATTACCATAGGAAAAAACTCCGGACTTCTATCGAAGAAAAGTTCCTCCTGCTCGTGACCACGTTTAGCGAGCATAGCTGGGAACACCTGATGAGAGGAAATATAAAAGAGATAGATTTACAAGAAAGCGAAATTGACTGACACTATCCTTCTCCTTTGTGAGAGTGGAATGGAGGGTTTCAAAAACAGTTCCGCCAACGTTAATCTTTACGCGAGATGGTCTTTGGAATGAACTGTCCAGTTTTTCCTGCAAGCTGAATGTAAGGGATACGAGTAAGAAAATTCTACTCTTTGGAAAAACCAGAAAGTCAAAGTGATCATTGCATGCTTGAGTAACTTCGACTTTGAAGTAAGTCTCTGCACAATAATGCTTTTCTGAGGGTCACAATTGTGTAAGGTTCATAGTCAGTTTACAAGCTTTACATCCTGAGCAAGTTCGCTAAGCAAGATGAGCTATTTTTGCTGATCAGCTTAGACAATTACGGTAAGTTCACATAAGCAACATCACTTTGAGACGTGCGCAAAAAGCATTCTTTGCAATAAAAATTCTTGTGCACAAATAAAGCGATACGTGATTCTTCAAGCACCGTATGACTCTACAAAATGCCCTATCATACGAGGTATGACCGGGATTGATTCAAATTTCTGTCAATGAATAGTTCATCTTGTCTCTGCCAGCGAACAGCAACCAAAGCAGAGAACAACCGTGGATTTGCAATAGTTTGAGGAAGACAAAGAAGAAAACAGATAAACTTACATTATCATCAAATCTTGTGTGGGTGGAAAGTGAAGCTGCAAAAACGCTACCACCAACATTTACTTTGACACGCTCTCCAAGAGGCTGACCTCCAGCCTAAAAGCTCATGGTCAGAACAATTTCTTACACTGCTTGATTTTATGAGGCCAGTGATAAGGAACTGTTCAATTCTCCAATAGTTCGAGGTTTTGAATCTTCATTGTAGGCAAGTACAAGCAGGACAATTGACAAGGCGAGACCGTCAGAATGAAAGCTTAGAAAATTTGAATTGTTTTGATTTTCACTGAACAGACCGAGTAACAATTTTGCGAAAAGCCAATATCATCACTCAGAAAAGAAAGGGTATCAACGTGCAATAAAATCTTTTCGCATAATGCACAGGCGTGTATTATAGATGTCTATAAACGACATAATTTCCCTTTTTGATATGATGTAGAAAATTTCCAATACTTCATAAACAAAGTATTCCTTGACTTTTTTTCATTTGATTACTCTAAACCCTGTGTCTCAATCCTCATGCTTTGTCTCCTCTTCATTGGCTTTCAGTCTGGATTGACTCACTCGCAAGCAAAGAAATGGGATTCTATGATTTCTGTCATAGTCTGAAGGAGGCAGAAAATTCAGAGGAGTGTTAAAACCAGCTGAAATTTGTATGGAAAACTAAAATTTCAAAAGCAAATTGCCTAAGGTGAGCTGAAGTGTTCATAGTTTTGGTAGTTGCTTTAGACGTAAGACGTTTTTGCAGGATAAACAGTGGCTAGCTTACATTGTTTGAATGATCGTCACAGGATCGTGCGTCAGAACTCATGCTCGTTTCTTCTGTAATTTCTGTAGTTGCTCGTTTCTTCTGTAATTGATGACTATATACCTAAACTGAATTCGCTTGGAAAACCGAAGCAAGCAATATTTAAGTATTACACGCACGAGAGAGAAATTGTAAATTGACATTACAAAAAACAGTTTCTGCCTTCGCATAAGCGAAAATTGAATGACTGATCACTTCTGAAAGGATGGCTATGTGTTTGAAGCACTTCGCAGCATCTAGGCGTTGATTTAGCGCAAACGGAAAATTGCTGATGCGAGCACTGGGGTTACGTCTAGAGATTAAATTAGTGAACCATGGTCGCTTTCTTCTGCTATATATCAGTATTCTACTTATTGTGATGCTGCGAAATACAGAGTAAGTGTAGTCTGATCTTTCTCACCCATTGTTGCATGAACTGGTGAACCGCTTCAAAGCGTTGTGTTCATTTTTGAGGGTATTCATACCGAGTAAAACTCAACACACTTTCGTGTGAGCAAAAACGTCATGGTATAGTAAGTTTCAACTCAGTTTAGGCGGAAATTGGACTGGCGGGAGTCCGCTTCGCAACGATTCGCGCCGCTTTGCACTCTGCATCTCTTCATTTTAATCTATCTCGCTGAGCCAGTGGCGGTGCGGACGCGCTGCTCCACTTGGAATGTATTTGCCTACTCCGGGTTGAAAAAGACTGTATGCACACGGAAAAGTACTCGGATACGATTAATATTAAGGATATTGTTATAAATACTATGAAAAGATTGTGAGTCTGGTTGAAATTCTAGTTGTAGCATTAACGTTAACGGCATTTGATAGCTTACTAAGTTTTGACCTAAGCCTCATACACGAGCCGCGCTTTACAAGGATGCAACCTACGATGCCCCAGAGTGAGCGGCCCCATAACTCTCATAATCTCATTCGGATTCATGTATGTCTGTGTGACGTATTTTCCGATAATCCTATTTCTGAGCCAATCCGGACCAAACTTGGCACACATACATATCGGGAAAGGGGGTGGGGGGGGGGAGTGTCGTAGGGTGCTTTTCGTCATTCATCGTCGATTTTATCGATTTTTTGCAAGGATCTACGTACGGGGCTGGGGGTTGGCACAGGGGGTAAATGAGCACGTTGATTACGAGAATATTATCAACAGGGCCGGGCGGAGCCTGGTTTGCCAATCAGTTTCTAGTAGCCCAAATTCGTCCTAGAGTATACATTCGTTGCAGCTTTTCACCAGATTCTTATTGAGTTATTTTTCAACCCCATCTTTAACAAGAGGGCGCAGGTTACATCTGCTCGTTAGATGAAGTCAGTGGAGTCGCGGCGAAAACCCCTGGAACATATCCACACAGGCAAACATTTTTGGAAATGGCATTGATGTGTACATTGAGTAGAAAATCTGCGCTGTTAGTATTATCGCTTGACTGACCGATCAACAGATAAGAACTCTTTCGGATTATTAAAACTGCGTAAGTCATTCCAACATTCAATAGCAGCACCAGCGATAACAGTCTTATCAGCAGCAACGGCAGCAATACCAATATGCGTCATGTACATATAGCCAAACCCTTATTTGTATGTCATGTTCTTGTGGAGTAACATCATTAATCACTTCAAACGTAGCGAGTAAGATAAGCATCAAACGCGAGAAGAACAATAAGTAAATTTGACATTTTTCAATGCAAATGAGTCTGAATTTATTTTTCTTGCTGCTATACATAGTGCCAGAGATTCTAGCAAATTGGCGCCGTTGAAAAAAAGGCTGTAAGAATTGTCCGAACAAATTCACATTTTCTTGCTTTTATCGAGCGTAGCTGAGTACTTCTGAACAAGTGGCAACTTAACCAAATTTTCAAATGATGAACTTTGTATTCTTACAATGTTTTGAATCCTTGCATTGCTGGCGCTTTTTTTTGAAGAAGTTATGCAGTCCACGAACGTTTCATAATGGACACCTAACCCGTTTTATTGAACCGATTCGTAGATTTGGCTTATTCTTACCATGGTAGACTGGTGCTTAGGAATCGCTGCTGTCTGAAAAACTCGAAGATTACAGCTGTCCATTGTGGTCAGGTTAAAAATGACATGTAAGCAAAATGTTTTGTTATCGTGACTTCAGTATTTGAATGATACTGATAAAAAGCCAGTCAGGGATCCAGCTTATGTGTAGACATGTTTTCTCTCTTAGCTATCTAATATTTTATTTTGTTTTTTTTTCACAGGCTCTAAATCTAAAGATGGATTCCGCATGTTAACATGAACTGTTAATTTTTAAAGGTTGCTGACCATAGTGTTAATCAATTAACACTTTTGCTTCTCTCACCTCTCTCCCCCCCCCCCCCCCCTTCCCGCCCTTCTCAGAGCCGATAAGCGGGTTTTTTCGTGAGCACTATAGCGAGAATTGTACCTAATGAAGTTAAGGATATTGCTCAAAAGCTGTGGGAATATAAGGAATACCACCAAACTTTTGCAGTTTACTTGTTATTTGACACTTCTGGAAAAACACGGTGTACGCTTAGCCTACAAACCCAAAAGATCTGAGGAAGACAGAGCTAGTCGATGCAATCAAAGAGAAAAGTTAAGCGATTGTATAAAAGAAACCAAGTGTACCAACTTGTCGAAAAAAGTTTGGAGTATCTAACAAATAACCTAAAACTTTTCTGGCTTGTTCCTTGAATTACAGCACTTGGCTCGAATTTGAGTGAAGCAGATTATAGCCAGGGCTCGGCACGAGGTGGCTAGATGAAAATGGAAAAAACGAAGTCCCCCTTGACTTTTGGGAATTTTTACGAAGTCCCCTTTGACCCTGAACCAGATTTCTTCTAAAAACCTGAAAAATTCCCGAAAATCCCCCAAAAAACGAAACGTCGACTAAAAAAAAAAGGTCGCCGTCGTCAATTTTCCGGATGTCTTCGCTCACAAAAACGAAACCCCCTTTGCTTTTCGTCCCAAAAACGATATCCAGCTTGCTTGTAAGCCACCTGTGCCGAGCCCTGATTATAGCAGAACTGTAGTTCATTTTCTTACAAAGTCCCAATTTTTTCTCCTTGTTCAAGCTTATCTCCGGCTTTGTAAGGCCATTTGAGATCTCCTCACCTTATTGTAGTATACTAGGGAGCTTCCTAAGCTAACCCGTGTGATAAATCAGTAGTTTTTTTTGATTTTGGGACCGACCCACAAAATCCGAAAATTTAAAATTTGCATATCGATTCGATTTTTTTGTAATCTTCTCTGCTTGCTTGTTTCCTGACATTTCAGTAACTGTTGGATGCAATTTTCTTTCCTCTTTCTGATTATCAAGCTTTCTTTCCATAGTGTAAAGTTCGCGGACAGATTCGCTTTTCTAGGAGTGCGCAGTGTTGTACTTTGAATTTAGAAATTTTCGTGTTTATTCATGGAGTTATTTCGCAAAGTTGGTGATAGCGATGATAGAGTTTTGGAACTTCAGTATTTAAGATTCCGCAGTGCGGTGCAAATAAATGTTATGCGATTTTTTCACAGATTTTGAGCAAAAATCACTTGTGCTATTCAAGAGGTTTTGCTCTATTTTCTGGCTACTGAAACCCTTCAAAAATTTTAAAAAAAGAAAAATTCAAAAATTAAGCGTAATCGTTTTTGGGACAAAAAGCAAAGGAAGTTTCGTTTTTGTGACCGAAGAGAGACGCAAAATTGGCGATTTGGCGACGTTTCGTTTTTTGGGGGATTTTGGGGAAATTTGGTTGAGGATCAAAGGGGACTTCGTAAAAATTCCCAAAAGTCAAGGGGGACTTCGTTTTTTCCATTTTCATCTAGCCACCTCGTGCCGAGCCCTGACTCCAACGACTCCTCAGCAATAGTCTATCAACTATCGACGCGAACATATTCACGACAAAGGACAAATATTGCTCAGATACTGTTCAAAGTGGTTGTTTACGTCCACTCTACGGGATCTGCGGGTAGATGCAAAAAATGGAAATTGTCTCAGCGCTCGTCTAGAGTTGCTTTGATAACACCAGGAAAGAGGAAGAAATTTGCCGTTGACTACTGTTTAGCTTTTGTTTGTCTCTTCTCTACGGGATCCAAAAATGAATGAAATTTTTGCACAGATCATACCTTGCAAGCACTATCTGAATCTCGCTGTGTTCTCGGATTCTCAGCACTGCGCACTGATTAGAAATGAAAGGAAAACTGATCCAGCAGTGGCGTATTAGCGAGAGGTAAAAGGTCATTGTAAAACGCATGAGCGATAAAGTTGAGAAACTGATTTTTTCAAAGTTTTTTTTTGTGTTAAAACAATCTTCTGAAATGCTTACATATTTTATGCTCTATGAATATTTTTCCGAAGGAGTGGATGGATTTTTTCAACTTTTAGAATAAAAGACACAGATCTGAGGAGCATTATAGAAGAATTTTTTGAGAGGCGAGTTTACTCTCCTTTCCCCCCCCCCCCCCCCATTCCAAAAAATATGTCCACAGCCACTGGTATATGGAGTCGACCTATGATCTATTGACGACTTGAGTCATAATGTAGGCTATCTTTTGAAATGAGCAGCATTACATAAACACTGACCTAATCCCGTAAGTAAGCTTATGCATGATAAAGCTGAATCTCTATTCCATACTCCGATGATTGTTACTATACCACACGATGAACTTACGACTGGAAAATCGTAGACATGGTATATGTATATACTCGTTCAGTCTGTCCAAGGCTTCCACTTTCTGCCATTTCGAACCAGAACAAAGCGGATGAAGAAAACCTAACCCATCAGTGGTTGGTACAGAGCGAAATGAGTCTTCAGATTTGAAAAAGCGGAGTTAAAGTTCAGAATGGAAATCATTGAAGGAGCTGGCCAAAAGAAGAATTTAGCGGCCGCAAATCACCCTTATTCCTGCATCTAATTATTTTGAAAATCTAATCAAATTGCTCTGATTTTCGTGCCATGATTCTAGGTTGAAAGCTTTATAGAGACAGATCATTCGATACTCAAAAAAATTTCTTTGATCTGATAGCGCGGAGAACTGCTTATGCAGTGCAATTGCATCAACAAGATAATTACTATTGGATCTTCCACAATTGTCCTCCACAATATGATCGATCCTCCCAAACTCTGAGAGATACAGAACGCAAAAAACTGCTCAAAAGCAATAAAGTCATAAAGTAGTTGCTTATTACTAAGGCGAAACATCTTTCTTGGAACGAACTTTCCATGCTGTGTCAAAATGTAGATCCCAAAGTCGACTCTCTGTTTGACCGCTATTCTATTATAAGCTTTTATTTGCGCTCACTTGGTAACAAATTTTCTGCCTATCCCGAAAAAATTTTATGCCATAAGCATAAGAGCGAAATTGGGAAGAATTCCAAGAGATGTGTGGAAGGAAGTGGCAATTTCTCTCTCAAAAAAAAACTTTCTAAAACCACTACTGGTACAGACGGTTCCATGAGATTAGTTTTCATAATGAATACTAATTTGCGAAAATGAGCAGCATTACAGTGAGCAGCGGGCGTATGTGTAAATAGATTTCTCGTATGCACGGTACAGATAAAACCAATTTTCTTTTTCGACATACCGTACCTGCGATGGAATTTGCTTCTTACACTGTGGACAAGAAAGTTGAACACGAACCTTTTGGTCCATCCAGAGCTTCAAATTTCTGCCATTCCGAACCAGAACATACAGCAGATCAAAATTTATTCCATCAGTGGTTTGTACAATTCGAGGCAGAGGATCTGCTGGAAGCAATTGCGTTGACTCCAAATATGGAACTCTTTTTTCGTATTTCCACAGTAGCATTACGGTGCAATACTTCAAAATTAAGGTTCTTGTAGGAGTTGATCATTCAAGACGAATGCCAATTGAAGAAAAATTTACCCTTGCGTACCCTGCGTCAAATCAATCTGAATGTACTCAATACACTCGGGATTTTATAGATCAAAGAATCAGGTTGAGGGCGTGTTAGGGACCGAGCACATTTCAAATCCGGAAAGAACTTCTTGCGGCTGATAGCGCGGAGAACTGCTTGAACAGTGATCGCTTCAGATTGCGATCAAGATGAGCAATTTGTGAGATATGTACAGAGCATAAAAAACATTGTTAAAATGCGTTTATCGTTAATAAATAATCACATATCAACCGATGAAAGGATAATTTGCTTCGGAGAGAACTTTCCTTAGGATGTATACTGCAATGAATCTAAAGTACGTGTTCCAAATTTCCTCTCTACTCTGAACTGCTACCAAATGAAGTTGTAGGCATTTGTTTGTGCTAAACTGGCACTGGATTTGGTATTGTAGATTGCTGTAAGATAGAATTAGCCCGATAGTTTTGAGCCGCTTTACTAGCTTATCGTATTACATTCAAAACTTTTAGGTATGTGTCCAATTTCAGTTTTGCATTTACTGTGAATTCACTTTTTCCGACAAGATTAGTTGCGCAACCTGCACGCAAAAAATGCTTCCAACTTTTTGAACCACCAAAGGCCGTTTCATAAGTAGCCTTTCAAGATATCTTCTTGCTGGCTGATAACATCCTACTAAAAGGTCACTCCAACTCAAAGTCTCTCCTTTGTAAGCGCAGCAACATGTGCAAAATTTAGAATAGAATGATAAACTGGTGTTGACGGATTTGAAGTTGAAGAATGCTACAACAGAAAACTATCGAATTTCGGACAGACGCAGTATTGTTTTTGGAAGATGGATATATTTCTGATAATCCTTCCAGGAAATACTAGCGCAGCAGCTGTCAATCTGTAAGAACAGCGTTAAGATAAATTTTTCGTCTGATTGACGCAGTAAAGATTACCGACATCACAATAGATCCATCCGTGGATCTTATGTCATTCATAGAAAAGGTTTGTCCAAGCGGTACTCCATACGTCACATTCACACCATCTTTCTCAGTAGCGATGTAGGTTGGAACTGATTGACTCCCAAGTTTTTCGCGGTATACGGAAAACCCGCAGATCTTGCAGATCTGTTCTCTCTTATGAGAATGGCAACTAAAGAAAAGGCCATCAGTCATGATCAAAAGAGAATAAATGATCTTCAGACTTTGTCGAATAAAGAGTTGTGGGACCAAGCATGGGATCGATATCTCTGAATCATATTTACCTTGGCCTAACCTCCAGTAAGCAGTATTTTTCAAAAGCGCTTTCTATCAACTGTACTCTATCGCCGCGTTTGTACCCGCACATCGAAAGGTCGGGCAGATTGTAAAACTGCAATTCAAAATTAAGCATCTACTCCACAAAGTTTGAGATTCACCTCAGCTTCTCTCCGCAGTTTTTGCTGGGTATCTCTACATTCAAAGACCGTGGATATCTTGCCATCTCTTAGGTATTCCATCACCTCAATTGGATGTTGGATGATGATCCCCGAAACAACAACAATTCGTGAATCACCATAGAAAAAAGCTCCGGATTCCTATCGAAGAAAAGTTCCTCTTGCCCTTGACCGTATTTAGCGAGCATAGCTGGGAATACCTGATAAGAAGAAATTCAAAAGAGAAAGATTTACAAGAAAGCGAAAGTATCTCACACTATCCTTCTCTTTTGTTAGAGTGGAAAGGAGGGTTTCAAACACAGTTCCGCCGACGTTAATCTTTACGCGGGATGGTCTTTGGGATGGATTGTCGAGTTTTTCCTGGAAGCTTAATGATTATGCGATACAAGTAGAAACTTTTACTTTTTGGAAACCAAAAAGTCAAATTGATTATTGCATGCTTGAGTAAATTCGACATTGAAGTAAGTCTCTGCACAATAATGCTTTTCTGAGGGTCACAACTGTTTAAGATTAATAGTCAGGATACAAGCTCTATATCATGAGCAAGTCTGCTCAGCAGTCAGAACTATTGCTGATGAGTGCTAGACGGTTACGGTAAATTCAAATGAGTAACATCACTGCGGGCGCAATTAAGTTGCTTAGTAGCCAGCACAAATGCCGTCTGTTCTCATTCAAATCAAGCCAGAAATATCGTGATGCTTTTTATTCACCTCTATGGTTTGGCTCACGCCTGAAGGTAGGTCATGATGGAGGTGTCTGTCCCTTCCCATACAATCTCTGTGACAATGTTTTCGAAATGAATCCTATACCACTTTGAAGAGCATTGCAGCTGATTCCAACGCTTTCTGATTTCTACCACATACTCTGCATGCCGAGTTATGATTTTTTCTGGTAATCGCAAGGCATAATCTGGATAAAATCAAATGTTGCCTTTTTGACAGCGCTCGTGTAGAGCATTATCAGGTGTGAGTATTTTGAATAGAGGGTATTCTTTTAATGAGGTGCTCTGGTAATCAATACTGGATCATTTGAGCAACTCTCAGAAATTTTGTACGCGTTCAATTTTTCAACCCCAAAACGGTCATAACTCAGCGTTGGCCCATGGCAGATAACGATCGAGCTCTTCACAGTCATATTAGTTTTATAAGAAAAATACACTTCAACCAAACAAACCTCCCTTGCTAGCACCTTCTTGTCCGTATCACCTGTATCACCTTATACCCGTTGGTCTTCGCCTTGCACGAGCGAGTAATAGCGATTCATTAAGGAAAGCCGAAGATTGCGGGCAATTGTTGCCAGTGTTGCTCTGGTGTCCTAGCTGCCAAGGTTGCTGGGTCCTGAGGAGCCAGCTGAGAGAGCAAAAACACACAGAGACTACAAGTTCTACAACGGCGGCAAACTTGGCAACCTCAGCAACCCTAGTGAGAATTACCGGCAACCTCTGGCTGGCTCCTTAAAGGCACCGTCCACCCTAAGTTGAGGGTGTTGAGCGTTTAGCATCATATAATAGTAGCGACCCCTATCAAGCTAATGCCCAAGTCGCGGCCTAAAATGCCGCTTCGAAAGCGAGAAAATCGCTCCAGAATAGCAAAGATGCACGTGGACCCCCACCCATGCCCGCCCCTCCCCATCAATGCCGCCCACCCGTGCGCGTCCAGCCAATCAACGTTCCGAAAGCTGGCCTGAGGGTTCTCCGAAACGGGAATTATTGGGGTTTTCGCGGATTCTCGACTTCACATTCGGAGTTAGGGCCATGAGAAGGGCCCGGAGCAATCAAAACATGAAAGTCGAGAATCTGGGTCGACGGTGCCTTTAAGCTTTGTCAAAATATCTGGCTATGACGTCGGCGGTCTTCCTCATTCGCGTCTGAAATTATATGGTAACCAATCTGTCCCCCTCTTCTAGTGGGTTGTCGTCACGCCGCATTGCTTATCCAGTCCACCTTATCTTGCTCTCTCTGGTGTATCCAACAGTCCCTGCTCCTTTAAAACGCTGACGTAGAGTAAAGCTCCTCTTATTTAAGTAAGTCGTTTCACTCTTTTACTATCAGCGCTTCAATGACTCTAACTGCGTGCTCTTAATGAACTCGTTGTGATTCTGAAGCGCCAAAGAATTGAAAAGGGCAAAGGCAGATATTCTATGTTTTCCTCTCGATTTCCGCAAGGTTATATATGCTCCACATGTAGCGCATTTCCTTCGGCGTAATTGCAGTTAGACTGTTCATCTGATCTCGCGACCCACGTTCGAAGGGGGGAGGGAGATTCAGTGCGTGTGTTAGTCACGCACTTCAAAAATTTTTTGATTCCTCCCAGAATTTGCGCGGGCCCATAACCCCGAAGTTTTGGATTACCTACTTGCTTAGATACTTACAAGGGAAGTCACTTAATTAAGGTCGGCCTTTTGAAATGAGACACATATATTTAGAATCAGCGTTGATTCCAAATATGCTGTCTATAGCTGCGAAGCGTTCCTCTGAAGCGAGTTATGAGCTTTTTCCTAAGCAAAGTTTGCCTGTCAACCGACTTAGGCATGCTACGGTATTGTCATCCAGGTAATATTTCAAATGCATACAACACCCTATCAAAGCCAAATGACTCAGTCTGATGTTATTTCGATTTCCCAACACTTTTTTAGGCAGATTTTCATCTGAAGGCCTTCTTTCCATATTCAGTTATATGTCGATTACACATGTTAAAAAGAACATAACTCGCTTCAGAGGAACGCTTCGCAGCTAAGGACACATATTTGGAATCAGCGTTCCGAGTTGATTCTAAATATATGTGTCCCATTTCAAAAGGTCGACTCAAGTTAAGTGACTTCCCTTGTTAGATGGCCCGGCTCACGTGACGTGCGGGTCCCCTGTCCCTAGCTTCAAACATCCACGATCTTCTTGGCTGATGTCGGTGGCTGAGTCCACGAGTTCCAGGTGCAAAAATCGTATCCAGCTGATTTCTCAGCTGGTCCTTGGCTGATGTCGGTGGCTGAGTCCACGAGTTCCAGGTGCAAAAATCGTATCCAGCTGATTTCTCAGCTGGTCCATTTCACGGACACGTCTGCCCATCTCGTTAGAGGTCTTCCTTTAGGACGTTTTGCTTCGCGAGGAATCCACGCCGATGTTCTTAGTGTCACCTGTCGTCTGTTTTTCTCATAAAGTGACCGGCCCATTGATGCTTCGCTTTCGCAGCCTAGTCCGCTGGCTCACGAAGATGGGACATTCATCTTGAATCCGTACTACAAAGTCCGACAAGATGTTCTTTGTGTCGGTTCATCTTCAGAATATTACGCTTTAACGCTCTGCTGGTCCTTAAAGGCAGTGTCTCACCAAAATTTAGTTGCCGAAATTTTTGCATTTTGCAAGCCTGTCGGACCCTGTCTAGCACTGTATGGGCTCAAAATCGCACGAAGTTCCCAAAAACCCCGTTTTCTGGAGGCCCCGCGGAAGCAACGTGGACGAGTTGTACCTTCCAACTTCAGCCTCAGCCAAGTGGCAGCAACAGAGGGGAGGTGGATGCCAAGTGGAGGGACATGTTCAAACGCGTAAGGGGGGAGACCGAAGGAGTCGTCCGCGCGTACCAACTGGCTCTCCGCGTACCACTTTGAGCGAATTTTTCTCAACGTAGAGGGGGTCAAATTGGGTGGGACTTGTTGCAATGGCCTATCTAGAGGTCCCTATAATAGAATATGTAAAGATTCCCGCGACCTCAACTTTGGTGAGACACTGCCTTTAAAGCCTTTGACGTGGCTACAGTGTCGGCCCAAGACTCAGCTGCGTAGCAGAGCGCCGGGAGAACGGTTGAGTCAAACAGGTGGGCACGAAGCTCCGGGTCCGTCAGTTGGTTGGTGGCTTAATTCAGAGGACCGAAGGCGGCCCAGGCTGCTCTTCTTCTCCTGTTAAGTTCTTCCCTCAAGTCGTTCTCCAGGTTCCGAACGTCCCAGATACACGTAAGAAGACGTCTCCATAATAGGGGTGCCTTCCAATTCCATTTCTGCATCTTCGCAAAGGGCGTTCCTCATGAACTGAGTCTTCTTCCGATTTATTCGCAGTCCGATCTTCTTCCCTACTTTGTTCAGTTCCTTCAGCATCGTCTCTGCTTCGGTGATACTGCTCGAGAAGAGAACGATGTCGTCCGCGAAACGAAGGTTGGACAGGAATCTCCCATCAACTCGTATGCCTCTCTCGTCCCAGTCCAGTGACTTCATTACGCAGTGCAAGGCCGCAGTGAACAGCTTCGGAGAAATTGTAACGCCTTGACGGGCCCCCTTCCTAATTGAAATGATCAAGGGGCGATGGAACAGCTGCATCTTCGTTGTACAGTCCTTGTAACAGTCGACTAACGTCCTCACATAGGCGGGTCCACTTGTTGATCGACTAACGCTGACAGGATGGCGTTGGTTTCGACGCTGTCAAAGGCTTTCTCGTAGTCGACGAAGGATAGGAAGAGAGGCAGTCGGTATTCCCGGCAAACTTCTATGACCCTCGAAACCGTCTGGATGTGGTCCATGCAGCTGAATCCTTTGCGAAATCCAGCTTGTTCTTGGGGTTAGGCTTCATCCAGTGTCCTAGATATGCGAGCGAGGATAATCTCCGTGAAAAGCTTGTACATCACATTCAGCTGGCATGTTGGACGGTAGTTCCGAATATCCTCCCGTTTACCTTTCTTGAAAAGAAAGGCGGTTCTTAACGTTCTCCACTGGTCGCAAATTCTTTTCTTCTGAAGGTAAGACGTTAAGTGCGACGCGAGAATCTCGTGTAGACGTTGCCCTCCGGCTCGCAGAAAGTCGACGGAAAGATCTGGTCCTGGAGCCGTGGACGTGTTCGTGGTCTGGATCGCCGTGCGCATTTCAGCAGGTAGAATTCGTGGTGATACCTCTCCAGCAGGAACAACGGGCATCGGCACGGGTATTGATGAGCGAAAGAGGTTGGTGTACAAGTTCTTCGCGATAGATTCCATCTTGTATCGAGAAGAAGTCGGAGTCCCGTTTTCGTTCAATAGTGCAGCCAGCGGTACGTGATATTCACAGAGGTCCTTTGGCACTTCTTAAGACTTCGCCTTCCTCCTGCTGCTTCCAGTATCTTGGCTTGCCTGTACTTCCTGAGATCCTCCTGCAGAGCTGTTCTGCAACTAGCGCCGGTTATCAGTCGCTCGAGATGGGTTGCATTCGGATTCTGCCTCAGAAATCTTCTTCTTTTGAGCAATTCCTTGTAGTTTTCGAAATGCGTTCCAATTTCTTTTCAGAAGTCGCTGAGGCGCACTCTCCTCACGCTTGCAATATTTTCAAAAGCCGGTCGTAGTCTACGTTGGTCCTCTTCGATCGACCAGTCACAAGTTGAAAGCTCATTCAGCCTGTTACCGTCTATAACGACATTCTTCCTTGCGGCATTGTGGCAGACCTTCTTTTCCAGCTTTCGTCTGAATCGTACCTTCGCTCGAAGGAGGCGGTGATCGGAGCCATTGCAGAATAATGGAACTACTGAAACATCGAGCAAGCTCCACCTTCGGTTGGGAGAATGTGGTCGATCTCCGCGTGAGTCGTTCCGTTGGGCGATTCCCATGTCCACCGGCGATGTTCTTTCTTCATGAAGATGGAATTTCCATGGAAAGGTCGCGGCGGAGAGAAGCCCAACAAGACGGTTGCCGTTTTCGTTTCGGAGCCCATATCCAAATTTCCCGATCCTATATTCCTCTTCTAGTGGCATCCCGATCTTCGCGTTGAAGATGCTCACAACGAATTTGTAGAAGGACTTCTCGATGCGGACGACCTCCTCCACGTCTTAGTAGAGAGCGTCTACTTCTGAGTCGTCCGCTGCTGATGTTAGTGAGTAGCAGCCAATGATGCTGATGGTCTTCTGACGTGAAGGTCGTAGTCGTAAGATAACTATTCGAGGTGACAGGATCTCGTGCGAATCGACAAGATGGACATTAGATGGGTGGACGACAAAGCCAACGCCTCCAACGTTTCGTGATGGAACCTTTTCACCACGAATGATGAGTGTCTCATTAATCATATGTCACTCGTCCTTCTTCCTGGACTTCGTTTCCTGCAGAGCGATGACGAGGTACTTGATGTGCTCTGCAGCGTCGAGAAGAGCGTGGAGGTCGGCGTTTGTGGAGACTGTCCTGGCGTTGTAGGTGCAGAGCATGAGGCAGTCTCCATGGCGTTCGTCCGGGCAGACGTGTCGTTTTTGTCCAATCCAAAAGGCGCTCTGAGGACCCTGACATCGTTTTTGCTACCACCCGGCGCCGTAGGCGTGATACGATGTACAGTTTTTTTTTCTACAGGGTGTCCCAAAAGTATGTATGCACTGTTTGATCGTTAATATCTCTCTTACCAAGAAGTCTTTCGCCTTGCTTTAGATACCATTTTGTAGAGCTGGCTTCAACTTAGACTTGCAGTATGGAAAGAATCACCGATCGCTCTGCATTACTGTGGGATTACGGTGAGAACTTGAAACATATGGTGTCAATGTGGAAAAAGCTGCCATTTCAAAATTTTTCAAAAAAATGTAAAAACTTGTGTAATAGGGTTTTCGTGAACGCTGAGTTCAGTACTCAACTATTCATAAGATTGCGAAGCTTTCTAAACGGTGTAACCGCACTTTTTAGGATCATTGAAAAAATGGCCGTTACCTCTTACCTAGCATCACTCTTCAGTGAAGCATCATAATAATTTGGAAACTTTAAAGTTAAAATTATCAACTCTAATTAGCCTAGTGTAAAAGTTTTCAAGCTGTTTTATTTCTTTTCTGAGGCAAAATATGGCCTTTTATGGCTCAAAACCCTCTCTTAAGTTTCTACCATAATCCTACAGTAACGATTAAAGATGGGTGATTCGTTCTATACCGAAAATCTAAGTTGAAGCCAGCTCTACAAAATGGTACCTAAAGCAAGGCGAAAGACTTCTTGAGAAGAGAGATACAGTCTGCCCCAAACCTAACCAGGCCAAAATTGGCATGGCGGGAGTCCGCGTCGCTAGGGTTTCGCGGTCACGCCCACGGTCTGCTTCTCTACCCTCTCGTCAGTCCTTTGGCTCTCTTCGACAGCGCGCATATGCAGCGCAGACCGCTAGCGCTGCGAGCGCACAATTTTACGCCGACGCTTCGGCCTGATCCCGATTGGGATAGACTGTATTAACGATCAAACAGTGCATACATAGTTTTGGGACACCCTGTATATCTTCTTGCTGACGGAGTAGTAAGATTTGTTCCCCTACAAGAGTAGACTTACTAGGCCAACTCTTGATTTCCATGGGGCGATCGCTGACCACGAACTTGGAGCAGGGGGAACTGCCTAGCGACCTGAAAACCAGACGGCGATGGATCTGGCCTGGCCGGCTGTTAGCTAGGCATCCAGCCGAAACCGGAAACGTCGAACTCCTCCACAGCTTGAGGCCCTGCCAGAGTATACACTCGGCTGTGCATCGCAGTTCGACACCCAGTGTCACCCCCGCGCCACGTTGAGGCGGTCGACCATTGCGGTGGAAATTTTGAATTACGCAAAAAAAATTTCAAAAAAACATTTGTTTGCACCTTTTTATAACCCATGCAAGTTTTCAAAGATTTCGCGATCCACTCTCGGAGGGGGCCCTCGCCTTCCCCCCCCCTCCTAGTAGATGTAACCAGAGTACTCGGTCATGTTCATTGGTTCTTGAAAGTTGCTTCGGGCGCTCTGTCCTTCACATGGACGTCGGCGTCGCTAGGTTCACCGTAAACCGCTCCTTCCGCGACACCCAGTGTCACTCCCGCGCCACGTTGAGGCGGTCGACCATTGCGGTGGAAATTTTGAATTACGCAAAAAAAAATTTCAAAAAAACATTTGTTTGCACCTTTTTATAACCCATGCAAGTTTTCAAAGATTTCGCGATCCACTCTCGGAGGGGGCCCTCGCCTTCCCCCCCCCTCCTAGTAGATGTAACCAGAGTACTCGGTCATGTTCATTGGTTCTTGAAAGTTGCTTCGGGCGCTCTGTCCTTCACATGGACGTCGGCGTCGCTAGGTTCACCGTAAACCGCTCCTTCCGCACAGGTCATCGACCAGCTTTCAACTGCGCCAGCATACTTGTGTAAATTCGAAATTCTTCATCGAATGTTTCCGTGAATGTCGCGGATTTTCGCGGAATACCCGGAACTCCGCGACAACATTCACGGAATTTTGCACATTCTGAGAGTGGTATTGTAAAGAATAGAGGCAGTTGTGCGATATGACTTCTGCAAGCAAAAGTGCTCACTAGTGTGGACCTTTTCGTAGCATGAGCAATGCAAAGGAAGAAAAACAGGCACATCAACCACTTCTAGTATATGAACTCAAAACATGAGCTTGAATTTGGTAGCTTTTTTTGCTGATTTGGTGCCAATAGCAGTGCGAACAATCTCATTGATCGAAAAAGCATGAATTAAAATCCGCATATTATTTTTTACTGTAGCAAGCAGTCGGAGGAATGCGACTTTCCGTACAGTTCAAAGGTGATCACGGTTGCAAAAAGATGTATTACCGAGTTTTGTGAAAAAACGCGGACGAAGTGGGCTTGATACTGAGCAAACTTAAATAATCTGAATACGGAGTTCATTCGAATACGAATTCGAATAACATTCGAATAAAACATTTGAATAAATCTATTCGAAACCCCGTTTTTTCAATTATTCGAGTTTCGAATATTATTCGAAAATGGAAGAATCCGAATATCGAATTTCGAACGCGAATATATTCGAATGTTCTGTTCAAATGATCAAATTCCTATTCCATTCGGACCCGAGTATATGCGCCAGCATTCGTTCTGCTTGCTTCATGCTTGGGATTACAATACGATGTCATCAGCAAAACGAACTGATGCAGTTGTTGGAAGTCGATTTCACTCCCAAGTCATCTCATTAAAGCGTATGCATGACTTCGATGAGGCTGGCGCTAAATAGCTTTGACGATATATAATAGTAGGTATTTACTTGTCGTACACTTTCCACTTTGATGATGATGTCTCATAGAATCTTCATGTGGTTGCAAATTTAAATACAAACTTTTTAATAAAGGCACGTGGTCCTTCCTCGTGCTCCACTTGCTTGCGCATGAGTATAAGATCAGTTTAGGGCCGCATGCACTAACATCTCCGCCGGATAGACGGTCGCAGCTCAAAAGAAAGCTTTATATCCTGCAGCTTTAGTTACCTGGAAACGGTGTCTATCCGTCCCTGAGTATTCCTACTATCCTTCACTATGAGCATGTTGAGTAGGAGCGAGAAGCTGTACAAATTGCAGTTTCCAGCTCTTTGTAGATGCCCTGATAACCACTGGCGGCCGACGGTCTTTGCCACAAAACCATTTTTCTTCCTTCGAAGCTAACGAAGACATTCCAAAGTTGTACTGATCATCGAAACAACAGTGCTAAGAATGTTGCTGATGGAAACAAATGAGTTTTTGGAATATCGAGTATTTCGATACATCCCAACTTTCGACTTGTGGTTCATCACAAATTTCATGACTTCAATACAGCACTTGTTCTAATAACATGCTTAGCACTGTTCGGTTGGATAATCAGTAAAACTTGGTAAGTTTCTATTGACTTTGAAAAAAGAAAAATGACGTTGAAGAAAAGACGGTAGACCGTCGGGGTATCATGACTGACATTATGTTTTTCAGGCATACCATATCTTATTTTATTGATGGATCTGGAGCTTCGTGTCTTGTTATCTACCATTTAGTTTTGTTTTCCTTAAGGCTGTGGAGTGGCTGCGCCCGTGAGCTGTTCGAATTTTTCTGATTTTTTTTTCTTCAGTGCATCTCGCTGCGTACTTATAAATCTTATATATAAAGCTGAATGTCTGTTTGTCTGTATGTCTGTCTCCTGTGTGTGTACGTATGTTCCGAATAGAAAATTCCATTTCTGAACCGATCCGGACCAAATTTGGCACCATACACTTCGGGGCCGGGCGGGTGTCATAGGCTACTTTTCGTTATCGATCTGGGAGTTGGCACAGGGGGGTAATCGAGCACGCTGATTACGACAATATTAGTTTTGAAATTATCCATTGCTTTTATCGATTTTTTCGATTTTTTTTGCAAAGTTTGAGCTACGGGGATGGGAGTTGGCACAGGTGGGTAATCGAGCACGCTGTTTACGACAATATTAGTTTTGAAATTATCCATTGCTTCTATCGATTCTATTGATTTTTGCAAAGTTTGACCTGCGGGGCTAGGAATTTGCACAGGGAGTAATTGAGCATGCTGATTACGAATATAATAATAGTTAGGCGCTATTCGGCTATCCGGGCCCCAAAATTTTTTTGTCGTAGAACTTGCTCAGACTTCGTGTATAAGGATTATCCTACATGCTGATTACAGATATCACACTTTCTTCGCAGAACGTCTCCCGTGTGGTTACGATAGGTGTACGGTAGGAAGTCAAAATCATGAATTCGGCTGGAGTTCGGTCCAGAACTTACCCGACATGCTGATTACGAATTTCATACTCTCTCTGCGTACTGGGACCTTTTCATAAAGTTATGGTGGTTATACGGTATGGGATCGAAAACATAGATTTGCTTTAAACTTCGTCTAGGGTGGTCATTCAGCGCGCTGAACATGAATATCGTGCTGATTTCGCAGGATAGCGCATTTTCTTGGGTTACAGTGGGTGTGCAGTAGATGGGTCGAAGTTCCAGATTTGCTCAAAACCTTACCTGTAACGGTTCACAAGCATACTGCTTATGAATATGATGCTCGCTGTCATAACGCATTATTGTGAAGTTATGGTGAGTTGCAGGGTTTGAATGGACATTTTTTCGCTTGCGGGCCAATTTAGATCCCAGATCTTCACGAAATGGGGAAACGGTCATTTTGCATGTCTCTAGCGCCATCTTAATAATCTGTCCCAAAGCGTAACGCACGCGGCAAATCTCCCTCCCCTGTTTTTGCTTGGGCAAAAGCCGCCGAAGGTTGTATCGCGCGCGGCAGTGGTCCTATAAGGAAAGCATTACGGTTGTGGGAAACTTTTATACCATACAAATTGCCTTTATCGTAAGGATTAAGCACGATATTCTTGAAACAGCACTTTAGGTAATTCCCTGCCAAGGTTTCAGGCAGGTCCATGATTTTTACCCACTGCCACGCGAAACGACTACGATATTTGTCATTAGCGGCTCAAATGACCCCCATATACCGAGTTGAGCAAGATCTGTCTCAAAAACATTTTGGGGTCCGGATAGCCGAATAGCGCCATCAGTTTTTAGAATTACCCTTACTTTTATCGATTTTATTGATTTTTTGCAAAGTTTAAGCTACGGGGCTGGGGGTTGTGAGGGAGGTAGGTGAGCAAGCTGATCTAACACAGCGGGAATAGGGATTTGCATGTAGAAGTGTGCACAGGGAAGGGTTCTACAGGGATAGGAATGGGACCTTTATCGTTTTTGACAGAGCCGGGCGGAGCCGGGTAAGCCAGCTAGTGAATAAATAAATAAGTCATCAAGGGATCACATAAAAAACTAGAAAATGCAGTCTGTATAGCTTATCGCTCCTGTTCAATACATTCAAAATGAAGGATAGTAGAAAAACTGCGAAGAGGTAGGCAATGCGAAATCCAGATATCTGGAGCTTTAGAATATGAAGCTTTATTTTGAGTTACGATCCCCTCCTTGCGGGTATGTTGGTGCATGCGACCCTTAGTCAGCAACTAGCTCCTTGTTCGCCACCTGGGCACTCCCTACAGTGACCGGAGGACTTTCGCGACCTTTGCGGAAGCAGTGTAAAGACCAAGCGAGGCGGTCGCACAAGATCAAGCTGCTCGAGTCGGGTTCATTCCAAATGAAATACGTTATGCGCTGCAGAGCCAGCAACTGAAATGAGAGGAGCGTTTTTGCATTTTAGGCGTGCGCAATTGCATTTTCAAAGTTACCCGCATTTACGGAGTTGATTTGGGGAAGAGTTGAAACTACATAAGGCGTGATCTTCATTTTGTTGCTGGAGAGGAATATTCGCTCGAAGTTGTGGAACTCACTGCATAATTATTAAATGTTGGGCCACTCCTATCATCCTGTGTACATCTGCGTGACTCCTCTGCCTCCTCACAAGTGCTTCACTTTTTTAGTCCCGACATCGATAAATACTACTGTAGTCGTAAATCCCGTTTAGGTTTCATCCAAAAAGAAGCTCCAGACCAATGTGACACTTTTTATCACAATCTGCTTTTCATGCCTTCAAAGGTGCCGAGCACCTCTCTAGACGGCTAAAAAGGTAAGTGATACAAATTTAAATCGTGACTTTCTAGGCATCAAAATAGTCCCGTAAACGAACTTTAGAGCCAGGAAAGTTTGTTAAGAGGGTAGCTAGCTTCTTTGGTTCTTTATTGCAAGTTTCGGACTTTATAGGCAATTTGCTAGATCTGAAGGTAGCACAAGTGAATTTAATTAGTTAATCAAGTCATTTTCAATAAGCATATCATTGTTGCCGTCATGCATAAAACAGCTACTCAAAAAGCTACTGAAATATCGAAAGGTAACATATACCTTCTACAAAACATTAAAAGAGAATATGGGTTTGTTCGGAAACAAGACAGTATTTATTCTTCCCATACAGTTTCGACGTAATGCTCACCTTGATGTTTTCTTGTATCCAGTCAACGTTCAACAAAAAAAGCTTGTAGATTATTTGCAAAGGAAGTTGCAGGGAGGGTCATGTACAACGTTCCCTTTGGCAGCTTGCTTCCGTAGACCAACAACGTGTGACTTTTATCAACTTTGATGGAGTGGTCTTATCTGTGACAGGAACTGATGAAAGGCAGTAATTTATAAGATGGTTCTACGCGTTCTTTTTTACGTGCGTGCAAAATTTCAGTTTTCAAGCATCTCTTCAAAGCAAGATATAAGCGGCTTTATGATTTTACAGATCAAACAATGCCCCTAATTTGGATAGAAAGGACCGCTTGCCGCGTATCAGTCGTGAAAAAAATCGGGACTGTGACTTGTTGGCCCTTGCTGAAGGCAATATACAGACCCACGTAAAAATTTTATGCCTTACCGTATGATTTGCACTCCGTTTGGAGAAGCAAATCTCAACAAGCCCAGGTAGATTGTAGAACTGAAAATAGCCTACAATCAAATATCACTTTGCATCTCGAACCACCTCGGCCTCCCTCTGAAGACATTCTAGAGAGTAGTCGTCTTTGGGAAGCACAACGTAGTTCCCATCTCTCAAGTAGTCGAGCACCTCAAAAAATGCAACTGTAGTGTTTATTAAGCAGACATAAAATTGACGCACTTTTCCAAAGTGAGTCGGATTTCTGTCAATGAATAGTTCATCTTGTTGCCAGCGATTAGCAACCAAAGCAGAGAACATCTGAAATTTGCATTGATAAGAGGAAAACAAGAGAAAACATATAAACTTACACTATCATCAAACCTTTTGAGGGTGGAAAGTGAAGCTTCGAAAACGCTACCACCGATATTTATTTTCACACGCCCTCCATGAGGCTGACCTTCAGCCTAAAAAGCTCATGGTGACAAAAATTTTTTATACTGCTGTGATTTTATAGGCCGAGTGATAATAAACTGTTTGTTCTAAAATTTTGAGAAATTTGAATCTCTATTGTTAGCAAGTACAAACCAGAATTATCCACAAATGCGGGACCGCCAAAATGAAAAAAAAATGAGATTTGAATTATTTTAACAGTCACTGAACAGACAAATGGCAATTTTGCGAAGAGCTAATATCATCACTCAGAAAAGAAAGGGCAAAGGTGAAGCAAATTTTACTCACACATTGCACAGGCGCGTATTATAGATGACTATAGGCGGCATATTCCTTGATATGATGTACAAAACTTTGAATGCTTCATAAACAAAACACTCTTTGATCTTCCTTCACTTAAACATTCAAATAAAACGTGTGTCATCAATACTCTTGCTCGGTCTTCGCACATTGTTTTCAATCTGCATTGACTCACTGCAAGAGCGAAATGGTGATCTATGATTTCTTTCATGATTTGCCGTCAGGGTTCAAAGGAGAAGTGATAAGATCAGCCGAAACAAAAAAAAACTCAAAAAATATAAATTTGCAAACAAATTGTAGTGAGGTGGGAGTTATTCAAATTTTCGGTAGTAGTCTAGGCATTTGCAGGATACGCTAAACTTACATTGTTCGAATGGTCGCCATAGGCGCTTGCGTCGATATTCATCTTTCGTCGTTTTGTCTGTAATTCCGCTTGACGACTGTGTGTCTGAATTAAACTCGCTTAGAAAACCATAAGCAAACGACATGTGACGTATTCCGCGAGAAATGACTTTGACATCCAAGAAGAAGTTTCTGCTTTCACAAAAGCGAAAACTGGACGTGAGTGTCACTTCTGAAAAGGCTATGTTTTGAAAAAACACCATTTCCAGCATCTGGGCGGAGTAGTTTTTCGCAAACGGAAAGCGTTGATGCAAACACTTACGCGTCTAGCGATTAGATAAGTGAATCATGGCCATTTTCTTTCCCTATCGCTATCACTGTTCTGCTGGTACTGTAATGTAGGGCTTGGCACGAGGTAGCTTTCCGAAAATGCAAAATACGAAGTCTCCTTGACTTTTCCAAAATTTAGCGAAGTCCCTTTTGACCCTTTACAACTTGAAAAACCCTAAGAAAACGAGGCTTTGACTAACAAACGCCACATAAGTTGTGTTTTTCGGCTTCAACAACGATATCCCCTCTGCTTTTTGCCCAAAAGCGATACCTAGCTTAATTATATAACCAATGTCGAGCTCTGCTGTAGTGCTATAAAATACAGATCAAAACTAGTTTGATCTTCTTCAACGACCGTTGCTGTGTTAAATGCTGTTAACTGCATCCTATTAACTACGAAAGTACCTGCCGAAAAACGTACTTCCCTTTTGAAATCTTTATCCCATGTAGAAGTCAATACGTTTCCATGAGAGCAGAAGTTTCATGGTATGCAGATGGAAAAGTATTTGGGTACGATTATAAAACCATGTTAGACATGAGTAACTTGTCGGCGATTAATACATATGAAAGATACAGTCGTCGCCGATACTGGCGATTGGCGATTGCCAGTTTTGGCGACTACACGTTGGATAGGTATTGATTGGACGTGTAAGCTCATGCCAGCAATCGATAGCTATTTAATTTGCAGTCGCCAACATTAGCGACTGGCGATCGCCCGTCGCCATGCTAAACTCCTCGAGGAGTATAGCGCCTGCCTAAGCGGCCCTAACTCATCATAATCCCATTCAATTCACTTCTTATCCAATAAGCTTCACCAAGATCGGAGTAGCTAGAGTACACTCGTTGCAGCTTCCAGAAGTTCTCATCAAGATCTCGTAAAGTTACTTTTTAAATAGTTAAAAAAGAATATAAACTCTATCTATCTCTCTAGTTTTTGACATAGAAAATCAAATACCGAACGCAGGCTACAACTACGCGTTAATAAGGTCAGCCGCATCTCATTAAAATTAATCTTCGAGCAAGGTCAGCCAAATCTCACTGAAGTTAACCTTTGAAAAACATCGCTACTAACATCAAGCACTTTTTGGAAGTGATATTGATGCGTACGTCGAGTAGAGAAACGGTTCATTTTTTCTTCGTTCACACTTGCGATGAATGTAAGCCGAGTAAAACTCAGTCCTTGAAGAAGGACAACGGATTAGACATTACTAGGAGATTTTGAATTGCCGCTGCTTGTGCTGTTTGTGCTTTCTTTTTACATCTATTTCTGCTCCATAAGAACGTAACTACTTTCTTCAACGGTGGAAACATATGACTAGGGTCAAGAAAAACGTGTGACATAGGACACCTAAGCTCAACCTCTTTCCTGAGGTACACCAAATATTGCGAACTAATAGTTTTTTCGGTACTACTCCAGTGACTCTTTCAGGACCAAATGTTATTTTTAACCGTTTTTTCGCTTTCCCCTTCACATTCAACTCTGGAATCTCACGAGGGGTGTCAAGTCTCAGAGCCGTTTATGTAACGGATACATTTGTCTGATATGCTAATACTTAACACTGCTTTATCTGAGCTCTGGAAAGACTTTAACAATTGATCTTGTCTAAATTCTGCACTTATTTTTCGTTCCAAAAACAGTCATAACTTGGCGTTTAGAGGAGCTTGGCAGATAATGAAGGCAGATCTGAAGCCATCCTTCAGTGCTCTTCAAAGTGATATGGGTGTGAAAATGCCACTTCGACTAGAGACGCTTTCCTTGTTAGTTATAAATTTCAGGCTCAGAGCCAGCAGTGGTCTTACTTGTGGGTAGGGGAATGTACAGATTGACTGTAAGGAAAAGGCGACTTTGCGGAATTGATTTCAGAAATTCGGCCATATCGTCACAGGTGATCGGACCACAAGATCCGGTAAGCAAACATTGAGGGGCTCGTTAGCTACCACCAATTATTTGTTTACTTTTTCCATAGTGTGATAATGGGCCAAAAACACTCTTCATGATTTCTCTGAATTGGTGCTGATCAAAATATTTGGCAATAGAATGCCTGTCAAATAGATTCACCCTACTCCTGTGGAATGATCTTGCTCTCAAGTTTCTGCACATCTGAAAGTTTGAGTTACCTAGACTAGTTGTTTCACGGGCCAATAACTTACAAAAGCTTCCCTTGGAGTGATTTAGCAAAGAAGTAATGATTGAGTAGAGCAGATGTGAAGTAGGAGCAGTGCCCGGTACGAATCGGTTTCTAGGGTTTCTAAAAACGAAGTCTCTCCCGAATTTCAGAAAATTTACGAAGTCTCCTTTGACCTACTTAGGAGAAGATGAAAACGGGAGTTTTACTAATCTGAAAGAAAAAACGTGAAATAAGTGTGAAATCCGGATTGGAGCTGAATACTACGCATGCACAAGAGTTTGGCATTGAAGCGCGATATTTATCAAAGCGATTCATGAAGAGATTGAAGCAAAAAAAAAACAAGGGAAAGGGAATGATATGAAAATGTCTTTATGCTCAGGGATAGATTTTGACCGGGGAAGCCGTCCATGTTAGAAAAATCCAAAACTTATGTGAAGTGACAAAAATATATGCTCCAGACGATCTCAGATCGTCTGGTGACCGTCTGGAGACGATCTAAATTTGGAAAAGGTATTCCTTCACAAGTTTCCAAAACTTTTTACATCTTCCTCAAATAATTTTCTATGCATACAGTTCAACTTTGATGTCGTATGATTCTGTGTGTGCTACAAACAAGCAACTTGTTTATTTTAGTCTTGCATTCAAATCGCGCGCACTTCTCGCCATACGATAGAGCATGTCAATCGTGTGATAACCTGTTCGAAAAGTTTGTGTACGACTAAATGGCGCTTTCTTGATGTTCGGCACCGAATCGTCATAGACGATATCTCCTTTGCTTTTTGCTTCAAAAACGAAGTCTAGCCTGCTTCCACACAATCTGTGCCGGACCCTGAGTAGGAGCAGTCCATAGTACAACTGTCCATTGTGCGACCATTTTGAGAATGGAAAGTAAGCAGAGTGTTTTTTTTTTTGTTGACATCATTTACTCAATGATACCGATAAAATAAGGCAGTCAGAAGTCAGTTCAAAGTCTTGTCTAAGTTATACATCCCACTGTTACCGCTGTTCCTGCTTTTACATGATTGACCGAATAACAGATAACAGATGAGAACTCGCATGATTTATTAAAATTGTGGTGTAAATCATTCCAACATTCAATAGCAGCACCAGGGATAACGGTTTTATCAGCAGTAACGGTAACACCAATAAGTTTCATGTACATAGCCGAACCCTTAATCTTGTATGCCATGTTCTAGTGTAGTAACATCAATAATCACTCAAATCGTAGCGAATAAGATGAAAAGTAAGCGCGAGAACAATAAGTAGATTTAACAACGATGAAATAAACCTGGTTTTTCACTTTTCTCGCTGCCATAGTGCCAGAAATTCTAGCAAAATGTTGCCATTGAAAAAAAACTATGAAAACTTTCAGAACACATTCACATTCTTGCTTTTATTGGGTAATGAGACGCTCAAAACTCTGAAAAGTGGTGATAAATTTTTGCGGTATTTGGATGAATTTTTGAATTCCAAATTCTCAAATAAAGATGAACTTTGAGTTTTTTTGATGTTTTGAATCTTTGATCGCTGCCGAACTTTTTTGAGGCCAGTTTTTGAAAAAAAAAGAAAAAAGAATTGTACCTAATGGAGTCAAGGGTACGGCTCAAAAGTTGTTGGAATAGTTTGAAAACACTACCAAACTTTCGCAGTTTACGTATTTTGATACTTCTAGAAAAATATGGTGTTCGCTTAGCCTATAAACCTGAAGATATGAAGAAGATAGTGCTACTTGATGTTTAAATTAAAGAAAAAAGGTAAGCAGTTGTATAAAAGAAGTTTAGCACTCATTTTCTTACGCTATAACTAAGTGTACCCACTTCGATTTTCTTCAAAAGATCGGAGTATCTAATAAATAACTTAACACTTTTCTGGTTTCTTCATTAAATGCAGCACTTTACTCAAATTTCAGTGAAGCAAATGGTTTAAAAGAGCTATAGTTCACTTTACAACGACCCAATTTTTTCTCTTTGTTCAAGCTTATCTTCAGCTTTGTACAGCGACTTAAAGGCAGCGTCCAGGCAAGTCTGGACTTATGGGGATTTTACGTGAAAAGTAGCTTTGGGGCCCTAACCAAAATACTGTCCAACCGGCAGCGCAGGTAGTGCTCTAACGGCTGAGATATTCCCCTCGAAACTGGACCCCGCGACCGTATTTCGTATGGATTCATGGCGCAAAGCGTGGATCCTGGCGCGGAACTGCCATGTATTCATGCGAATACGATCGCGGGGTCCAGTTTCGAGGGGAATATCTCAGCCGTTAGAGCACTACCTGCGCTGCCGCTTAGGCAGTGCCTTATTTAGGGCCCCAAAAGTACTTTCCACGTGAAATCCCCATAGGTCCAGATTTGCCTGGACACTGCCTTTAAGATCTCTTGGCCTTATCTTAGTGTACTAGAAAGCTTTCTGGTATGTTAAGCCGCGTATTAGGTCACTAGTTCTTTTCGATTTTGTGACCTACCCACAGATTCCGAAAATTCAGAATTTTTGCAAATCAGTAAATATTTTGTAATCTTCGGCTTGGTTCCTAACATTCTAGTCATCATTCGATGCAATCTTCTTTCCCATTTCTGATAATCGGTCTTTCTTTCCGTGTGCAATTCAAGACAGAATTGTTTCAGTTTTAGAAATTCGACTTTGCACCCTAACTTTCAAAATTTCCATGAACTGAAGCGTTGACCACTCAATTTATAGCGTTCATGACAGCGATGGTCGAGTTTTGGGACCTCAATATTTGAGATTCCACAGTGTGGTGCAAATATATGTTATGCGATTCTCTCAAAGATCATGACTTTTGAAAATTTTTGGGAACATTTCAAAAAGTTAGGAAAAAGATTTGCTCTATCTCCTGGCTATTAAAGCTCCTTCTAACGGTCTTGAAAATTCAAAAATCAAGCTTGTATCAAAAATAATAATAATGGATTTTGAACCCCCGCAACTACCTTGGCGATCGGCGATTGATCGCGAACACAGTCACGGGCAAGGAGAAGAGATTTTGCATTAGATGCTATTTAAGGTATATGTTTACGTTCACTCCAAGGTATTTGCGGGTAAATGCAAAAAATGCAAAAGATGGCAATTATTTTAGCGCTCATTTGATGTCGCATCGATAACATATGGAGGGAGCAAGGAATTGGCACTGACAACTGCTTGGGATGTTTGTTTGTCTCTACCCTACGGGTTTGCGGTTAGGTACAAAGACCGGGGAACCTGCACCAACCTAAAACCTTTCAATTACTACCCAAATCTCCCTATGTTTTCGGGTTACCAATATCGCGCTCTACTTAGCAAGAAGGGAACAGTCAATGCAGCAGTAGCGGATTAGCGGCATTCAGAAGATCTTTGTAAATTGTCTACATGAGCGATAAAGTTGTGCAAGTGATTTTCTGATTTTTTTTGTATTGGAACCCTTCTAAAATTTGTACAGTCTATATGCTTTATGGATAAATGTTTTCTAAAGAAGTGGCTGGCTTTAATAATTTGGGATAAAAGCCAAAAATATGAGGGACATTCCGAAAGCAATTTTTGAAGGACTTAGCTAACCCCGTGCTCCAAGAATTTTTCCACAGTTAATGGTATACGAAGGCGTCTATGCATGAGACCTTTTTGAGTCAGTAGACTAATTTTTCAGAATAAGCAGCACTCGAGTAAGCGTGATTGCGCGAATCTCGTAAATAGGCTTATGCATAGTACAGTTGAAATACATTCCCACTGATTCAACTGGATTCGCGGCTGGAACTCGGGGCTTGGTGACCTGGTTAAGGCTAGAGAGTGACCAGAGATTACGAGCGCGAGAGAGACGCCGACAGCGTCGCCTTGCGAGCGGTCTCCTTCCAGCCGCCAATCCGGTTGGATCAAAGATTAGTACAGGTACCATTCCATAGTTCGATATCTGCCACGAAAACACATGCGATGAATTTACGCTAGGAAAATCGTAGGCAAGATATAGTACGAGTCTTTCAGTCTGTCCAAAGTCCAGATTCTGCCATTTCGGACAGGAGCATAGCGGATGGTCAAAATTTGACCCATCAATGGTTTGTACTGCACGAAAGAAATAGTCGACCAAAAATTGCTTATGCAATGTTAATACATCAGCAGAATGATAACTATAAGAGCTGCCACAAATGTTTTACATAATATGATCAATTCCAGTAAGTTTTTGAGAGATGCACATATAAAAACTGCTCAAAAGCATGAAAGTGTTAATAAGTTATTGCCTATCAGTAAGGCAAAACATCTTTGTTAAAGTGAATTTTCATGCTGTGTCGAAATGCGAGTGCTAAATTTTCCTGCTTATTTCAGACTGCGAACCTAAAATCACATGCACCTATTTGAATTCTAGATTTTCGTTGTTTGCTGTAAGTCCAAGTTAGCTCAGTGGTTTTAACCGTTTCACTACGTCGTACTGCATTCGAGAGGTTTATTTAGTTGTTCAACTTCACTAGTTTACATTTTTCGAAGAATTTACGTTTTTGCGATGACTGACTGCACAGTTTTCCAAAAAATGCTTCCAACTTTGTTTGCGTAGATGTGAGTACAGTTCCAAGGTTTCTCACTATTAGCTGATAACATTCCACTGAGGCCACTAGTTGAATCGAGTTGAATTCTCTTTTTTTGTATTATAGCACAGCATGAGCAGAAATTAGGTTAAGCCTTGCTGACGGATAATGTAAACAACAGAAAACTATCGAATTTCAATCAAACGTAGTGCAGTTTTAGGAAGATGAGTTGCTTGATGATCATTCCATTCAACAATGCAGCAGGTGCTATCAATCTGTAAGATCTCGCATAAACGGAAATTTCTAGGTGTCAACGTAGTACGGATTACCCTCGACACGGATCCAGTCGTGGATTTTATTTCGCTCATAGGAAGGGTTTGCCCAAGCGGCACTCCATACGTCACATCCACAACACCTTTTTCGATACCGATATATGTTGTCATTAGATAACTGGGGTGGTAAGCGGGGTGTACGGTAAAATCGCAAATCTTGCACTGATTTATGGTCCGTCCATTGTAACTATAAAACCTGATTTCGATTAAGGGAGGATAGAGAGGATTATGTTGCATGATGGATTGCAGATGATTGTGGGTCCAAGCTTGCAAACATACATCAAAGCCATATTTTACCTTTTCTCTACATTCAGTAAGCAGTATTCTTCAATCACGCCTTCCACCAACTGTACTTTATCAAAGGGTTTGAACATGCACTTTAGAAGACCAGGCAGATTATAAAACTGCAACTCAAAAATTGAGAATCGACTTCACAAAGTTTCGGAAATTCACCTCAGCTTCCCTTCGCAATTTTGCCTGGGAATGCCTATCTACAGGAACCGCGGAGATCTTGCCATACCTTAGGTAATCCATCACCTTAAATGTTGATTTGGCTGATGGTCTCCGAAAGAACACCAACTTGAGAATACCATAGGGAAAAGCTCCGACTCCCTGTCGAAGAAGAGTTCCTCTTGTCCTTGCCGACGGTTAGCGAGCATTGCCGAGAACACCTTATGGGAAGAAGTTCGAAAGAAGCCGATTTACAAGAAAGCGAAAGTGACTCACACTATCCTTGTGTTTTGTGAGAGTTGAAAGGAGGGTTTCAAAAACAGTTCCGCCAACGTTAATCTTTACGCGGGATGATCTATTGGACGAATTGTCGAGTTTATCCTGGAAGCTCAATGGTCAGGCAAAATCTACGAGAAATTCCACTCTTTGGGAAACCAAAAATCAAAGTGAACATTGCTTGCTTGAGTGAATTCGACATTGAAGTAATTCTCAGTGCACAACAATGCTTTTCTGAGGATCACAATTGTGTAAAGTGAACAGTCAGAATACAAGCTCTACATCACGCGAAACTCTGCTCAGAAAGCTGAACTATTTTTGCTTGAGCGTTAGAGGTTATGGTAAATTCACATGAGTAACATCACTGTAGAGTGCGCAAAAGGCATTTCTTGTGGGAAGGTTACAGTATCCAAGACCTTTCTAGTCACAAATCTGAAGCGATACATGATCAATTCAGGCACTCAAAGTCAGTCTAGAAGATGCCCTATCGTGCAAGATATAGCTTAAAAAAGAATGATTGCAATTGAAGGTAATTGCATTGCTGACAACATTTGAAGGCAGTGTCCGGGCAAAAACTAGGAACTTCCAAAAAATACACTTACAGGGGCAACGTTGAATCCGAACCACATTAAAAGACGCGAAAACAGTAAGAACATGCGTTTTTCCAAGCCTTGCAATTCAAAATTCAACGTTCCCCACCAAAGGCAGAGACGCAAAGCTGCTGCGGGACCCCACATTTTAACTGTGGCAGCATGCGTACTCTGCCGCATAGGGTCGTTTCATACTGCCGCACTGACTGCAGCAGTCTGCAGCTGACTGCAGCTGACCGCACTGACCGCAACGGCCGTACAGACGCTGCATGCTTTCGTAAAAGAGAAAACAATTGCGATTATGTCAAAACACCGTGATTTACGCCTAGGAAGTTCATATATTCTCGCTTACTCTTTTCAATCAAATTTTGGCGATTGTTCATTGGTATGCTTATATTTGTTCTGATTTTCCCTTTATTGCATATACCTCTACTTTCGTTCTTGTTGTCTTTTGGATCTAATCATATATTGTTGTTGATTGTTTGGGCTACGAATATTTATCCTCTCCATCTTCACTTAAGAATACAGCGATCTTCGCGGCCCTTGCGGTCAGTGCGGTCATGCAGTCTGTCGCAGTCTGCTGCAGTCTGCTGCAGTCAGCTGCAGTCATCTGCGGTCAGTGCGGTCAGCTGCAGTCAGCTGCGGTCTGCTGCAGTCAGAGCGGCAGTCTGAAACAACCCATAGTAGGAATTCGAACAGCTCAGAGGACTCCGCCCCAAGGTGTAAGGTTCCCACTTTCCGATCGTTTTTCTTGCTTTAGGTCGAGCGTTATGACGTCGCACTTGCACGATGTTGTGTTAAATGGGCCACTCTCGCATGGTACTGAAATCCCAAAACCCCATCTTGCCTGGACACTGCTTTAAGCGTAGACACTCACCCCCGCTCCGAGGTCACTCAGGTGCGGTCGCAATTAAGTTGCTTAGTAGCCAGCACAAATGCCGTCTTTCTGTTCTTATCCAAATCAAGCCAAAAACAGCTTGATGCTTTTCATTCAGGTCTATCGTTTGGCACACGGCTAAAGGTAGTGATGGAACTGTCTCTCTTCTCCTCATCTTATATATAAAGCTGAATGTCTGTTTGTATGTTTGTCTGTATGTATGTACGTATGTTCCGAATAGAAATTTTTATTTTTGATCCGATCCGGACCAAACTTTGCACACATACACTTCGGGGCCGGGCGGGTGTCATAGGCTACTTTTCGTCATCGATCGATATCGATTTTATTGATTTTTCAAAAAGTTCGAGCTACGGGGCTGGGAGTTGGCACAGGGGGGGGGGGTAAGTGAGCATGCTGATTACGAATATATTATTGACAGGGCCGGGCGGAGCCGGATTTGCCAGCTAGTACGATCAATGTGACAATGTTTTGCATATGCAAGTGCAGCGTTAATCCTATAGATTGCAAGTGCGACATTTCAGACTGGGGCTTTGGGTCCGATCCCAATTGGAACAAACTGAATAGGATTGCTTTCGTGCAGTTTTAACCGCAAAGGCACTATCTTTACGTCAAATCGCCAGCCTATAAGCGAGTTCTATAGTCAGTACTTTACAACGGCAACAACATCGGCAACCCCGACAACCCTGGTGAGAGTTGCCGGCAACCTCTTGCCATCCCTTGAGCCTCGGTTATCTCTCGCTATCACGAAAAATCCTAATGAGGACTTGATATGTGAGTAATCCACCGCGGGCAGATTCTCAAATGCACGGGCATAGAGTTTTCATAAGCCGATAGCGTGTCAAACCATGCTCAAAGAGAGTGGGTTTACAGAATTGTGAATCATATGGCAATACTGAAATGCGGCCGAAATCGCACAAGGTGTTAGAGGGTTTGTGAACATATCCGACTATGACTTCAGCGGTTTTCTTCTTTCCCTTCTGACGTTTAGTGGTACCAATCTGTCAAGCCTTCGTCTAGCTGTTGTGTCGTCACTCTGCATTGCCTTACGGTCCCCTTATCTTGCTCTCTCTGGTGTGTCCTACGCCTGCTCCTTGAAAAATTGACGTAGGGTAAAGCTGTCTCATTTGAGTGAGTCTTTCACTATTTCACCATCTCAACAGCATTTAAATGACTCTAACTGCATGTTCTTGATGACTCCAACCGCATCTGAGTCCTGCTTCTTAGTTGGGATTTTGAAGCGTCAAAGCTAGGAGAAGAATTGAAGAGGTGGGCGCAAAGGAAGATGTTCCTGGTTTTCTTCTCGATTTCTTCAAAGTTATATATGCTCCACATGCAGCAAATTTCCTGCAGCTTAATTGCAGTTAGATTGCTCATCATTTTAATATCGCCACCCAGTTAGATGCAGTGGCATACCCGATTTCCATTTGAAGGGTGAGAGGGAACTCAGATAGAGGGGTGTGTCGTTAGCCACGCAGAAATTTTCTGGGATCCCTCCCAAAATTTCGTGGGACCGTAATCATGAAATGTTGGAAAGAAAGGCGTGGGTGAAGACACGCCCGAAAAATATTTTACACCAAGCTGTATTTCCTTGTCGATTGTTTCCACTTCGATGATGTCTTATATAACCTTTATGTTGTTCGCAAATTTGAATATTAACTTTTTAGTAAAGGCAAAAGGTCCTTTTCTTGCTTATGTACGGGTACAAGATCACTTTTAAGGCCTCATGCATTAACATCCCTGCAGGGGAGGCGATCGCAGCTCAAAGAAAGCTTTATATCCTGAAGCCTCAGATATCTGGATTTCACACTGTCTATCCATCCTAAATACTCAAACTATCTTTCCGTCGGGGATTATTATGTTTCCATACCACATTTTTTCTTATTTTATTGGTGGGTCTGAAGCTGCGGGTCTTGTTAACTACCATTTACTTTTGTTTTTTGAGGTTGCGGAGTGGCTGGACCCAAGCGCTGTTTGAATTCTTTTGTGATCTTTTTTTTTGATGCACCTCGCTGTGTAGTTATGAATGATTAAGTAAATAAATAAATAAGTCATCAAGGGATCACATAAAAAGCTAGGAAACGCCGTTTGTATTTGCACAGTTTCTCGCTCCTGTTCAATATATTATATATACTGAAGGATAGTAGGAATACTACGAAGAGGTAGGCAGCGTGAAGTCTAGATATCTGCTGGAGTTTCACCATACGAAGCTTTCTTCTAAGGGCCGCAAGCACAACATCCGAGGGGATCGCTGCTCAAAAGATAACTTCATATCTTGAAGCTCCACATGTCTGGATTTCACACCTCTACTTATCAGTAAGTATTCATACCGTCCTTCACTATGAACATAGTGAACAGAAGCGAGAAA
The DNA here is from genome assembly GCA_958299035.1 of Cylicocyclus nassatus. Classification (NCBI taxonomy): domain Eukaryota; kingdom Metazoa; phylum Nematoda; class Chromadorea; order Rhabditida; family Strongylidae; genus Cylicocyclus; species Cylicocyclus nassatus. The sequence continues at coordinate 68,176,663 of CATQJL010000316.1, forward strand.
TTGTACAAGCCAGCATTTTGTATGATTCCCTGACGGCCCGCGGCGGCCGGCCATCTTATTTGAAATCATTTTTTCCTTCGTTAATGAAAACATTCCAATGTTGTACTGATTATCTAGCCCAATAGTGCTGAACATATTGCTGATGAGAACAAATGAGTTTCTGGAATACCGAAATTTTCGATAAACCTCAACTTTCCACCTGTGGTTAATCGACAATTATGACTTCAAAACATCATTTATTCTTATCAGCGACATGCTTTGCGCTGTTGGGTTAAACAAGCAATACAACTTTGGAATGTTTTCATTAACTTTGAAGACAAAAAATGGCTTTAAAGAAAAGACGGTCGGCCGGTGGGGATCGTCATTTATCACACAAAAGCTAGAAAATGCGGCTTGTACAGCTTCTCGCTCCTGTTCAATATGTTCATAGTGAAGGATAGTAGGAATATTGCGGACAGGTAGACAGCGTGGAATCTAGATATTTGGAACTTCAGAATATGAAGCTTTCTTCTGGGCTGCGATCCCCTCCCCAGCGGGATATAAGATGCGGCCCTCAGTCAGCAACCACCTCCCTATTCGCCACCTGAGGACTCCCTACAGTGGCCAGAGGACACCTTCGCGAAAGTAGTGTAAAACCGAAGGTCGCATAAGATCAAGCTGCTCGAGTCGGGTTCACTTCAAATAAGTGCGTTATGCACAGCAGAGCCTTCAATGAAATAAGGAGAGTATTTTTGCATTCTAGGCGTGCGCAATTGCAATCTCTAAAATAAATTTGTCTGCATTTATGGAGTTGACTGTAAGAAGAGTGAAACTACATAAGGCTTGATCTTCAACTGTTGCGGAAGAGGAATATTCTCTCGAAGTTAGGGAGCCCAACATAATTTACAAAACTTCGCCCACTCCTCCCATCCTGCGCTACATGCGTGACTCCCTCTGCCTCCTCAACAAATACTTCACTTTCTTAGTCTCGTCATCGATGAATACAACCGCAACGTAATTCCCGTTTAGATTTCATCTGGAAAGAAAGTAAGCGCTAGTTGTGAGAGATTGCCACCAGTCCGGACTACCCTTGATTACTTTTCACTACTTACTAGAACTCTCCAGACCAATTTGAACTTCTTACATCAATCTCTTTTTCATGCCTTTAGAGTTGCCGAGTACCCTTCGGATAGACGGCTAAAAAGATAAGAGGGTAATACGAATCTGAATCGTGACTCTCTAAGTAAGAAAGTAGTTCAATAAACAACATTTATAGCCAGGAAAGTTCGTTAAGAGAGTAGCTAGCTTGTTTGGCTCTTTATTGCAAGTAACTTTATAGGTCTAGCTGGCTTACCCGGCTCCGCCCGGCGCTGTCAATGCTATAATTAAGGTCTTTTTCCTATCCCTGTAAAATCTTTCATTGTGCCCCTTCTACATGCAATTTCCTATTCCCGCTGTGTTAGTAATTAGCGTACCCACCTACCTCCCTCAACAACCCCAGCCCCATAGCTCAAACTTTGCAAAAAAAATCGATAAAATCGATTAAAATAATGGACAATTTCAAGACCTAATATTGTAATCGTAATCAGCATGCTCGAATACCCCACTGTGCAACCCCCCAGCCCCGTAGGTTAAACTTTACAAATCGATAAAATCGATAAAATCGATAATCCTGAAAAGTAATATCGTATTCGGAATCCCCATACTCGATTACCCCCCCCCCCCCCGCCAACTCCCAGCCCCGTAGGTGAACTCTGCAAAAAATGGATAAAAAGCGATTAAATCGATATCGATCGATGACGAAAAGTAGCCTATGACACCCGCCGGGGCCCGAAGTGTATGTGTGCCAAGTTTGGTCCGGATTCAGAAACAAAAATTTCTATTCGGAACATACGTACATACAGACATACATACAGACAGATAGACATACAAACAGACATTTAGCTTTATATTAGGTTGGCACGAAAGTTCTGTCTCACCATTTTCGAAAATCCACAACTTCTGTTTTTTCCGACCGACTTGACTGCTCTTATTTTTATGTGAAAGAGTAAGTCATGCTCTTTATAATGGCATCTTAGCTGCTTGCTAGTGATCATCTGTTGCATAGATAGGAGCGATAAAAGAAAATTAGTCAAAATTCGAATTTTCTGTGTAGGGTCATGAAAAATCGGAAACTTGCAACAAAAATCGGAACAGTCAGTATTGTAGGTTCTTTCACCAGCTCTTTCTACCTGTGCAAAGTTTGCGCTGATTGAGCGTCTCTATGAAAAGTTATGATTTCCCTGAAAAATGCCAAATTAAATCAATTCCCTTTTGTGTTGCGTGCTCGAAAATCATAACTTTTCATAGAGACGCTCAATCAGCGCAAACTTTGCACAGTAGAAAGAGCTAGTGAAAAAACCTACAATACCGACGGCTCCGATTTTTGTTGCAAGTCTCCGATTTTTTATGACCCTACACAGAAAACTCGAATTTTCACTAATTTTCTTTTATCGCTCCTATCTGTGCAATAGATGATCATTAGCAAGCAGCTAAGATGTCATTATAAAGAGCATGACTTACTATTCCATACAAAAATAAAAACAGTCAATTCGGTTGGAAAAATCAGAAGTTATGAATTTTTGAAAATGGTGCGACAGAACTTTTATGCCAACCTAATATATAAGATTTGCTGAATCTGAAGATAGCACAAGTGAATCTAAACTCATTCAAGGCAGTTTCAGTAAGCATATTATTGTTGCCGTTATGCATAAAACTGCTAGTTATGTTATACAGAAATACCGAAAGGCAGCATACAACTACAAAACCTTAAAAGAGATTATGGGCTTTTTCGGAGAAAAAACAGAGTATTTATTCTTTTATACAGTTTCAAATGCTTACATCGATGTTTTCTTGGTATCCAGTCAACGTTTAACAAAAAGGCTTGTAGATTGTTTGCAGAGGAAATTGCAGGGAAGGTTATGTACAACGTTTTTTCGGCAATTTGCTTTCGCAGACCAACATCGCGCGACTTTTATCAACTTTGATGGAATGGTCTTATCTATGATAGGAACTGATGAAAAGGCAGTGATTTACAGTTCTACCTTCTACGCGGTTCTTGGTCCTAAACGTACCTTTTTACGTGCGTGCAAAATTTCAGTACTCAAGCATCTAAGCGGCTCTATAATTTTACAGACCAAACAAGCCCATGATTTGGGCAAGAAGAACCGCTTGCCGCGTATCAGTCTTGAAAAAATTGAGAGCTTGACTTGTTGGGTCTATTGTTGAGGGCAATATACAGATCCACGCGGAAATTTTAAAATAAAATCTTACCGTATGATTTACACTCCGTTTGGAGAAGCAAATCTCAACAAGGCTAGGTAAATTGTAGAACTGAAATTAGCTTACAATCAAATATCACTTCGCATCCCAAACCACCTCGGCCTCCCTTTGAAGACATTCTAAAGAGTAGTCGTCTTCGGGAAGCACGACGTATTTCCCATCTCTTAAGTAGTCAAGTACCTCAAAAAATGCAACTATATTATTATTTACTAAGCAGACAAAAAATTGGCGCACTTTTCCAAAGTGAGTCGGATTCCTGTCAATGAATAGTTCAACTTGTCTTTGCCAGCGACCAGCAACCAAAGCAGTGAACATCTATGGAAATTTGAATTGATAAGAGAAAAACAAGAAAAGAAAAAAAAGATGGACTCACACTATTATCAAATCTTGTGAGGGTGGAAAGTGAAGCTTCGAAAACGCTACCACCAACATTTATTTTCACACGCCCTCCAAAAGGCTGATCTCCAGCCTAAAAGCTCATGGCCACAAAAATTTTGTACACTGCTCTGATTTATAAGGCGAGTGATAAAGAACTGTTTGATTTTCCGATAGTTCGAGAATATTGAATCTCCATTGTTGGCAAGTACAAGGCGGGAAGATTGATAATTGTGGGACTGCCAAAATCAAAACTGACGAGAATTTGAATTATTTTGGCTATCACTCTGACAGACCAACGGCAGTTTTGCGAAGAGCTAATATCATCACTCAAAAAGGACGGCAAGGTGCAATAATATTTTTTCGCACATCGCACAGGCATGTATCATAGATGACTATTGATGATATACCTTCCCTTCTTAATATGATGCACAAAATTTCCATACTTCGTAAACAAAGTATTTGATCTTTTTTTATTTGAATATTCTAAAGAATGTGTCATCAATCCTCGTGCTCTGTCTCCTCTTCATTGGCTTTCATTCTGCATTGACTCACTCGCAAGGGCAAAGAAATGGGGAGATCAATGATCTGTTTTATGGTTTGAAGTAGGCAGAAAATTCAGAGTATCAGTCAGCTGAAAATTGCTATGAAAAACTAAAAGTTCAAAAAAGCTTGCGTTCCAGGGTGAGCTGAAATGTTCATATGTGTTAAATGTTTTAGACGTAAGACATTTTTGCAAGATAAACAATGGTTAGCTTACATTGTTTGAATGGTCGTCACAAGAGCGTGCGTCAGAACTCATGTTCGCTTCTTCTGTAATTTCGCTTGATAACTATATCTAAGTTGAACTCGTTTAAAAAAATCAGAAGCGAACAACATTTGAATATTCCAAGTACGAGAGAGAAGTAATAATGACCTCACAAAAAACAGCTTCTGCCTTCGCATAAGCGAAAATTGAACGTCGTGATCACTTCCGAAAGATGGCTATGTGTTTGAAGCACATTTGCAGAATTTAGGCATTGATATAGCGCAAACGGAAGATCGCTGATGAGAGCACTTGGGTTACGTCTAGCGGTTGAATTAGTGAACCGTGGTCGCTTTTTCTGCTATCGCTATCAGCGTTCGGCTGGTACTGCAGCGCTGTAAAATACACAGTGAGTGTAGTTTGATCTTCCTCACGACCATTGTTGCATGGACTGCTGAACCGCTTTAGAGCGTTGTTCATGTTTTAGGACATTCATAAATTAAAACTCAACACACTTCCTGTGAGCAAAAACTTCATGGTCTGCACATGGGAAAGTACCCGACGACTAATATGAAGAATATTGTTACAAATACTATGAGAGGAATGTGAGTCTGTTTGAAATTCTAGGTAGCATGATTGTTAACTGCAGTTGATCGTTTACTAAATTTTGACCTAGTAAAGCCTCATACACGAGCCGCGCTTTACAAGGATGCAACCATGATGCTCCAGAGTGAGCGGCCCTGTAACTCTCATAACCTCATTCGGATTAACTTCATCTGCATATAATAAAACCGAATGTCTGTTTGTCTGTATGTCTGTAAATCTGTGTGTACGTATGTTCCACGAAAAGGTTTATTTCTGAACCAATCCGGAACAAACTTGGCACACATACATTTCGGGAAGAGGGAGGGGGGAGTGGGGGGGGGGAGTCGTAGGCTACTTTTCGTCATTCATCGATATCGATTTTATCGATTTTTTGCAAGGTTCCACGTACGACGCTGGGAATTGACAAACGGGGTAAATGAGCACGCTGATTACGAAACTATTATCAACAGGGCCGGGCGGAGCCTGGTTTGCCAATCAGTTTCTAATAGCCCAGATTCGTCCTAAAGTAAGTATACATTCGTTGCAGCTTTTCACCAAATTCTTATAGAGTTATTTTTCAACCCCATTGTTAATAAGAGAATATATGCTTCATCTATTTCTAGAGTTTTCGATGTAAAAAATCAAATATGGAGCGCAGGTTACATCTGCTTGTTAGATGAAGTCAGCCACTCTCGTTACAAAAACCCCTGAAAAAACATACCCATACAGGCGAATATTTTTCGGAAGTGACATTGTACATTGAGCAGAAAATCTGCGCTGTTAGTGTTATTGTTTGACTGACCAATCAGCAGATAGGAACTCTTTCGGATTATTAAACTGCGTAAATCATTCCAACTTCAATAGCAGCACCAGCGATACGAGTTTTATCAGCAGCAACGGCAACCAGATGCGTCATCTACATATAGCCGAACCTTTATTTTATGTCATGTTCGAGTGGAGTAACATCAATAATCACTTCAAACGCAGCGAATAAGATGAGGAGTAAGCGCAAGGAAAACAATATATGAATGTAACAATTTAAATGCAAACGAACAACTTTTCACTTTTCTTTCTGCCATAGTGCCAGAGATTCTAGCAAAATGGCGCCAAAAAATATAAGAACTCCGAATAAATTCACATTTTCTTGCTTTCATCGAGTGTTGAGAAGCTCAACATTCTGGAAAGCGGCGATATATTTTTGAGATAGTTGAGTGGCTTCTAAGCAAGGGGCAATTTATTCAAATTTTCAAATAAAGGTAGCTTCAAATTCTTTTGATGTTTCAAATCCTTGCATGGCTGCCGAATTTATAAAAGCAGTTATGTGGCCCACAAATGCTCCGTAATGGACACCCAATTCCTTTTATATTAAGTTGATTCATGGTTTTGGCTTATCCTTATCATTGTAAGAAACTGGTACTTAGGAATTGCTGCTTTCTGAAGAACTTGAAGGATACAGCCAGGGTCAAGGAAGGGGTGTGGCACACGATCGCTGGTTACGACCCCCCTGATTGCTGTCTTAATAAGACCCCCCCCCCTAACCTATAAACCTAAGATAACATTACTTGAAGGCGCTGTCAAACACAATGGGCAACATATCCATAATTAGCATGTGGAATAACCCCTGTAGATAAAGTTTGAGCGAATTCTAAAGATTTAAGTTACTAGGCCACCTAAGTGAAATGGTCTTTTTCCAACATGACTAACCTTGTTTCGAAGGTTAATAGCTATCCGTTTTCGCACTCAAGACAAAGCACTACTCCTTCTTTGTCCACTTCAGGAATTCTGCTTCAGAAGACCTCCAAACTGTGGACTTAGAAGCCAATCAAAATCTCATTTTTCCCATTTTTTGCTTTTAATGGCTGTGCTTTCACCAACTATTACTCAGAGCAAAGAAAACGAATCAGGCTAAAATTACTCCTGTGAAAACTAGGAGATCTAGGTTATCGATCCATATACAGTGCTGGCCAAAACTATAGATCCACTATAAAAAACTGCCGTAGTTCATCTGCTTCTCAACGAATTGATCTGAGATTTGGTACAGTTGTGTGTTCAACAGGCATTCATCAGTGACCGGAGCGGATTCCGCTTTCGTTAGATTATTCAGGAAAAAAATTAAAAATTTCGAAAAAAGCAGGCTCGAAGGCTGGCCAAAACTATAGATCCACCTAAATTTTTTGTCTGCTAACGTGACTCTTAGCTTCCAAAATCTTTTGTGCATAAACCTAGTCGAAAGTCAAAGCAGTGGGTTTAGTTTAGCTGCGTCATACCTTTATAAGAAACTCTTATCTGCTTTTTTCCACTCAAAAACTGCTCTCATGCGTATTTTGTTCCCGAAAATGTGTTTTTGTAGAGGATCCCGCACTTTTTTGACTGGTTTGAAAGTGATAGGGCTCCATCTATCTTATAGATGCTTAGCAGCGTGAGCAGTAGAAAAAAATTCGGGTTTTCGTATCCAAAGCGCACCTGACACAGACATAACCGTAGGCCTGCGCTCGAATTTTTGCCTTCATGCTCTTTCTGCAACGTTGTCATGAGCGTGAACTGGAGTAGTTACATTGTTGGTATGTATGAGAGTCCGTGTGCAGTGGTTGCAGGTTTCTGCAGATCCTAGTATGCAAGCTAATTGAGGACTTCCTCCTGCAAAAAGTGATTTGCAACAAGCCTTGAAGTTATTTCTGCTTCTGACCATAATGCTCATGTGAATCACAAGACAACACATATTGCAGGGTGTATTCAATAGTTAGCAGCTAAAAAGTGGCAAAATTCAAAGAAGGTACCAGTTGGTAAGTACTTTGAGATTGCCGAACACACCGCAAGACTTATGCTTTGAAAAAGAATTAAAGTGCGACTTCGCAAGCAATTGTAACTATAGTTTACAAACTTCTTTTTAGGTGAATAATGCTAAATAATGCTTCTACATTATTTTGAGCTTATAAAAATAGCGGATACCAATTTTGAAGGCAAAAATTCGAGCGCAGGCCTACGGTTATGTCTGTGTCAGGTGCGCTTTGGATACGAAAACCCGAATTTTTTTCTACTGCTCACGCTGCTAAGCATCTATAAGATAGATGGAGCCCTACCACTTTCAAACCAGTCAAAAAAGTGCGGAACCCTCTACAAAAACACATTTTCGGGAACAAAATACGCATGAGAGCAGTTTTTGAGTGGAAAAAAGCAGATAAGAGTTTCTTATAAAGGTATGACGCAGCTAAACTAAACCCACTGCTTTGACTTTCGACTAGGTTTATGCACAAAAGATTTTGGAAGCTAAGAGTCACGTTAGCAGACAGAAATTTTAGGTGGATCTATAGTTTTGGCCAGCCTTCGAGCCTGCTTTTTTCGAAATTTTTAATTTTTTTCCTGAATAATCTAACGAAAGCGGAATCCGCTCCGGTCACTGATGAAAGCCTGTTGAACACACAACTGTACCAAATCTCAGATCAATTCGTTGAGAAGCAGATGAACTACGGCAGTTTTTTATAGTGGATCTATAGTTTTGGCCAGCACTGTATTAGGTTGTGTAATAAGTTCGTTCGCATTTTTTGTTTCAATTTTTTCTCGGTGTTTTACAAGACATTTGGCATAATGTTAGTATGCATTCGGAAGCTCTAAGTCTACTCTACCAAACTGTTATCATTATATTCACAGTTTATAAAAAGTTGAATAAAAAAATCGACTACAATCCGAAAAATCTGAAATGGCGAAAATCCCATTTTCGACAACTATATTATGCCGCACCTTGAATGGGTTTGAGCGCTTGAGAAACAGCTCAAAAATTTTGCGACATGTATAAATAGAATACTATAGCTCCCGCAGATTACCTGTAGAGCTAAAATCTTTTAAAAACAATTCATATTGTAAGCTCAAACATAGGTATGTTTTTATGGCTATTTTGGTGTCAACGTTAAGCATCTGAAGGCAGCTCTGAGGAAAGGTGGTAGCAGAACAATCCAGGAATTGGCAGACATGTGGTCTATGATCGCTAAATCATCGAATAAATGGCTTATATAGTCAAAAATTCAGAATTCGAGGGACACATAGCCCACGGACGCGAGACAACGAACACGCTGCGGCGAAGCCTTGCTACGCCGAGTTTTGCAAAAAATTGCATTAAACGGTCGGTGAAAGGAAATGGGCAATCGTAAATAGTATCAGTAAATGCGTAAATTGTTAGTCATTTGTTTTTCTTCGTTATCAAGCTTTTTGAATGAATTTCAACAAAGAATAACGGGAAAACTAAGGAAGAAAAAAGATGTCGAAAATGGGATTTTTGCCACTTCAGATTTTTCGGTTTGTAGTAGAATTTTTTTCTTCAAGTTTTGAAAAACTGAGAATATACTGAGAGTATTTTGGTAGAGCAAACTTAGAGCTTTCGAACGCATACTAACACTACGCCAAATGTTTTGCAAAATATTGAGAAAAAATCAAAACAAAAAATGCGAACGAACTTATTACACAACCTAATAAATACTGTCCGCTAAAATTGTTTTTTTGATATAGTTAATGGGGTGCGGCACACCCCCTTCAAAGCTGCGGCGGCCGCAGGATACGAATATCATGTTATCACTATTATCAGATTACCCAACTACGACCCCCTCCCCTTTTGACTCCTCAATACGACCCCCCAGGTGTGGCGTGCCGCACCCCACTCTTGACCCTGGATACAGCTGTCTATTGTGGTCAAGTTAAAAATGAAATGTAAGCAGAATGTTTTGTTGTCATGACATCGGTACCTAGAAAAAAACCTAGATGAAAAAAGCCAGTATTCAGATTATGTGTAGACATGCTTTTTCAATAAGCTATTCAATATTTCACTGTGTTTTCTTTACATGCTCCAAATATAAACAAGGATTCCTTAGGAGTTTTGACATGAAGTGTTGAATTTTGCAGGCAAACGATTTTATGATATCTTTTTGCTAGTCCATAGCGTTAATCAATTAACACTTTGTTTCTCTCCCTGCCCCCCCCCTCAACCGAACCGGTAGGTGGGTTTTGTCGTGAGCACCATGGCAAGAATTTTACCTAGTGAACTTAAGGATATTGCTAAAAAGCCGTGGGAATAGTTTAGAAATACTACCGAACTTTTGCAGTTTACGTGTTATTTAACACTTCTATTAGATTGTCCGGAAATTAATGTCCGTTTTAAATTTCAACCGCAACAAGTCATACACTTTTCATTCCTGAATAGCTTTCAGGGTACCATTTGATAGACCAAATCAAGCTCTACAAGATGGCTATCTTGTTTTAACAACAGTCTGATCCACCTCGAGAATCGAGCTAAAAAGATTCAACTGCCCGAAAAATCAAGAAAAATCATAATTTACGTAAGAATTCTACAAAAATTCTAACTTGCTCACGTAAACACTATCCACATAAGACATGTATGTATGCTATTGCCGTATTTTTTCCTCTGTTAGAATTCGAAAAAACGAAAAATGTCATACTTTTGCAAAAGTGATGCTATGTCGTCCCCACATAAGTAGATGTATACTACAAATCTGTAAAAGTAAAAACGTGGATTTTCAGCTTTTTACAAGCTTTAGTTCTCGAGAAATCTGAATTTTAGTTTGGACCACCTGACTAATGAAAGCTATAATCGATATTTCTCGAGAATTAAAGCCTGTAGAGAGCTGAAAATTTACGTGTGTACTTCTGCAGATTTGTAGTGTACATTTACTTATGTGAGGACGACACAGCATCACGGCAAAAGCATGAACATTTTCGCTTTTTCGACTTCTAACAGAGGCAAAAATACGGCAATAGCGTATATATATATTTTATTTGAATAGTGTTTACGTGAGCAAGTTAGAATTTTTGCAGGATTCTTATGAACTGAGTTATGATTTTTCTCGATTTTTCGGGTAGTTGAATCTTCTTAGTTTTTGGCTCGAAACTCGGGGTGATCAGAGCTGTTGTTAACAAGATAGCCATCTTGTAGAGCTTGCTTTGCTCTATCAACAGGTACCTTGACTATTCAAGAATGAAAAGTGTATGACTTATTGCGTTTGAAATCCAAAACGGACATTAATTTCCGGACAACCTAATATAAAAGTACGGTGTTCGCTTAGCTCACAAACCTAAAAGATCTGAAGAAGATAGAGCTACTCGATGTCTAAATCGAAGAAGAAAGATAAGCGATTGTACAAAAGAAGTTTAATAGCCATTTTCTTGCTCTATAACCAAGTGTACCAACTTTTTTTTTTAAAAAGATTGGAGTACCTAACAATAAACCTAACACTTTTCTGTTTTTCCATTGAATTGCAGCACTTGACATAAATTTGAATAAAGTAGATGCCTTGCCAGAACAGTAGTTCATTTTCTTACAACGACCCAATATTTTTCTTTCTTCAAACTTATCTTTAGCTTTGTGCGGCCACTTAAGATCTCTTGGCCTTCTCGTAGTGTACCAGGGAGGTTTTCGGTATAGCTAACCCGTATGTTAGGCAGTAGTTCTTTTCGATTTTGGGATTTCCTACCCGCAGATTCCAAGAATTTGATTTCTTTTGCAAATCAATAGAACTCTTTGTTATCTCGGCAGGTTTTTCAACAGTACAGGTACTTTTTTGATGCACCTTCTTTCCTCTTTCTGATAATCAATCTTCCTTCTGTAGTGCAAAGTTTGCAGAGATTGCTATCAGCTGGCGCACTGTTGCACCCTCGATTCCAAAATTTTCATGATTTGAAGCGTTGATCACTCATTCAATTCATAATGTTGGTGACAGCGGTGATCGAGTTTTGGTATCGTAGCATTTGAGATTTTGCAGTATGGCGCAAATATTAGGTGGGTGCAAAAGTTCTTGCGCCGAATTTTCAAAAAACCATAACTTCCTTCCTTCTTGATAGAATTTCTTACATTTATTTCTGTTTGAAAGAGAAAACCTTTTTCTTTATAGCGGTGCCTTTGCCATGAATTGGCGTTGGTAAGTTTGAGAGTTAAAAATAATTGAAGGAAATTAATCAAGATCGACATTTTTCAAGTTGGGATCACGAAAAATTCTGCAAGCTTGAAAACGTCACAGAACAGGCGAAAAAGTCATAAACATGGGTTTTGTGACCTCCCCTTTCTAGCTGAGCGAAAATCGTGCCAATCGGGAGCAATTTTTATTTTCGTGAAAAACGCAGACCCGAAAATCCGCATAAATCACGAAAAATAAAAATTGCTCCCGATTGGCACGATTTTCGCTCAGCTAGAAAGGAAAGATCACAAAACCCATGTTTATGACTTTTTCGCCTATTCTGTGACGTTTTCAAGCTTTTTTGATTGTGCTCAAAAATTGCAAAACTAAAGAAATTTTCTTTATTTGCTTCTAACTCTCGATCTACTTCGTTTTAATCAATGAAAAAGGTACCACTGTAATGTGCAAAATTTTCTCTATCAAATTAAAATACTTGCATAATTTTTCGTGATCCAGCTTGAAAAATGTTAATCTTGACTACTTTCCTTCAATTGCTGCTAGCTTTGGAACTTTCTAACGACGCTTCACAGCAAAGGTACCATTGTAAAGGGAATGGTTTCCTCTTTCAGATGTAATTAAAATCAAGAAAATCCATGGAGTGGCAAGGAAGTTATGATTTTTTGAAAATTCGGCGCAAGAACTTTTGCACCCACCTAACATATGTTATGTAATTCTCTAAAAATCACGACTTTTGGAGATTTCGAAATTTTCAGCAACATCTCGAAAATCAGGAAAGGACAAGGAATTACTACAGTTTTCAAAGGGTTTGCTTTATCTCCTGGCTATCGAAGCCTTTTCAACGGTCTTGAGCAAAAATTCAGAGCTATGTATGTGTGCTTATATGCTTGCATCAAAAATAGTAAGGTAATAATAACGGATTTTGAACCCCCCGCAACTGTCTCAGCGATCGCCGATGGATCGCGAACATAGCCACGGGAAAGGAGAAGAAATTTTGCATTAGATGCTGTTTGAAGTGTGTGTTTACGTTTACTCCATGGGATTTGCGGGTAGGTGCACAAAATTCAAAACAGATCTTTGTAAGTTCTCTACTTGAGTGATAGTTATGCAGCTGATTTTTTGATTTTTTTATATTCAAACACTTTATAAAATCCATAAAAATTCATATGCGAATGTATTTTCTGACGGAGTGGCCTTGTCGGGACGCAGCTATTACCCAACAGCTGCCCGCAATGGAGGTTGGCCTTAGATAAGGAACCTCTGGCAGTGACCTCCGCCCGCCGTCAGGAGACGGTTCCCTCTTCCCCTTTCCCCTTTCCCCTTTTGTATATAACTTGTATAATAAACATTATAGTAAGACTAATGTAACCCGCTACACATCAGGTAAAGGACCTGCAGACCTTTTATCCTGACATGGAAGTCCCAGGGAGATATTTTTTTAGAATTTTAAGATCAAATTTAATTCTAGAACTTTTGATAAGGGATTTAAAAATTTAAATTCCCCCCCCCCTCTTCTACAACCCTCCGATGGTATGGAAGGAGTCGCTCACCAACGAATGAGAGAGAGTGTGTGAGTTTTATACTATTCTATTTACATATTTATCAATAATTCTACAAATATCTAATCATTTCAGAAAAAAAAAATAAAATAAAATAAAAATATACAGTCCTGCGAACAGTCCCATTATGTCAATTTTCGCCTAGTAAATTACCGGGATCCGTGAATATCTAGATAAAATAGCCGAGCCGTGAATCCGTGATTGCCGTGATTTTTTTTTTGGAAAAAAGCTTATCCGTGACTTTTTTGGTAAAAATACATGTCCGTGATTCCGTGATCCGTGAGCCGTGATCCGTGAATATCTAGATAAAATACCGCGAGCTGTGATTTTATTATTTTTGCAACCGTGATCCGTGATCATCAATTGATATATTTTTTTCTTCTTCTTCAATAAGACAATGGACTTGTTCGCATTCGCTAGCATAAAAATTACAGATCTGAGTTAATTTCGATCCAGTTGACTACTGGCCCTTTACAGATAATCCTCTGATGGGAAAAGTCGATTATTAGAGTCGCTAGTGATATAGCGCAAATGCTTTGACCTTCTAGGCATTATAACAAAACGAGTGCAACTGTCCGAGCGTGTCGACCTTTTCTGGTGATAAAGTAGCGCAGCAGCTTGTCAGTGGTGTAAGCATTTGACCTCGCCGCAGACTAATAATATTTGCGCGCCACGGTCTAGCAAATGCGTTAATTGCGCATACTGACCTTTTGTGATTGTGATAAGCGTTTAGCAACAACAATCGTGACCGTTATCTGCCGCATCGTCTACTCTTAAGTAATCTGGTTTAATACAGTAGTTACCTAGGGGGCATTACTATCTCAAGTCGTACAAATAAGCATCCATCTGAAAAAGATAGTAACAATGATGATCTTCAGATCAACGAAACCACTTTTTGAAAAAAAAAAACTTATTTTTCCAACTTTTGATGAAGTACCACTCTGCTTTTGTCATCCATGATGGTGATTAGGTCCCTATAAAGGTCCTTTACTATTCGCATCAAATTTATTTCTGGCATAGCTCCAAAAAGCGACTATACAGTGTCGCATTGCAAAAGAGAAATGAAATATAGCTCCAGAAGGAATAAATGTTACGGAACGTTCAGTCGGACCTAGCACGCAAGTCAACTTCTATCATAATTTTTGCAAAGAAAGGATCTAGTAAAGATCAATGACCTTTCACTGGTCTTCGCTTGCAATTACAAAAAAAAAAGTTTTGGAATAGAGTTGACCTCTCATGTGCGCATTTTTTTCCAATCTAGAGTGCAGCATCTGGGTGTACTATTCAGCAAAAAGAGTACACGCCCTAACTACAGAAAGAAAGGTCGAGAGTATAGCTAATATAATTCCGCGCCCCGAAGACAGTAAAGCGCTAAAATCATTCTTAGGTCCCATCGTACTTTCGAAGATTTACGCACGTTTTGCCTTAATTACCATCCATTAACCACTCTTCCCAAAAATGTTGAGTTTATTTGGAAGGAGGAACAACAAAAAGCATTTAAACCACTGAAACAAGCACTAGTGGATGTGCCTGTTTTAGTACCCCCTATTCTAGGGAAACCTTACATCATTCACACCGATGCATCCACCATCGGTCTCGGCGCGTGCTTCCTACAAGTCATTCCGGAGACTAGTAGTGAAATTTTTGATCGCCGCATGTCGTCGCCGCCTAAGAAGACACGAGAGGAACTGCGCAACTATCAAGTTACATTTTCTTCACGTTGCCGATAGTTCCACAATGTTGATGACTGATTATGCACAGCTAAAATCTCTCATGCATAAATCAATCTCGTGCGTCGTCGTGTAAGTCCAAGAGCAAATACTTATCTGCTTTTTCATGTTGATCTGTCGATTCTGATAGCCTCAGCCATGAGGAATAACGCATGTTTTAGAAGTCAGATGATAATTATTGCTGGGCGAGACGAAAAAAAAAACCCAATAGTTATCCGTCCTCCGAATCTTAAATAGTCAATACGCGCTTCCGATTTGCCCTCAGTAATTGCTATTACCTATATGTAAATCCAAAAAAAAATTTTTTCTCTGTTCTACTGAATGCCATGCCGCTATGTAGCTGTTGAGAAGATAGAAATGCCGTTATAAGAGCAAAGTTTTTTTTTGGAGAAGAACTGGATAGAAAAATTGCAAGATCTTCCCAATTACCATCAAATTCGATTTTCGCTACATGATTTTTCCACATCTAAACCACAATCTAAATCCTTGGTGAAAGTTATGTTCTGAAGTAGAAATAGAAGTTCTGCCTCTAAGTAATTTTCTCCAATATCTTTTCTTTTCGGGGCCCATTATGTGATGAATAACACATCGAATATGTGGTGCAGAATAGATTTTTTTTACATCCGTTGCTCGTGGCTTCAATGGACTGCCTAATTGTCATTCTAGTATAATGTAGAAACATCTGCACCAGCTATAAGATGATCTGTGAGAATGCCAGAAAAAACAACTATATTCAGCCATATTACAATTAGCCTAGTTCATCTATCTTGGATGTGTAACTTTTCCACAATGAGGAAAGTAATCAAGAAATCTTGTTCCAATTTTTCGGATTCGAAACGGTCCCATAAAGTTTTTTTTGTACGCCTATTTCAGTTTGCACCTACAATTTCCTCATATCAATGCTCCCTTTAACAAACAAGCATTGAGCAGAGACTACTTCTCAGTATCTATCTCCTCTAAAGAAAAGCATCAATTTTTTTGATATGCATTTTTGGTGTGACAGAGCAAAAGAAAAATCTTTGTAATTTTGGTGAATATGTTTGAAAAAAAAAAAGAAAAGAAAGAGTAAGCACTTTTATACGTTCAGAGCAGCTTCGGAAGTTCAACAGCTTTCTATATCTGCTTGCTTCATTACTGCGAGCATAATCTTTCAGTTAGAGCTAAAAAGAAAAAAAGCAAGCCATACTTTTCGCATCAAAATCGTATTCGTTCTCACATAAGGAGTTATCCATAGAGCAGCGACTGAAGTTAACACCGAAAGAAATTCAAGAGTGCAAGGTTTTTAACACAATTCTAGTCAACAAGTACGGGTCACACTTTATGAAACAGAAAAGTCCAAAAAAAAACTTTTTGACCTTTTCCGTCTTTATTTTCTACCATCACTGTTTAAATTTTCCTAGAATTTTATTTTTTCAAAGTGCCAAACAAAACATCAATAACAAAAAAAATTGCACTATTCTCTATTCACTTCCACCCCATCTATATGAGACAAGCAATAATAAGGATAGTGAAATTGCGCACATTCATAACTTCGTAAAGTCAAGTGAGGAAATACTGAGAACATATAGCTTCTGAATGAGAAAGAAAATGGTTTTTTTGAAAGAGTCTTACTGAAATACATTTCAGGAGCATGGAAAAACAAGTGTTCTCAAATTCAACCTCATATTCGTAAAAATATGCACTAAATCATTCATAGGTTCTTGATAAGACTATTACCATGATTTTATGCCCATTTTTACGATTCAAATGATCTTATGCATTCTAGATTTGAACAGATATTTCAATTTGAGGATTCTCTGCCTAAAACTTGATATTGGTGCCATAGTAAACTAAACTGGTTTTTTTCCCGGAGAAAGCTCTTAGCATAGTTGGGTTACGCTGTAGTCAGTTAAGGACTGTCGCGTTGCCAGTACACTTTGCAATATTTTCAGAGAATATTGACTAGTGTAAAGTGAAAGTCATTTTCTAACAGCCTGATAGACAAAACAGCTTCAATAATTATTTTTCTTCTCCAGTTCGCTTAGAATTCAAAAAAAAATTGCTATGCCAAGATTGAAGATAGTGTCTCAAAACTCCTAGGTAAAACATTTGTTTATTTGAACGCGTATCGTTCTAAATTTTATGCGAACGATAGTGCTAAACAATGATGCAGCTTTTGAAACAATGATGCAGCGTCTGAAAAAAGAAATCACAAGTGAATAACCTAAATTCTTCTCTAGCTGAATGCTTCTAAGCTCATTGACAAAGATTCAAATAGTTCTGATCAAGCTAAAATCTTTAAATGTCGTGATGCGATAGGTAGCGATGCTAGTCTAGTTTGAAAGAATGAATTTTCGAATAAACATTTCTGGGAAATCTTGGATTGTCTCCGATGATGCATTTTTTTCTGTTGATTGTGTACAAATCTCAGAGAAAAAAAAAAGATTCTCTTCCAAAATGTGGCTCTTCTTTTTTGGTTCTCTAATTTCAATAATATGAACGAACGAATGATTTTTCTGAAAGGTTCGAAAAGGCTCATCAACCTTCACTTCTGAGTATGCAAATGTTTGGAAAAAAACCGCACTATATGCTACTGGAACAATTCTGCTCCAATTAAATATTTGGAAATGCGCCATATGACTTAGGTTCAAAATAAGAAGGACAGCTATTGGTAAACAGTGGAAAATAGCAGTTTCTCCAAATTTGTGCGATTGCACAAACCAAGTCTGCTTTACGTTGATAAACGTAGCATTCAGACAACTAAAAACAACTAAAAATATTTTCAGAGAATATTACTTGTAGCTGAATGGAGATTGTTTTCAGAGAACAATTCTCTTTTACACAAAAGAAAAAACTTGCTGTTTGCCAAAAAAAAAATCCTCAGTGCTTCTGAACATGTTAAGATATCCAGATTGAAATTCTGATCGGAAGCAATGACCGCATTTTTTTTTGAAAGGTGATAAGCCGAAGCGGGCAATAAGCAACGAAAGCATAGTTTTTTGTCGCAGTGAAATTCATTTTTGGGAATGTAAAAGAAACGTTTAGAACGTTTCACGTCATTCAGTCCTCGTTTTTTCCTAAAAAACGATGGTAATGATTCCTTTACAGATTTCAGCAGAATTCAGGAATATTCATTCCATAGAATTTTCTACATTGGATTTGGACGTTGAAAAAAAACGTAGACAGCTTCCATAAATTGCATATCAGTAATGAATTATCATATGTTAAGATCATTTCCGCTGAATTTCTCATGCTTATGACCTAATCTACATATCGTAGTTTTTGCAGCGGAAGCGTTCTGGTAGTACATTTCTATGCTAACTATTGTTGTGTCAGATTCAAGCTGTACAGTTCGATCTGCGATTCCATTTTGTAAATATCGGTTATCGGCTAATGTTTTCCAAACTTAAAAAAAAAGCATCGAAAAAAAAGGAAAACATCAGAAGATGAACGATATCATGTTTTTGTTCATGATTGTAGTCTTGAAATCAGTTGCAAAACTACAAGACAATTTTTCAACGCAATCAGTTAACAAAAAGTCTGATTAACGGCGTTTCTTTTTTTTTGCCCTCGCGATTTTTTATCACGTGAGTTGTTTACATTTATTTTGCCGCAACGCTGCGTTTAATACATATATGCCTCAATTTCTTTGAACCGGCAATTCAAAGAATGAAAAAAAATTCTCATACTAGGCAGCGAAAAAAAAATCCCCATTTTTCTAACACTCAAAATCTGCCACTATGTTGAATTAAACACAGTTTGTTGTGCTTAATTAAGCATATTTTTTTTTTCGTTATGCAAACAATCGCATTATTTATACGTTGTATAACCATATACTCGGTATAAATTACACAACGCCTTATTATCACATGACCCAATCCACTTGTCGCTCAATTAATTCATGTAAAATATAACTTCAGAATTACAAATGTCATCTAATACCGCTTAATATTTTTGTTAACTATGTAATTTTCGCTAATTCATGTAAAATATAACTTCAGAGTTACAAATGTCATCCAATACCGCCTAATATTATGTTAACTATGTAATTTTCGCTCGCCAAGTTGTTTTTATTCATGTTCTAAACAAAAGCTGTTTCCCTCACCCAATTTCCACCTACTACTTTTCAAAAACCAGTCACGTCATCACACTCCTAGAATCTCCACATAAAAGTATTTCCATCCTCAGTCTCCGAAAGCATGCCTTATCCATGCAACTACATGTCACTGCCATTTCCAAGCAGTCCCTAACGTCACATCCTCCATTTTTATTTCTCAGCTTGAGGACAAGCTTACTCAGTACCCCCAGGATGAGGTGAAGGTCGTTGGTTGGTTATCCAGCTCGCCTAAACCAAAGTCCATACTCGATCGATAAATCTGAAGATAATGGTACCGAATTCGAAGTTCTCTATGGTCTCGCCGTATCACGTGTATTCTAACACACGTAACTCGGAAGACAGTTCAACAAAAGCCAAACAAGCTCGAGGACGAGCTTTCTGAAGGAATGGAGATGTCGGGACGCAGCTATTACCCAACAGCTGCCCGCGATGGAGGTTGGCCTTAGATAGAGAACCTCTGGCAGTGACCTCCGCCCGCCGTCAGGAGACGGTTCCCTCTTCCCCTTTCCCCTTTCCCCTTTTGTACATAACTTGTATAATAAACATTATAGTAAGACTAATGTAACCCGCTACACATCAGGTAAAGGACCTGCAGACCTTTTATCCTGACAGCCTGCTTCAACAGTTCGGGATATAAGCCTTATTTTGACTCAGTACACATTTTTCTAGAATGATAGAATGAGCAGCATTCGAGTAAGCATTGAGCGAGTGCTAGTATAGGTTTATTCATATTACAGATGAAATACACAGTACGGTACCTTTCCATAACACCATATTTGACACGAAACTATGCGATGAATTTACGCTTGGAAAATCGTAAACAAGGTACAGTACGAGACTCTTTCAGTCTGTCCAAAGCTTCCAGATTCTGCCATTTCAGACAAGAACACAGTGGGCGGTCAAAATTCAACCCATCGGTACTTTATACTGTACGAAATGAGTCTTTCTAATCAAGAACGCGTAGCCAGGATCCAGAATGGGAGCAGTGAAGGTGCTACTTTTTGTTAGAAAACTACATCGCGGGCTGCACTCCACGCACGCCGCTGCTAATCATTTTCAAGATTCGATCAGAAAATACTCGGAATCTCATTGGCTACTCAGTTAGGTTGAAAGTTCTAGAAACAGGATAATTGAACTTTGAAAAATAATCCTCGCAATCTGATAGCGTGGAGTATTGCGTATGCAGTGTTACTACAGCAATGATAACTATAAGAGCTGCCACAGATGTTCTGTATAATATGGTCGATCCAGTCAATCCTTGACAGATGCACAGTATACAAAAAACTGCTCAAAAGCGTCAAAGTGTTAATAAGTATTATAAATGCCTACCAATAAAAACCTCTTTCTTGAAGTGAACTTTCCTTGCTGTGTCGAAATGCGAGTGTTAAATTCACCTCCCTGACCTAGACTGCTAACCTGAAATTACAGCTTCTTTTGAATACAGTTGGCACTAGATTTTGTAGCTTAGCAGTGTTTTCAACCGTTTCACTAGCTTATCATAGTGCTTTCGAAACGTTCAGGTATTTGTTCGACTTAACTAATTTTGCATTTGCCGAAGAAATCGCGTATTAGCGATATTTGACCGCCCAGTCTGCAAACAAAAAAATGCTTCCCTTTATTTGAATAGAATGTGAGCAGCGTTCCAAGATCTCTTACCATTAGCTGACACATCTCACCGAGACCACTATGAATTGAATTCTCTCCATTGTAGCACAGCAGAGCAAAAACTAGGTTAAGCCTTGTCGATGGATAATGTAAACAACAGAAAACTATCGAATTTTAATCAAGCGTAGTACAGTTTTTGGAAGATGAGTTGCTTGATGATCATTCCATCCAACAATGCAGCAGGTGCTTTCAGTCTGTAAGATTTCGCATAAAAGGAAATTTCTAGATGTTGCGTAATACGAACTACCCTCGTCACAGATCCAATAGTGGATTTTATTTCGCTCATAGGTAGTTGTGGTTCCTTTTTCAATACCAATATACGTTGAAACAGTTTCACCAACACTGATCTTTACGCGGGATGAGTTGTCGAGTTTCTCCTAGAAGCTGAACCCGAGGGAGGTCATAAAATCGGAAAGTCTACTTTTTTGTAAATTTTCAAAAAGTCAAAGTGTTCATTGCATGTTTGAGAGATTTTGACATGTTGTTGTAAGAACTTACTGCACGACAACGTTTTGAAGGTTACTATTGTATAAGGTTAATGGTTAGCATACAAGCTCTGTACTGATCATGAAATCTGTTGAGATTGCTGACTGTTTTGCTGATAGCGTTAGACTGTTGAGCTAACAAGTGAGGTTCGTTTGCTCGAAGTGACCTTTCACATGAAAGATACGACTATAAGTAGCATCGAACGCTGATTCGAAATCTCTCTTTGTAATCTGCCGAGCGCCTCTGAACGTCGAGTTATGAGCGTTTTTTCCTGAGTTGAAAAATTTAATGCTTACTTAGAACAAAATTCGTCAAAATTGCTCAAAGGTTCAATGTTGTTTATCAGAGCACTCCATTTGAACAACACCTTCTGTCCAAAACACTCATACTTAACACTGCTCTATTTGGACGATGAAAAGAAGACGTAAAATTTGATTTTACCTAGATTATGTGCTCATTTTTCGCACCAAGAAAATATTAATAATTAAGCACGCAGAGTCGCTCGGCAGATATTGAAATAAGATTTGGAATCACCGTCTGGCGCTCTTCAAAGTGGTATAAGACTCATTTGAAAAAGCCACTTTGAGAATCGAACCTTCCTCATAAGGTTAGAGGATCTTCAAGGTCTCGGAGGCTACTTTGCAGCTTTGCAATTAACAAACCTACCGAAGACTATGAATTCAGTTTATAACCACTTTTAACGCAACAATCATCCCTCACAAAATATACTGTTTCGAGCACAAAATGATTGTCACTCCTTCTATATATAAAACCGAATGGTGTACTTGTCTGTACGCTGGTGGATGCTGTCTAGACGTCCTCGATGGTGTTTTTCAGTCGATGGTGTTTTCGTTCTGTCGTTTTCCAGTATGGAAATTTGTTACTGCTCCTACCAAATTTATCGATTACTTGCAAATTTTGAACTACGGGGCTGGGAGTTGGCACAGGGGGTAGCGAACATGCTGATTACGAATACAATATTAGTTTTTAGAATTATCAATTACTTTTATCATTTCATCGATTTATTTGCAAATTTTGAACTACAGGGCTGGGAGTAGTTGGCACAGGGGGGTAAGCGAACATGCCGATTACGAATACAATATTAATTTTTAGAATTATCAGTTATTTTTATCATTTTATCGATTTGTTTGCAGATTTTGAACTACGGGGCTGGGAGTTGGCACATAGGAGCAAGCCAGCATGCCGATTACGAATATGATAACCAATTCAGAAAATACCCATTACATCTATTGGTTTAAATGATTTTTTGCAATGTTTGAACCACGGCGCTGGGGGTGTTGGTACAGGCAGGTAATTGAGCATGCTGCTCACGAACACCTTCTTATTTTACAAGTTATCAATTACCTTCACTGGCTTTATCGATTTTTGCAAAGTTTAAGCCACGAAACTGGGATTTGGCGCATGGGAAAAAGCGAGCATGCCGATTACGATTGTAACAAGTGTTTTCGAAAGTACCTATTATTTCTGTCGATTTTCTATTCTTTGTAAAATTAGAGCTACACGGCTGGTATTTGGCACAAAGTTGTATGTGAGCACGCTCACTGCAAAGATAGTAACCGTTTTTGAGATTACCCATTACTTTTATTGATTTCATCTTTTTTCAACTGAAGCTACGAGGCTGAGATGGTCCGGGGGTAAGCGAGCATGCTGAGAATTCTATAATTACACTCGGAATTGACGAAGACGGAATTTACCTAAAGTTGTTATAGATTCACTCTGGCCCGCCTTTACCTTTTGAAGTCCTACTTCTGCCCCTATAATCAGAAAAGCACAAAGAGCTTGGTCTCGAGGGAAGAAGAGGCTTATAAGCTGAGGCGGCAAGAAATTTTCGCTAAGAATTTCTGCTAGTCGATATCTAATTATACAGAAATTTCCTTGAAATTTACTTCTGTCCCTTCCACTCTGCAAAAACCATACTTCTGCCTCTGAAAGCAGAAAAGTGGTCTCTGGGGATGGACAGACCCATGAGCTTCATCCGATAGGACATTTTCACTGAAACTTTTGGCGCCTTAAATTTCGCAAAAACCATAAAACTCAAAAACCACACTTCGGCCCTATAAGCGCAAAATCACAAAACTCAAAAACCACACTTCTGGCCCTAAAAGCAAAAAAGCACAAGGAGCTTGGTCTCGAGGGAAGATAGAGTTATGGCCTCAGGCAGCAAGATATTTTCCCCGGAAGTTTCTGGGTGTCAGTGATTATACAGAACTTGCTTGAAATTTACTTCTGACCCTTTTGGTCTCGGAGGGAAAAGACTCATAAGCTCAGCCAGCAAGATACTTTCGCTGAATATTTATGGGTGTCAATGTTTGTTCATAGAGAAACTTGCTTCAAAATTTACTTCTGGCCCTTCTACTTTGCAAAAACCGTACTTCTGTCTCTGATAGTAAAAAAGCAGAAAGTGCTCCCGATGGAAGGATACCCTTGAGCTTCATTCGACAAGACATTTTCGCTAATTTGTTTGACCCCTAGACTTCGCAAAAACCAGTACTTCTGCCCCTAAAAGCGGAAAAGCACAGGGAATTTAGTCTCTAGGGAAGGACAGACCCATGAGCTTCTTGCCACAGCACATTTTCACAGAAACTTTCGGCCCCTTCTACTTCGCACAAACCAGTACTTCTGCCCCTAAAAGCAGAAAAGCACAGGGAATTTAGTCTCTAGGGAAAGACAGCCCATGAGTTTTATCCGACAGGACATTTTCGCTAAGACGTTTGACTCCCAAACTTCGCAAAACCACAAAGCTCAAAACCAGTACTTCTGCCCCTAATCAGAACAGCACAGGGAATTTAGTCTCTAGGGAAGGACAGCCCATGAGTTTCATCCGACAGGACATTTTCGCTAAGACGTATGATCCGTAGGGTCGCTAGTCTTATATATAAAGCTGAGTGTCTGTTTGTATGTATGTCTGTATGTATGTCTGTCTGTATGTACGTATGTTCCGAATAGAAAATTCCATTTCTGAACCAAACTTGGCACACATACACTAGTTGGCACAGGGGGGGGGGTAATCGAGCATGGGGATTCCGAATACAATAATAGTTTTCAAGATTATCGATTACTTTTATCGATTTATCGATTTTTTTGCAAAGTTACGGGGCTGGGAGTTCGCACAGGGGGGTAATCGAGCATGGGGATTCCGAATACAGTGTTAGTTTTCAGGATTATCGATTACTTTTATCGATTTTATCGATTTTTTTGCAAAGTTTGAGCTACGGGACTGAGAGTTTGCACAGGGGGGTAATCGAGCATGCTGATTACGACTACATTATTAGCTTTTGAAATCGTCCATTATCTCTATCGATTTTATCGATTTTTTGCAAAGCTTGAGCTACGGGGCTCGGATTTGGCACAAGGGGATAATCGAGCATGCTGATTACGAGTTCGATATTAGTTTGGCGCTATTCGGCTATCCGGGGCCCAAAATTTCTGGCCCAGAATGGCCTCTCTCTCTGCAAATTTGGCAATATTCCAGGTGTCCATAACTCATTGTAAGCACATTATGAATGTACAGAAGATAGGGCATTTCATCAGTTTACGTAAGTTATACACACTATGCATGTGCAGTTTGCTAATGCTGGATCCGAAGACTTCTGGCGAATTGCCCAATAGCGTCGCGACTGAAATTGCGTGAAGTATGCCCGGCCCTTTACATGCTGGTTACAGATATCACACTTCCTCCGCAGAACGTCTTCCCGTGTGGTTGCGATAGGTGTACGGTAGGAAGTCAAAATCATGAATTCGGCTGGAGTTTGGTCCAGAGAACTTAATCGACATGCTAATTACGAGTATCATCTCTCTCTCTCTGCATATTGGGCTTTTCATAGAGTTATGGTGGTTATATGACACGGGGTCGAAAACATAGATTTGCTTTAAACTTCGTCTAGGGTGGTCATTTAGCGCGCTGAACATGAATATCATGTTGATTTCGCAGGATAGTGCACTTTCTTGGGTTACGGTGGGTGTAGATGGGTCGAAGTTCCAGATTTGCTCAAAACCTTACCTGTAACGGTTCACAAGTATATCGCGAATATGATGCTTGCTCGCTGTCATAACGCAATAGTGAAGTTATGGTGAGTTGCAGGGTTTGAATGGACATTTTTTCGCTTTCGGACCAATTTAGATCCCAGATATTCAAGAGAGGGATAAACGGTCGTTTTGCATGGCGGTCTCCAGCGCCATCTTGATAACCTGTCCCAACGCGTAACGCACACGGCAAATCTCCCTCCCCCTGTTTCTGCTTAGGCAGAAGCCGCCGAAAGGTGTCTCGCGCGCGGCAGTGGTCCTATGAGGGGAAAGCATTACGGTCTGGGAAATTTTCATACCACACGAATTGCCTTTATCATGGGGATTGAGCACGATAATCTTGCAACAGCACTTTAGGTGATTTTCTGCCAAGGTTCAGGCAGGTTCATGATTTTTACCCGCTGCCATGTACCTACCGTAACTCTGCGAAAAGGTCTCAAAACGCAACAAGAGTGTTTTAAACGTGATCAGTAGGTCGAATCTCTCTAGACCGAGTTTCAGCCAAAACTGAGATATCGCCCCTCTGCAATATACCTACCATAACTCAGGGAAATCGCCTCAAAATGCCGAAGGAGAATGATATTCGTAATCAGCATGTCAATTAGCCCCCCCCCCCTCCCTCAAGTTTCAGCGAAATCCATGATTTTAGCTTCTTATGTGTACCCAAAAACCCAGAAAATGGCGCTATATCGCGCGAAATGACTACGATATTCGTCATCAGCGGCTTTAATAATCCCCATGTACCGACTATGAGCAAGATCACATTTTGGGGCCGGATAGCCGAATAGCGTCATCAGTTTTCAGATCCTTACTTTTACCGGTTTTATTGCTTTTTTTGCAAAGTTTGAGCTAGGGGGCTGGGGGTTGTTGAGGGATAGGGATAAAACCTTAATTATAGCGTTGACAGGGCCGGGCGGAGCCTGGTAAGCCAGCTAGTACATTATAAAACAGTAATTACCAAGCTAATAGTTTTGCAAAGTAAGGTAATAAAAGTTACTAGTGTATAAAATATTCCATAACTGGAGTTACTGAGAATATTCTACAACACGATGCCCAAAATGAAGAGGGTATGCGTTATCATACTGTTGGTTTCGTTTGCCAGAGGCTTTTTCCTCGTAAACGGAAAGTAAGAATCTACGAATGTCATCAACGTACCATTGGTCATCTGTATTTAGAACGAATTTGATTATAGAAGCGCAGTAGTCACGAGCCTAATTTATATTCTTTCCATATGTTTTCTATATAGTTCTACTCAGATTCAATTGATAGTACAGTTCCAATACTTCCTAGACGTTGATTTCTCGTCTTCCTTCGCCGAACGTATTCATATCCTCAGTATGCGATGTAAACAAACCTTTAGTTAAATGCCCACATTTCTATTCCTGAGCGAAAAAAATCTCTTTAGTAATTGTAGCCCTGGTTCCATCATGCCGCAATTCTGTAAGTGGAAGAAGTATTCACCGTGAACGCGTGGTCAGGGTCAAGCGCGGGGTATGGCATGCTACACCTGTGGCCGTATTCATCAACGAACCCGGTGGATTCCGTGAGCTTGCAAACCCACTGGGTATTCCAGCCCGCTTTACACGCTTTCGGGAACTCAAAATGTCCAGAAGAACGAACATCAATCAATGACTTTTGCACCATGGGGTAGATATTGAGAACCTGCTGCGGGACCGGGGAACGAAAAGAGAGAGGGGGGGGGGGGGCAGGAATGAAGCAGGGGAAACGGGATGAAAAATGGAAAGGCGTATTTTGAACCGAACACCTTTTCTATGCGCTCTTTTCATGCTTTTGACTCCATAACTCGTGAGCCGAGAAAGACCGGGTATGCCAGCTAGTGCTGAAGTTCAAGTCTGTGTTTTTCAAACAGTGACCATAACCAGATTGATGAGCTTGTTTTTTGGTTTCGATGAGCTTATTTATTAGTTTTGATGAGCTTCATAAAATAGTTTGCTTGCCTGTTCGGATTATTTATGTTTTCGCTTCAAAAGTATATATAAAAGAATAACTTCCGCGCTAGAAGAATTGTTGTTCGCGACATAGTGATGTGACCATTGTTGGAATCTTTGGTAAAAAATTTTCAAGTTTTTCTTCAGGTTTTTCAGAAAGAGTAAAGTGTGGAATGTAGCTTCTGAAGAAGCATCATCTCATACAATCACATCATTTCTTCATCTAAAGATGAGCAATGAAAAGAAGGACGGCTTGTCCGCTTTTTGTCCGTCACTGTAAAAGCGGCACTATGATTTTGAACCCAACAGTGTAAGGATAGCTGAAACACTGTAAACCCAGCTGAAAATTGGATGGAAAAACGAACACTTTAATTAGGCACCTCCTCTGCGGACTACTGGTCCCAACACGATGCACAACAGTAGGACGAAAGGACCACTGCTCGCGGAGGGGTGCCTAATTGAGATGTTCGTTCCTCTATCCCAGAAAATATTTTATTTCATTTCATTTGTACGCTCAAGGCGTTCCATAACGAAAAAACACATCGAGAAGTTAGTAATACAGCGGAATGAACAAGAAACGTAAACGAATGCGGACATCATCATGTCAATCCGAGTCTAATCCTAGTCAGACTAATGTTTCACGTCTTACCGCAGAATTTCCACGTAGTTTGGAGGAGCAAATCTCGACAAGGCCCGGTAGATTGTAGAACTGAAAATAGCCATCAAGTAAGCATCACTTTGCATCTCAAACTACTTCGGCTTCCCTTTGAAGACATTCTATAGAGTAGTCGTCTTTGGGAAGCACGACGTAATTCCCGTCCCTTAAGTAGTCGAGGACCTCAAAAATGAAACTGTAGTCATAGTTATTGAACATATAAAACTTGGCGCACTTTTCCAAAATGAGTCGGGTTCCTGTCAATGAATAGTTCATCCTGTCTCTGCCAGCGACTAGCAACCAAAGCAGAGAACATCTATGGATTTGAAAGTGTGTGAGGACGACAAAGTTGAAAACAGATGGACTTACACTATCATCAATTCTTGTGAGGGTGGAAAGTGAAGCTTCGAAAACGCTACCACCAACATTCATCTTCACTCGCTCTACAAGAGGCTGTCCTCCATCCTAAAAGCTCCTCAATGAATTTGTTCACTGCTTTGATTTATAAGGCGAGAAGAAACAGAATTGTATGATATTTTTTTAGGGTTTGATAAAATTAGATCTCCAATGATGATGAGAAGCAATGCGATTGTTTAGTGAGGAGCCGTCGAATAAGAACCAAAAAAAATTCGATTGCATTATTTATCACTTTAACAGACTAAATGGTTTTGCTACGGTGGACGAGATGACGGGGATTGATACAATTATCACGGAATAAAACAGCGTCAAGCAAACAAATGTTTTTACACATTGCACAGGTTTGTAGAAGGTCGTTCATATAATTGTTAGGGTTTTCCTAAACCAAACCCAAATTTCTTCGAAGTGATCAGCTTGAATATTCCGTTGTTTCGCAAAACTTTCTGCCACCTTGTCCTCAATTTCGAGTTCGTTTTTCAAAACTCACCTGGTCTGATCTCAAAAAATGCTTTACCGCTTATTCGAAAAAAGCTGTTCATATACTATCAAGAAAGCCGGATTATTGATAGTGGTAAGACAAGTTCCGAAAGGAATGTATACCTGCCACGTGCTGAAGGACAGTTTTGACGACGTTTGCCGTTTGAGGTCATGTTTTGTCATACAGAAATCTCACAGGATCTGTTTACTAAGCTTTTTCTGCGATAAAGATTCGTTTAGATAGTGGAGTTGGATTGACTACTGTATTCTCAATCGTCTTCTTCTTGTCAGCAACTCAGCGCAGGACGTCCTGCTCCACAAAAACTCTTGCTCAGGGACATTCTGTTTATCACTTAAACTTTTGAAAAATTTAGCCTTTTTTGTCTCATGCTGACGTAAAAACGCCCTCTTCACAACCTCAACAACGACAGTGCCGCGCAATGTGCGCGGCGGGCAGTCTGTCCCTGTGGACGACGCCGCGCAATGATGAGCGGCGGCCTTAATATTAATACTATCTGTCCAATCCTCTCAGTTTTTGTTTATAAAGTCAACATAGGTTCACATGTACTTCATGTACTAGTCCCGCCCTCTTTGGCAAACTCCGCCCACTCCTATGCTTCTCACAAGGACCCTTTTCGTTCATAAAAAGCAAGGATGAGCCCGTAGATGAACGCAAAGACCTCAAGCAACTTTTGGCCAGGCCCCGCCCATTGTCAGGCAAACTCCGCCTCCTAAGTGGCAAGCTCCGCCCACTTTTCAAAAGTGGCGGATTTCGCATGAACTCTTAAAATTTGGGCGAATTCCGACATTTTTGGTCGAGTGGGCGGAGTTTGCCATAGTAGGCGGGCTTGCACATTTTGTATTTCTTGTATGGATGCATACATACATATATGCGGCCAGGCGTAGGGGTGCACTGAAACGTCTCGTCCATAGGGAGAGACCTCAAAAAAAAAAAAGGCTCGTCCTCAACGTGTTAAAAAATCTATGCAACGACTTTTGAAATTTTTGAGAAAAACGAGCAGCTGTCAAAACGCTCCTTTTTTCTGTCAGAATTTCCATTCTTGGGAGCTAAAAATTCGAATTAGACAGTCTTCCATCGAAACTGATTTGTTCACTGTAAAGGGCATGATGATAACTTTTCAAAGACGTACGTATTTTACAATATTTCCTTAAGGCCTCGGACATACCTCAATTTCAGTCGCGACGCGATTTGGCAGTACTCCAAACGTTCATAACTCATCGTACGGGTTTCCGAATGTACGAAGAGGGGGCATTTTAGCAACCTACGAAAGTTATACATGCTGTACATTTGGGGTCTACCAGTATTAAATTTGAAAACATCTGGCAAATTGCCAGATCGCGTGGCGACTGAAATCGCGTGAGGTATGTCCCTTGCCTAAAGGCAGCGTCCAGCGTCCAGGCAAATCCGGGCCTATGGGGACCTCACGTGGAGGGTGATCTTGGAGCCTTCACTAAAACACTGCCCAAGCGGCAGCTCAAATGGTGAGCTCACAGCTGATATATTCGCCTCCAAACTGAACCCCTGGATCGTACTCGCATAGGTTCATGGCGCGACACATCAGTTTCGCATGAGGACCCATGCGTGTCGCGCCATGAATCCATGCGAATACGATCCTTGGGTCCAGTTTGGAGACGAATATCTCAACTGCGAGTTCACCATTTGAAGTGCCGCTTGAGCAGAAGAGCTTATGAAAATACCCAATAGACTGAAGATGACACACTTTCCTCTTGTGGAAATTCTGTACAATACAATACATCATAAGCAAAATGCTTCCTGATCTTTCACTTGTACATTCTTGAAAACTCTGTCATCAATGCAGGGTGTTCCAAAAACATGCACCTACTGTTTGGCTGTTAATAACTCCCATGTAATGAAGTCTTTCGAGAAGCTTTAGGTACCATTTTGTAAAGCTGGCTTCAACTTAGATTTACAGTATAGAGCGGATCACCGACCGCTCTTCATTACTGTAGGATTACGATAAAGCTTCAATTACATGGTGTCTCTGTGGAAAGAGCTGCAGTTGCAAAAGTCTTCAAAAAAATGTGGAAACTTTTATGATAGGGTTTTTACGGATACCGAATTCAATACTCAACTATTCACAAAATTGCGAAGCTTTCTAAACGGTACAACCGCACTTTTTAGGAGTATTGAAAAATGCCGCTACTGCTTGCCTCGCATAATTCTTCAGTGAAGCATCATAATATGCTGGGAACTTCACAGTTAGAATCAGCAACTCTAATTGGCCTAGTGTAGAAGTTACCAGGCTTTTTGTTTCCTCTCTGAAGCAAAATATGGCCTTTTATGGCTTAAAACCGTCTTTGAAGTTTCTACCGTAATCCTATAGTAATAGAGAAAGGTGGGTGATTCGTTTCTGTAAATTGTAGCTAAAGCTTTTCGAAAGATTTCATTACAAGAGAGTTATTAAAAGTCAAGCAGTAGGTACATTTTTTGGGACACATTGTCTTTACTCCGTCTCGGCACTCTGTTTTTAATTCTGCCTTGACTCATTAGCAAGAACAAAGAACATTGGTGATCACGATTTTTCTTTTTGTTTTAAGGTAGCCAAAATCATGGCACTGATAAATCAGCTAAATCTTACTACAGAAAATAAGAGTAAAAAAACACATTGCGTTCCAGGGTGAGCTGAATTTGAATTTTTGGAATTGCTGATAGACGTAGAAATTTTTTGCAGGATAGACAAATGCCAACTTACATTGTTCAATTGGTCGTTACAGGAGCGTGAGTCAGAATTCATTTCGTCGTTTGTATTAGGTTGTCCCGAAAGTTTTGTCCGTTTTTTCAACCTAACATAAAAACGCGTGGAACGAAAATAGGGGAACGCTCAAAGCACTATCCGACGCATCTTTTCCTTCTCTTTCTAACCGTCATGCTTCCATGCCGATTACTCTTTTGCTCACTGAGATAAACGCCGAAATTTCGAACCCATGGTTTTTACTATGTCCAAGTTTGACAATTTTTCACAATCTTCATTTTCAACTTTTGGAAGACCTTTGATAGCTCTCAGATAGAGTAAGCAAAGGGCAATGCAATGCAATTTTTTGGCTTGTCCAGCTAGCTTTTCAGTATTTTTTAAGATGGTTTTTCAAAAGTCTTCACTTTTGCGAAGTCCCAAAATACAGAAACGCCTCGAACACTAACAAATCATCGGATTTTGAAGCTTTCAAAAACCGATTAGGATTATTCACTATTTTTACGAAGCAAGTAAGCGTTTACCGCTTCGAAATATAAGATTTTGCATTTTACGTGTACAGCTGGGGTGGGGTCAAATTCAAAAATTATGAAAATTTTATCGCCAAAGACCCCGCAAATTGGAGAGAAAATACACTCGCTGGAAAGAGGAGGAAAAGCTGCATCGAATAACACTTTAGTTGTGCGCCGTTTCATGATCTCTGGCTTTTGGCATCACCAAAAGTGGATTTGATAGCATGAGGAAAATAATCCTAAAAAATTTTCAAGGCTGGCTATAGATGCAAATTGCATTATATTGCCCTTTGTTTGCTCTATCTAAGCGTTGCTAAAGCTTTTCCGAAAGTCAAAAATAAAGATTGTGAAAAATTGCCAAACTTGGACATAGTAAAAACCATGGGTTCGAAATTTCGGCGTTTATCTCAGTGAACAAAAGATTAATCGGCATGGAAGCATGACGGTTAGAAAGAGAAGGAAAAGGTGCGTCGGATAGTGCTTTGAGCGTTCCCCTATTTTCGTTCCACGCGTTTTTATGTTAGGTTGAAAAAACGGACAAAACTTTCGGGACAACCTAATAATATTATTTGAAGACGTCTGAGCTGAACTCGCTTAAAAAGCCAGAAGCAGTTAATTGACATGTGAGGTATTCCGTGCACGAGTAAAAAGTAGCAATAACACAAAAAATGTTTCTGCCTTTGCAAGAGCGAAATTTGAACGTCGCAATCACTTCCAAAAAATGATTCATAGCTGCATCTAGGTGAAACTTTAGCGCAAGCGCAAAATTGCTGATGCAAGCACATTTACGTCCAAAAAATCAAATAAGTGAATCATGGCCATTTACTTTTTTATCGTTTGTGAGCCATAGCATCGTAACTAGGCGTACGCCAAAAATGCATGAGGGATAGCGTTTCCTAGACCAAAAGAAGCTCTAAAGACAAGCATTCATGCACTCATTCCACTTTTGCTCCAAGTGAAGTTTGAGACTATCGAGTTTTAAATGCATAAAAAATTGAAAAAAAATCGGATTGCTGACCAAAAATTTCCTACGGATCTCCCACCCGCATACATCTATAGTATCGACATCATACATTCATTATAGAATTGCTGTTTTTTTCCAAAGATAAAACATAAATTTTCGTATTTTCTCACAAAGCACGCTGAGCATTTCTTGCTTATATAATTCTAAACTACATGCCTCTATAACTAAAACCGTAATTCCTTTGCCGCTTGCAAGCGCTAGTTTTCTGCGTTAAAACCAAAATTTCTACCACTTAAAGATTTTTTTACGAGCCAAGCTAGTTTTCGTAAAAGGCTAGAGAATTACAAACAGCTATACCTAGATAGAATCACTTTCGAAAGAATAACCCAAGAATGTTTTGAGAAAAACACGAAAATTTTTGTTTTCTCAGTCTCTAGCAAAAAAAAATATTTTGACGGATTTCGTATTTTTGACGGAAATCTTATTTTTTTCATCCGGACTTTCAGAACTATTCAGTTTCAGATTTTGGATTTAGATTTTTCTGATTTCTTGGACATTTAGAGCTTTCTAGATTTTGAATACAAACTTCGCGTTGATTAAATTCGGCGCAATCCGGTCTGTAGAGCTTGCTTTGCTCTGTATAAAAGTTCCCCTCTTGCACTTTTGGCGGCTTGCCTGATCGTTGTCCCATGGCAAGCAAACAGAGAGCACCAATATTTTTTGACAGCCCAATAATCTGTCAACTAGGTTGGTACGGTAGAGTATAAAATATAGAATGTGTTTAGTTTGATCTCTTTTAAATACCGATGTTGTAGTAGAAATTGTTTACTGCTCAACCTGCCATCATATGAAATACCAAGCGCAAGGAAGCGTCATCATTTAGTTCAGGTCTTTCATATTTTGTAGATCTTGTCGCACTTCTATGTAGGTAAAAGTAAGATGATATCCTCAATGTGTTCAGTATACGACAGAGGAAGTGGACACTATTTTTACTTCTTTAAATGCAGGTTGGGCTGGATGTTTACACAGCAGCGTTAACCCGACTTGATTAACTTACTCAATTCTCCGTCCTAATAAAGCCTGATACACGATAACCGCACTTCTCACGAAGATGCGACTTGTGATGCTCCGGAATGAGTCCGTAGCCTCATATCTCAATTGAACTCACCATTTTTGATAGTGAAGTAGGTAGACTACATTCTTCAATTTCCAAAAGTCTTTACCAAGTCCTTGTTTAGATTTTCAGTAGGTGTAATATTGTAATTGGCAAGTATACGGTAAACGGTCCCCGACGGAATCGTTCGTCATCTCAAATTGGTCAGCTTAGTTCTGGGTAGGTTAGTTCTGATTCCCTACTCCGAGTGTGTGTAAGGGGAAGTGATTTCTGCAAAGTTCCCTTATAGAAGAAACCGGCATTTTAGCACGGGGACTGTGAATCTCAACTGCTGCTTTTCTGTTCTTTTTGTTTTGGATCTGATACTGTTTTGCGAATATGTATGCGCAGATAATCAAAGGATTGAGATTATTCTTGATTTTTTCTCTACAATTCCCCAGTAGTGCAAGCTTATACCAGAATCTAGAAAGGTGTGTAACAACGACAATCAAGTTCAATCTACTTGCTCGAGTCAAACTAATGGAATATTCTATTCGGTAGGGAGTCTATAGTTTTTTTAGCAAATTTTTCGGCGTTATATCTGGCCTTTTACCCCATTCAACTTCGCAACTTTCTAAAATCTGCACAGTATTGAAGAGCTAGGGTCGATCAGTAGTATGAAGTTATGTGGGGGGGGGGGGGGGAGAGAAACATGCGAAGTGACGTAGAACAGAAAAGTCATCAGAATTCGTTTGAGAGATTTGTCCATCATTGATGTCACTACATGATTGATTGGATCACTTAACAACACACACACACACACACACACACACACACACACACACACACACACACACACACACACACACACACACACACACACACACAGGCCCGTTATTGCAGCTGAAGCTCACTAGCTGGTATGACCAGCTTCGCCTGCATCGTGTTCTTGACTGGCTCAACAAACAAATTTGGTGCTCATAAAGGCTGAACTTATCTGCGTTTCGGTTCCCTTTTACTCTGTAAAGGGCCGGGCATACTTCACGCGACTTCAGTCGCGACGCGATTTGGCAGTCCGCCAGAAGTCTTCAGATCCAATACTAGCAAACTGCACATGCATAGTGTGTATAACTTACGTAGATTGATTAGAATGCCCTATCTTCTGTACATTAAAAACGTGTTCGCAGTGAATTATGGACAGTTGGAATATTGCCAAATCGCGTCGCGACTGTAGTCGCGTGAAGTATGCCCGGCCCTTAACGCAGGGCAGAGGCCTTCTGAACCAAATCGCTTTCGACGCCTTCCTCATTGTAAAATGAAAATGTGTTCTACCGTTTTTGTTTACACGGAAGTTGGAAGTGGTTTGATAACACTTGATAAGAGTTCAATTTCAGTCAAAATCGATAAATTAATAGATAGAGCAGGAGTTTCGGTACGAAATAGCCTACGGGGTGGAACGGTGTCGAAAACATACTCATGCAAAGTTTGACACCGATCGGTCCACACACAAGGTTTTCTATAAAGAACACACTAACTAACAACTTACCAACAATCAGCTTCATATTTGTATAGATGACATGATATCAGCAATGGTTCGCTATATGCTCTCAATTGAACTGTGTATGAAATCGATGCTTTCGCCCATGTGAGTCCGAAAAGTAAATTGTTCTACCACAGAAATGGTGCTAATTTATGATCTGCAGCATTGTTACTACAGTCACACTTTCATAACTTTTTATCCTGACAAAATGGGACTTTTGCAGAGAGGATGGATGGCATACGATTCGCTTGTATCCAGTCTCGAAAACGTATGAGTGCACCATTTCGAAAAATTATTTGAAAAACATTGAAAAAATGACGTCTCAGCAAATCTCTGAGAGAATACTCTGAGAAATGTGCCACCTACGATATTTGTACAGACAATCGCACTTTTGAAGAAAAGAGTTTATTGTTGAAAGAGAAGGGCTGAAGATCGAAACTTCAGTGCTGTTTTATCATTCCGTAAAAATCCACCAGGCATTGATCGTAGCAACGCTCATTTTTTTCACCTTTTTCTTTCGTCCATACTCCTTCTCTATGCGTCTCTTCGTAGCAATCATTTATACACTGTAACAAACCTCATAACCGAAACTCATAGCAAAATGTTAGGGCAAATTCCTAACATCTTCGAATGTTCTCGTTCCGTTGATGTTCCCGCTACTGATCGTTCCTTTTCCAAATATTTTGCTGCTAGCCAACTTGCCTTTGGGTAAGGCGCACACCGATATCACAAGTAGAAACAGTAACAGTTTATGGAAGAGCATCCTGTTCACAGTGAACCTTTAGTTTCTATAAGTAAACTGCATTGACGGGATTCATAAATATACCGTAATATCAAGTTTCTTCCCAATTTGTAAGTTTTAGCAGAACAAGTATTCATGTGTATTGAAGAGTTGCTGGATGAGTAATGTTTGTGACATTGACCTCTAGGGAGGACATATGAACACTGGTTGATAAAAATCTCTACATTCTGCTGTGCACCTCAGAAGCTGCCTCTAAAAAATCAACTGAACTGGAAAATCCTCTGCGAGTTTGGCTTTCAGATACCAATGTCAGTTTAGCGCAGTTGCTGCTTTGGAGTAATTTAAATATAAGGGCAGAGAAGGCTTTTAGAAAAGGCATTCTGTTCTGTTTTGATCAGGAATAGCTGTCTCTGAAGACGCGTATGATAACTGGATATCTCAACACATCTCTTGTTTCTAAGCATTTACGAGGATAGCTTTTAGAACATTGTTTGGATATTGTGGAATCACATAGTTTATAAATGAGGAGATGTATATCTCAGTAGTGATTTTTAGAAGTGATTGGGTCAACGCTTCAAACGTACTGGTAAAAATGGAGATGCAGTAATAGCTGAATTTGAACCTATTCTAAGTCTGCAAACGCTATGTATTAGGTTGAGTTATAAGGTCGCATTTTTTGTTTTATTTTTTCTCAATATTTTGCAAAGCATATGGGAAAACATTAGCATACATTCGGAAGCTTCAAGTCTGCTCTACCATACTGCCATCAATGTTTTGTCAGTTTTTGGAAAGTCGAATGATATTAAACTCAAAAATCTGAAAAAGCGAAAACTCCATTTTTGTCAGCTGTGTTGAGCTGCATTTTAAATGGGTCGAAACCCTCAAAATCTGCGACGTGTACGGATAGAATGCTCTAGCTTCCGCACCTTACTAACAAGTGCTGATTTCTCAAAAAGTTGTATCATAAGCTTGAAGACAGGTCTGCTTTTTGCCGTCTCCTCGGCGTCAGCGTTGGACATTTGAAGGTACCTTGAGAAGGCATGACTACCGAACAATACAGAATTAGCAAACAAGGTAGTTTTTGACCATTAAATCATCAAATGTAGATTACTTACTCCAAAACTCGGATTTTGGGGACACGCTGCTTGGGTACGCGAAATAACGAACGAGTTGCGACCAAGTTTTGCTATACCTACTCTTGCAAAAATGGCATCAAACGGTCGAAGCATAAACAGTGGCAGTAAATGCATAAGTGATAAGTCTGTTTTCAATTGTTGTCAGGATTTTGAATGATTTTTTCAATGCTTGACGGAGAAAGTTAAGAGAGAGAAAGATGTCGAAAATGGATTTTTCACCCGTTGACAATGAGATTTTTCGGTTTGCACTCGAATTTTTCAATCAACCTTAAGGAAATTGAGAAAATAATGATAATAAATTGGTGGAGCAGGCTAAGAACTTCTGGAGGCATACAAACATTTTGACAAAAGCTTTGCAAAGTATTGAGAAATAACTAAAACAAAAAGTGTGAACGACTTAGTACACAACCATACTTTCAAAAAAAAACGGATGCTACTGCCAGCGAGATTGCAAAATTCTGAATAATTGAAATGGAAATTCAATTAACAGTATAGTCGAAAATTTGTATAAATTCGCACCGCAGATTGGAGTAGGTGTGTTTAACAAACTGCCCGTAAAATTTTGATTTGGTAGTTTAGATATTTGATTACATCCATTTATGCGCTTTATACGAGTGGCGGATGTAAGTCGATGAGACCAAACTAAGTTGTAATCACAAAACCATATTTTGCTTTTTTGGCAGATGTAAATCTAGCGTGTGGCCTGATTTCCTCTGTCGTTAATATTCCTCCCAAACCGACAGTGTGGCTCCGAGCCACTTCCTCAAATGAATCTGTCTCGTATTCACAATACATTGTATAAAGATCAACATTGCGCAGATTTTGTGTTATTGAGGCTACAAAAATGATATAGTTGAATGCACGGAACGGCCCATGCAGAACGCCGAACGAGTGTGTCTCTTGGAGTTAACATTGGCATTCGCGCGCACGAGTCATCATAACGCCTATAATCGGCAGCCGCGTTGCAGTACGCTCGCGTGCGTCCAGCCTACAGGGATATGGGCGATTTCGTGCTGTCGACTTTACCCTAATTGCGCTCTTGCGACTTGTGCCGGAAGCACGTTGTCCACGCATTCGGTTTATTTCTTGTACAGAATCGGTCCGCGACATTGTGTTTTCCTTGCCAATTAGTATTTTCGAATTCAGCAGAACATGAGGATATGCGTATCGTCGTCGCCCCATTAGTCGCTAAGTGGGCAAATCCGAATTCGAGTTTGAGCACCTGGTTGCCGTAGAGCGCGGCTTCTTCGGCCTTTTCAAACCTATGCATGCTTTCTTTTTATTTTTTCATCATTTTGCTATTCTCTGTGTGTTAACACTGTTCGTCAACAGTTTTTTTTGTAACTGAGGCAATGTTTCATACTTTATGCTCGTTTTTTCTCTTTTTTCAGGTGATGAGCGATTGGGATTGGGCATTTTTGCTCGTAAGTTTCTTTTTGATAAATACTATATGCTGCACTGCTGCTTTAGTGCTCTCTATGTCACAAAATCCCCATCAGCCATGTTTATATAGGCTCACCTAAATTGGATTCAAAAAATCGTTCAAAAACAACAGAACCATCATTTTAATCCTATGCATTGTTAGCACAGAAGAAATAGCATGTAAGGACAAAGAAAAATGGAGAAAGAACACGCTTCAGCTGGAGAGGGCTGAAAGTACCGCGCTCCACAACTGGCTGCTCAATTTCGAATTTGATTTCGCTCACCTAGCGACTAGTGCGGTGAGGACGACTATAAAAATAATAAGAATCAATATTGTGGCTAGTATCGGTCCAAAGACTCGGAACAGGCCCATAAACTTGGATGAACATTCATAGGGAATCCACCGTGGTTTTAATTGTGAGATGGTACCCAAAATTTCAAGTTTTCGAGTAAGACGCTTCCTGTGCCAAAAGCAACTAAATCCTTCTGCTTAGAAGTCGCAAAACATCGATGGTTAATAAAATTTTGACTGCAAAGCAGTAGAATTTGCTTGATGGGCAAGTGCATATCACTCCGTGGGATATAAATTTTTGAAAATGTGAGAGAAAAACGCGAATTTCATACAACTTAACCATTGTGTAGCTAGTCTTGAATTCAACAACATCATAGGTGATGCTGCAGTCAGGTACAGCATAGGCAAATCTTTTGTTGTATACATTTAATAGTACTAGGTACGTTATCTGCAGTATGATATAAAGTTTGAAGGATGAGGAGTAGGAGTAAAAGGAACGCTGCTAAAATCTCTTGGTGATTGAAGAAAGAGACATGTGTCTGTGCATGGGCTTCAACAGGAATTTATATGGTCTGTAAGTGTGCACAGATTGAATTTGAAATCTGACCGTTTCTGTACTTAGCGATAAAATACCCTTGCCACATAGTAAATATGGCTGTCGCACTTCAGGTACACTAGACACAGCATGTTTAGCCAATTCATACGCAAATACTATAAAGCTATATCAATATAGAGTACTGTATACTCCTAATGTTAGGTAACACTAAGACGAGCGCACCACTCTAAAACGAAGATGAGATCCTCACTGGCATTGGTTTTTCTCATTTGCTGAAATGATGTTCTCAGACAATCGAAGGCATACCTCCGGAGGGTAGATGCCGGGGGTCTGCCACTCGTGCTCCGGAGCCCTCCCTTTTAACCAATTTTGGTGCTCTGGGGGCTCCTCCAAATCTGGCGCACCCCCGGAGCAGAGATTTGCGAACCCGTGACATTTGCGAGCCCGTGCCTCCTTTTGACGTCACAAGGAGGCAAATGGGAACCCTTAGCTTTTTTTCAGCAAGTTATTCTTATATCTGGGCTTTTGCCGCAGTCCACTATGCAGCTATCTAGAATTTCGCATAGTATTGAAGAGCTAGGATCGATGCACAAAGTTTGATGAGGCGGAAGAAACATACGAAGTGAAGTAAAACAAAAAAAAATTCAGTTCGTTCATCACTGTCTTCACTATGGTTCAATGAATTGATAAGATGAGAATAACTCAAAGTAGGACTGGTTTTGCAGTTTAGGGTCAGAAAACGACTTTGAAGCTTATTCTGCAAATCACATAGAGGTTTTCTGAGCTATGTGGGAAAATACATTAGACAAAAATTTTCACCATTTATTTTACCACTAATTATTTGTTTACTTCTTCTATAGCCAGTGTGATAATGGACCAAAAGCACGCTGTATATCGATGATTTTTCTAAATCAAAGTTTGGGAAATTTGGAATTACAGTTTGTAGCAAACTAATTCACCCTGCTCCTGTGGTGTTCTAATGATCTTGCTCTCAAGTTTTTGCACATCTATAAATTTGAGTTACTCAGATTAGTCTCTTCAAACTCAGTAGCTTACAAAAGCGTCCCTTGGCGTGATTCTGGCAAAGATGTAATGACCGAGTAGAGCGGATGTGAAGTAGGAGCAGTCCATCGTACAGCTGTCCATTGTGCGATCTAGTTAGAAATGAAAAGTAAAGAGAGTGTTTTCTTGTGTAGTGACATCATTCACTCAATGATACCGATAAAATAAGGAAGTCAGAAGTCCAGCACAAAGTCTGTTATACATTCCACTGTTACCGCTGTTACTGCTTTTGCCATTGACTGATCAACAGATGAGAATTCATACGCAGGATTAAGACCGTAGTGTAGATCAGTCCTATATTTATGCAACAGTTTTAACAGCAGTAGCAGCGGTAACATCAGTAGCAGTGTTATCCATGGTCGTTTCTTATTTGTATGCCATGTTTCAATCAAGTGACAGTGAAGCTTCAAATATAGCAAATAAAACAATAGATTAGACGTCCCATCGCTTTTCGCCTTATCTTATATATAAAGCTGAATGTCTGTATGTCTGTCTGTCTGTCTGTATGTCTGTCTGTCTGTCTGTCTGTCTGTATGTCTGTCTGTACGTATGTTCCGAATAGAAAATTCCATTTCTGAACCGATCCGGACCAAACTTGGCACACATACGCTACGGGCCCCGGCGGGTGTCATAGGCTACTTTTCGTCATTGATCGATATCGATTTTATCGATTTTTATCGATTTTTTTGCTGAGTTCACCTACGGGGCTGGGAGTTGGCACAGGGGGGTAATCGAGCATGGGGATTCCGAATACAATATTGGTTTTCAGGATTATCGATTACTTTTATCGATTTTTTTGCAAAGTTTGAGCTACGGGGCTGGGAGTTGGCACAGGGGGGTAATCGAGCATGGGGATTCCGAATACAATATTGGTTTTCGGGATTATCGATTACTTTTATCGATTTTATCGATTTTTTTGCAAAGTTTGAGCTACGGGGCTGGGAGTTCGCACAGGGGGGTAATCGAGCATGGGGATTCCGAATACAATATTGGTTTTCGGGATTATCGATTACTTTTATCGATTTTATCGATTTTTTTGCAAAGTTTGAGCTACGGGGCTGGGAGTTCGCACAGGGGGGTAATCGAGCATGGGGATTCCGAATACAATATTGGTTTTCGGGATTATCGATTACTTTTATCGATTTTATCGATTTTTTGAAAATTTGAGCTAGGGGGCTGGGAGTTCGCACAGGGGGGTAATCGAGCATGCTGATCATCCCCAAGGGGGTGATCAGCATGCTCGATTACACCCCCGTGCCAAATTCCAGCCCCCTAGCTCAAATTTTCAAAAAATCGATAAAATCGATAAAATTAATGGACGATCTTGAAAACTAATATTGTATTCGTAATCTGCATGCTCGATTACCCCCCCTGTGCAAACTCCCAGCCCCGCAGGTCAAACTTTACAAAAAAATCGATAAAATCGATAAAAGTAATGGACGATCCTGAAAACTAATATTGTGTTCGTAATCAGCATGCTCGATTACCCCCTGTGCAAAATCCCAGCCTCGCATGTCAAAATTTACAAAAAATCGATAAAATCAATAAAAGTAATCGATAATTCTGAAAACTAATATTGTATTCGGAATCCCCATGCTCACTTCCCCCCTGTGTCAACTCCTAGCCCTGTAGGTGAACTCTGCAAAAAAATCGATAAAAATCGGTAAAATCGACATCGATCGATAACGAAAAGTGGACTGTGACACCCGCCGGGGCCCGAAGTGTATGTGTGCCAAGTTTGGTCCGGATACGGCGGAGCCGGGTAAGCCAGCTAGTAAATAATATTCCTCACACCGGTGCTGGAGTGTAGACGCTTGCTTTCGTAGGTTATTTATATTTACGATTGATAGGGCCACTTATAAATGAATTCAATTTCTAAAGGCTAGGCTCTATAGCACTTTGCCAAAAGCTATGATGGTATGAGAAATCCCAGTTTCTAGGTAATAATTATTCAGATTGTACACAAAACTATAAAAATTTATTTTCAGCAAGGGCTATGCAAGTTCAATGCTTATCCTTTACTGGAAAACCATTCTTCTCTAGGCATTGATTATAGCAATGCTCGTTGGCTTCACCCTTTGCTTTAGTCCATCCTTGT
The DNA here is from genome assembly GCA_958299035.1 of Cylicocyclus nassatus. Classification (NCBI taxonomy): domain Eukaryota; kingdom Metazoa; phylum Nematoda; class Chromadorea; order Rhabditida; family Strongylidae; genus Cylicocyclus; species Cylicocyclus nassatus. The sequence continues at coordinate 68,219,809 of CATQJL010000316.1, forward strand.
GCTCCTCCATTATTACGAACGTTTTTCTTCTGACAGTCATCTGCGCACTGAAAAGCAAAACTTGTAGAAACATTCACTTAGTGTTAATGCAAACTTCTTACACTCAGTAGTCCGGCGGTATTTCCTCTGTTAGAATTTGTACTGCTGTATTTGTATTTAGATCCGCTGTTTTGTGCACTGTACAAGCCACTTATCCTACTATTGGGTCCGCTGTGTATGCTACTTATGCCGATAGTGGGACCGTATCCACCATATCCTCCGTATGATCCACCCAAAATAGATCTACCATACACAGATGCCACAAGTGCAAACAGCAGCACCTTATAGAAGAGCATATTGTTCGTAACTTTGGAGTTTCTGTAATCATCATTATTTAACAAATTCAATGAACATAAGCGATATCAGCCTCTTTCTTTCTTGAGCAGATTCAGCAAAACTCGAATATAAGCGAGTATTTAGTAAGTTGATTGTGGAGGAATGTCACATAAGTTTTCAGCAAGATGTACAAGTAGTGGGGCTAGGACCTCTACAAGGCACTCACTGCGATGGATACGTATGACAGTGAAAAGCTGATACAACTCCAACTCTAAACTCGCTTTTTGTATCTCAAAAACGTGTCTTGAAAGAAGTTAGAGGAGGTACTTCTACAGCAAGTTGCTCTGGGTTCGTAGTAATCAGTTAGGCTGGTCGGGAACAGATACCTACTCAACAAGTACATAAGTATATTTAATGCCAAAATAGAGAGCAATCAGTCGAGCATTGAGAGTTTGGAAGTGTGAGTTTATTTTACATCTAACAAAGCACTTGAAAACATGTTTGCTTTCCATATGTGCTTTTCCATGAAATTTTTGAAGGTTAAATACCATTTCGTAAGCGCTTCTAGAACTAAGGAATAGTGGCTAAGAGCAAGCGAGGTTTGCATTTCTGGAGATTTTTCCTGAGCAAATGAGAGAGATCAATCCGAAAGCTTGAAACGTCTTGTGTTATGTTTCCTTTCCATTACAGATGACAGAGTAAATCGTGCTGTTCACTGCGTCCTTTTCTTAATAGGAACACACAAAACTTAAACATTGATTATTGTGGTCACATTCAATGAAATAAAGGAAAACGTGAGCCATCTCAGTTGACGCAGGCCTACGGGCCCTAGTGCAAAGATGAAAACGTTTCATCTTCTGCTCAACAGTGGCAGAAATTACACGTGAAGTTATACCGAAGTTATACTTATACTTGTATTTGAACATTTCAATGACAGAAGTAGGTACAACAAAAGCCATATCATGTTTTTGTACGATCGAGGATAGGGTATCTTTTAATCTTAAAAGGATTTCAGGAAGGTTAAAAAGGAAGATATCAGATAAGTATGCGTTAAAGCTTCCTGTACAATTAAAACACACGGATATTACGTTTCTGTTTCTGCTTCGTCTCGGGAGTTTATATTCATCGTATGTGTGCACAGCTTGATTACAAACTATACCATCCCCATACAAGTACTACAACAACCTCGACAACCTGTATCAACAAGAGCAAATATTACGAGTTGAAGTGAAAGTCGAGCACATCAAATACATACAGTCTATGAAAAATTTCTTGCTCTCATATTTGCCATTTAGAGGGTTTGAATTTTCTTCGAATTAATTACGGAGCTTTATTCTTGCAAACTTAAAAGCGTTTTACTAGAAACGGCCGCCAATCATTCCGAAATCGCGTCATCAGAAAATCCAGACATTAGTGTGAAAGTACACCCAAACATCAAACATGTGTCATCAGACATTTGTTTAGCAGACATTACTGTACAATGGGACTCTCAAACGCACTAAAACGAACATCTTTTAACAACTACAATACCGCTTGTATTTTTCGAAAAAACGACGCGAAGTGGCCCCATTCATATGTCATCACCGCAGCGTGGCCATCTCGCTATAAAGTGGCCAAATTCTTAGTCCAAGAGCACATTTAGACTCAGCTCGGTGCGCCGCATCTTTCGATGTATAGAAATGCGTGCTTACAAGGGAATGGTCAGAAATCGAAGCCGCCAATCCAGACAAGCTGCATACCATTAGATGTAGCATGAAGCGCTGACTCTAAACCTGTCTTCCTTACCTGCTTATCGCTTTTCTGGATGAAGCTATAAGCCATTAAAGACCATCATTTTGCTAAGAAATTACGCGTAAAACTGAAAATTTAGCCGTATAGAGCCACGTTCGCCTTAATGCTGTGCCAAAACATGCAGCTAGCTTACCTCAAATTGTTAAAGTCAGAATCTGAGCTAAAAGTACAACAATGTGCTCAATTTCGCTGTTTTTATATATGATTCGACAATAAAACCGCTTGTAGCTTCGTCCGCAGAAGCGGTAAGCAGGTAAGGAAGACAGATTTGAAGTCAGCGTTTTATACCGCATCGAATAATATACAGCCTGTCTGGTTTGGCCACTTCGACTTCTGACCATTCCCTTGTTAGACACAGCAGAAAGCCAGATTTCACAAATCGTTTCAGATTTTTGCTTACGGCAGGTTGCCCAGTGAGCGCAACGAATAAGCACACTGAGTAACCTACCGTAAGCAAAAATCTAGAACGATTCGTGGATTCTGACTTCCTAATGTGTCCAAGCGATCACTTCTATATATTAGAAGATGCGCCGCGCCGCGCTGAGTTGAATGGTGCCCTTGGATTAAAAATTCGTCTACAGTGAAGAGAGATATGACCACGCTGCGGTGATCTCACATAAATCAGGCAACCTTGCTTCGTTTTTTCAAAAAATACGAGCTTTATTGTATAGAAAGCAGTTCTAAAGTTAGCTATTCAACGCTTGCTCGATTTTATTCATAGTGAAAAAAAATTTTGTAAGCGCCTAGTTCAATAGAAATGGGTACTGACCCAGCGATTTTCGTCTAGTTGTACTACTAATTCTACTATTCTCATTAGTTAGGGGAGTTGATCAAAATAGGTTTGCAGATAGCTAAGTAAACTCAAACACGATGCTTTTTTGTTTGAGAAGCACCAACTACAAAGTTTTGTCACGCAGATTTCGAAGCCGCCGATATATGATGTCTCCAGAAACAGTAGAAATTATTGGAACAAATACCTTTCCTTCTCAAACGGCTTTTCGCACTAGTACTTGAATTTATCCAACAATAGCTTTAGTTAAAACTCTGAAATGAGCTCTAGCATTCGAGAAGTTATAATTATGGTCAATTACTTTTGCTAGTATTTTCTGTTGAAATTCCAAATCTATGTTGAGTAAGGAAATTGGAGTCCCTGACTCTTTCAGTGAATTCTCATTACTTTAGACGAAGTAATACATGTCGGAGTTGTTAAAACATTGGTCCTCCCCTCTTTTCATACACTCGAGTAGAGTTTTTTCAAAGGTTCTACCTTTTTTGATCCTTGAGCTTGCACTGCTTATACATTATCAAAGCTCTTTTCGTCTAGTTTTACAAATATAATCACATTTTCATGGAGCTTTGTTAATTCTGTATTTCGTTCCTTAAACGACAGCAAGGAGAATGAAATCTCCCTTCCCGCTCTGTTGCCCTAAAATCAACAGCCAAAAGGGATTTTTTCTGAAGATAGTTGTGTATGTGTTTGGATCTGTGCCACAAAATGGTTGTTGTTAAGCATAGATATGATTAATCGTCTTTATAAGTCGCTTGAGAATTACAAGTACAATGCAATTACAGAACTTTTGTTCTACAATCACGGTGTTGAACGTAGAAAAGGTTTTACGCTTTCCTAGGAACTTGACATTTTCTTCTGAAAAAAAAAATCCTCCTGTCAGGGTAGTGATTGTTTTTTAGCACATTAACGACTATGCAAACTTTGAGCTCTCTGCCTTTTGGGATCACGATCTCTACGGATGAGCGAACATTTTTTAGATGAAATCACGTATACTGTCATGTACAGCATACCTACAATACCTATCTACAATACTCTGTGAATGTCAACTCAGACAGTCGAAGGGATACCTCCGGCGGACAAATGGCGCAGGTCTGCCACTTCGCGCTCTGGAGCGCTACGGAGCGTCACGGTGACGTCACAAGCAGACGAGTGGGACCCCTCTCCAGAACTCGCAAATCTCTGCTCCGGAGATGCGCCAGATTTGCGAGACCGCAGTACCAAAATGGGTGAAATGCAGGGCTCCGGAGCGCGAGCGCGAAGTGGCAGACCCGCGCCATTTGCCCGCCGGAAGTATCCCTTCGACTGCCTGAGAAGGTAGATGGAGGTTATTTCTAAATCCAGCGCAAAATCAAACTCCTGAAGTGACTTTGTCCCAAGATAGTGGTCATCCTACTAAATTGAAACCTTGACACTCCATCTGTGTCAAGCGGTCTCATGTGGTAGTCATTGCTTGACACAACAAGCGTGTCAAGCGGTCGCGTTAATTCAAAAATGTAAACGTTAAATGTTGGGAATTATGCATATCCCTTCATGTTGGACTTATCCCTATGAATAACTTGAAGGCGTTTACATTATGACACACTCAAAACTGGCAGGAAAACTCGTCACAAGCCAACAAAAGTTTTGAGAATAGTAATACACTCTCCCGCACTTTTTTGTAGTAGTGCTAAAATGTGGTGTGCAAAATTCAAAAAATCTCTACTTCAAAAGTAAGACAAACAATTTTCATATCTGGGATGAACTCATTGTTTCCTCAGCTAGTTTACTGAAGGCTTATAGTATGAATAGTCTACTTCGTTGTATTTTTTGAGAGTCCGAGCCAGCCGAAATTATGAGGCAGTCTATTTCGAAACGTTTTGTTCACTGCCTTTCAACGGATGTGTATGTACCAGCCGTACATTCTGGATGTTCGTCTAAAATCACGTCTAGACTTCATTGCCAAAGCAACGTTTAAGCAGCTGAGTCAATCTTGACATCATCACAGTCTCTTGACCTCGGTTCGGAAAGTTTACTGCTGTATGAATATCACTGTCCTTAGCGTCCATCATCATAATGGCAGCATACGAGCAGCTGAGCCAATTACGATATCATTACCATTAAATGAGCTGACTGTGTGAGTATTCTGTTCTTGAAAATTTCCATGATGAGCCTAGCGTCCATGTTATATAGAAAAAAGAAGTGCATTGCAGACTGAACTAGATGACAACACTGACCTCTTCATATATAGACACCTAATAAACTTAAAAGTCATCACAAAACAATATCCTTTGCAGGAGATGAGTACTACAGGGTGCAACGATTTTTTTTGCAAATGTCACCTTGTTAAAAAATTTCTGTACGATTTCGGACTTACAACGTTCTCAGCGTTCCTCTAAGGCCAGAATGATTACAAGCATAAATGCTTCCAAATATTTCAGAGCAAGTGGCTGAAGTGGAGGCTTAGGTTTGCGAATAATTAGTACAGCACTTTGAATAAGTAGATGCATAAAGGCAGCGTCCGGTGAATGGATGCCAGGTTGCTGCCATAGATTAGTTTCACTATTTCGTGTGATCCCCAGGTGATCTTCAGGGGATCACCTCTTATTTTCGAAGTCCTTTATCTTTTTGGAAATTCCATGAAAGCACTGTAAAATTTTACAGATGATATACCATGGCACTGCTAAGCATATTCTTGACAGGAGAAATGGAATTTGAAGATTATTAATTTTTCAATCCCTAGCTCGCGAGCAGCTGTTCATTGAAAATTTTGATATCCTGAGGTTTCCCTTATTTCTACTATAAACATGGTTAGCAGTGCCATATTATACCCTGAGCCCAAATTTGCAACATTTTCATTGCATTTGTAGGTAGACAAATGACTTTGAAAAGTGAGAGGTGATCCCCTGGCCATCCCCAGGGATCACACAAAATAGTGAAAATCCAATCTTGTACGGCGATAACGCGGCATCCATTATGCGCAAGTATGGGGGTATAAAAGCCTTCATATCACAAATAAAGAAAGAAGAAATAAGGTATACAGAGTAGCGAAATATGACGCGTCCCCTCTCGGATCCCCTCTCCTTACCGCGGGGATGTACGTCTTAGGGCCGCATGCATTAACATTCTCGTCGGGAAGGGAATCGCAGCTTCAGAAGAAAGCTTCATATCCTGAAGCTCAAGATATCTGGATTTTACGCTATGTACCTATCCGTAAGTATTCCTACTATCCTTCACTATGAACATGTTGAAGAGGAGCGAGAAGCTGTACGAACTGCATTTTCCAGCTTTTGTATGATCCCTGATGATCCCCGGCGCTTTTCTTTAAAGCCATTTTTCTTTTTCCGAAGTTAACGAAAACCTTCCAAAGTTGTACTGAACGTCTAACACAACAGTGCCAAGCATGTTGCTGATGAGAACAAATGAGTTTTTAAAAAGTCGAATTTTTAGGTAAACCTCAAATTTCGACCTGTAGATCATCGAAAATTTCATGACTTCAAAACATCATTTGTTCTTATCAGCAACATGCTTAGCACTGTCGGGTTAGGTAATCTGCACAACTTTGGAGGTTATTCGTTTACTTCGGAGAAAGAAAAATGACTGTAAAGAAAAGCGCCGGGGATCATCAGGGATCATACAAAAGCGGAAAATGCGGTTCGTACAGCTCCTCGCTCCTCTTCAACATGTTCATAGTGAAGGATAGTATGAATACCTTACGGATAGGTACGCAACGTAAAATCTACGTATCTGGAGTTTCGAAATATAAAGCTTTCTTTAAGCTGCGATCCCCTTCCCGCGGGGATGTTAGTGCATGCGGCCCTTAGAAAGCCTTTTGGACCCCTCCTCCTCGTTCCGGTCCCCGCACACTTACATGCATTTTGAGCGAATTTGGATGTAAAGAGGCTCTAAAAAAGTAATTTTCGCGGTTTTATGGCTGAAAACCTAGATATGGGTTACGCATGGCGAAAAGGCTCCGAAAAGATACGTAAGTGGAGAGTGAATTTCTGGGGGACACTGCCTATAACGCCAAATATGGTGAACTTTATTTCCTTTATTTCTTTTATTTGCTAGATAAAACTTTTTTGAGCAAATACAAGGCACTGACTATAGCGAAAGAAGGAGAAAGGAGAAGAAAAGAAATTGGACTATTGCTTCACATTATACAATCTTGTGGAAGGTGTTTTGTCTTATTGTAGCATCCATGTCGAGTTGATGTTTCTTGTCAAAGGTTCTTGAAAAAAATTTTCTTTGTATGTGCTTTGCAAGCCTGCATGTCTAAGGTATGTAAGGGACTTCAAAGAAGCCAATTATTCTGTTGTCCCATACCTGTCGAGGATTGATTGGCTAGCCTCCTTCATTCCTTTAAGCTCTGTCAAAGACATGTATAAACTTTCTCTTCGCTGCTTGCACGGTAGAAATGTTTCTTACAGTACCCGAGTCCATGAAAGTCAATATGGACTACTAGCCATATCAGGGCTCGGCACGAGCTGGCACCAGGGAAATTTCAAAACGAAGTCCCCTTTGACCTGTTTTGAAGACCCGTCACTGTAGTGTAGATACTTTAACGCGTACTAACTTTCTAAAGCTTGTAGGCGAAAACTGATCGTTTTCAATGATGGCTCGATCCCGTATAAAGCATTAGGCCGTAAAGACACTCAACTATTCCTGTTCAGTCAATTTTGTTATACTTCACTAACGTCATCGATGGTGACAAGAGAACAGGTGAAAAAACCAACTATCTGTACATAGATATGTCCAAACAATAAACAGAACAGGGTAGCACTCACGAGCCCCTCCCTAAACAGCTTTCTTTCCTAGTCCTCTAAAGTGTCAGCATGTCACATTCTTACTTGCCGCTAACTCGGCGAACTGCTCAGGCACCCGCCATACTTGATCCGCTTCATCTACTTCGCTATTGGTCAAATCAGCAAACTGACCAATGGCGAAGTGGATGAAGCGGATCAAGTGGATCAAACGGATTAAGTATGGCGCGTGCCTCAGGAATAGCACATAATAAATGAATGAGTAATCAATGTGTTGACTGAATAAGTAATCAGTTACTCAAATAACATATTTCAATAAGATTAGTCACAATTTTTGGAAAATGGAATCAAGAATATAGAATCCTACAAGAGGCCATGAAACTGTTAGATGTTAGTTTCAAGTCAATTTCTGAGAGAAATACATATAAATGAAGAACGAAGGAATACTCACTCTCTGGTCGTTGATGTAGTTCTGTTGGGTGAGCGATCATTGATATGATATTTCTCGATCCTCCCACTGGGCACCCTTCACGCCGATTATATCAGCATGATCCCTTGAAATCATGCTCGAAAGCGGAAAAGCACGAGTTAATGAAGAGTATGACATAAAAGGAAAAATCTGTCAAAAAATAGAACATAACACGAAATTGACAGAGTTGGCGGCATTCGCATAGGGCGCGCATTGTGATTTGGAGCAGATTTTCCAACTGAGGAGCACAACGGTGAATTTTCATATGCCTAGAAAACGCCGAAAAGGGAACGTTATGAATTCGTTTTTTCTCTGTATGTAAACTTTTGAAGTGTAGATACAATTTATGTAAAAAAGTATGAAAACTTATGTGTGCAAAGGGCTGGTGCCAGCTCAGCTGGCACCCAGCTGGCACGGTGCCAGCTAATTCAGAAAAAAGTTGGGTACAGCTTCCATTCACATAAGTTTTCATAAATTTTTGGGCTATAGTTCGGGTCCCCCAACGCGCATGCATACACCAAATTTGGTGTCATATGATTGCGTTTTGTTTATAAACAAGGCCTTTGTTTGTTTCCGGCAAAGTTTGATTCCCGCGCTGGAATGTAGCCGGCATGTCGCCGCCGGCATGTCAGTGGCATGCCAGCGGCCAAATTTAGACTTAGCATGCTGCCTGCAAACCTATGTACGTGTTTGGAAGGACAATTCAAACACAAAATGTCGGAATGTCGATATATCCTTCTGCAATTTTTCCGGGACTCCGCCCCGGACCCCGGAAAAACGATATCCCCTTTGCTTTCCGCCCCAAAAACGATATCCAGCTTGACCCGGTGCCAGCTGTGCCGAGCCCTGAGCCATATCTAACTAATATATATAGTTGGCAGTCTATATTGAACAGAAGGAATACGTTTTGGTCAGCGAGCGTGATCGGCTTTGAAGGTTAGCTGTCCAAAGTGGCTAAAGTAAAGCATGATATAATATTTTCAAAAATTTCGAAAAGAAAATTCCCAAAATCTTGCGCAAGCATCATATCAATATTCAAAAAAACTTATTATGTCAGAAATGCAAACGGGTTTTTCATTACATGAGTGCACACCTTAGTGATAAGAAACTTAACTATTTCCCGATTAGTAATTCTGGCCTGGCCTTAGCCCCAAGGATAAGGCTAACCTGCTAGCTCAAGAATTCGTAAGGATCTTTGGTCATAATTCATTTGTAGAGTTGAAACCTTCTCCTCGGTATTCGGAAATGGACAAATCAGTACGGTTTTTTAGAAAAAAATTATTCGAACCCTCTCAAAATGTTCTAGCGTATTCTCCGTAAGCTCTGGTAAAGTACTCCCCCTTTTTTGCTGTGCCTTGGAATATTTATTTATCCTACACGAGAGGGAACGTACCTCAAAGGTGGAAGCACTTCCCTGTCAATTCTATTTCCAAAAACCACCGTATAATGACGCAAAAAATTATCGACCTTTGAGCATACATCCATTTTTGCACGAACATTTGAAGAAAAAGTTATTAGCCATCTCGAACAACACTCCCTCATCCCTTCCAGCCAGCTATAAGGATCACTCCCTCATCCCTTCCAGCCAGCTATAAGGATTTCTTGAGACCGCTATGTTAACGGTCATGAATGACTCAACCTTAGAAGCTGACAAGCGTCAACAAACAGATTTCGCATTCGCTGACGAAGCATTTGATAAGGTCCCTCTTTCAAACTGTTGTACAAACTCAAATTGTAGAAGTTCAGGGTTTGACGTGCAAATGGACCGCAAAACTTTTTGACCAATCATATTTCCAAGTTCGCGTTTGGGGTGACTACTCAAAAATCACTCTATTTCCAGTGGAGTGCCTCAGGGTGGAGTCTTATCCCCCTTTCTTATTTATTTTTTATTTTTTTATTTTTATTTTACAATACACTCAATAGGTGTGTCAGAAACAAAAGAAAAGTGGAATGGACAGAAGACATAACACTGAACGAACATGATTGCCTAATGGGATAAATTGTGAGGTAAACAAGGCCCCAGATCAACGGCTATTAAGCTCTCCACATAAAGAATAAACAGCAGGCAAGGCTGGATAAAGACTAGACTTCAGCATCTTGCTGTCTCAAAGATAGCTGACACGCCCGATTTGGTGTCAGCGAGCCTACGGGCGGAGGCTAGCTGACTGGGCCCGAGAAGTAATAGGCTGGGAGAAGGCAAGATATGGTTGAGGTACTAGGCATGAAGATAATAATTGATAATGATGACTTTTGAAAAGACCTGAGGTAAGGCAAGGGGCGGTGAGGTGAAGATACAGTTTCCTTGATATATGGCAAGCTGATAAAACTAATCATGGTAAAGCACTGCAGCAACAAAGGCACTCTCTGGAACATCAATGGGGGAAAAGAAGTAGACGGCAGGAATAACAGGCAGAAACACGGCACATCCGAACCCAAGCGATGCATCAGTCAAGAAAACGACCATAGGACTCCTGCGAAAGCCAAGCTCTGAAGAGGGAATGGAAGCCATGGCGGACATAACAGCAACTGATTGACAACTATAAGGCTGAGGGACATCAGGTTGGAAGCAGTCATCTGAACATCAGATATTTTTAGAATCTGAAGTACATCAACATTTTGTCTTCTACGAAAGATGGCAGAGTTTTCTCTTGAAGTTATTTCATCTGGTAAGGATGATAACCATCTTGAAGTGCGACAAACAAATGAGTTGAACGTGATCGAAAGTTTTTTTGTGCCTAATTTGCGATAATATAGATTAAACTTATCTACTCGTTGACTACATGGTCTAAACACCCAGTACTTACTGGCCCGGAGTCTGGTCTCCAAACGCAGTAAGCGAAATCCAAAAACCAGATCATTTATGATACGCCTGTACTTTAGAATATGAAGCTAAAGAAAAGTGAGTCGTGATCGATACGATGGTAGACTCTGGGGATGATTTGAATCGGGGTAACATCTATAGAAGAGGATTCTCGTGAAAGTTTTCTGAATTTTTTCAAGTTTTTCAATATTCCTTTTCAAAAAAGTGCTCCATACCGGAGATGGTACTCAAGATGTGGCAGTACGTAGCTTTTGTATAAGGTTAGAAAGATCTTTGGATCATTACCATGTGTATTACGGAAGATTGTAAAAAGAGCTGAGGAAGATTTTTTTGACAATCAAGTCAATATGGGCGGAAAAATTGAGTGTGTTACTGATAATCACGCCAAGGTTTCGTACGAGGTTAGAGGACTCAAGATCAACACCATCATAGTTGTAAGTGTGGAAAGAAGATTCACCTAATTGCATCACAGTAGTCTTGGAAGGGTTTACAGGGATATTCCAATCTTTAGACCATGATATCATTCTTTGAATAGAAGATGAGAGTGCATCAAAAGCAGCATGTTTTTGACTAAGGTCACAGCAGTAATATACTTTGATATCATCCGCAAACATTTGTACTTTGATGTCAGGATGGGTTTTCAAAAGAGTAGGGAGTTTGGCACGTCAACCAGGAATAGTAGAGGAGAAAGAACGCCTCCCTGAGGGACACCGCTAGTACAACAGTACCGATCAGAGTACACTGTCCCCACACGAACTGTCATACCTCTTTCACTAAGATAGGATTTTAACCAAGAAAGAAGAGGCCCTCTGATGCCGTATTTCTCAAGTTTGAAAAGGAGTTTACTGTGGTCTACCTTGTTAAATGTTGTGTTTGCCATGGCGTGTGTAGGAAGACGATTAAAGACCGAGTTCTTTACTTGACGACAAGGAACTAAGAATAATCTGTACTTACTAAGGAATGCCTATATATAGTGCACACAACTATATCACATATCATAAACAACAGATCAACATATTCCTTCATTCTTCTCGAGCATTGGTTTCTTGTGCGGCTGCACAACACCTCCCCTTCTAAGTGAAGCGGTGGGTCCCCGCGCTGGGAATTGAGTTGACACTTCATCTTCTTAGGTTGCACTTCATGTTTCTCATAAGCCAAGTACAGTGGACCTGGAGCGATATAAACTTCGTAATCAGTGAACATCTCACCAAAGGAGCAGTCATCCAACGTTGAACTTGATATATCGCGACAGTGCATGGAAAACTTTTGCACCGCCTCGGCTAACGTCTCCTCCATTTTCGGCTTGGATACTAGGCACTGGAAGTTGTCGACTCTTTCGGCCTGTTCATTGAACTGCTGATGGCGAGTAAGTCGAACTTGTCTGGCTTTTCCAGAATCGCGGATTTCGGCTGTCATGAATTGAGTAATATTATAAGAAGCAGGTACCTCGACACTTCCAAATTGACTGGATTTTGAACGGGTTTTGCCGAATATCTTGCTCTCATCCTCTTTTTCGAGCACAAAGGCAGCAGTTGCTTTCGTGCCGTCTTCTGTTTTGGGTTGAAACACTTCTGCGAATTGTGTTGCCAGGTGAGTTTGCTTCTTGTCAAGTGTATCGTTCGTAGCGGTCATTGCCTTCAAATTATGACAGCCGATATCACTGTGAAAGGCACAGTCGCTCTGGTTCCAATGCACTTCAAATAGAGCTGGTCCATCAAGAACATTTGTGGTACCATTCAAGGCGATGCCATTTAGCGCATGCTCACATGTGCCGTGTCCATGGCATGTAATGCTGATCCCACTAGCAGCAGTCGAATTATGTTTCGGGTTCTTTAGCTTGTGTCGGCCAGTCTTGATCCATGTGTCGCGATCTTCAGCTACACAGTCAAGTCGTAACTTGATACTTGTGTTGTTGGTTTTCACATTGCACGACTTCGTTTCTTTAGGCGGTGAGATGACGACAGGATGGACGTCCTTGGCTTCATCGACAAATAGTTTGCGTAGACACTTCTCTAGATGTCCACGCTTCTTGCAGTAGTTGCATTCAGTGATCGGCTTCTCGCACTTCCTGGTCCCATGGGTCTTCGCTCCGCAGTTCATACAAAGATGTGTTCTGGGTTTGTGACCAATGAATGGCTTCGCTTCTCGTCTCGCTGCATCGCGTTGACTTGCGGGTTCTCATTCATCTGATTCACGCTGACCTGAGGTACCTTGGCTTTGTCGATCTTCTGTAAGTGATTCTGCAGTTCCAAGTAGTCTTTGTACTCGTCGTTGAATTCTTGCTTCGTCAGTTCAGCCATGGGTTCTCGACAAGACTTCCACAATTCCATGATTTGCTTCATTAGAAAGTGGATCGTGTCCGTGTTCGGGCTCGGGTTCGGGTTCTGATCGAATTCTGGTAGGCGAGTAGCGAATGCATTCATCACCTAATCCTCGCTGGATCCTTGTTCCTTCTTTACTTCTTTCCGCAGCTCCATGATTTGCAGCATCAGAAGGTGGGTTGGGTCCATGTTGGGGGTCGGGTTCGGGCTTGGGTTCGGGTTCTGATCGCCAGTTGTTGTGTTTGCCATGGCGTGTGTAGGAAGACGATCAAAGACCGAGTTCTTTACTTGACGACAAGGAACTAAGAATAATCTGTACTTACTAAGGAATGCCTATATATAGTGCACACAACTATATCACATATCATAAACAACAGATCAACATATTCCTTCATTCTTCTCGAGCATTGGTTTCTTGTGCGGCTGCACAACAAACCAATGCTCGAGAAGACAACAACTACCGTTAAATGCTTTAGATAGATCAAAGTAAATTAGTCTACAGCTTGACCTTTATTGAGAGCTGTAGTCCAGTCAAAAAGGGAATCGGTAAGTAAGGTTGTGGTAGAGCATCCGGGAAGAAATCCATGTTGTTCAGGTGGAAGAACATGGTTTCTATCCAACCAATCAAAGAGCTTTTTACAGATGACCCTTTCAAGAACTTTGCCAGCGGAAGGCATGATACTAATAAGGCGAAAATTTGACATTGCTAGGTTCTTTTTGGGGAATGCAGTGACAAGAGCTTCTTTCCAGATTTGAGGCACAACTCCCTTTGAGAGCGACATGTTAAAAATATATGAAAGTGGTTTGCAAAGTGTTTGTGCACAGTTCTTAAAGATGATCTGAGGAATACCGTCGAATGTGGGAGTTGTGTTGGGCTTCAGACTCTTCACTGTACTGAACACTGTATCAGAATTGACGCGTAAATCATCTAAAGATTCAGAGATGCGAGCCATTGCCCAAGGCATGCTCATTGCGCAGTTGTCATCATCAGCCTTTTCAAATACATTGGGAAAAAATCGTCTCAACGCATGCGCCCTCCCCTGGTCGTCCCCATAGAGGTACCAGATTCGTCAATTAGGGTAGGAAGTCTCATATTGCCTTTTGCTCTACATTTGAAATACCTATACAACTCTTTGGTTCCTTTTTTTGCAAGCAGATGTTTATGGTTTCGTAAAAAATTTTTTTCAAATGAAGATTCAAGTCAGAACAAGTTTTTTTGTTTAAGTTATGATTTAGTGGATTTGGGAGTGATGAAAATAGCCGCACCTTTTGTTCAATCAAGTTGATGTGATTGGGATAAGTGAGAGAAGGAACTTTTTTGAATTTAAGAGGTACGATATTGGCAAGCACATTGTATAAGGCCGCACAGAATTGACGATAAAGATCGTCAATAGACGAGAATCCTGAAAGAATGTTTGGCCAATCAAGGTGAAGAAGAGCTTTATTCAATTTTGAACAATCAGTTTTGAAAAAATCAGGAAGTGGCAAAAATAAAGACTCGGAGAACTGGAAATTGACGTGGAAAGCAATAACATTATGATCTGAAGAACCGAAAGGCGGTAGATCAATGGCAGAATCATATCTGGTTGGAAGAGTTACATTTTGCTTAAAGTTGAGGCTGCGGAAGAAAGCGAGGAAACGCCTATCTTGTGGGTTCCTACTAGGAGAGCTCACATCAGAATTGAAATCTCCAAGAACTATGGTGTCAACGGGAAAGGAACACAACTCTTTAATAGTAGTGATTAAAGCATCATCATCTGCTGCTGTTGAGGAAGGTGGTCTATAGACAATTATAAATCTCTTAAGCGCAGGCGAAACGGTACAGTATAGATCCAAACAGAGAACGTCTGATTTGAGTTTGCGGCCAAGTTTTAGGCGTTGGACTGCAAAATCATCCTAACAAAGCAGCAGACTCCACCACCTCTATTTCCTATTCGATCACACCGATGTATAGAGTAAGGCAAAGTTCGGAATCAGAAATTTTAGGTTGTAACCTAGCTTCAGTAATGCAAAGAATATCGGGGGAATGTATATGTAAAAAGGCGTGAAGGAAATGCATTTTGTTTACTACGCTACGTGAATAAAGTAAAAAGCAAGCAAGGTAATTCTTGAATCCTGGGCTGCCTACACGTTTCCCTGGATGGGACGTTTCGGCAGGTCTGAAATATGCTTGAGCTCTCCCCGGTAAATTACCCACTTTTACTGCCCTTCCCCTATTCCTCTCGCGCGCCTCCCTACGCAACTCCGAATCGTGTTCCCCTTTCACTAGGAGTCATGCTCCTCCTTATGAAGATGTGTGACAGAGGGGAATGACGCAATAGATATGAGCTTGACAGGGCTTGCGCCCAGTAGAAGCGCGATGGAAAAACAATTTTTACGAGTCGTGGCCGATCGTCCCTGGGTCTATCCATACGGTAGACCTCGGTGGGCCACACGTCGATTTGCAGGGTTTCCAGAACCTGTGCAACCCCTTCCTCAAGGTGACGCTTCCTTTCCAACAGTGAGACTCCATTAGGAGCCTCAGGGAGGCCTGCGAGAACTATACTCCTTTCCCGCTTCTCAGTCTCAGGATCTTTGGGAAGCTTCTTCTTCAATGTTAGTACATGTCTTTCCACGAGCGGATCAGTATTTTTCTCAAAAATAGTTTGTATGATTTCGCTCACGGAAAGATCATTATACTGCTCCTCATCATTTCCACTCGACCCTGTACTTTGATTCTGCGAAGAAGCTGGAGCCTTAGAACTACTTCTAAGGCTACGGGATGAGGTGGATTGTCAGGGATTTTTTGCGCGGGCCGGTATTATAATTTTGAATCGATGACCTAGTTAGATTTAACCCAAATGATCGAGATGAGAACGGAAGTAATCGATTCTTACAAGAATTGTTGTGAAAGGACTCCGCACCACAAGGGAGGCGTAAGCAATACTAGCAAAGAAATATTGAGGGAAGTATGAAAAGCAGTTGCTAATAATGGCAGACTAAAAAAACGGTAAAGCAAGGAAGGAGTGGAACACTGATTCGAATAGGGTAGAAAAAAGAACGGAAGTAATCGGTAGTCGCACAGGAATTGTTTGGGACTCAGCAACACAAGGCAGGAGTAAGCACACTAGCGAAGAAATGATAAACGATATTGAAGGATGAATGACGAGCGGTTGCCAATGAATGGTCGAATGGCAACGTAATCAAAAAAGCGGCAAAGCAATGAAGGAGTGGAACACTGATTTGAAGAGAGTAGCATTTTTAACAAGAACGTTAGAGATGGCGAGCAGAAACAGAGGATAGAGAGAGAGGATAGAAAAGCAACCGCTCAAAACGACGGCACGATTGACCACTGACGGCACGATTGACCACTGACGGCACGACTGACCACTGACGGCACGATTGACCACTGACGGCACGATTGACCACTGACGGCACGATTGACCACTGAGATTGACCACTGACCACGACTGACCACTGACGGCACGATTATTTACATCTTTACTTACCTGAACTTATTAAACATGTATGCGGATGATATAATAATTTACAAGGACATCCATGGCGCAACCGACGTTAAAGCAATACAATCGTGTATTGACATGGTGTGCCGGTGGTGTAAAAATCATGAGCTTCCCTTAGCTCCAGTGAAAAACAATTGTATGCCTTTAGGAGAACAGTGGGTATGATTTGACTCAAAAAAGGCGTCGAGTCGTACGGTGGGTCCTTCACGACGGGCAAGTTACAACTTGAAGCGGGCTTTTCCAACCTGTCACGGTCATAAACGACTTTCTTCCTTTTTGCGACACTGTGGCAGACTTCTTTCACAGCTTTCGACCCTATCTTAACTCGAAGGAGGCGATCGGAGCCACTGCAGCAGGATGGTGCTACTAAGACATCGAGCATATTAACATAAGCTCTACCTTCGGTTGATGAGAATGTGGTGGATCATCGCGTGAGTCGTTCCGTTGATCGATCTTCATGTCCATTGGCAAACTTCTTTCTTCTTGAAAAAGGAATTTCCATTAAAAAACTCGTGCGGCGGGGAAAAGCCAGCGAAACGGTTGCCGTTCGTTCCGCAGCCCATATCCAAACTTCTAATCCTGTATTCCTCTTCTAGTAGCATCCCGATCTTCGCGTTGAAGTCGCCCGCAACGAGCTTGTAAAAGGACTTCTCGCTGCGGGCGACCTGCTCCACGTCTTTGAAGGAAGCATATAGCTTTGAATCGTCAGCTGCTGATGTTGGTGACTAGTAGTTGATGATGATGATTGTCTTCTGACGTAGAGGTCGTACGAGGTGATGGGATCTCATTTGAATCAACTGATGGACGGTAGGAGGATGGACGACAAAGCCAACGTCTCCAATGTTTCTTGATGAAACTTTCTTACCACGAGTTATGAGGGTCTCATCACTCATCTGTCGCCGTCGTCCTTCCTGACTTCGTAACCTGCAGAGTAATGACGTAGTACTCAGTGTGCTCCGAAGCGTAGGGAAGAGCATGGAAGGCGGCGTTTGTGGAGACTGTCCCGGTGTTGTAGGTGCACATGGGGCTCTCTCCATGGCGTGTCGTCCAGGCCATCATTTTTGTCCATCTCAGAAGGCGCCCTGAGGACCCTGATAATGTTTATGTTACCACCCGGCGCCGTAGGCGGGATCCTATGTACGGGTTTCTTTATTTTCTTCTAACAGGCGGAGTAATCATAAATTTTTCCCTACAAGAGCAGTATTAGGCCTACTCCTGATTTCCACAGGGCAATCGCTGACCCGGGTGTGGAGCGGGGAGGAACGCCTAGCGACCAGGAAAACCAGACGGCGGTGGATCTGGCCTGGCCGGCTCTTTGCTAGGCATCCGGCCGAAACCGGGAAGCTCGAACTCCTTCACAGCTTGGGAGGCCCTAACAGAGTATACACTCGGCTGCGCATCGCAGTTCGACACCCAGTGTCACCCCCACGCCACGTTGAGGCGGCCGACCACTGTGGGAGTATGCAATACTAGTGAAGGAAAATTGCACATACAGTGTGCAAGACACTTCGCCACACTTCCTGTAGCGCCAAAAGCGACCAGCCAGTCAAGCACAAGCTTTAAAGGCAGTTCTCACCAAAATCGAGGTTGAGCGGGTCTCCACATAATCTACTAGAAGCCCTCCTAATAGGCCATTGCAACTCGATTTGCCTCCCCCTCCCGCTCCGAGAAAAATGAGCTCAAAGTGGTACGCGGAGAGCGATTTGGTACGCGCGGGCGATTTCTACGGTCTCCCTCCTTACGCGTTTTAACATGCCCCTCCACTTCGCGTCCGCCTCCATAGTGTTGCTGCCACTGTGGCGAAGGTTAGAGTCGGAAGGCACAACTCGTCCACTTTGCTTCCGCGGGGGCTGCAGAAAACGGGGTTTTTGAGAGTTTTGTGTGGTTTTAACCCCCTACAGTGTTAGACAGGGTCCGATAGGCTTCGTGATATGCGAAAATCTCAGCAGCGAATTTTTGGTGAGACACTGTTTTTAAAGACAGGTTATTATATGATGGACTTGCTGCATCGTGTCTTGGCTTGCCCCGCGTTTTGAAAGCAAAGCCATGATTAACAAACTGCTTTTTAACGCGTAGAAAAAAGCATATGACACTAAATTTGGATTGTAGGCATAGAATATTATTTAGTGAAGAATTGTGTAAAAAGTTTCAAGAACTTATGCGAAGCCACCACACGATCTAAGATCGCATGAGCACATACTTTTGCAAGTTCACATATGTCTCAGATTGATCATGGGCGAGTTCCCGGTCAAAAATCTGTCCCTGAGCATGAGGACATTTTCATATCACTGCCTTTCCTTTGTTTTTGTTTTAATTTCCTCCTATATCGCCTTGTTGGATACCGCGCTCCAACGCCAAACTCTTGGGCATGCGTAGTATTCAGCTCCACTTTAAATTTTCATTCTTATTTCATGTTTTTCCTTTCGACCTAATGACACTTTATTATTTTTTTTTCTCTAGATAGGTTTCCGATAAGTGTTGAAGGGGACTTCGTAAAAGTTTTTGGAATTTAGAGAGACTTCGCTTTTAGAAACCCTAGAAACAGTCTCGTGTCGGGTCCTGAGTGTAAATTGTCACGCCTTTTCCGCGCGCAATCTTGGCGCTAAAGCGTAGCTCAAAAACAATGAGAATCAAAACGCTGGAATGAGTTCAAATAGATTGTAATACGTGTCATTAATGTTGTGGATCTTTTTTTACCAAATTCTGCTCATGTCCGTCAGCGCTATAGCATATCCTCCACTTCAGCGTTAAAGGCAGTGGATCGGCAAAATCCAACAACTTAGATTTTAACGCGGTAGGTTCCTTATCGCTCAAGTATGAAGACAGTGCAATCCCGCTTGCACAGCATGCTTTCCCTGCCGAGAAAATCGCTCTTAAACTTACACGAGCAGGTCAATCGTACACGCATCTGGACGAGTTGGCAGTTTCCTTCTCACCACTGAAGGCTGCCCCGTCGCAATGCTATAACCATTGGGTCCTACAACGATCTGG
This sequence comes from Cylicocyclus nassatus, assembly GCA_958299035.1. Taxonomy (NCBI): domain Eukaryota; kingdom Metazoa; phylum Nematoda; class Chromadorea; order Rhabditida; family Strongylidae; genus Cylicocyclus; species Cylicocyclus nassatus. The sequence goes on from CATQJL010000316.1 coordinate 68,239,549, forward strand.
CGTCATCGGCCTCGCTCTACTCGTCCAATCTCAAAGGGAACGCTAAAAACGCTTATTTTCGCCATTTTCAAGAATTCCAAAATGAATTTTGGAATTGGAATGGATCAGAATTTGACTAGGTTGAGATTTGCCAAGCCACTGCCTTTGAACAATAGCTCTCGTTGATACGTGCGTTTTGATGCACGTATCAACGAGAGCCATTATTGTTTTTATTTATCTCTTGCCTCAGATAAACAATTATGAATGACTCTTTGTTTAAAATATGGAAATTACTTTCGCATCTAGATCATTGTTTTGGAGCTTCAAAAGACCAATTTATACAAATTATTTTTCTTGAAAAGTCAGCTACAGTCGAGTAGATTTTCCGCTTAATATAGTGTGCTTGCACAGGAGGTGAAATGCGCTAAAATTTGCGCGTGAGGAATTACTAGCTTTGACTGTGACGCCGGTCAATTGCGCGCGCAAAATCTCGGCAGTGCTGGCGCAGTTACCTGTTCAGGCGCAAATTTTACTGCATTTCATAAACTGTGCAAGCACACTATATTAAGCGGAAAATCTACTCGACTGTATATATTAGTCAGTTAGTCTCATATTCGCCAGATTGTGGTAAAGTGGAAAATTTTACTTTTTCTGTTTCCCGGCCAGTAGAAGGATTGTATTCAGCAATATTTTTACTATACATGTCGAAACTATATCACGTTGCCCGTGTTGATATATGTATGAATAATCTTCAAAAAACATGATTCTCAGCGAGAAAACATCAAATAATGCACTTTTTTGCTAATGATTTACGACGGCAAAGTCCAAAAACTCCATAGAATCCTGTCCAATCAAATATTGTAAGAAAAGCTAATGGAACACATATTAAATCACATCACATTGAGAAGAAAATGCACATGCTTAGGTTTGTCGAAGCAGCAATTCCTCTTCGACACTCAGTTTTGTAAAAATTTGAGAAAATATTTGTATATAATTCAAGCCACTGGCATCGAAACCTCGTTATTGCAGTTGTAAAACTGTCATAGTTACGCATATATATAGCTTCTATACCTTCTATCTATCAAACCTGCCTCACCACTTTAACCATAGATGCAGAAAATTCCCACTTTGTAATAGCTTGAATGTTATTGATAACTGAGACGAACCAGAAATCCCCGCAGTTTGTGCACGTTAAGATGTGAGAAACTTTTTGACTTTAAGCGACCAAAGTTTACTGTAATTGCAAGAGATAAATGTAAGTTGCTTCTTTTTGGTCTTTTATCAAACGGACTTGATCGTATTCAGCGCGAAAAATGGCGCTTTTGAGGATAAGTAAGAAGTAGCTGCGCGACTGATTTTTGCAGAGGTACTTAATCATCTCTTCTGAGGAAATATTCAGATGAAGGCCTTTTTTTTCCTAACTATTCGTATAACTGAATTGATGGACTTTCTCGAATATTCAACTACTCAAATATTGGAACAGTCAAATAACACAATGAATTTTTCAAATCGAAATATACAGGGTGTCCCAAAAAAATGTTAACACTGTTTGATCGCTAATAACTCCCTTGCTTTCAAGTCTTTCGCCGAGCTTTAGGTTCCGTTTTGTAGAGCGAGGATAAACTTAGATTTACAGTATCGAGCAAATCATCTAACTTTCCTCGTTACTGTAGAATTACGGTAGGAAATTTGACAAGGATTTTAGGCCATTAAAGCCCATTTTCTGCTTCGAGACAGAGGCAAACAAGCTAAAATCTCTTTTACTATGGTAATGAAAGCCGCTGATTTCGATGAAATTTTCACTTCATTATGATACTTCTTTTCAAAGTTATCCTAGGTAAAGTGTAATAACTGACTTCCCAGCATGTGTCAAAACTGTGATTACACCGTCAAAAAAGCTGAAAACACTCGTAAAAAGTTGTGTAGTAAAATCAGGGTGCGCGAAAACACTATTACACGATTTTTCAGATTTTTTGAATAAAATTTTGTCAGAGGGCTTATTTCATTACGGTTTCACATGCTTGAATTTCCTACCGTAATTCTACGTTAACGAGGAGCGTTGGATTATTCGCTCGATACTGAAAATTTAAGTTCATCTTCGCTCTACAAAACGGTACCTAAAGCTCGGCGAAAGACTTGAAAGCAAGGAAGTTATTGACGATCAAACAGTGTTAACATTTTTTGGGACACTCTGTATAAACATCTGGATGGCTTTTTCATGACAATGAATAATTGAGTATTCAGACAAGCCATTTTTTCAGCTGGCATGTTAAACGAAAATTAGAATCATTGTGTCTTTCATATATTCGATGGGATTAATCGAGAATTCGAATTTTTCGAATGGTTTGCTCGAACGCGAGTATTCGACCTCAACAGTAGGCTCTATCCTTCGATTCGGTTATATCGCTGACATGCGCTGCAGTCGAATATTATGTGCGAAGGTGCCCGTTTAAGATGTCCGTGCGGCTTCTTTTCTTTCGCGTGTTCTAGCAGAGAAGTGAGATAAAGACTGCAGAAAATGAAAGAAACCTCAGAACATGTAAATATCTTCCCAACATGTTACATTACGCCACACGATTTATAAAAATATGGAAGTGACTTGCTTTTGGATTTGAATATTTGAATTAATGGAAAATTTTATCTTGTCTAGTTATATTAATGCTTATCCAGCAAAAAGCAGCGCCGGTGCATATGCAGGCTGCCAAGGAACGACATACACGCAGAACAGACATTTTTTGATCGAAAAGTCAAATTTTGTGTTTTCGGCTCTTTCCCCTACAGCCATAAGAAGATTTGACATAATAAGAAGTAAAGAATATGGCGTATTTTCTTGCTCTAGCAGTGCATTAACACTTCCTCAAAGCGAGTTCATTCGGACATAAACTCGACCCTGCGAGGAATGCTGAAACAGAATGTGAAGAAATAAGGGGGTGGTCGAGTTTTCCACCACTTTGAGTAGTTTTTCTGTTTCTTAGTGTTTCATCCCGCCACCTGCCGAATGTCTCAAGGAATGGTTAATGTTTCACTGATTTGTTCAGCTTGCACAAAATTAATATATCTTCATTTGACCGACGTTTCGGCTATATCGCCTTCTTAGGGGTCTGAAAAAGTCGTGACTATGTAAACTATCCAGTTAGCAACTTCGTCACGATGAAGCAAATTGATCGTGACGAAGTTGCTAACTGGATAGATTACATGGTCACGACTTTTTCAGACCCCGAAGAAGGCGATGTGGCCGAAACGTCGGTCAAATAAAAAAATATGCCAATCTTGTGCAAGCTGAACAAATCAGTGAAAGATATATACACTTATATGATGCCGAGATTAATTGATAGTCGATCATAATTTTGAATGGTTAATGTTTTGTCGGGAGTTCATCTTCTACGCGTCCCTCGACTGGTCGGTCATTTTGACCGCTCTTCCCCACCCTACCGGACGTCGAACCCCTTGATCCAGGAAGCCCCGGAACAGCAGGATCAAGTATGTTTCTTCCCAACAACGACTGTATACCATCGAAGCATTCGACGTGAGACGACTGTCAACCGAAGTCCTAATACAAAGACTGCAAGAAGCCTTGAAGAGAACACGACTCTAATTGGCCCTAACGAGATGGAGAGACGAATTTTAGAAGAAGCCTGGCATTTGCAACTGACAAAGAGTAAGATTACTCACGTTAGAATGGATCAGTTTGTTTGGGTGCCGCATATTGTAATAATATGAAAGGCAAATAAATCATAAATCATAATGTTTTGTCAACTTTATTGCTGGCTCGTTAACTCTTAAAATCGATTTTTTCAAGCTTTGATCTCTTTTTCACGGTTTAGCAATGCTTCCGAACGGCAATTGGGCAAATACATCAATGCAATCACCAATATTTCCTAAATCAAATCAAAGTATACTGCGATCCAGTGGCGTACCGAGGGGGGGGGGCGGGGGGGGGGGCGCGCGCCCCCCCCCCCGAGAATGGGTCGCGAAATTTTTGAAAGTTACTTATATGGGTTATAAAAATGTGTAAGTGACTTGTTTATTTTTGTAAATAATTAAAATAATTTTTAAAAATTTTTAAAAATTCAAATTAGCCTTGTAAAAAATTTTTTTTCGGGGGCGTGGCTGACGCCACGCCCCCTTTTTCCAAATTTTAGGGGTCGGGGACCCGAAAAAACTTTGGGAAGCATCCCCAAAAATTTTTCGGAGTGCGTGGCTAACGCCACGCACCTTCTTTAGAAAAAAATTTTTGTCGCGCCCCCCCCGAGCCGAAATCCTGGGTACGCCACTGCTGCGATCATATCGAAATTCCGTACAATAAACAGCCGCTGAGACGCATCCTTTACCAGTCCACTTTCGTTTCTTCGACGGTGTTGTGTTCTCAATCCATTTGAGAAGAAAACCTAATCTAGTCCTCCCAAAGGTGAAAAAGCTTATTAACATTGATGCTCTCTTATGGACCAAATTTTTTGTTTTGGAGCAAAGCAGTATTTGCGCAAGGACGACTCATGAGATGTTTAAAGTCAAGATCTAAGAAATTTCACAGACCTAACAATCAAAATTCCTTTGAAAATTCCGGTTTCTAAGTCACTCTCATAGTCTAATATATATAAGAAAAGTCGCTATATTTTTGCTGGTACTAGTACGCGCAAGATAAAATAAGGTTTGGGAAAGTAGCTAATTTTCTGGTTTTAATCACATTTCTTATTTCCTGAAAAACAGCGTTTGCAAAACCGAAAGTTTCTAGGTGCTTGCAGAAATAGATTGCTTATGCTCAAGCCAACAATGCTTCGCTTACAGCATTCCAATTCTTACTTTTAGCTACAAGAGAAATACAATATCTTTTTATGAAACACTCGCGCGGACAGTATAGGAGGAAACTTTGAGTGGCAAAATTCATTTTTAAAGGATTCAAGATTATATTTTTTTTAGCTTAATTAACGTAGAAATCATTATACGAATGTTTTAATGATACCTTGGAAGCTTTATCGAATGTTATATTTCTACAATTTTTTTGAATCTAATCTCCCGCTGTAGTATGAGGAACATGCAGTAGCAAAGTTATCATGCAATCATAATCAGTAGGTTTGATTAGTAAGAGTTACCAGATTTTTGTGAACTAATTAACGATTTTCTCAAATTACATTACTTATCATACGATAAATAAAAGGCATGATTGCAGAATGCGAGTACTAATCTTTTTATTTGTTTTCCCATCTTGCTACTGTTCCGTACCCAGGCGGGCACAGGCAGTTGGAGTAAAGGGGAACTTCTTTGTAACGGGGAACCCGCTGCTGGAACATTTGTTATGTTGCAACTGTACGAAAGAAAATTTTGTGAGTTGAACTGCAAGGTTGAGCTCAGTTCTAGTTATAATTTCAGTTTGGGACTCGCCCTGGCCTACTGCCGTAACAGACGAAAATGGGTTATTCCAAGTTTTAGGCACTGATACAGAGATGACCCAAATTGATCCGCAACTCCGCATTTGGACTATGTGCAGCCGTCGGAGGGTACTGTTTGTTTCTTCTTTGCTGATGGAAGTTTACATTACCGAAAGAATGTCGAATCATGAGATTTATAAAATCACACGGTTGATATTCAGGGTTCGCCTTATAGTTCCAAGAAGGTCTGCATAAACATTCCACCAAAGTATATAAACAGAGGAAAATCACACTGGCAATTGAAGCAATACTGGCAAGTCAATATTGAGCTCGATAAGGACGACAACTTATGTCCCCTACTTGCCGATTTTTCTGATGAATAAAGACTGTCGGCCGCAAATTTGATTTGTATGGGACACGGCTAACGGCACATGAACAAGTCTAAGATACACTTGTTAAATGAACTATAAGCCTTTTTTCTTCTTCTCATTCCTTCAAGCTACTAGTGAACCACGCGCCCTTGTGTGCTGTATGCCAAGGAGCGCATCGTATTCTCGGTCATCACCTCAACTGATGCACCTAAGCAGTGAACTCTCTCCCAGCTTTTGATCAAAACCAATGCAAACAAATCACCCCAAATGCTTTTATGGCCAGTCCAAAATTATTCCCCTCTTGAATGCCCTCCTCAGGAGATGCCCCTAGTTCACACCGCTCTTACACTCTTTTCTCCCAATTTTATACTTCCCAGTCCCCTTGATAGTGCCCATATCTTCTCCTGGGTTTCCTAGCCCAAGCATTTGAACTTCCTCCTCCAGAATTTTTACAAATGAGAGCTCTAAGATCCACGGCACCTTATTCTCTCGGCCAGTGCTACTGTAGCCGGTTCTTGCGGAAGTACTAAAAACATTCTTCGGAACTTTTTATGAGTCATATTTCCTCACTCCCCCCCCCCTCCTCTCCCCACTCAGACAATCACAGAAAGCGGTTTCGCTTCGAGCTGAAGGCTGGCAGCAGCCCGCTCGCTGCCAGTTCTTGCACGCTTCTCAGCGGGAAGCGACAGTGAGGCGATGAGGCCACCGCGCTTTTGGTAGGTTTTCGCGGTGGCTTTGTGGCTGCCGGCTCAGAGCCTGTGATTGTCTGAGCAGAATCGGTAGAGGACTATATATCGCCGAAAAGGGAGTGCCTGTGCGGACATCTGCAAGATTACGCCCTCTTGCATGCTTGAGGGGTGCGCATTTGTAGCAGTTGCCGCGAAGCGTCTCCGCTTTTGGTGCGATATATTCATGCCTTCGATAGTCTAGAGACAGTGGCGTCAAAAGTGAAGGTCTGCTCTTTTTGCTGTCTGCTTTTTTTCTTTACAAAAGCAGACTTAGGTCAACACTTACTCTATTCGGGGTGGTCGCTAGCGGTGTGGAGCGGGAACCTCTTACCGATCAGGAAGCCAGACGGCGGGGATTTGTTCTGGAACGCTCTTGCCTCGACGGCCGAGACTGGATATGCCGAATTTCTTCGAAGTTTGGGAGTGGACAGAGTATACAGTCGAGTAGATTCAGCGGTAAATATAGTGTGCTTGCACAGAAGGTGAAATGCGGTAAAACTGGCGCGTGAAGAAATAGTTTCGACTGTGTCGCCGGCCAATTGCGCGCGCAAGATACCCGCGCCACTGACGTGGCTACTTGTTCACGCGCAAATTTTACCGCATTTCACCTTCTGTGCAAGCACACTATATTTACCGCTAAATCTACTCGACTGTACACTCGGCTGCAGTCTGCCACGACACGTTGAGACAATGGTGGTGGGTTGAAGCGTTAGATCGAAGACACTTCGTGAAGACCTGTAAAACTACAATACCAACATATTGCAAAGTGGTGATGCTGTCGTATAAAAGTGCATCGAAAGGCAGATTGCGTCTGCTGTGCTCAGAACGCATGCCAAAGAATGAAATAAGGGGCAACTTTGGTGATGTGAGCGCTCCAAGTCCATTATGCGCAAGTGTGGCAAATTTGTAAACTCGCATATCTATTCCCAAAACTGTTTTCGGCGCCGCGGTGGTACTAAATGATCGTTGAATATCTTGCTAGAGTTATATTTTGCTGGTAACCAGTAATATAAGCACCATGGAAACTTAAAGCTCATGAGCTCCTGTGGTATTCGGAACCGAATTTGCCGGCTTTTACAGATGTGCTTATTGCAATTGGAGGGGCAAACATTAAGCGACAAGCGTGCAAGATCCAAGCAATGTAAAACCTCTTACTTGCAAGTGCGCTTTTTTATGGCGTGAGGTTATGTAAAGGTCATGTACATGTCTGTCCCCCCCCCCCCTCCTCCTCACCCCTTCCACTAGACTGGCGCCAGGGCCTGGCGCTAGTGGGTTCTAGGGTTTTGAAAACGGAATCCCCCCTGAGTTTCGAAGATTTCATGAAGTCTTCCTTGACCCTTTCAACTTGGGAGAGGATGAAGTCATAAAAGAGTCACTGGTTCACTAGTCTGAAGGGAAAAACTTGGAATATGAGAAAATTGAAGATGGAGTATTACGCATGCTTTGTGCATGTATGCCCTTCTGAACCGCTTCGTCCTAGCGCTAATTACTCTGCCCGGGCGGCGCTAATTACTCCGCCTTTCTTATAATCCATTAGAGTTTCTAAATTTTTCTGAGCATTCCAAAGCAAGCGAGGCACACGAATAATGATAGAGACGAAGTTTGAATTATGAAGAAAAAGCTGGAAAAGTTGCATGTTTTTTCACTGGCCTTTCGCTATTTCTTCGCCCTTCCCACCTTTCAAAACATCATGAATCTGCACGTGTAAACTGAAGAATTCACCTAAGCCGCTCACGTACAACATTTTTGAAAATCTTGTTTCATTCTTCACGAGAATGCCTTTGCAGTCCAAGTCAGACGTCTCTACCGACACATAGCCCTCGCCTACCCAAGCGCCGCGGCAGCGCCGACCAATCAGAGGCGCGCAGTAATTAGGTTGCTAGTGCTAGCGGTTCAGAAGGGCCGTCTCCCATGCACAAAAGAGTCATTGTAGCACGATATCTAACAAAGCGAGTGTGAAAAATTGAGGCAAAAAACAAGAGAGAGGCAACGATATGCAAATGCTTCCATGCTCAGGGATGAATTCTTGACCGCGAAATCCGTCCATATAAAACCGGAACTTATGTGAATTTACAAAAATATATGCCCAGACGATCTGAGATCGTCTGGTGGCCGTCTGAAAACGGAGTAATCTTGGAAAAAGTACTCCTTAACATTTTTTCGGAACTTTTTACATAATCATTTCTTGAATAATATTCTATGCCCACAGTCCAAATTTGGTATCATATGCTTGTCTCTACGCTGTGAACAAGCAATTTGTCAGTTTTGGCTTCGCTTTCAAATCGCACGTGCTTCTTGCAAGCCACTATAGAGCACTTCCGCATGGCAATACCTGTCCTTAAAAGTTTTGCTTGACTGAGTGGTCGCTTCTGGCGTTACAGGAAGTGTGTTGAATTGTCTTGCACACTGTATATGCAGTTCTCCTCCACATGCTTCATTAGTAATGCATTACACATTTTCCCGAGGCTCTGCCCAGGACCGCGCAAAAACGATATCCCCTTTGCTTTTCATCCCAAAAACAAAACCCAACCTGCTTCCACATGAAGCTTTAGCACCGAAGAAGTTTCGTGGGACATAAAATTGGACTTGTCCTTACGCCCTGCACCTCCGTTGATTTCCAAAAATCTAAGCCAGTTTGTTGCAAAATATAGTAAGATTGCAGGCTTACCGGAAAATTTGCTGCAAGCTTTCCACTATTTTGTGTACAATCGCTTGTAAACAATTTTAAAAACTGTTATAGCGAACTCAAGCGGCGAAATGCTGGATTGTGTTATTGAACTATGTGCTGCTAGTATTCACTCACAAAATCACTTACTGTGTAACTTTGACGGAACCAAAGTCTGTTTCAGAGCTAAATTAGCTATAATCTAAAAATGGGTGCGTGGCATAGTAGTAAAAGGCGCCGTTCATCAGATCGGACCAAAGTTCGAACCTCCTTCCTCTTGACCAGTCGGGACTTTCGGGTATGGCAAATAGGTATCAGGGTAGTCAGCAAAAGCATTGGCCTGCCAATGGGCTGGCCTGCGCAAGCCATTTAGAAGGCGCGGATGCTCAATTGCCCAAAAGTTGCGTTTGGCGCATGTACTTGGAGGAGTAGAAGAGGCCGAATCCCCCATCCTTTGAACTCAAAACTTCTGCTTGGGTCTTATGTCCTCTGTCTTTTTCTGTCACACTGCACCTCTGCAACTCGGTCTGCACAAACTCAGACTTTTCTGTTTGCAGCAAAAAAGAGGTTGATCTCCACTTGCGCATGCAGTGAGTGCAGCTTTTTTGTCGGAGAAAAAAGCTTCTGTCTGAATCCTTTAGAGTGTTCAGTGATACTACGAAGGTGCAAGCTGCAAGCTCAGCAGGCATGAATTTGATAGTTTGAGAAGACTGAGGATATGGAAACCTTTGAAAAATCATCAATTACCCTAATGTTGCTTCCTTTTCTACTCATGCAACTGCCCGTCTGCTCTGGCATGGTTTTTCATAAGACGAAGGACAAAACAACAACAACCTAAACTCAATCCATTAAATTCCATGCTAGAGTGACAGGCTTTCAAAATTTAAAAAGTTAGAACTGTTCGCTATGAACTTCACTTATTCAGAGAATAAGAAAAAATATAGCTTTCTTTGAATCCGCTTAGTTGATCAGATTCTTCACCGCCAACCTCTCTCTTTTGGACGATCGACTTCATTTTGATGTGTAGCTACCGTGTTTCTTGAGAGACTGGGAATGAAACATGATTTTTGAATTGCAGAACCAAGGTTCTCTGCAGCTAGGCAAATTATGATTGTTCTTGATGATCATAGCCCATCCACTCGCGATCAAGGTATGATTAGCCAAAAATGCGTAAAAACAAATAATAACACTGCGAGATCTATCCGGGCAAAAAACTTAGCGCGCATGAAGCATGTTACGATGTTAATGAATCCAAGGTCGACGGTAAGTTCACCATACATTGTGCTATGTACCTCTTTGCTCTTTGTTCTATAAATTCTCGTTTTTCTGCTATGAAATAGCGATATATTATAGATCTCAATGACAATAATAAGATTTTCTTCCTATCGCACCGAAGAAGCATTTCAAAATTTTCGACAAGCCAAATTCTTCAGATATTCGAATTTACCAGTGATATTACCTTTGCAAAAATTTTTTTCTCCACGCCAAGAACAATTTCAGGAAGCACTAGGAACTTCTTCTTCTATACTTTTGGAAGATCGACTTCATTTTGATGTGTAGCTACCGTGTTTCTTGAGAGACTGGGAATAAAACATGATTTTGAAAGTGTACTCTATCTGTTCAGAAGAGATCTTCAGACTTACATTTGAATTTACACCGACAAGAAAAATGAATTTTCGCGGAACTACTCGTGTATTTATTTGTACTCTCGTGCACACAAAATGTAGTAAAGAGAATCACTTTAGCGTCCTCTACAGATTTTTACAATTATGCAAACATTTCATCGCAATTGCTTGCCTAAGCCGCAGCACCTAATAGTCTGTCACACAGTTGTTTGCTCCACCCAGTTCGGGAGTTTGCGAGGTGTCATGCGACCAATTGGGCTTGCCCTATTTTGCCTCTCAGCTTTTAGCTACTTGGCTGTTGCGAACAGATTGGACGTAAGTTACTTATAAAACAAAAGAAACTTGTCTTTGACTTACTTCCAATAATGAGCGAAAGCCCTATCATGATCTACGGAGATAAAAATTGTCCGATTTTTCAGCTATTCTTTACTTTTTACTCCATGAAAAGGGGAAAATGCGCTACACGAGCAAATTTGAGGAACAGCTCAACTAAAGGTTCTTTAGTGGCTTTGTGTATTTGTTAAAATTTTGAATTTATGATCGCAATGATTATTGACCAGGAATACTCAAAAATCTTGTGGACCGGTAAAAACGCCGAATTGTTTATTCGAATTTGCATCGATGTTTTTTCATAAATTAAGGAATAAAAGCCACCACATTTACCTGAAGGAATGCAGTAGGTCTTAATCTGAAATTTTCTGCTTACTTAGCCGTACATCAAAACTTTTCAGAAGAATTCTGGGGTTTTTAATTGGTGATAATCGATTTCGTTTGTAAAAATCAGTTTCTACCCATTTTTTAGAAGTGTCAATAGATTCGACCAATAAGAGAAATCATCAGATCTATGTATGAGCACTACAATGGGACTTTCTTAGAAAAGTAGGCTGCAAAATTATAGTTAATTCTATGAGAACAGTAAATTTGGAATAATACGTCGCCAACTTTGATAGTCCATTCAAGTGCATTTATCGTTCTCTTTGTCCTTTTCCTTAAATGTAAACAGCGATAAGCCTTACTACTACACACACAGTTGATTCGCATCTAAGGAGTGACTGGAAAACAAGTTACTGTTGATGTACATCTTGTTCAATTGTTTTGAGTTTCAGCTGACGAACAGTTCTGCGCTTCTTCTCAAAGAAATACTCAGAAAGAAAAGTGATTCTCTATCATGGTTAGAGCAGCTGTGTGACGATTTTGGACCTCGACATGTTGGATCGGCTAGTCTGGAAAAGTTAGTTTTATTATTTCTATAGTTCGAGAGTCGAGACAGAATGGACGATATACGCATTAGGTTGTCCTGAAAGAACTGTCGTTCCTATTGTTTGCTAAAAGCAACATCATGTCTACTATGTTTAGCACTCCAAACATTATCTACTTTTTCAAAGAATTCTAATTAACGCTTGGTTTCAGGCCAAGTTAGCCAATATAGAAGAAAGAGAAACTCAGAAACTTCCTGATTATTGAACTTTAAAAGGCTGAGATCAGCCACGGCAGATAGCTTCTAATTATATATGAAAAACATCCAAGAGAGGATTCGCGATACTTGTCCTACAAAATGCGTTAATTGCGATCCACTTCAGAACTTCTTTTGGCTTTTTTTTTTCAAATTATGAGCCACCAAATTCAGCGCGATCGACTGGGTACTGGCATCGCTTCGTTCCGACAATTTCAGTGCTCATTCGGAACCCGTTCCAGGTCTACCCCACTGGGTTAGGGGCGATGACAGCGCATACATCGTTGGCAAGTCCAAGATTCCACTTATAACCAAACACCTAAAGACGCAGTTGTTCTCTAGAACCGCGACTACACAAACTCAATATTTTGGCAATTGATGGATCTCCCCCGGGACAAATGGAGAAGGAAGTTGTTGTAATAGAAAGTCTATTTGAACTCAAGGTCGCCCTAATTCAAATTTTTAAAATGCATGGCAGAAAGAATTTCTTTTCTTTCAGGCAAAGAACATCGCAGGAAAAATTGTTGTCACTGACCAAAAATGGTCCGGGTACGGGAGGACAATGAAGTTTAGAAAGATAGCTGCTGAAGCTGCAAAACTTGGCGCTGCCGCAGTTCTTGTGAAGTCGGTCACGCCCTTTTCACTCTACACACCTCATACGGGAGCTGGTGCAAGAGGTAGCGAAGTATTTAGGATATAGTTCTCTGATATAGCGAAATTATACCCATTTGGTAAAAAAAGTGAACATCAAGGAATGGTCGCAACCTTAGGAAACCTTCTAACCTAATTTTTTATTGCCTCCCACACATGACTGCCATTTTTATTAAGGTTTGCTGCTAAAAGTCTATAGTTTGACCTACTGAACTAGTTGCTCGTGAGTAATTCGGAAGCAAAAAGAGTGCGCTACAAAAGCAATAATTATCATGAGGACAAACAAAGGAATTTCTTGCTGCGCGATAGACCAGAAAAAGTGAAGAACGATGCGTAAAACAATATATGTCATTGCAAAGATCCTCTTCAATATTGTCTTCAATCTGACAACCAAAACATCTTCCTCTTTGCCGGAGACAAAAGCTCAGTATAAGCCATATACAGGGGGTCCAAAAAATGTGCCTACTGTTTGATTATTGATAACTCTCTTGTAATGAAGTATTTTGAGAAATTTTAGGCACCATTTTGTATAGCTGGCTTCAACTTAAATTTACGGTATAGAGCGAATTACCGGTCGCTCTTCATTACTGTAGAATTACGGTAGGATATTCAAGTATATGGTGTCACTGTGGAAAAAGCTGCCGTTTCAAAATTTTCAAAAAACGTGAAAAATTGTGCAATAAGATTTTTGTTGACGCTGAGTTCGATACTCAACTATGTACAAGATCGCGAAGTTTTCTAAACGGTGTAAACCCCACTTTTGAGGAACATTGGAAAAAAGGCCGCTACTGCTTACCCCGCATATTTTTGCAAGAAGCACTAATATAACTTGCGAATTTCGTATTTGAAATCAGCAACTCTAACTAGCCCAGTGTGAAAGCTTTTAGCCTGTTTTGTTTGCTTTCTGAGGCAAAATATGGTCTTTCATGGTTCAAAACCCTCTTTAAAAATTAATTCGTTCCACAGAGTAAAGTTAAGTTGAAGATAGCTCTACGGAACGATACCTACATAGACCTTCTCGAAAGACTTCATTACAAGAGGGTTATAAACAATCAAACAGTAGGCATTTTTTGGGACACCCTGTATTTGAATTTCAGCTTGAACAGCCTTATTTTACATGGTTGAATTGCTATAAGTACATCAGCGGATTCCATACAACAAAGCACTGAAAACCCTGATATTCAAAAATGTTCATATGTGTAATTAGTGCTGGTGGTCACTTTAATAACGCTCTTGACAAAATCATATATCATGTATCTACTACAAAAATCTTTACTTCTTATTTTTGAAAATATAATTCTTATGGACTTCCTTAACGCATCAAAGTCTTTTTGTAGGTTCTCCAATACCCGCCGCATGCATCACAGCTGAAGAATCGGCTATGATATCGCGATGGACTCGCAGAGGAAAGAGGGTTATCATAAGGCTAAATATCACTTCTGCCGAATCACCTGAGCCGGTTCTCAGCAGAAACGTTGTGTTTGAGATTCTAGGTAACAAAATAGCCAAAGACGTAGTCTGCAAAAGAAAGGAATTTAGGGACCACTCTTCCTCACGAAGTTGTGCTTCTCTCTGCTCATATGGACTCTTGGGACATTGGTCAGGGTGCACTTGATGATGGAGGTGGCATGGCTGCTGTAAGAGCAGCAATGTTGGCTATTCAACGTCTTGGACGGATAAATCCAGCATTTAGACCAAAGAGGTATGAAAAATCTTCAGAAAAAGTGGAAAAGAGGAAAAGGTGGTGCTACATCTAGTGTGACCAGTATCAGCGCCGTGCCAGTGCCGTTCCAGCACCGTGCTAGCGCCGTGCACAATGCCGATCGATCATACGGTGCGCTTTGGCTCGACTGATCGATTCAGCTGTGTTCTGGCACGATCCTAGCACAGCGTTGGAACAGCGCCGGCACTCAGACAATTCTGGACGTTGTTTGTATGTTCATGGCCAAGTGTTCAAGCAAAATTGTTGCTTCTTCTAATTTAAAATTTCTACAAGCCCAGCTCTTCGAGACCCAGAAAAATCAAGTAAATCTTGGCAATTCGGTATTTAGGACGATACGAGGAGTTTTTTGGACGGCAGAAGAGCAAGGGACCTTAGGAGCTATTTACTACCATGACGATCACCCCACTGGTAAAGAACGATTTGTATTCGCATCCGAAACTGATCAAGGTGCATTTCGTCCACGAAATTACAACTCTTTATTACGGTATCAAGGAGACGAAAGACGAGTGAGGAGCAAATTCATTTTGTGACCGTCGCCGAAGAAACATATTTGTATTTAATATTTTAGAAGTCATTGCTCCAAGAAATTGTCAACCATTTGAATGCGAATGGAATTCCACTACGAATAGAAGACAGCCGAGATCAGGTGAATATTTCTGAAATGTGCTTGACACTTCGAGTTCCCTTTTGTACCACAGCCAAATTCATCCTATCTCCTTGCTAAAAATCAGTAATACTTTGAACTGTTTTATCTCCTTGGGACCACAACTAATGTTCTTTTCAGGTGGATCTTGAAGTTTTTGCCAATGCAGGAGTTCCTTGTGTAAACTACGAATCCGATAGAGGTAAACTCAAACTTTTTCTGACACCAATCAATCACTGATAGTTGGGTCCCACTCCTCTGCCCATAGTGGATTATAAAGGTTCCAGAATGATCTACATGAGTATGTTTCGAATACTAGGCTTTAATTATGGGTAATCAGTTCCTCGCGGAATTTACATTTGTCTAATATTTGAAAATCACCTTTTTGAGTGGCTGCGGTTTTTCCCACTTTTTCCATACAGGTCTATGAGTTCGAAAAAAATTGAAATCATTGAAAAAAGTTTAAAGAGGCATTAGCGTTTTTGGCTGAGCCCTTTTGCCTTTCCTCTACTTCATGAGGAACCGCAACCATAAAATAACGTTTGTTGTTTTAGGGAAGGATTACTACTTCAATTTCCATCATAGCGAAGCTGATTATGTTTCAATATTCGAAGAAGATGACATTAATTACACTGCCGGAATCTTCGCTGTTTTAGCTCACAATATTGCCAATTTAGAAAACTGGTAACAGATGCATGTCTAATTGCTCGCATAATCTGATACGTCTCTTCTCGTATTATATGTAATGTTTACAGACTTTTTTGAATTTTGATTAAACATTTTCACCTCCTATTGTGGTGGTACTAGATACTTTGAGCATCACTACTTCAAATTTTGTTCCAGGTCTACTTGGAAAAAGAAAATATTGGCTCGTTTACTCCCGATTAAACAATTAAATACTCATGTAACTCAAGTTTTACGTGAGTTACATGAGTTTTGTAAATCTGCGATGGTAACTAAATATCTCTCCCGAATACCATGATCAACTAGAAAACATCCTAATGTTGCGTGAGGGCAATGTTATGGGCTACCAAACATATGTTTGGTATAGAGAGAAGTACGAGTAATGATACTAACAATAAGTAGATGCGTAATTTTTGCACCAAAGCAAGACAAAATCGCAAAGGGTCGTATTTTTTTAAACATTTTAGATAGGTAGCGGGATACCATTACATAGAGCTAACTTTTCTAAAAGAGCCAACGTTGACCAACAGTCTGCTGAAACACTACCAAGTACCGATTTCAAGAATCACGTCGTTTATGCATATACTTTATATAATTTTTACATCGGCGTTATATTAGGTCACTTCGAAAGTTCGTTCGCCTTTTCAAATGGGCGCCACTTCTAATAATAAAGGTTTCTGAGAAATCTTGACAGCATTCGTGCAGCATTTCATCATCTTTCTAATGGTTGTGCAATAAATGCGACAAATTCAAGGAGCTGTCAGAAATTCACCAAAATCTGCGACCCATGCTTTTTGAGATGGTTAAGTTTCACAATTTTTCTAGACTTGTTGCCAATGCTCCGAAGGAGTCCAAGTAATAATTCGATAGAGCAAACCATATAGGATTCAGTACAACTTTTTTCTCTTCTTCATGGCTCGCCATAATTCTTCAAAAGATTTTTTAAATCAAAACCATCATTTTGGTAGGCCAATGTCAGCCACAATCGCATCAAACACCAATAATTGTTCGGCATTTGAAACTTTCAAGATGGTAGTATGATAGCGATTACTAGTAATTAATTAGATTGTTTGTTTTTGCAAAGCAAATGAGGGTTTATAGATTCGAAATATCGAATTTCGAGTTTTTCGGGTAGCCTGAAGCGCTTTCAAATACAAAAGTTATGATGATTTTTTTTGAAGACTAAACGCGGAAACGATAAACACCCTTTAGAAGAAGAAATTAAGCTGCATCAAAAGGACGAGGTTAGTTGACTAGGTATGGAAATTGATTATCAGTTGAAATGCTGCTAGAAAAGTACGACAAGATGTGAAGAGGAGGAAAAACTTGTTTTGCATCCTGTAGGGTTTGCTCTGTAGGTACGTTACTTCGACTTCTTCGGAAGGTTGATATGAAAGTTTAGAAAAATTATGAAACTTGGCCATTTTAGAAAGCATGATTCGCAGATTTTGGTTATTTTCCGAGAGCTCATTGACAGAGGATGAAATGCTGCATAGAATAATAGCAAGACTCTTGGAAATCTTCATTCCATCAAATGATGCGCCCGTCTGAAAAAGCGAACAATCTCTCGGAACGACCTAATGTGTACAGTTGCTGTCCCTTTTTTCGGGTTAGAAAGAGTAAATTCTCTTATGCATATGTCGAAGTAATTCTGAGCTGTCTCCATATTAGAATTCAGTATGGGCTAGAGGTACAACCGAATCTCTCAAGTTTGGCTGTAGAACCTTAAAACGTTGTGTTTCTAGAGCCTATAATATACAACTGTTAGTTGGAAAGAGCTTGGCATTGCTTTGACAAGAAAATGCAGATTGCCGTTTTCTTTTTAGCAGAGGAAAAATGCAGCAACATAGTATAGAGTGCGGAAAAAAATACTGTATCTCAGTTCTCTAAAGAATCTCACAGATAAAAATATGGCTTTTCTCTTCCTTTATATAGGAGACCTTGGAATTAGACTAAGATAAGTTTGATTTGGAACGGCCTTCTTTTCTTCGATCCAAAGCGAGCGATAATAGCAGGATCACGGCGACGCTCGCTGCGTATGAAAGCGATTTTGGACCGTAGCTATTTTACCAAAAACGTAATTTTCAAGTTAATGTAATTTGTAGAGGATAATCTCTTCTTCAAAACTCTATGAAATAGGGTCTTGATATCCGCTATATATACCGACCGACTTATATATTATGCCCAGGTTTAAAGAAAGCGAAACTTTCAAATTATTAGAAGACTTACCGCCGAATATGTTTCGCTTAACACGTGAAAAACTGTCGCTACGACAAAAAGCGATAGCTACTCGCCAATCCTTAATATTCCTCCGACGTTGCCAGAAGACGAATGTGCTGCCTAATTTCATCAAGGATAAGAAATTAGGATATACCTGCGATCTCAGCGAAAATGATCCGAGGATCGTGAAGATTTATCAATCTGTCCTGAAGATTATCATTAAAGAAAAACAGAGATCATTGTATAGTACCTTGTTGAAATGTAGCATAAAAGAACAAGCTTGTAAGCGTCTCATGCCTGGTGAACGTTGGAGGAGGATTGAGGATGGGTCAAAGCTAATCTGTGATTCGATGCGGTCTAGAATCAAATCCAAACTCCGTGCAAAGTACGACCGACTTTTGACTGAACTCTGCAGGAATTGTTCATGTGACAGAAGTAGGAAACCCTGCTACCGCTCCAATGGACTTGCTGGAACAGCTTACCACCGACCATTCCCTTCCCTCAATCGTTTTACAAAGAACCACCACCCGTCCCCGAGATAGATATGAAGTTCCATCTCTTATGCTCTGGTGTTTTCGAAGTTTTGAATAGAGCAAGACATCAACATCAGAATAACCTTACACCCAAACAGTGGCAAGGTTTTAAAGGCAGTGGATTGGCAAAATTTCACAACCCAGGATCTTAACGCTGTAGGTTCCTTATGGTTCAAGTATGAAAACAGTGCAATCCCGGTTGCACAGCATGCCTTCCCTGTCGAGAAAATCGCTCTTGAACTTACACGCGCAAGCCAATCTTACACGCACACGGACGAGTTGGCAATTTCCTTCTCACCATTGGAGGCTGCCCGCCACAATGCTATAATCATTGGGTCCCGCAACGACTCAGCGTCATCAGCCTTGCTCCACTCGTCCAATTCTGAAGGGAAGAGGGTTGAAAAACGCTCGTTTTCGCCGTTTTCGAGCTCTCTAGAGTGGATTTTCGTGATCAGCGTATTGAATGACCTCAGGTAAGCGAAAATTTGACTAGGTTGAGATCTGCCGAGCCACTGCCTTTGAAGAGATACGTGAGCTAATCTTGAACGGCACGGTGCGACTATCTGTAAGCGATAAGGGAGGCAAATTCGTAGTAATGCCTCAAGAACTGGATCGTCGAATAACAACAGCTCATCTAGGGGACACCACAACGTACAGAGTAGTTTCTGCGAAAGACTACCGATCTCAGTGTAGAAAACTGAATGACGCTTGGACGTGATAGCAAAATCTGCCGGACTTGACGACAGATTCATAAAGATGTTGAAACTCAGATGTCCAAGTTGTCCGGTGTTTTACAGCCTGATTAAGACGCACAAGCTTTCTTTGTGGGACATGAGCTCAATGTCAGAGGATACTTACAAAATTAGACCTATTATTAGTTGTGTTGGCGGTCCCACCGATCGAATTTCGTGGTTCTTGAACAAGATAGTGAGCCAGTTGCTTCCCAAAGTTCCAGCACATTTATCCAACTCTAGTGAATTTATCGAAAAAGTCCGAAGCGTTCAGTTTGATCCGAGCACTGTAGTCGCGTCATTCGATGTGACTTCGCTCTACACTAATGTGCAGAATGAACAAGCCTTGCAAGCGCTATCGGAATTGTTGGATAAACATGCAACTACCATCAATACTTTTGGGCTTGGCAAAAGCGGACTATGACCCTGATAAGCGAATGTTTGAAGTGCAACATCTTTAGATGGTCTGGGACTTACTACGTCCAGATACGCGGATTAGCTATGGGTCAGAGGTTGGCGCCGGTTCTCGCCACTTGTTTTATGAGTAAGATCGAAGAACCAGTGCCAGCCCGCATGCGGCTAATGTACTGCCGATATATCGATGACTGTTGTATATTTACATCAACACAGTGGACACATGGACAAGTGTTTCGAAATTTTGAACCAGCAGTCGCAGTACATAAAGCTCACACGAGAAACACCACACGACGGATGGCTGCCTTACCTCAACGCGCAAGTAAGATTATCCAATGGTATTGTTAGCATGAAATGGTACCGCAAAGAAAGCTCGAAGAACATCCTCTTGAATGTTAAATCAGCGCATCCTGCATCTACGAAAAGAGCGGTGATCAAGAATATGTTTGAAACGGCTATGCAGATGTGCTCCGGAGAAAGAGAACGATGCGAGTCGCGAGATCTGGCCTCCAAGATTGCTTGCAGCAACGGTTATCATTCTTTGCCACATGATTAACATCAGGCGGATGGTAACAAAATCCGCGATAATAAGCTCCCACTGTGCCTTCCATTTATTTCCGATAACATCAGTGCGGCATTTCGAAAATGTATTTCACGTGCACAACTGCAAAATGATATTGTTTTAGTCGACATCCCAGGTGACAATATCAAAACGAAGTTAGTTCGAAAAAGACTTACGATCGATACTGTATAACAGATCGATGCGTAGTCTGTGCGCACGGCAAAATAGGTGATTGTGCACAAATGGGAGTAGTTTATCAGTTAGAATGTCTTAGCTACAATGCCATCTATATCGGAGAAACTGGCAGAACACTTAGTACTCGCGTAAAAGAACATCTTGCAGATTAAAGGCGTAAAACATTGTTTTCACCTCTGGGCAAACATAGCCACGATTCGCATGGTGGATACGATTTCGATATCAAATGCCAAATCTTGGCACATGAAAAGGAAACCTCGGCGAGGAAGGCGTTAGAAGCATTCTGGATTTCTGCGAAGAATCCAGCAATGAACAATAAAAATGAGTGTTTGTCAATTACCACAGACTTCCTATTCTATGCAGAGTGTAGATCACTTATGTGCCTTTATGGTACAGTCCATTCTATCCGCCAAGACATCACTTCCGGTGCGGAACCCCAAATAGCGGTGTTCACAGGTTATGTTCATCTTCTGGCATAGCGATTTTTACGATAGGAATGTTGAACGAAGGTTGAGAACTGGCAGGAATGGAGATGGTACTTGATGGCCTCGTTTCTCGGGTAACGCTTTGAGCCATTTTCAGGCCTCTGAGGAAGACCAAAGGCGTCGAAACGTTAGGCCGTGATTGGAAATAAAGGAACACCTAACAAACCTGTTTGGCACAGAAATACTTCTACTATACAAACTCGTAACAGTTGTCTTGTCGGAATCGTGAGGCGATGAAGTCGCATAAACTATGCCCAGGGCTTAACGCTCCAAAATTTTCATGGTTTACAGAAATCATGTGAGCAAGTTGAACTTTGTTTTTGGTGCAAAAAGGAAAGCAAGGAGGATATCGTAGAACACTTCGCATCACTAGGTTTCAGAAACTGGTTTCAAATATGCTATTCTTAGCTACAGCGATTCTAAAACGAGTTATGGCCTTTTTACTGCGCTTAGTTGGCATATACGAACATGGGAAAACTGCTTATAGGTAAAAACCTGCGAGAAAAAGGTGCTGTGATACTGTGTGATTAAAGGTAATTTCCTCACTGTAAAGAAGTTCAACATAAGTGTTTTAGCACTTACAATTAGATGGTCATGCCGTGATGCCAGTAAGTGGATTATTATGCAGATTTTGCACAAAAAAGGTCAATAACTCGCTACATGATGCGCCGCAGCCATGCTCGGAATCAGCGTTCGCTAATCCAGAATATATGAGTCTCTTTCCAAAAAGCCGAGCTAAGTTAGGAGTTACCTTAATTTCATGCGTGTAGGAGGCGGAGAATATTTTTTTCTAGAATCGAACAGCCCAACACGCCGAAGATAGTGCTGCATATTGCCTGAGAGTATCGCGTGGCAAAAGTCTCGTTTTCCGAAGCACAGAAGCGGCTGAGCGGCACGCTTGAAGAACCGAAAAAGGTGCGTTTCAAACGTGTGAAATTAGGGTACCTTCCCTTGTAAGCACAAAGTCTAGATCGGTATGCTGCAATATGTTGCTTCAGTAACACTCGAACATATGTAAGGCTGTGATAAGCAAATGGTTCGTTTATAACGCTATAATCAGGACACAGAAATTGGATTATATTCATAAGTGCTGGATGGTGAGGATGTCTGATCTATCAATCTATAGCTGCGGGAAAACGGGCCAGTAAACTCTCACCACGCTTTAGATAAAGGTAGGCAGCAAGGGCAGCCAAAGCGCAAAGAGAAGGTTTTCAAGAGTTTGAACGAGCCGTCGAAGAGAGGCGGATTTTCACTCAGATAAAGAAGCTAGAAAATCTGTTGAGCGGCTAAATTTGGTTAAAGTCTCCTCTTGATGTGTACCTGCATCACTGTTGAGATGTCACAAGTTCTTATTGTTGTTAGGTTTCTGTCAGCTGGATAAAGAACCTTGCACTCAACCCCCGTTCTCCATCGACCAGGTTCAATCGAGCTTACCATTAGATCACCCTCCGTTACATAATACACCACATTGTGAAGCATGTTTCTAGCAAGTTCGAATAGTTTTCAATATTTTCGTCCTTCTTGCCTGGTTCAACATTTTATCTTTCTGCAAGGAGACTGTTACAAGGCATTTCCTTTTTTCTTTGTTTGAGCACCTAATGCAGCATAATGATCGCACCTCGTGTAACACAGAGTTGAAGAGATTATTCTAAAAGGTACCGCTATGTTTCACTCTACGTCATGAATAAAAACGACAGCGCGCGCTTGGGCAGGCGTGTGTCAATGAAATACGCACCGTTAGCCCCGCCTATCGCTAGATGGACGAGTATCCTACGCTCCTACGCTACAGCTTTAGTGCTTGATCATCATCGCCATGTCTACTTGTTCATTAAAAGCAGCCCCACAGTACTAAGAGCTTGTTCCAAATCAGGAGAAGCTCGATGATTTCACAGGAATTTTTGTTTTGTTTTCTTGTTGTTATTTTGCCAGTTTGTAAACTGATGTGTTTATCTTGGTACTCGGCGTTTTGCTGATTTGATTTATGAGTGACCCGGTCTTCGTAGCAAATTTGAAGTGTGAAAACAATCTAGAAGCTCAGACATATTTGCCTGAGTGACCTCATATCTTTGAAAAAGTTCACGCGCAGTTTCGCGCAAACCACCCATCACTTTGATTCGAAAGTAACAGTTTTTTAAACGACACCATGGATATTTTTTGTCAAAGCAGATTCCGAAAAGGAACCATAAGCGAAGTACGGTTTTTATAATTTGATGGTTATGGCCGAATATCTGCTGAAATTGGTTACTGGTCTTTCATATTATCAATAGTGATTATCATACCAGTTATTATAATGGAGCGATTTGGTATTGGTGGTTATGAACATTATGACGAAAGAAATGCAGCTTTTCCTAGACAATCCGACAGTGAAATCTCAAAAAATGCAGTTTTATTTTTTGCAACGAATGATTTGAACCATACAATATAAAAGGGCAAGATGTTGCTCTTGATAGTGCTTGCGCTTGAAGCAAGAATCGCCAGTCGGTATTTCTTGGTTCATTAAGCGAGATTATGGAATCTACTTTCAACCAAGATTACGGTCCTGGAACTCACTTTTTCAGTAAAAGTAAATTATGCTGATCAGATGTTTCTGCAATAGAATGTCCTATTTGACAAGATGATTTCTTTACAAACGAAGTCACTAGAGTATATGATAAAAGAATACTTAGAATGACAAATGGAAACAACGTAAATTTATAAATTTCTCAAGCATTTTTCGAACTATTTTTCTTGAAGCTCTAATGTAATGATAAATTTGGATCAACCTACTGAAAACAATGAAATGGCATATGTCAAAAATGAGCATGCAATTAACTTTCAAATCAAAAATGATTCTGAGAGATGATTTTCGAATTACTTAAACTGTAGCCTACTCTATAGATTCAAATTTGCATTAACATAAAGCCTGGGTAATGTTAGGGAGACTTTATATAAGTGCAACGCATTCCTTGCCATTTGATCAGGGGGCGGAGCGTTTAGCGCACCGCGTACAGTACCCAGCTGGCGGCTGGAACATGCTATCTTTCATAAAGTCACTTACCCATGCTTAAGTACTTTAGGTCGTCCCATTTGATATCTTATTACTGGTTGTGGCCGTGCACGATCATTTAAAGTTGAAAAGAGGAAGAAAATGGGGATTAATCTTCAAAAAGTCAAAAAGCCTCCAAACATCAAAAAGGACTTTGTTCCCGAAGTAACGAAAAGACGACTAATGTCGAGCCTTGCTAGCTCTTGCTGCGCAACAGTCTCCTCGTCTTGACATCTGTTAACGTTAGCCACATATCGGCCGCGTTGCCATATTCACGGCAGGTCTCCTCGCTTAGCATGTGGTCAAGTTAAAAGGTATAATCGGCCGCTATACAGCGGACCGTGCCAGTTTCAAATTTTCTTTTGTGGGTTATTCTTTATCGTATTTCTTGGCTAATCCAGCATCCTCGCGCCAATTGTTTTTTTTTCGTGTTCATTTTGAGCTTTAGATGGCTTTTGCGGGATGAGACGCAATGGAACAACAGCGGTGGATAGGAAGGGGTCATACTGTGCTCAAAGGTGTAGACGATCTACGGTCGGCCATGTCTGCTATTTCATAACACTAATTTGCAGCAAATTCGTCTTAGTTAACCTTCTCTCAATAAGCCACATCCAATTTCATGCACTACATCCCTTCAAAGGAAAACGCTGCATCACTATTTATAAATTTTTTTCGAAGTCATAGTGGATTAAATGGATAAGTATGGCGTATGCCATGAATAGCTTATTATTGTGCGGCGAAAAAATTTGGCCCTGAAGAAGTTCAGTTTTGTTGACATCCTGAAATGAGGCATTTTTATCGATTCTTTAGAAAAATTTACCCTTTCAACATAGTGATCGTTCTCACTGTTACGGTGTTTGATATACTTGTTAGGAGGGACACTTGGTGTAAGGCTCGGCATAGTTCCGCAGAGCAGCTAGTGCTAAGACTGATGAGAGTATCGTGTGTGAGATATTCAATGTTCGCCGGCCTTAACAAAACCAATTCCCAACAACTATTTATTAGCAAGGAGATGACCATGCAATAGGACGAAACAAGTGACCTTTCGGATTAAGACAACTAAACTACAAAAGATCGCGGTGAGCCGTCGGCCAGCGGCGGTGAATCATGACGGCCGATGTGAGTAAATAAAGGTGCGGTCGCTACTTGCAAAATTACAAAAAACAAGAGTAAGAGAGTTCGAAGAGGAAGTTGAGGAACTACATTGAATAAGAGTAAGAAAAGGTACGAATGCACACCGAAGGCTTCCTACGGTCTCTTATATATATGTTTCACTAATGGATACGAACATACATAGTCGCATAAAACATATAATAAAAATGAGGTTCAGGTTAACATTGCCTAATGGAGAATACACAAACTTCCTAACGGGTCCATTATCCTTCGATAGTTCCATGAATTTCTTTCTCTTGTTCTGCTAGTTCGTTTTCGTCATGTTCGATCACTTCGCTGTTGCAATGTTTACTTACTCACTCGTTGTGTAAACATAGAGTCCGCTGTTCGCACTTGCGCGGAATATTCGGCAGGCACGTTACATCTACGGGGGATCGTAAGGTTGCGTCCCGCAACCTGAATATTAGAGAATTGTAACTCCAAAGGTAATCAGCGTTTGTTTGTTGGTGTTCCTTTCAGGGGCATCGAGAGTTGTCAAAGGCTTCTTCTCTTAATGGATCTTCTGCATCAATTGATCGGCGATACTTCGTATTCACATAATTGAATAAATCCTTTCCCATTTTGTGTGCACACATCACTACTGTATACATGTCCAATGCGG
Organism: Cylicocyclus nassatus; assembly: GCA_958299035.1. Lineage (NCBI taxonomy): Eukaryota > Metazoa > Nematoda > Chromadorea > Rhabditida > Strongylidae > Cylicocyclus > Cylicocyclus nassatus. The sequence continues at coordinate 68,265,376 of CATQJL010000316.1, forward strand.
CTCGCGCCCAAGGCAAATGGAATGGTTGCGCGGCCGGTGTCTTGACGCGAGTTCCAAATCCTAACTAACTAATAAAGTGCCATTTGCCTTGTACATGGTCCATATTCCGCATACGGGTCGTCTTGCGCAACCATTATCTTTAGACCGGTCATCGTATCCAATACATCAAACTACTTCTAACTAAGGGGAAAAGGGTCTGCCTGAATGTGGACAATCGCCTTGCGATGCCTTGAAAAACGGAGTCCGGAATTACGAGGCGCCTCTAAATGCTCCGTCATTCAATCTTGGGACTGAATTCCAATTGGAGACAGCAGTAGCTTAGGTTGTTTCTTGCTGTAGACGTCGGGATAATCGTCGATATTTCTTTGGTTATTGACTTTACCATTAAACCGAGACTGTCTGGCCATTACAGTCCTGGTATTGTCCAGTGGATCTGCCAATGTTTGCCAATACATTAATGCCTTGCCAAAGTTGGGTCGTACATCTTGGTTCACTTCCTGAGGAGTAGCAGCGATACATGGTGTGTCTCAGTTCTCCTTGCTTCCATCTTATAGGATAATGTTACTAACATTATTAATGATACAAAAACTTTTATAAATCTGTGATTTCCATATTATTGTCATGATACAAAAAAGAGTGGAAATATGCTTATCGTATCAGATGAAAAGAATAGCAATTTTCTTTTACAACATTACAAAGAAAGAAATGGATATAGTTGTTGGGAAAAATTTTTGTTTTTTTTCTCTTTTTCTTTCTCTTCTTTTACCTTCTGTCTTCTTCTCTTGCTCTGAAAAGGTCTTATTTATGTAGTTTCGTCCGATCGACATGAATAATCCTTTTGCGCTTGCCGTCCAAAATGGTAATGTTAGGTAGATCAACAGCAATAATTGGAAAAGGTCCTTCGAATCGTGTCGCAAGTTTATGTCCAGCATCTTTCCTTATCCAAACTTTCTTTCCTATCTGATATTGTGTCTTTGGGGTCCTTGCTCTCAGATCGTATTGACATTTTTGTTGATCCTGTGCCTTTATCAAGTTCGAATAGACATTTTGATACGTATCCTTCAGAATTTTGACAAGATTGGCCACATAATCTTCTGTATCCACATATTTCTTCGTTGGTAGCTGAAGCGCTAGGTGGAAGATATTTGTGGGATCGCAGCCGTGGACAAGGAAAAATGGCGTGAATTTGGTTGAGGCGTTTTCCGCACTGTTGCAAGCGTGAACCACAAGATGAAGAACGTAATCCCATTCATCACTGTGTTGACGGGTAGCGATAGCGATTTGTTCTTCTAATGTACGGTTAACGCGTTCCACTTGTCCATTTGATTGATGGTGGTACGGGGTACTTGTACGATGTTGAACATGTAAATTCTGTAGAAGGGTACGGAAGGTCTCACTCATGTAGTTCGATCCTTGATCTGTCACCAATATTTGTGGTAGTCCGAACCTGGCTACAAGGCGGGTGATGAAGATGCGTGACGTGGTGTGGGCCTTTTGATCAGGTATTGGCTCCGCGACGATATATTTGGAAAAGGAGTCTATGAAAACAATAATGTACTTGTTTCCATCCAATGTCAGCGGTAGAGGGCCGATCACATCTGAATGTACTCGTTGCCATGGCCTGGACGGTATTTCGAACGGGCACAAGGGTTCTCTTATCCTATAAGCGCTCGGATCCTTCCTTGCTTAGCATAGCTCACATGCATTGATAAAACTTGCGATATCCCTGCGCATGTGATTCCAAATAGCGATCTTCTCGACGGTAGCATGGGTTTTGCTGATTCCCAAATGTGCTGTCGCTAGTTGGGATTGATGTGCCAAAGCGATGATGTCGTTCTTAATTTGAGACGATTCCGGTAATACTATTTGGGGGTCTTGATACAGGAAATTTGGTAATCTGTAAAGGATATCATTTATAAGTAGGTAATTGGATAACCTCGCGGTGTTTTCGTTATTTGCCAGTGCCATCTTAATTCCTGCAATCCAATGTACATTCGTCTTGTTCCTTCCTTATGGCATCTAGCTGAAGGTTATCCTTCCCTATTGACGTGATAGCGTTTACAGCTGACGGTAAATGTCGAGATAGCGCAACGCATACTGCGTTCTTCTTTCCTGGGCGATAGATAATGTCGATATCAAATTCCTGCAGCACGATTTGGCATTTAGCCAATCTCCCAGTAAGATCTTTTCGATGGAGTAGTGCTTTGAGTGGTGCATGGTCCGTGATGATCGTGCATTTCGCTCCATCTATGTATGGTCGGAACTTCTGCACCGCGTAAACCAATCCTAAGGCTTCAAGTTCTATTGCCGGATATCTTGCTTCGTGTTTATTTAGAGTGCGGCTCGCATAAGCGATAACGCTCTAAACCTCCTTGTTCTTGCTTGAGGACTCCGGCAACGCCTTTCGCCGAACTGTCAGTCTCGATAATGAAAGGTTTACCCAATCGTGGTGTTGCAAGAATAGGTGCCGTTGTTAGGGCTTGCTTAAGATGGTCCATCGCCTCCTTACATTGCGATCTCCAGTTGAAGGGGACATTCTTCTTTGTTAGCGCAATGAGTGGTGCGGCGATCGTGGCGAAATTATGGATAAATTTCCGGAAAAACGAGCACATGCCTAGAAAAGACTTAACCTCCGTAGGGTTCGTCGGTTGCGGGTATTAATCGATTGCTCTGGTCTTTTCGGGATTTGGTCTTATTCCTTCCTTGCTTAGGATAAATCCTAAAAATTTGATCTCTTCCTTCGCAAACTCGCATTTGGATGCCTTTAACTTCATCCCTATAATTTCAATCTTTCCAAGTACTTCATCGATATCTCCCAGATGTTCTTGTGGGCTTGCCGAAGTAATAATGAGATCATCAATATAAATGAAGACTCTTGCCTTCAAATACTTTCTGAAGTCATCCATTATTCTTTGGAAGGTGGCAGGGGCTCCTTTCAGTCCCATCGGCATGCGAACGTACTCGAATGCTCCCAAAAAGCATGCGAATGCCGTCCTTTCGCAATGTTCTTCTTCCAATGGTATCTGATGAAAGCCCTGTTGAAAGTCAAGGGACGAATAAAGGCATTGATTAGCACATAAATCAATAATATCCTGGATATTAGGTAGGATAGACTGCTGTGGTTTAGTAATGGCATTAAGTCCGCGAAAGTCGATGGTGAAGCGCCAGGTGTTTGCTTCACGTTTCTTCACCAATACGATCGGCGCACAAAATGGGGATGTGGATTCCCTGTTTATTCCATCTTTCAACATCTGAGTTATCTGCTTCTCTATTTTCTGCCGTTTTTCAAGGGGCACTCGATAGATCTTCCTGGCTGGTATTGTTGCATTTTCGACGAGGTCGATTCGATGGCGAATATTTCCTCTATAATGTCCAAGATGTCCATCTGGTCCAACGAAAGCATTGCTATGATATCTAATGATGTCTCGCAATTGGTCTTTTTGCTTCCTCGTTAAGTTAGAGTGGGATAGATCGATCTCATTGGCGATATCATAATTCTGGGGTTCCGGACTGACTGGAAACAAAGGCAACCGGTTCTCCCAGTCTGCTTCTGGTGGAATTTTGAAGTCGTCATTTGTGCTGTCGTCCAGAGGGATATCTTTGACGTATGCAACAGAAGGACGAGCCAGATCTCCCGGAAACTGAATAGATGGAATTTCTAATTGCTGCACTGAAACTTCCGATGGGCATGCAGGATATGCGATCGCTACTTTGAATCTCCGTCGGAGCGAGATATTAGTCATAGACGGGTTCAGGATATTAATGTAACAAGTCCCGTCTGGGTTTGGCGTAACGAGAGCTCGGCTGATGACAAAAATGTCATCCATTGGTCGTAGATTATCTTCAATAAGGAAGTCTTTACATCTTGGCCATGTTAGTCCATCGATATGGGCTTCCACTATGTTATTAGTCCGTCTAGGCAGTACTATGTCGTTGACGAGCCGTACCTCGTAAGGTGATATATCCGCAAGTGTGATATAATTGATGGGCACGAGGTCTATATCTTCTGGTCCTATTCGTATGGTTTTGTGATGGAGGTCAAGGGAAACCAATAAACCGTTTTCGTTTAAAGCACGGATGAAGTCCGATCCTAGCAAAAGTGGGACTGGACAATCCTTGTCTGCTGCTACATAAAAGCAATGAGAAATAATGTGTGTTCCTATCTGAACTGGCAGACAAACGGTACCTGACAACTGTATTAATGTACCATTTGCAGTTGTCGCTGTTCTTGATGCTCCCGTAGGCGATTTCGTTCCTCCAATCAGTGATAACGTTGATGCCCTCATGTACGATATAGTTGCTCCACTGTCCAATAATGCTGCGACCGAGTTAATGCCAATTTTGACCTTCAAGTATGGCAAATGTTGTGCTTCCGTTTGTATGGCATAGATATGTGGTACGAAGAGAGGTTCTTCTTCCCTTGGTGGCAAATCCACCATTACTAAATTGACTTTATGTTTCTGCTTCCTAGTCTTCCGTTTCGGGGTGAAGTTCTTGGCGATGTCGAACATGGCTGACGCGGCGGTCGAAGTTGCGCGTCTAAGGAAATAGAGCTTTACGTAAATAACGCAAGCTCCAACACAAAGTAGAATAATAGTGGCGGGTATTGCAATCCAGAGTATGGTGTAAATAACTGACCACTTGATATCTTCTACGCCATCCGAAAGCTTCTGTGTTGTTGACTCTTAAAGGGATAATAAAGACTGACCCAGGGACATGCTGGTATTTCGTATCCGTGAGAATGTCTCTTCAATTATTCCTCTTTTCTGGAGTCGCGAGACCACATTTGCTTGCTCCTGTCTGATTGCCTCCATGTGTGGAATCAATGATAAGGCGTGATTGTCAAACAGGCGGTGGAATGTAGGTGGAGTGTCGAAAAGAAAAGGCTTCACTCTATCGTTAATAACGGCATTGGGCAGTATAAGCTTCTGTGTCGAATTGGAATCCTTTGGTGATAAGTAAGGGCAGGGAACGGTGGCAGATGTTTGTATCAAGTCCTGTGTTCCCGGTATTTCAAACCAAAGATCCTCGTCAATCCTGACGGGTGTCAATATATAACATGTTCCACTAACCGTATGATTATTATAGACGAAGGTTGGTGTAACCTGGCGACATTTCGTAATTAATAAGTTATCCGCAGTCCGTACGGCCGTGATGTCAGTTCTTCCCAACAGAATCCTGGCGGCCCATGTAGGGTCTACCAAACTTAGGGTGCGTATCCGTTGTTCTCCGAGGTATTGTCGGACACAGATATTATTAAACTGACGTCGCACCGCAAAATTTTGAGGGGAAATATTTTCCGTATCAGGTGGTTGTGTAGGCACAGAAAATATTGAAGATGTTGTAGAGAAGTTTACAGCTTCTACTGTTGTTGAAGCATTTTCCTCTTCCTCAGCCATTGTTGGTATGATCGTCGTTGAAGCAGGTATAATTGATGTCAATACCGAATCCACTACTGATACCGTTGATAATATAGAGTCCACTACTGGTATCGTCCAATCCATAGAGACAAATCTCGTTGTTCGCGTCAAAATTTCCTCCCATGATGGGGTAGAGGCTGGTGTTTCGGCCTCTGTTACGGGTTGTAGGGTGGGTAGTGGGGTGTGGTAATACAGATGATAGACTTCTGGCGTTGTGGATGGGGAAATGGAAGAGGTAGTACTCGTTGGTATCGTCGACATTCTCTCCGAAGTACTTGATGGTTGGGTATAGTGTTTCATCAAAAGTGTTGTCTCCGGCAATTGAGGTGACGATACTAGTTTACTAGTTTTGGTTGTAGTGGTACAAAAGAAAGTCCCTTTTGTAGAAGGGGGTGTTTTGGTTGGACTGGTAGATGTCGATGGTAGAGTTGTTGTCGTCGCCGTAGTATTTCGAACAGGTGATATCCTTGTTGTCAATTTGAATGTCCTCATAGGAGTTCCGGACGTCATCGTTGTTCGTATCGTTGTTGTTGTCGTAGAGGCTGTTGTTCTTCGTGAAGTCGTCGTTGTCCCTAGAGTTGTTATTTGTGGGGCTGATGTTGTTTGTACCGCTGATGAAATTCGTGACGTTGTGGTCAGGGGAACTGTTTCGGGGTGATGATGTTGTCATGGTCGGACTGCCTAGCGTGGTTGGTGGAGTTATCGGGGCCGGAGAAGTTGTTTCCAGCGCTGCTAAGGTGACATTGAAATAGGGGATTTTAGACTTCCATTCTGAGTCTAACGGTCCTGGCATGTTGTATTCGATTCTTCCAAACTCCTTCTCAAGATAATCGTCGAATATGGGAGAAATACCCAGTTCTAGGTCTCGTCGGATGTTGGTCACGGCATAATTTGGAGGTGTTTTCTTCGCAGATTCCGCAAATAAATTTAATTGCTTCATGCGATATTCGCCGTACCGTATCGTACGTAGGACTATATGCCTTGGATCATCCATTTTATAGTACCGGGTCGCCCGAGTAAGATCGTTATTGGTGATATTCCATTGTTTTAGCTCGTAGAGGATCTTGTTCCATGTTATCGGGCGCGTGTTAAAAACTGGAATTCTTCTGAGATGTCTAACGCCGAACAATCGCTTAGTCAGAAATACAGGTTCCATCGGCACAATTTCAAACGGGAAGGTGTTACCGTTTTTATCCGTAAGATGTCGTATAGCACGCTTTGTTCTTCTTCCTTGATGGGCCATGCGCAATACATAATCTTGGATGGTAAGGTCTTGTGGAACTTGGGGAAAAGTGATGATATGGTTCGATGTCGTAAGGTAACTGGTGCCCAACTGACAATATCTGGTGAATTGTTCGTGCAGAAGGTAATCCTCAGAAAATTGGAAGACGAGGTCGGGGTGGGGAAGGACTATGTAGTTTAGGGTGACGAATGCTTCGAAAGTTCCAACATGTTTGAATCTGCAGGAAGGTGTGACTTCAGTTGGTTTCCATATGATCGTGTATTCCTGTGTGAGACAGTATCATTGGCTGTACGAGCAGTTCTCGGTGTCACCCAATGGACTCATGATGTGCTGTCCGTCGAAAGTGGCGACTTGTCCTTCCTCTACGGTGTATACACTGCGAAGATAGTTCCTGGTCCCCCATAGTGGTATCGCAATTCATCTTCCTCTATTTCATTGGTGGTCCATAAATCCGTCCGACTGCAGAATCAATTCATGATCGTGTATTTTCCTTGATGTCCTGGCCGTTGCGCACAGTTCTTGAGGAATCGACAACTGGCGACGTCGCAATATGGTGGTGGTAGTACGAATACGGAGAAAACTGCTTATAGATACCTCAATGGCATCTCTGTAGCACTTAGTTCATTATTCCAGAATGGATTGGAAGTATCTGCAAACAGTTGCATCGTAGTTCGTAACATAGGTGCGTTTGTCGGGGTTGTACAGTCGAATGATTCTGGAAGTGAAAAGATGTTCGAATATGGGTTTGTGCCACATATCTGGTATTTCGCAATTGTGAATCCACTGCACAGTATCAAAGTCATGAAACACAATAAGTGAATCCCTGGAGGGTTGATCCTTCCTCTCGCGAAGGTGCTGGGAGGTGCGGGAGCTGGAGCATCACTTATCGGAAGGGGTCTATATTGTGCATATGATGGTGCTCCATAGCCATAAGGTTTTCTTCCTTGTACTGGTGGAAATCTATTGTTGTACATTCTGCGATTGTAGAATGGGAGTGCACGTTGACGGAAAGGTGGGTATCGGGGATAATATCCTCGCGGGCCGAAGAAGGGAGGATTCTGGATAGGTCGCAGTGTCCTCTGTATCTGCCTGAACTTATTTCTATCCTGATCACTGGTAGGTTTCTGTCGTGGTGTTGCTTTCATCTGACTCAACTGCTGCTCAAGCCGATTGATTTTCTCATCCATAAGAAGAGCATTGACGGCTTGAAGGGCGTCTCTGTCTTCTTTCCTTTCCTGTTCCAGGATGCGAGATTCCTTTTCTGCACTGCATACTATCTCATCGAATTCGTCCGTGTCAGGTAGTCTTCTAACCGCTTTCTTAATCTCGGGGTTGAGGCCCTTGATGAAGAAATCAATGGCCATCTGCTTAATGAGTGGTTGTCCTTGTCCCTGGAAAGCGATCTTCGTTTTGTTGTAAATTTTCTTGGCGAATTCTCCCACGGTGTCCTTTCCTTGCGTCATATTATGTAGCTCATCTCGGATATTGCTGAGAAGAGAGGTATTCTTCATTCGCTTGGCTAGCTCCGTTACCAAATCCTTCCAAGGTATCTTCTCTCGATTCGGGATCTGTTGGTACTTCAGTTTCGCTCCACCTGTCAGGTAGAGTGGTAGTAATTTCTGCGAAATCAGATTCGGGATAGCAAGCTCATGCGTCACTTCCGAGTATTCACTCAAGAATTCCTCAAGAGTTTTTTCCCAGAGCCTGAGAACTTGTCCAATCTGTTTCCCAGTATCTTGCAGGCCTTGTATAACTGTTCTTGAAGCTCCTTGTCCGAGATAGAAGGTGTTGCGCTTCTTTCTTGTGACGTAGTTGGTTCACTTTCTTCTTCCTCCTCTGACATACTTGATCTTCTTTCCTTTGACATGGTCGGCTTCCTTCGATTTGCTTCGAAAATTGCTTCTCTTCGTTGCTCCCTGCGTTGGTGTCGCAATAATCGCGCTGTGGTTGATGACGACGTGTTGGACGCTATTGTTCTGCAAATAAAGGTCAGCGGGAAAACAAGATGAAAAATAAAATACTAAAATGAGGTTATTTTATTCTAATCCAAAGAAGGGCTTCAAATGTACTAACATTTTAGCAAAAAAGATGTAGTTGTAATTTCATTTCCTACTTTATAGATGATGCCAAATGGTAGGGCTAATGAAGAGCGCGAGGCGCAAGACGATCGGGATGATAGGGTGGCGTTGGGAGCACCGGATAATGAAGGTAATAAAGGAGTGCTTATGAAACAAAATAATCAGGATGATAAATGAATATTTGAAGCAGCGAATGAAGCAGGGGATGATGGAAATGAAGAGCTCAGGATGCCGAATCTCGGATTGCCGAATGGTTTCCATCATAAGGGCGATGAAGATGAAGTGCCAGAGGATCCGGATGATTGGCAGGAAGGTTCCTCATCAGAGAGCGAAGTATGGAGAGTAGATGGTCGCGATTCACCAGAGGGTCCACATCATCCGGTCCTAGGGTTAGGCGCCCGTCCCCTAACCCGTAGGGAAGACATGCTACTCTTCCTTCGCTTAAACGCACTCGAACGGGCGCTAGAGGCGGCGGAAGATGAAAACGAATTTGATGAAGATGAAGAAGTGGCACCTCTACTGGGGCCGAACGCTGAATTCCGCAGTGTCCGCCCTCGGCTAGGGTGTGTGTTACGTGGCGTGAACGGCCACAGAACCTGCGACTATGAGGTGCACTTGGAGTTTCAAAATCGAGTGCGGATTGTTTTCGCATATCGCCTGTGTGGGCGATGCGCCGAGTTCCATGATTGGGATATGTGCCTTACCCATCTTCACTGTGCACGGTGTAGGCGCGAGGGCAGCCATCCAACGTTCCTATGCTGGAGGCCAATCCCGAACGAGTGAATGTTATTTGTTATTGTTATTTGAATGTTATTTGAATGTTGTTTATTATTTTGTGTACATAGTAAATTAATAATTCATGATGTTACTACAAATTGAAAAGTATACAATACTATGTGAAGATAGTAATACGACACCAGACAAGTTAGTACAATTTGGCAGATGGACGTGGTTCCCAAACGTCGGAATCCTTGTGCTGCTCCTTAGAGTCCTCGCGTGGGTGGTTAAACGGGTAAAGGATGACTTTGGGAAGTTGGCCAAAAATCAACCAGACTTGCTCAATATGGAGAACGAGTGGGATGGAAGAGTTAGGTGAAAAATCAAGCAGAGGAACATTCGGAGCACTCAGTGAATAGCCATGTCTGTAGTAAAGATGTTTTTGCAAATTATGAAAAGAGCTTCTGGGACATGTGTTACATGGAAAACGATATTCTTTCGCTGATTTTGGACAAATTGTGAAGGAAGAGTAGCTCGGAATGAACTGTCCGCAGCTGCCATTGAAGGCTGCCAGAGATAGAGCGAATAGACGATTGCAGTGGCGTGTGATGTTTCGTGTTCTTATATACTTCAATGGACAGTTGCATTCTTCCTCCAAAAGCGTAGCTAGACGATAGGGGGAAATGAACGGGCGAAGGACATGCATTCCCGGAGGTGGTACGGCCATGACTTTTTCTTGCTCCTTTTTCCATTCTTCCGATGGGTTTTCAGGAATTATCGGAGTTTCGTCTCTGATAGTACTTAGAATATCGCGCAGGTGTTCAAAGCGTTCATCAGCAATGCTCATGCTTCTGAAATTTTAAATTTAGTTATTAACGCTATATAGTTCGAAGCCGGAACCTCCATGTAAGGCTCGGCATAGTTCCGCAGAGCAGCTAGTGCTAAGACTGATGAGAGTATCGTGTGTGAGATATTCAATGTTCGCCGGCCTTAACAAAACCAATTCCCAACAACTATTTATTAGCAAGGAGATGACCATGCAATAGGACGAAACAAGTGACCTTTCGGATTAAGACAACTAAACTACAAAAGATCGCGGTGAGCCGTCGGCCAGCGGCGGTGAATCATGACGGCCGATGTGAGTAAATAAAGGTGCGGTCGCTACTTGCAAAATTACAAAAAACAAGAGTAAGAGAGTTCGAAGAGGAAGTTGAGGAACTACATTGAATAAGAGTAAGAAAAGGTACGAATGCACACCGAAGGCTTCCTACGGTCTCTTATATATATGTTTCACTAATGGATACGAACATACATAGTCGCATAAAACATATAATAAAAATGAGGTTCAGGTTAACATTGCCTAATGGAGAATACACAAACTTCCTAACGGGTCCATTATCCTTCGATAGTTCCATGAATTTCTTTCTCTTGTTCTGCTAGTTCGTTTTCGTCATGTTCGATCACTTCGCTGTTGCAATGTTTACTTACTCACTCGTTGTGTAAACATAGAGTCCGCTGTTCGCACTTGCGCGGAATATTCGGCAGGCACGTTACATTGGTCGAAATGCAGTTTCTATATGAGTTGTAAGTTGTGTTATAGAGCATGCAGCGCTAATTTCACATCTGCTTCTTTTATCTGCAAAGCGGTTCTAGGAGAAATTCTCGAGATTCTAGAATCAAAAACTCAAGGTTTTAGCCAAGGTTAAAACAAGTGTTGAGGCCTTTCCTGCGCTTGAGTGGAGTAATGACTAGCATAAGCTTATTAGACTGAAGGCATTGACTGCATGATGCAAAACGTCCTAGCAGTAATCATGGTCCCATAGAGCTCACAGACTACAAATATGGTTGATTTTAATGTAGTTCGGTTTTCACTTCAAAAATTTCTAGAACTCCCCTCCCAAAATCGCTTTGCATATAATGCAAACAGATTCGGAATCAGCGTTCTATGCTATGAGAGGGTATGCATGCCATACGAAAACGTCACTTCCATCATGTATCCTTTCCTCGTAAGGGTTTTCTCTAGGACATACGTACGTCTTTCCCAAAATAAGCGTGTTTCTCTGAAAAATGTGCAACTTCATTGACTCATTGAAACTTTGTGGATAGAAAGACTGTTGAAAGTTAGTGACAAACTTTAGCCTTTGGAGGTCACTCCCAATCTTAAACTCGGCCGAAATTCAAAAATATCCGAATGTTCAGTTTTTACTTATTTCATATGCTCAAGTTGAGGTTTTTCGTTTAGTAAGAGGCGTTCAAATTCAGAACCTTTGGGGGTCTATCCACTCGCAACACTATTGTTCTTGATTGTTTTATAGGCACCTGTTTTTGTAAGTGACCTACCCTGGCGCTTGAGAACATCTCTCTCATCCGATGCTTTAAAGTGGATACTCTGCATTGCTTCATTCGACCGTATGAAAGTCACTGACGGTGTAAACAGTGCGATTCACGAAACTATGTAATCCCAAAGAAATCAATGTTTTTGAATTGCCTTGTAATCCATAGCTCGCCTGCGCATTTCTACAAGAAAATTTCATAAACTCTCCAAAGGCAAACATCACACAGATCTGCACAAACTTTAAGAAACAGTTGGGATTTGGTCCATTTTACGGGCTGCTTGACTTGGAAGTTCGTTCCCATTATGTCTGTAAATTTCCATAAAGTGCTAAAATACATGTTCAGCATTCCAATGCCCTGGAAAAGATGAAGTGTATAATTTGGCGTTTGTCCAAGTTCTTTTAACGTAATCCGCAAATCTATAACAGACGAACATCATACCCCTCAATGTCGCAGCAAAGATGGACCCCACAAAAGAATATTGGTAAATGAAAAGAAGTGTGATTAGATGATGTGATTGGTTGAAATAAGTCTCGTTAGCATAGCGGTGATTACATCATTGGCATGGAAACCATGTTACAAAAAAATCGTCTGATTGTAGGGAGAAAGTTCTTTGGAAAGTGACATTTTTCGATTTTAGCTAACGAAGGCTAATTGAAGACAAAATTATTGAACTTTCAAAGAGAGACAACTGAATGTGGTCAGTATCTCAGAACTGGCAGGAAAAATCCATGAAAGCACTACTATAGCGTAGGTAATAGGTAGTTGTCGTTTTTTTGCATGTGTACGCTAAAAATCTCAACCGTGAGCCATACGGAGCGGCCAGATGCGCTCCCCCAGCCTCATCGATCTGTTGTTGTTCCTTGTTTTCTGTTTTACTATTTGTTTTGGTTTACTCCTTTTCTTTGCTAAGCTTCTTCTATTGCCCGTCTAGGTAACTCGCGCTAGTGGTATATGCCTTCTATGAGTTTTTGCCAAGTTTTGAGCATTACGCTAGAAGGTTCTTTTGCGTGCTATTGGTGTTTTTGTTTTGCGATCTGATCTCATTGATCTAGGGCGAACGCTAGTCGTGAGCCACGCATCGCATTGTTCGTTTGTTCTCTTTTGGATTTCTCTTGTTAATTTTTATTGTTGTTGTTTGCCTTTCGATAAAAGGTTTTGTGTTCTCTCCTAGTGGTCTTGTCAGCACAAACCGCGGTCAAAACCGCACCTTTTTGGTTAAGTACCTAGGCAATTAATTCATAATATTCTTACTAAACTCTTTTCCGCCACTCTACGCTTGCGGAACGATACCGTAACCGATCGGGATTCAAAGGTTACGAAATACTGCCATCGTATCAAGGACAACAACAGAGCGACCAAAACTAATTCTTGACGGCAGTCAACGTAACTGTACATTTCAGCTTTCGCCTTCAGTTCTTACATTCACGTTTTTGAGAAGGATTTATGTTAATATCGATATTTCAGGCGCTCTACCACGAACTGCTACATGGAGGCTGCTGAAAATGCAAGAGTGAGAAATAAAAAAATGTCCAACAAACTTCAGAGCTGGGGTATCTTTTCTAAAAATAATACTTCGCAAGTTCAAAAGCAGTCAAATATCATCTTCAGTCTTATTCTACAATTCTTAGGCTTCGCTGGATTATTGCAGGACAACACTTTTGTGCGCAAAAGCACTTACTCGATGGTCTTCAAAGGTGACGTCTCGAATGTTTTTAAGGACAATTGTGGTCAAGTGAGACCCCGGACTTAAATCCCATCGAACCGATCTGGGGAAGCAGGAAAGCTCATATGCTGAATGATTAAACGATACTATGTTTTGAGCATTTCTGAAGATGAGGGCAAGATTTTCGTGCATTAACAAATGAAGAGAAAAATCTGGAAACGTCGTATTGCGAGAAGTTGTGAGATGTCGGTAGTCCAAATCGACTATCAGATAGAGCTAGAGCTAGAGCTATAGAGCTTTGGTCTAATTGTGGTCTAATAGAAGATGTCTGATGTTAGTAGTAGGGAAATTCTCGCTGACCTAATGCATTCTCTTTTAAGGGGACCTGTACCGCGCACGATTTCCCCATGCTGTCGGATGTGATCGACATGATTCACACATCGAAAACAGAAAGTCGAGCTACGTTGAACTCCCTAGTGGTACAATATTTATGCAACTAAAGTTTGTTAGCATCCCGATCAACAAAAGGATATTAGCCGTGAAGCCCTTTAGCGACGAGTTAAAATAGCTGGTAAAATGAGATCGTATGCATCAAACACAAACAATCTTATAATTCACAACATTTTCCTTTAGGTTTGCAGAACAGTATAGGGCCCACGGTGTGAGTTGGGTAAAGGCCGAAGCTCATTGTCAGAGTATGAACACTCAATGGATGAAGCATTTCGATTCATCTTCGCTATGCATATAAATCTAAATGTCATTAACAGCATTCAAGTCTTTATAAAGCTATATCATTATTCGCAATACACGTTACAGATCCCAGTCATCCATTTTTTGGAAATATTGCCCATCCCCATAATGTTGATCATTCTCTGTCGCTAGATGGATGAACATCAGATATCGGCGCGAAGAACCCGTGAGACTATTTCAAGCTAATCAATGTCTGCTTGAGGAAGTACCGAATGATTAGATTTCATCGCCGCTCGTGCAGCTTTTTCTCGCTACTGTTACCGTAGGTGCCGATTGGGAATTAGATCGCCAACATCGAGAAATGTATCTTGGAATCTTTCATATAATCATCTCGGTCGAGGAAGGAAGAACACCACGAAAGTAAGATTCCTATGCTAAATATGTCTAGACAATAATTATAAACCTTATTGCTAGTTGAAAAAGATAAAGGAAAAATCACACTTTCACTGTTTTCGAGGTATTTTCATAATATAATTACGCTCTACATCTTTTCTGTTTCTAGATAGTTCTCCATATTAGTCTCTTAAATCGTAATCATGATTAATCTGTTGAGGATGTAAGATTTAGGGAAGACTGGTAACTTTCTGAAACGGTATTTTAAGGCATTGGCAGGCAGGCAGAATTTTGATCAAACTGATAGAAGAATTGATAAGAAGACGTGATACACTATGGGATAAATACAAGGCTACCTAATTCCGATGCAAAAAGAAGCGAGGCTTGGAAAGATTAGAAATGTCGGTTTTTACAAAATGTGATGATGATTTATTGTGGAGCAGATAGAAAGATGTTGGGGCGTAAAAAAGGATTCAGATTCGGATTTGAAATCTGCTGGATGAAAGGTATATTATATGAAAGGTAAAGATTATGTTCATTTTTATGATATAAATATATAGTACGTCTTATTGTTAAAATACGCGAACGGGTATCGTGCTCGATGTGGATCTCGAGAAAGCTATGGGAAAAGGTATGTTGTTTATGTCTGAGAATGATGTGCAGATTGCTGAAGTATTCGAACGAGAGTCAAGCCTCTGTGAATTGAGATTAGCGGAAAGCACTGTATGTGGAAGCAGTGATAGCAACTTCAAGCAGAAGAGCCTTTTAGCACACACCCCCCGGAACTTCTGAAACAACCTGACTTCTTTGTTCAACTTAACGATTGTTGTCAATACAGTAAGCATAGTTGTTTTCGACGCGTTTAGCCAGTTTTTGCAGAAGGTGGGGAGATGGTAGGCATTTTACGTTACGGAAGGATTTTCGTACAGCCAACAGCAGTATCTTAAGGAGAAAAAAGAAGTACGCTGAGTGAGCGGAGGCAAGTCTTTTGTGAAGGAGGTTGATTCCTTGGTGATCCTAATAGTTAGAAACAGATGACTTATTGTTGAACATTGGGAGGCTCCTGAATGTTAAGAAAGTGGCTCGGCGAATCTCAGCCTAGTCAAATTTTCGCTTACCTGAGGTCATTTAATACGCTGATTCTGAATATCGTAGAGGAAACGGCGAAAACGAGCGTTTTTTAACGCCCTTTTTTTAGAAATTGGACGAGTGGAGCACGGCTGATGACGCTGAATCGTTGCGGGACCCAATGGCCATAGCATTGCGGCGGGCAACCTCCAATGGTGAGAAAGAAATTGCCAACTCGTTTGGGCGTGTGTAAGATTGGCTTGCGATTGTAAATTTGAAAGGCATGCTGTGCAACCGAGATTGCACTGTTTTCATACTTGGGTGGTAAGGAACCTACGCGTTAAAATCCTGAGCTGTTAAGTTTTGCCGATCCACTGCCTTTAAGATCACCGTTGTGTTTTTGAATTGCTGCGTAGCAAGTTTTTGTTTGGTTGCTCTTCTGTGGTCCTTGATAGTTCTTACTGACGACAATGGCCCGTAGTAAAACTCGATCAGTTCAGGTGAACTGAACTGTACCCATCAGTTGAGCTTAGGTGAGATGAACTGATGACCGCCCACCTTCCCATGCTATATGCATGGCGAGTGAACTGATAGTTGACCATCCGTGCGCCTGCTGCAGTCAACTCTTGCACATCAGTTCACGTTCAGTTGAACTGAACGTGAAATGATGTTAGACGAATGCAAATAGTGTGTAAAAGAGGAGACGCAGACAAGACGCCCGTAAGTTGCTCCTGAGTAACTTACGATACACATTACTTTGCCTAACACTGCAGATAAAATAGGCGCAAAACTGCACAACCGCGCCTTAAAAGGAGAGAATCGATGAACAGCTGATTTTGGCGAAGAAAACAAAAAAACAAATACTTCTTTTTTTTGTAAAGTTTACTGATTTTTTTCTAGAGCTGTCCAAAACGAGAACTCATATCATTTGTTCATTTCATTAAATTCACGCCGTAACCATTTCGTTTTTTCGTCAAATTTTTGTCACAAAATGTGTTTTTTTTTTGTTGTAATCGTGCATTTGCTAGGCGAAATCCTTGTTAGCGGTCATCATCGATTGCGATAATGCCCGCCATCAAAGGCTGCTCGGCGATGCAGCAAAGGTGGGGCCCCTAGACGGAATCGAACCACACCCGCGCGCGTGTAAGTCCAATCGCTTACCCTTTTGATCAAATTGGCTCGAATGGACACTTTTTCAAGAATTCACTCAATTATGATGTCTAGGAAGCCCGCATCCAGATCAATAGCTTACCGGATGCTAGACTGAGGCGCGATGAAATCAACTGCGGTCCGCCTCAAGGGAGCTGCCCTGATGAGGGTTTCCTACGGGCCAATGTAAATTTTAAAGTGCAAAGTAGTATCGCTTAGTTTACTCCAAACTTCGTCTTCGCAAATCCACAACCCACCTCTACACGAATATTGAAGCCGATCATACATTGTGTTCAATGTCTAACATATTTACTCTTGTTGGCAAACGAAGTTCCAGCCCAAGGTCCCGCACGCGTTGATTTGGAGTCAGTAGGGAAACCCCTATTTAATCAATACAAAAGAGCGGAAAAAGCCCATTTTGAGGTCTCTACTACAATAAAAAAGCAAAAAAACATTTAAAGTTGATCAAAGACAGCGTTCCGGCAAAAAGATGGGTGCCGGGTTTTTGCGGCATTGTTAAAGTAGATCCCCGGCCAAAGCGATGACTGAAGTTTGGAACGAAAAAGGGGTTCACCAAACCTGAAATTTGTTTAGTGTGGAATTTTTGAAATTTTCTTAAAATGGTCCAGATCTTACGTTAGGCCCGAATGCCGCCTGCAGATCTCGAACTGCGAGATTAGAGCACGCTTAGTGCGTTCAAACTAATTCCTATGTTCCGGAACTGTTTCCGCCATTCCCGCACGGTGCTGGAACTGTTCTGGAACTGTGCCGCATGAGCTGCAGCCGTCTGCATGCAATTTTGAGTGGCGGGAGTTGGAGAATTTTGACCGTTTTTAGCGGTTTTTTTCCAGGTTTCTCTCATTTTGGCCTTATTCCTTTACACCACTTTCCATCAGCAGAACTTTAAACTAGAAGCGGGGTTGAAGAATGAGCTCTCTTCTGCCTTGCGTATGCGACAAAATGTTTGTTCTTGTGTTCGTCCTTTTTCTTTTTTGTTAATTTTTGCTCAGACCTATTTCATTTGTTCCCGGAGGCCGCTCCTTAGTTTCCGCGGGCATCTGCCTTGGATTTAAGCCCCTAATATGCGGGAAATGGGACATGTCACTTTCCTAATGAGTTTCGTTTTCGGGCATTCTGCCCCCTTTTTCCATGTCGTTGCATAACCGTTCTTCATTCTCCCCGCTTCTCCTTGTGTTGAGAAAATTGCGAAATTGAAGCTAGTTGACAAAATAACCTTGTTCTGTTCCATGCATTTCACAATAAGTTTCATGGTCCGGTTTCTGAGAATGCACAACGCAGACAGACAATTTTTTCTTATGAAAGTATTAAGAAGGGAGCTGCGAACTCATAGCAAAATTTGACACAAAAGCGGCAGAGTACAAGAAAGTTATTACGTCGCGCAATAAGGCTTAAAGACGTTTGGGACTCCCTGTATAACCAGAGTTCGAACATAGAGATAATTTTTTTTGTCTTGCAACCAACATACAAATAGATCTGAATATCAACCTCATTCGACATTTTTTTTCTCCCGGTAATTTGAAATTATGCCAACAAGTACGGTTTTTCTGGAAAAACACAACCTATTCGTGAGGGATAACTTTTGCTAAAGCGCTTACTACTTCGCATCACATATCCTATCAAGAGGTTTCGTCCACGAATCCCTTCACGACAGTGGATTGAAATGAAAAGAGCTGTAATGTAGTTGTTGACAGTTACTGACACCCAGATTTAGACAGTGAAGATGTGGCAGCTGAAAGCGCGTGTGATAGCGAAAGAGTTTGAAGAAGGGTGCTGTAAATTTCCACAATTTTCTGCAACATTATTTTATTTTTCATTTTCATTTTCGTTCCATACGCTTAAGGCGTTCCATGTATAAAAAACGAAGTATTAATAATACACTAAACAAGACTGGAACAAACTCATCATGTAGCTGAGCCCAGCTTACATCGAGATTGAATGCAGTGATCCAGCCCGCAGCCAGCAAAACGATCTTGAGGGTATTCAGACAAGCATTCCAGAGATTCGGAGGCGAGCATAGTAATCTACCTTAACCGGTCTGTCGAGGAGAGACCAAAACTTCAAGGAAGCTGCAAAGCTTGCGAATGAGCTGAATTTCCAAACTATTAAGCAGGCTAGGAGGGTCGTATGCCTCTTTTGAAACGACAAAATGAAGCGTAATCAGATTGGCGATGCTCCATCTATCCATCTAAATCTGGTAGTCGATAAGAACTTGCTTGTTCATATATTTAACCAGGACCCACGTGTATGACGTGTTTAGATAAGTCTTGCGAGGTGGCTATCGGCTGCCGCCGAAATACGATCCTTAAGAATTTCATTATAGGGTGTCAAATGGATATGAAACAGTTGCAAGAAAGTTTGTTAAATGGATATGAAACAGTTGCAAGAAAGTTTAAGTTACTCTCCAGCTTTTACCCTTTCTCATCTATCACTGTTCACAAGATTTTCTTGAAAGTCAAAAATAATACTCGGTTGAATGGTAACTGAGTTTGGCGACGAATTCTCCTTTGCTTTAGTTTTCTCTTCTGAATTTAATGCCTCAGATTTTCCTTCAGACTTGAATTGTTTTGTGAGTTGCAATCTGCAATGTTTGATTCGTGCAACATAACAGAAAAAACCTACTTACATCAGAAAGCGAGATTTTGAGTTGATTGGTGAGTCAAAATCAAGAATGACGCACCTCGCTGCCTCAACCAAATAAAATTAATTGAAACTTCTCACAGATTACATTCCTTCGATGAACATATTTGACTCAAAGTATATGACTGCGGTTAATTCATCCTGATTTTGACCCACTAGCTCTTGACTCTTCTACAAGCCCAGTGAAAATTGTAAAAATATACCAACTACATCATATCTTGATTTTTGATACTGAGCCTTGACCCGAGATCGTTAACGGTTTATTGGCTAACGTTTCGGCAAGTCGCCTTCTTCAGAGCCTGGTATGGAGAGAAGACTTGCAAACTATTCGACCAAACGTCTCCGCAGCTATGCAAACAAAACTTTGAGGCTTTGATAGACTGATAGGCAACTGCCTAACCAAACACTCACCTTTTGAGACGCCGATGGAATGCTTTGCCAAGCGAGAGCTATATGGTTGAACGCTTATGGCACGCTATTTAACTTTTGATTCAACTGGCTTGGCGGCTGAAGGCGGAGCTTTGTGACCTAATTGAAACCGCTCGCGTCCGCGGCGCAGTCTGCTTCTCTCCCGAACGCGTGCTCTTTGACCAATACCTAACCTTAGTCCGATCACGAAGCCCCGCCTTGCTGCCAAGCCAGTTGAATCACTCCGTCAGGTCAGGAGATCTAACCTAGGTACGGAGCGAGATCACGAGTGATAGATAGGCATTCTTCCTTGCGATTCATTTTAGCGCTTTTGACATGGATCCAAAATCTCTTCAAACATAGCTCCAACAGGAGGAATCGGAGCAGGGCAGAAGCATTCGCCTACTTTTATCAGGTCAACATACTAATCATTCCAGCTGAAAAGAACGAAAAGGGAACTGTTCCTGACGTTGTCGCTTTTCTCCAAGAAAGCTGAGCTTTCTCACAAAGTGCACAAGCATTTCTTGTGCTTCGACTAAGCACCTCCCTCAAATCAGCGCCTTGCTGGTAACCGAATACTGCCTTGCATTCAGCATGCACGTCAGTCTACGTACATTGCTCTTTCATTTTTGTTCTTAGTGATTTTTCAAGTAGCTTTTGATTTTGAATTTTTATAATCAAGCAAAACGATCTATCTTGCTAATGACTCTTCTCGACATACAATTCCGCTAGTGTGAGGTTGAGAGAGGAGCGACATCTCAAAGTCCATATTACGAACAATTTGAGAATCTTATCGAACCAGCATGCTTCTATCATCTAATTCAACTTTTAATGGAATTTCTTAAGCCTTTGTAATCAAGAAAAGATCAAGAGAAAATCAAAAAAAATTAAGAATCAATATTGAAACGACTCGGTATGACAACCTACAATTGAGCTCCTAACTCATGGGAAAAAAACGGATTGCGACAAATTTTTCCGTCGCGACGTATTTATCTTCGCAAAACCGTCGCAATGGTATAACTTTCTTTGAACTAGTTTTCAAAAGAAACGGAGAACATCTTTGGATTGCTGAGAACCTAGCGATTCAGAACAACTGTTAAAATTTCAAAATTGCTTTTATTTGAGCTGTCGCGACGTATTTGTCGCGACAAAATTGTCGCACCGAACTAAGTTGCTTAAACATAAGTTTCGTGGAGTAACAAGTGAATTTTTGGACTTCTGGCAGGATTTTTACTCAGAAGAAGCATCAAATAACCAAAAAAGCTCTTGCACGAAACATGTAGTGATTATTTGAATTGTTTTCATAAAATTTAGGTCAAATTTACGAAAATTTGAATAAGCCGCAAAATTTATATCAGCAATCGACAGCAATGAGCATTGCGTTGTTTCTTTGATAATTTCGGATCACCAACTATGATGCAGGCTGATTTGGCCCCTCAAGAATGACCTAGCCTGCAGACACGAACTGCGGATTTCAAAGTTTCATAATTTTCAGCTTTATGCAGCTTTGGTCAAATAACTTTGCCATCAGTAGAGTACAATGGCTCTTTAAACAAATCAAGGTGAGTCTGGTCTGTTATATGGAATGCCTTCCAAGATACATGTACTTGAAGTAAGGTGCGCATGCATCGTTGTCAAAATGGTGCCACATTATCGAGATCGTATTGCAGGCAGTCGGTCAGTAAAAAAGCCGAAACTTCATCCACATCTGGAATAGTGCTTGCTGTTTAAGAATTTCATTTTTGAAAGTGTGATTTGGAAATAAGAAGTGTCTGATGGTTCCGGGAAAAGTGCAAATGCCAACGATAATTTCACAAAATTTTCACCAATTTCAGTGTCGTCTTAGACTTCATAACTTACACATATTCGGAATCTACCCAAAAAATGCTTCTAGAAAATGTATGAATTAAATATCTTAGCAAGACCTAAATATGCTTTATTTTTGCTTCTTTCCTGATTACGGCTGCCATACCCCTAATTGGGTGCTCCTGCACCCAGACCTCTGAACAGTTGGATTCGCACCTAAAGGCATGTGTTCGCGGCCTAGCTATTTAGTAAAGAGAGAATTTGAATCAATCCGCTCTAGGCCTTACTTTTGCTTGAAGTGCTCCTGGAAGAACCGTTTAATTCATTTCATTTCATTTTTCAAAGGCAGTTCATTTCTCATTAGCAGAAAATGATAGCATGAAATTTTGTTATACCTTCAGTATTTTTATACTAGATTGTCTGTCTTCACAAAATGTTACTTTATTTTTGGTTGGACCATGGAACTTCTGTTCCATGGTCAGAAACTGAATAAATCATTCGAATTCAAAGAATTTTTATATTGCATTTTCTGAAATCACATTTGATTTTTTAATATTTCGAAATCCACAGCTATTCTTTTTTACTTGAGCAACATTATTTCAACGATGTCATTTCATCCTGAGTTCAATTTAGACAAATTCTGCGACTGTTGAGAATGTACACTATATTCTCCTAATTACCAATCAATATGTGGGTGACATTAGGTGGGCACCTTTGGGCTATGTCAGCTGGCTGCGTGTGCTCTTTTAGCAAAATTGGACAACGAAATAATGCATGATCTCGTGTTGCTAACCTATCCGAATTGAACAGTCTAAGAAAGTTTGGAAATTGTGCATATATGAGAATTTCCGAGAAAAAGTTTAAAAATTTTCAAAATTGCAGGTATGGATTTTAATGGATAAGTTTCTGAAATGAATGAGAAAGGAATCAAAATCTGAATCGAATCGGTCAGATGGCTGAGTTTGGAACTTTCTGTTTTCAAATTTTTCAAAAATTTGAGAATTTTTTCATAATTCAAACATAACGCTATTTTTATCTGAGCAACATTATTATTTGATAGGTCGTGTTTCATCGCAAACTCGCTACAAATTTTGCTACTACTGAGCAATATTCTCCTAATCAATCGATATCCGGATGACATCGTCGATAGGTCATGGCGTGTGTCACTTGGGTGGAGATATTCTTGACCATCTCCATTAGTAGAAGGCCTAGATAATGAAAGAAGAATGCATGATCTCGCGATGCCAAGCTGTCCAAATAATAAGTTTCCAAAAATAAGAAAAATTCGCGCATTTGAGGCTTCAGAAAATTTTGACATTTTTTGAATTCCGTTTGGCTTCCGACAGAAGTTCCATGGCCCACCCAAGAAATAAAGTATCGAACATTATGGGCAGACGATAATTTAGTATAGAAATACTGAAGGTAAGACAGAATGTTCAGGCCATTATTTTCTGCTAATCGTTTGAAAAATAAAGTGAAATGGACCAAACGATTCTTCCAGGGACACTTCAAACAAAAGTAAAGCCTCGAACGGATTTATTCGAATTTTCTGTTTAATAATTAGCTAAGACGCGAACACATGCCTCTAGATGCGAATCCAACTGTGCAGAGATCTGGGTGCAGGAGCACCCAATTAAGGATAGGGCAGCCCGTAATTAAGAAAGAAGCAAAATGAGGGATATTTAGGTGATACTAAGACATTCAATTCATACATTTTCAAGTAGCATTTTTCACGGAGGTCCAGAATATGCGGAAGTTATGAAGTCTAAGACGACACTGGATTTCGCGAAAATTTATCGAAATCATCGTTGACATTTCCACTTTTCCCGGAACCATTAGACACTCTTTATTTCCAAATCACATTTTCAAAGGTGAAATTCTTAAACAGCAAGCACTATTCCAGATGTGGATGAAGTTTCGGCTCTTTTACTGACCGACTGCCTGCAATACGGTGTCGATAATGTGGCACCATATTGACAACGATGCATGCGCACCTTAGTTTAAGTACATATATTTATTAAGGCATTCCATGTAACAGGTTAGGCTCACCTTGATTTGTTGAAAGGATGCTTACACTCTACTAATGCTAAAGTTATTTGGCCAAGGCTACATAAATTTGAAAATTATGAAGTCTTGAAATCCTTAGTTCGCGTCTGCAGGCTAAGTCGTTCTTGAGGGGCCAAATCAGCCTGCATCGATTTCTGATATAAATTTTGCGATTTATTCAAAATTTTCGTAAATTTGACCTAAATTTGATAAAAACATTTCGAATAATCACTAAATGCTTCGTGCAAAAGCTTTTTTGATTTTTGGGAGCATCTTCTAAGTCAAAATTCTGCCATCAGTCCAAAAGTTTACTTCTTACTCCATGAAACTTATGTTCAAGCAACTTAATTCGGGGCGACGGTTTTGTCGCGACAAATACGTCGCGATAGATCAAATAAAAGCAATTTTGAAATCTTAACAGTTATTCTGAATCGCTAGTTTCTCAGCAATCCAATGATGTTCTCCTTTTCTTTTGAAAACTAGTTTTAAAAAAGTTATAGCATTGCGACGGTTTTGCGAAAAAAAATATGTCGCGACGGAAAAATTTGTCGCAATCCGTTTTTTTCCCATGAGTTAGGAGCTCAATTGTAAACTGTGCTAACCCTTAGGCGTAATCAAACTGTGCTACTAAGGTTAAAATTGATTTGGGAAAATATCAGGGTTATCAAAAACTTGCCCCAAGTGATTTTCAGCTTCAACACAATCTTCCTTTGACAACCCCCTCTGAATTTCTTCTTCTTCTCCTTTACATTCTCTATGAGGATGTACGAAATGCAAGATTGAAATTTTTTTGTCATTAGTCCTTGAATTCGAGGCAGCTGTGCATTGAATCCATTCGTTTGTTGCCTTTGGGTTTTTCTGATGCTTTGAAAGGAATCTTATTGCATTTATCACGGCTGTCGGGGAAGAAGTTCCGCTTTGTAGAGTTACTGAGAATATGTTTATTCTACAAAACTATGTCTCAACAAATACTGTGTCTGGGTACAATACGCTCTATTATTTTCTGATTTTAACACTTTCTTTCGCTCAGCTTTTGAATAAAAATTGAATTATAGACATAATTCGCAAGTGAAATAATAGGAAAAGATTCACGAATTGTCTTTGATGTGATGCTTGTTCGAAAAAAGTGGAAAAAATTTCCGAAGCATCGAGATAAAGTACACTTCTTGGTGTCGAAGTGACGTAATTTATAATTCCCTCTAATTTGTTCGATTGCTTATAGAATACATTAGTCAATGTTTCTTTCTGGTTTGCAAGAACAATCCACACTTTTTCAAGGCGCATACTGGGCCAATCAACCATCTGGCAAACAGCTCTCAGTGGAAAAGAATGGAATGGAAAATTGCTGTTTTTCGAGGAAATCTTGTGAAAGCTGTCAATTCTCACTAGACTGTTGATGGGTGGCGCTGTCCTTGTGTAAACATTTTCTATGTACTTTTATGCGGAATCTTTCAGTCAACGCCTTCTAGATTAAATCTCTGAAAATGGTCTCACATTACATCTCGAAGCACATTTACTCTTAGCTAAAATTTCTCCAGCCAAAACTGCCTAAGTTCGACGAAATCGCGCAAATCGTATTTACGAGAAAAGATTTCAGCATCAATTGCTTTCTTCTTCGTCTCACTCGTGCTAAATATCCAGTAATTCCGAAATTGTCAAAAGGTGCATATTAACAGCGGCACCATTTTCTCGATGCTTCTGCTCGATTTCTCAGTCGTTTGTGCAAAGAAGAGCACAGCATCATCATCAAATGGCTGTACAGCAAGAATCGGAAAACAGTAGTTTTCTTTAGAAAGGAGTGTTAATTCTCACAGCCATCGACAAACAGATCCTAATTGTGCCTTAAATGCAGAAAAACATCCTTCTTCAAAAGCCTAAGGCAATCAAGATGCGTTGTAATAGCTTGGACGGTAGGTTCTTGTGGCATGAAATTGTTATCCTCTCTAAGCGACATTATTTTGTGCAGGCAATTATTGATTCAAAATGTCAAGAACTTTGCAAATTCTAGGTGCGATCATGCTTACTTATTTCTTCAATGTGTGCCAAGTTTCTAACCCTTATTTTGACCACTGAAAGTTTGTAGCAATGGAGAACCCAGTGACACCAGATCTATTTGAAGAATTGGTCATCTTTTGTCGCAAAATAACAGTTCTTGTCTTTGGAAAAAAATTCTGAAAAATTCTGACTTTTAGTTGAAAATTTCGGTCAACATGGTGGTGGAAGAACTATTTTTATTTGATTTCCGCTTGTTGTCAACAAAATTAGTCCTCACTAGCTGTTTTTTTATTATTATATTAACTCTTTCTAATAGTAGCGCGCTTTCCAGGTTTTCTTTCCCAAAGACATACCTTCAAACATGATCAAGGTTACTCACATTCGCCCTATCAAAAGGCTTCAAAGTAGAGTTCGTGCTAAGCAATAAGACTAAAGCCGTCTGATGTTTTGAGCTAGCAAATTAATGAAAAAATGCTCTCCATGGATACAGCAAGCTTTTAATGAGCTTAAAAATGATTTTACATAATCAAGCTCATTGATAGAGTATTAACGAGGTCACTATAACTATAGATCCAATCATTTTCAATTTTGCGCTTTTCAAAAAGTGTGCTCTTGGTCTTTCCCTTCATGAACGATGTACTTGCAAAATCTGTGCGTTTTCGCACTCACAAAAAATATCAGACACGAAGAGCGTGGTCGCGGCACGATAGTGGACATGCTCACTTTCGAAAATATTGCAGGCGATCTGTTTTAGTAGGTCAAATCATGCGGAGGTGGGAGTGTCCCACTGCGCTGGAACAGATTTTTTGAAGCATTTTTGCTCAGCCTTCGGCTGCCGTAGAGGTTCAGTCTCAAAAATTCAAATTTTACCGGCATAATGCATTCATGGTTATCATCTATCAAAATCTTCTGAAATATTGTTTGGAAATGAATTGGTGAGCGGTGTGATCTGCATGGTAGTTCATTCAGCACAAAAACAATTTTTTACCTAAAAAGCGACGCAGTCGCCCTTTAAAAAGGGAAAGTAGCTATAGCTAACGAGCTAACGTTAAATCAAATTGTCTGAGTGCTTTGACCTAGAGGAGTTGTCGTCTTGTGGACCTCGGAAGGCATAACACATGCTTACTCACTTTAAGTTGACTAGTTTTCAGCGAGGGGGGGGGGAGAGATTATGAAAAAGTATGTTGCGGCAAGATGTTATTTTTAAATATAATAATGTCTTAGAGTGCAACCAGTGGTCATTGCAAACAAACAGGAAACGATACGGGAGG
Source organism: Cylicocyclus nassatus (assembly GCA_958299035.1). Classification (NCBI taxonomy): domain Eukaryota; kingdom Metazoa; phylum Nematoda; class Chromadorea; order Rhabditida; family Strongylidae; genus Cylicocyclus; species Cylicocyclus nassatus. The sequence continues at coordinate 68,292,318 of CATQJL010000316.1, forward strand.
TGGCAAGTCATGCAATAGAAATGAGTTCCGCCATAACAGCAAAAAGCTGTTAAACTGTTCATAAAAGCTTAAGAATTGGATCATTCGTAACTACTGAATCCACGTTTCTGAGTGTTTCGCTCCGTGACCATTTTTTACTCGGAATTGCCATCACAACTCACGAACGTTATATTGTTCCTCAATTGATGCTTCTTAGAAGTTCGGTTTCTTGTGTCGCTTCCGCAAAAGACAATTTATAGAAGAAAAGAACAAGAGTTTGGAGATTGTCGTTAAATGAAGTGTTGAAACGTTTGAGATAAAAGCAGATCGCGAAAGAGAATTCAGTAGACCCCAAAAACGATGACGTTTGTGACAGGCGTTTGAAGGATTTCTGATAGATCTGCATAGGCTATTTCAAGAGATTGGTGGTCGTTGTAGAAAAACTTCGGGAGTTTTGGGAAGTACATCTAGATAGGAAAAACTTACCAAAAACTAAGAAATACATAAAATTCTTTACGGCACTGTGCGGTTCATTTAATTTCATTTTGAGTTTCATTTTCGAAGCCAACCATACATGCTGTATCCTTGAAGTATACTCATCTTGACTCATTTAGAAATTTAAATCTGCCAAGCCCACAATACCCCCAACAAACGTATGCTGATGCAGAGCTAACCGGGTTTTAGTTGGGGTCTTAACAGTTTAAGCTTCAATATCTTTAAGAGTACTTAATTCCTTCACAAAAAGCTGCGGAAGAAAATCTAATGTATTAGGTCGTTCCGAAAGTAATGTTCCTTTTTTCAAGTAAACGCCACATTTCATGTAATCAACAAGATTTTTAAGAGATCTTAGAAGCATTCGATGCAGCATTTCATCCTCTTTCTAATGGTGTTAATTTCATTGCATCATATTCAATCAGCTCTCGAAAAATTACTGAAAGCTACGACTCATGCTTTTTGCCATGGTCAAGTTCTGCTATTTTTCTAAATTTTTGTACCTATTCTCCGAAAATGCACAAATAACAGGTAGATAAAGCAAACCCTGTAGGAAACAGGATAATTTTCTCTTCTCCTTAGCCTGCTTCTTAGAGTTTCTGGAATCAATTTTTCAATGCTATTAAATGCATATTTGGTCAACTCAAACCACATAGAACAACAACTAGCAAGCAACTCGGGTGTCATTAGACGCAGTTTTTTCTCCACTTTCTATTGGTTGTTCTTGGTTTTCGATTCATAAAGTTTTCCAGGATAAAATCATCATAATTCAGGTTTTCCAGGGCGCCTCCGGCTGTAGCCGGAATTTTCGAAAGTTGCTAATTTGAAGCGGTAAACGCTCATTTGCTTTGTAAGATTAGTGTCAAACCATAAACCATCTTTGCAAGTTTCAAAATCCGAAGATTTCTTGGTGTCTGATGCATTTGTGTCTGAGACGAGTCTGCTAAAATTCGGTGGTTCCATCAAAAAATCTGCGCAAAAATTGTGACAGGCTCTGGAAAGTAGAAAAAAGTTGTGCTGTTTCCTGTAGGGTTTGCTCTATCCACACATTATTTGGACTCCTTCCAGGGATTGTTGTAAAAATTTAGAAAAATTATGAAACTTGGCCTTCTCAAAAAGCATAGATCGCAGATTTTGATAATTTTTTGAGAGATTATTGAATTTTGTGCAGTAATTATAGAAGCATCAGAAGGAGAATGAAATGCTGCATCAAATGCCTCCAGAACTCTTACATATCTTTGTTCCACGAGATGTGGCGTACGTTTGAAAAAAACGACGTTACTTTTGGAACGACCTAATAGTTTGCTTGGATTTTGTAGTTGGCTCAATCTTCTATGATGAAATGGCGTAATAGCCAATCAGATTACCTCGTTAAATTTTCGTTAAGTGTAATCAAAAAGACGTCATCAGTTGTAAACTCTAATTTGAGAGGTCAAAAAAGAGAAATTGTACGCTAATTTTCAAAATCAGGAGAACTTCTGGCTAAAAAATGGCGCATTCGCGAACACAGAGAAGATGAGCGCGGATGTTATCTTGAAGGCATTGTCAGGTCAACTTGGGGGTACTGAGATCTTGAGACAGTGTGGGAGCATGGCTCCTGGCTAACGCAACAGTTCAAGTGCAATCTAAAAAGGTGGAATCTGAAGCGAGAAAATCGCTTCGGACGAGTTTGCAAAAAAGGGGCGACACTCCCATCCCGCCCCCTTGACAAGTTTTGACGTGCCAATACAGTGGTCTTGGGTGGTCTTGAGCATTCGCCACGTCAAAATTTGTCAAGGGGGCGGGATCGGAGTACCGCCCCCTTTTTTGCAAACTCCCAATCGATCGCACTTGAACTGTTGCGTTAGTCAGGAGCCGTGCTCTCACACTGTGTCAAGATCCCGAAACACCCAAGTTGACCTGGACAATGCCTTTAAAGGCAGTGTCTCGGCAGTCTCGCGTCATGGGGATATTGCTATGGTGGGATTGCTTGTCACCCCACTGACCTCCAGGCGCAGTTCGGCTGTTTTTCCCCATGGTCCGAGAAAATAGCCTTGAACTGGCATGCGCAACCCTAAACGGGCGCGCTCGGACGACTTCACTTACCATTCGTTGCGGGACCTCACTACCGCTCTCCCGCATTGTGCATGCTATCCAAAGCAGAAATTACAGGCAGCAGGTCTTCGTAACAAGACCTCCCGAATTCTCACTGAGATTCTCGTCCGAGCTGCCTTTTGAAAATTGGGGTAAACGCCTCGAAAAAGGTCTTTTCACCCGTTTCAAAGCTTAGATTCGGGGTTTACGGGTCGAAAAGGCCCAAAACCTGCAAAAACATGAAAAAAAAATCTGCCGGGACACTGCCTCTAAGTCTTTGAACATCAACTCGGCTTTGCAAAAAAAATTTTGACTTTTTTCGTCGTAGTAACAAAGCTGGAGGTTTTCAAAAAAAAAAGATTCTCTGGAGAATTGCTAGAATTAGACATAGCAATTGTATTCTAGCTAATCCTTAGTTCCTTATTTCCATTTTGCAGAGCACCCAAGCAATTTTCCAAAACTATTGCCTCGCCTAGGCGCTTCACCCAGAATCACCTGCTCTAGTGTAGCACATTCGACGTTAACATCTCATGAATCCTCTACTATCAGTGAAAATATAATACCACTAGCAGAATAGAAGAAAGCACATTCTAATGAATGTTTGAAAATTTTCGCGCTAAGCAATATGATACCATGAAAAAGGACACCGCGAAAAAAAAACTAGAAGAAGGAAGCATAGCGACTCTGGTGGATACGTGGCTACCAAGTTATTTGCGCATTATTTATTCGGTTGCTAATCATTACTTCTATATGTATCCCCTTACATTTGATTCTTCAGTAACGGAACCCACCCCATCAAACCAGATGATATCTGCAAAAGGTGCAGCAGTACCTTCAGTACCTTTCTTTCTATCTATAATATGTTGTATATTTTCTGCTTTCCTTTTTATAGCTCACACTTGTAGAATTTACAAAATCTACGCTAAGCAATGCTCCAATCAACAACAACCAATACTTACTCGAAAACAATATTAGGAAGGTCATTAGAAAGGTGACATTTGTAAAGATCGTGCCCTTTCTGAACGAAAACAAAGACTGAGAATCAACACTCTTGATTTGTGTCCGGCTGGAATTGGGGAAAGAGGGGGGCAAAAGCTTATCTTTGAAATTTTTCACAGAACGGCTATGAAGTCTTGGAGCTGCAATTTCCATGCGGATTTGTGATGTATCAAGTATGGGCATCCAAATCTACTTTACATTAATATTTTATTCCGGATGGCAGTTTCTTGGCAATTTTGAAACAATAACCGAGATTCCAATTTGTCGATAAGTTTCATTTTTCGAGATTTTTCTCAAGCCCACTATTGCTTTTCTTAATTTTAGGGTGGCCTTTATCTTCCTTGCCACTGCAATTCGTATTTTATTCTTTCGTGATTGCAATTTTCTGCGGATGTAAACGTTTTTACTTTACGGAGGATTTAATTATCATGATTGGAAGCTCCGAATTTAGAGTGTTGCTTTGAATCAGGCATTTGCTTTGTTGAAAAGAGAATTACTGGAGGTTGGCCGGCTTGCTACCTTTTCTGCCAACGTCTACTGTTTTGTTTGGGAAGGAACCCACATAATTTGCAATAACAAGATGTGGTAGGAGCGGATCCCTGCCAACATTTTTTTTCAAAAAAAAAGCAACCTCATTTTACTTTGTCAAAATCTTACAAAGTCTTCTTCAAGTCCTTCAGAACCTTTGTAGACTGCTTCCGGAATTAAAGCACAAGAGAACACAAACAACTGAGGTTTAGCTTCGTTCCCTCACAACTTCATTGTCATCGTACACATGAAGAGATACCCCAAAAGATGGAGATCGAGATCAAATTTGCTGTGGCCATCCTTTAGACATGCTCCTACCTTCTAACTAAGGATGAGACCGGCAAAATTGTAAAGATGGGCTAAGCCATAACTGCCACTGCTTAAATTTCGATGTAAAAACGATGTTTTTTAACTATACCAATAGGGTATCTAAGCTAACGCAATGGATTAACCAAACCTCGTTGAGAAACTCACAGGGTAAGGATCCTTTACCGAAGTGACCCCTCTAGTTAAGCTCCGTATAGTCTTAAAGGCATCGGACACTGAAAATGATCACAAAACTCTCATAAGTCCTTATTCAGAAGCTCTCAGCAGATAAGGAAGATAGATTTGAAGTCAGCGTTTGATGCCCTTCAAAAATATACGCGTCTCATCTAGAAAGGCCACTTCGACCAAAGTCCCTTCCGTAGTGAGACAATGTCTGCAATATCGGATTATAACACATCATCCACGATCATCCTCACCCAAAGTTCGATGAAAAAAAAAACAATGTTCTCATTGATAGGAAGTGTTCACATATCCGGATTGTTGCAGTATTAAGCCATTGTAAATGCGGGACCATGGCAAAAAGAAGGAACAAGGTGCAGCAGGATAAAAGCCATTTCAAGAACCTTCTTCTGTACCACATTTTTATTTGCTGTCTTTGTTGTCGAACAACCACGATAATGTAATGTAAACTAAACTGCCAATCTAAAAATATTAGGGCTTGTTAAAATCTCATTACATTCTCCCTGTCCTTCCTAGGTACATACTGGAAGAAGAAAAATATTCCAACAAATTTGCATTTCAAGGTTTTTCGCTTGATTTATAGAACTGCCTTATTTCTACTAGGTATTGTAAGTATTTTACACCTCCATTTTTGTGTTTCAAATCCGCCGAAGAACAATGCAAATCTCAAAAAAAAGTAATCTTCTTCGCAGCTCCCTTTTCGCCTGCATTATTGCGTAAAACATATGGTCCAGCTGCTTTATATAGCAGTGAACGTCATCAAAGTATGATGTTGTGAGATTTATTCTGTAGATTTACGCCGTTCCTTCTATTTCTTACAAAAATTCGAGTTCAAAAGTTTGTTAGAGACAGGATTTGTAAGAGGAAAAAATATTGGTAAATTTACATTTCTTGACAAATAGCCTACCTAACTGTTCTGTAATTTGATCCATCAAGTTGTTATATAAGTTTCATTACATTTTCCTTGTCTTACTCTAAAAACTCGAAAAATTTCAGCAAAGTGTCGTACCTGGCATATATCTGTATATTTTATATTTACCTGTAAATATTCATATTTGGAGATGGGATAAAATGCTATCCAACGTCATTATTTTTCTTTTTGAGAGCCCTCTTCTTTTTTCTCCTTCACATCTTGAGATTATGGAGTTCTGGGAGCATCAGTAGTATTGAAAGGCAGTTTGGAAGTACAAGCTCTTCGGTAATGCAAGCTGGAAGTTTTTGAGAAAAATTCGAAAATATTTTAAAAAATTCAAAAATTGCATTTTCGTGTGTGGCATGAACAGAGTGTCCCAAAATGATGTGCGCACTGTTTAATCTTTATAACTATTCCGCTTCAATGTCTCTCGTCGACCATTGATACCATTCTGTAGAGAGGAATTCAACTAGGATTTACTGTATAGAGCGAATTCTCGATCTATCTTCGTTACTGTTGAATTACGGTAGGAACTTTGAAAAGGCTTGCAAGCTCTGAAAGCCGCATTTTGCATCAAAAAGGGAGATAAACTGAAAATCTTTCACATTAGGCTAATCAAAGTCGCTGATTGCAGATTTGAACTTTGCACACCAAGTTCATGTTTCCTTCATAAGTTACACCGAGAAAACAGTAATGACTGCTCTTCCACTGTTTCTTAAAAATTTGATTACACCTCTGAAATAGCTCACAAATGATTCGTAAAAACTTTTATTCGCGTAATGAAATCAACATGCTTGAAAAATTTGATAATAATTTTCAATTTTTTGGAATTTTCTCATCAAACGGTCTAATTTACCCTACCGCAGTATGCTGAAAGGTTTCTACCGTAATCCCACTAACGAAAAAAGATCGGGAACCCGCTCCATACCGTAAACCTTAGTTGAGGCCGGCTCTACAATGGTAGCAGAGAGTTCCCATTAGTGTAGTAAAACTGACGTAACAACCTAATAACCTAATAATACATATATGGCTTGAATATTTTCTTTCGATCATACTATGCGACTAGCAAGATCTTTGCAGTTTCATCACTGATTGTGGAACTGAATAGATTCATTTTCTTCCAAAATTCAAAAAAGTGCATTCAAATAACGCAAAGTCAAAACACTTGTTAGGTGATACGACTTAAAGAAATATGCTGGTAGCTAATTGCATATTTTATACCTATCAATACTTATCGTACTAAAAGATCGCTCAACACACGTCTGCCGTATGTAGCTTTAAGCACTTGTTTTTCTTGTTGGATCCCCCCTCTTCAAATGCGGATTAATGAGTATCCTTAAAACTGCTTTTCTTCCTTAAATCCACCAAGCTCTTAAGATTTGCGTCTGTATCGCCTCGCGTCGTGCTCTATATTCTCGACTCGACTATAGCGATGTCTTTTCAGATGGCGGAACCTACAGATTCTTCAGTAAAGCACAGATTTCTTCTTTCTGTGACCGAACCAAGGTAAGCTATCGACTAAGCCAACAGCCCCCAAAATGCTATTTTTTCAAAGTATCGTATCGATTCCCATGCTTTGTTATACTGTGATTTATATCTTTTGAGTTGCTTGCTAGCGTTTATACATATTTTGAATCCTTGATAAATTTCTGAAAATTTATCTTTTCGCCTCTCAACATCTTCACTTTCCCAGTTATACCAATAGCACGCACTAAACCTATATGACATTTGAATATGTTATAATTGACGAATGTGCGACTGTTTCAAAATCGCAAAGAAAAATTTCTTTTGACGGATGAGCCATACATCTACGAATAAACCTTTGAATTCGCGGTAGTTTTATTCAGATAATGTTTCAAAGAGTCAAATTTTTGCATATAGCATCTAGTGATAAAATTTGTCCCTTTCGTCAGCGCTCTCATCCATTCGGCTTATAAGTAAGTTTTTACATTGCGTTCGGAAGCAATAAAAGGCAATGTTTCTAGAATCGGATAGATTGTGATCCCATACTCTGAGGAGAAAACTCTGTTAAAAAAGTTTTCTTCTGGAAGTCGCATGTAAGAAACCGTAATAGGTGTTTTGCCGATTATTGACGTGAAGTTATTATTTTTTGATTAAGTGATAGAGCATTCCAAATGTGCTTGTTTACTAAACAGCTTGATGACGTCGGTGTTTCGTAAAACATGAGCACATTCGATGCTTTGACAGCTCAGTCAAAGCAAATTCTATCACTACAACATTAAGTGTGACAGGTCTAGAAAATTGCATGTTGGAGAAAAGCCAAATTTTCAAAGCAAAGGTTCTGGGAATTCAAGGTGCACTCCTTTGTGTTCTATTAGCAGAATGTACGAAACTTCTTAGCTGATAATTAGTTACTAGAAAAAACAATCATTGGTTTAGTGAATGGTGCAGTACCCATTACCTTCACAGTAGAAAAGGCCATGAATGTTAAATGTATCCAATAAGAATACTTTTCCTCTATGGCAGCAGATTTGTGACAGGTAATATGCTTTTCTTTTGTAATACTTGCATTTTGCGTTACACAAAAACGCAAAAGTCAAATTTTGCATGAGCTATGGGATTGCGGTCGTAAATTTTTTTCGCTTAGTAAACTCATTTTTACGAACTTCAGAGATACTAGTTAGTTGAAAAAAATTTTTCATTGTAGCCGTGTCTCTTTCTTATAGGATTTACTGTCCTGTAACGTTAGAATCAAAAAAATCTTCCAACATAATTTACGTGCTAAACTGCCGGGCATACTTTATGCGATTTCAGTCGCAACCGATTTGGCAATATTCCAAATGTCCATAACTCATTGTAAGCACATTTTAAATGTACAGAAGATAAGGCATTTCATCAATCCACGTAAGTTATACACATTACGTATGTGCAGTTTGCTAGTGTTGATCTTGAAGACTTCTGGCGAATAGCCAAATCGCGTCGCGTCTGAAATCGCGTGAAGTATGCTCGGCCCTCTAAGCGGCAAGCCTCTTGATTCAGAAAGTCTTTGATACTGCAATTTCTTCTACTTCCCCGCTTACTTTTTGAATCAAATTGAGTAAGGTGGAATTTCATTTGCTACAGTTTCCATTTTCACGCATCACTTCTAGTACAAGCACGTGCAGCAGCAAGATCATCCGATTATTTTTGGTGATAAAAATAAACGCACGTTCATAATTCTGTTCCTAGAATATAAACCGGAATTGTACAGCGATGAAAGTAGAAAATTTGAATAGAAGAAAATCTCTATTGTTTTCATTTTTCGAAATTACTTGTCCCCTGCTATGCCTACAAGCTATCGTTTTACATCTGCTTATGGCATGAAATGCATTTTTATTTGTTGACGGCAAGAGAGCGATCAGCGGCAAGTAATTAAAAACAACTCACTCACAGACACTTCACTTATACGTAACTTTGAATGTCTATATTTATAATCAATACCTCATTTTTTTATCCCGGATGATCAGCAGCCTATGAATCAGATTCCAATGTGCCAAAAGCATTCCGCAGCCTTAGAAATCATCTTTTTTTACTGCCTTGAGACTGCAAAGACGTCATCATCTTGATGTATCTACCAAATGCGAATGTCTCGTTATTAAAGACTAATCTTCATTTATCAAACGAGGGAATGGAAAAATTAGCTTGCAGTTGGCGTTTTCCAAATATTGCAGGAAAAGCTTCACATTCCAAAACCCTCTCATAGAAGGCTTTTAACACTTGCATTTCACTACTCTTCTATGTGTCTGTACCAAATTGTCTTGTATCATGTTTCCATAAGTTCTAGCCAAATCTAGTTTGATCTTTTTTTGGGGGGTGCTGTATTTTACTTCTGTAAGAAAACACAAATGTAGCATTTTCATATCTTGAATATGTATATCCAAGACAATTTTGGAAGACCTAACTAATGCCATATCTCTTTACGCGCGTATTCCAAAGAAGGCAGCATGCTAAAAAAAATCCGTTAGTCTTGCAAACTTTTTTAGCTATTTAAGAAAAAATCAAACGTGCGTCAATACAATTTTTTGACAAATTATTTTTAAGAATAGACGCATCCGCTCCATTAGTGCTACAAAAAAACTGCACAATGTCTTTGCTTTAATTTATGTAAAAAAATAGATTAGGAACTCGTTGCCTTACATTACTGCATCTGCAGAACTGAGCAGCTACTTAAACTTTTAAATTTTCAGTGTATTAAAAGTTGACTAATTACTCTTACTTTGACTAACCTATACTCTTTTTGTTCGGAAATCTCCGGCAAATTCTCTCCTATTTTTGCTGCCTTAAATTAAGCTTGTGTGGCGATACGTATCCATGTTTTTACATATGCTGAGAGAGGTGGTGGTTGTGATACATAACTAATGAGGTATCACTGACGTCTGGCCACTTAAATAACACTGAATAAGCTATGCGGGTCTTCTGCTGCCCTGTATACACTAGCTAGGCAAACATCGATTACTCCTCATTTTTTTACGCAAGTATTAACCCTTAGCCAAAATATTTTAACTTCCAAAAGGACTTATTGATTTTGGAAAAGTGTAGCGGAAGTTAAGTTCTGCATCTCCATATAATGCTTTTCAAAAACAATGTCGGTGAATGGTTAAAAGGTCTGTTAGTACTCTGAGAACCTCATCGCAGCATTTTCAGCACTAGCTTACAAAAACTATGTTTATCCTTTAATAAATTTTTGAAATATTAATGATGCCGCCCCCTATAAATGCCCATAACCACTGATCTGATGTGTGCGTTTAGTGGATTTTGCTCAGTATTTTTTTCAGGGTTTTTGTTTGACTAAACTTTATATAACCACACACACATTAACTTTAGAGAAGTAAAAAGATCCTTTGACTCTTGGCATTTTCCAAACGCTGAACTCCCAATGTTAAGGAAAATAGAGAAAAATATGGAATAACTCAATGTCAAAATGAAAGTTGTCGGCAAATTTTTCGCATTTTACTTGCATTTTTTTGCACCTCGAGTTGCAAAAAAACTCTAATTTGCTTTCCCTGACTTTTGACAGCATCGAAACCGCAATGTTCGCGTATATTAGCTATTGAAGGACTTCTAAATTGGCAAGGCTCTTAGCAGAGGCCTGCATCCTCTCTTCCTTATCCATATACGTACCAAAATATTAAGTAAACTTAATTGCGTTGGTCAGCTGAGCCGTGGAAGATTTCGCTTTCAACTAGGTCTTTCCAGCACTCCTCTGCTTATTGTTAGATCTGACTAGTATGGAATGATGTCATCAAACTTTCTGAATAATGAATTTGCAAGTTTCTGTATTTGCACAAAAATCATAGCTTATAGAGTTGAAACAAATGTTGCGGTGTTCTGAGATACAGGCGCGCGCAGGTCACCTGAGGTTTCAATATTGTTTTTGATTTTCCCGCTATCAAACAACAACAAAAAATAATTACAGATTAATGTTGGGCATTGTCAAAAAGTCCATTTAACAAAATTTGCTGTACATGAGTGATGAGCGCACTTGCAATTAAATTTAGTCTCTGCTTTCAAAATCTAATTTTCTAGTGGTGAAGAGGAGCAAAAGTGCCCTCAAACTCCGGGGTGGCATGTCACTAGGGACACGATCAGCTTGCACTGGAATCTCGTAATTGCTGCTTTCATAGCTATGCACTTCCGGGAACGGAAAGAGGGGGGGGGGGAAGAGCGAGAAAAATGTCAGCCTAACATACTCGAAGCTTGCGTAAACATACTTCAATTTTGATACTGATTGTGGCCAAATTTTTCGGTTTGATCTGATGAATTTATTGATTTTTAGCAAATTTTACCTGCATTGATTTATATGTATGTAATGTCAGCTGTTTCTACAATCGTTCAGACAAATTCACTAATTGATCAGATTTCCTTGCACAGCCATCTGTGGTTTATAATTTCAACCAACTTCTGGAATATTCTTTCGGAATTTCTCCTTATTTTTTCGAATAATTGGCACAAACCACACATTCTATGCGAATTTTCTGTTCCTGACTCTATTATTTACGCAATACTTTCCTGTCCATTCATCTACTAATCTCCAGAGCTACTTCCCCCGTCATCTAAGCGGTTTTGCTAACTGCCATGTCATTAGTGAGAGCTGTCTCCTGTTGCTAGCCAAGCTTGCTCCTCTTCTTGCTCTCTCATCCAACCATAAGTCGTCTGCTACCATCAGTTTTTCATGATTTAGATAGATTATAACGTATTTATTGAAAAACACGACTTTTAATAGATAGGAGCTTAAAAAACAAATTTTAAGGCGTTCCGGCTCCCTCGTAGCAACTGATGCTAGATCTGCTTAGCCTTTTGAAGAGTTAAGGGCCTAAAAATCAAATTTCCCTTCTAAGGGCAGCAATGAGACAGAAATGGAAAAAAAAACTAGAACTAAAAGCTTTAGAAAAACAATTTCGCTCATAATTTTTGCACTACTTCAACATAGTTGATCACTGAAGTAATAATCAACCTCTATTCGATACTTTGCAGTTTTTTTTTCAATTCTAAGAACTCTAGCTTGTACTATTTTCAAAAATATTTTATGTAAAATCTTGGCTGGATAGTCTTAAATAATCCATAATCACAAAATGACTTTTCAGTTGCCCACTTAAGCGTAGACTACAGGTTCTAAATCGCATTTCATGAATGTTTGAGCTTTTGAGGTTTCAAACTCATTTCTGAACTAATAGATTAAAATTCTCTTAATGGCTTGACGAATGTTCTGCGAAACCTACGTTGAAAAATTTTAGTATCACATAAAGCGCCTATGAGAAAAGACATGCTCTCAAAGTCAAAATAAATCATGCTATAAAGTTTCTTATAACTTAACTCTTATTTTCCTACCATTATCCACAGCTCTACCCTTCTTTTCATTGTTCTCTTCATTTCGATTCCCCATGGACTAAACGGCTCTCATTTAAAAGTGGACATAGTTTTTTTTTGAATTGGAAATTTTTTCACTGAACACTGCTCGTATGAAAGTTACATATTTTTTTTGAGTTGAAATTTTTTCGACAAGTGTTGAATATAATTGTTTCACTTCCAACAGGGTTACGCTCAAGCCATCGCGCAATCATTTTGTAATTAAGCCGTTCGTTCTTCCTTTTTGTACATTTTCTAACACGGATGTTTGAACTTGTACCCTCATCATTTGAGCAGCAAATCATTATTTTTCCTTTTGTTGTTTCTGAGCTCCAGCAGTTCTGAACAATCAGCTGAGGTTTTTCTTGCGAAAATACATGTAAATTGTCACGAAAGTTATAATAAACTAGCGTGATTTGTCTGTTAGATTTCTATTTACGAAGCTTCAGAATACGATTTTTTAGCCTTAAAACTTGTCTGTAGCGAATTACTTTAACGTAACCGCTATGAGTTGTATACCTGTTCGTTAGGACTTCGCTATCCTTGACTCGTAGTTTTACCAAAGGAGAAAAGCAGTTAAAAAACGATCTGGGAATTTCCTCTTGCGGCAACATGGCTTGATTAGTTTCCACTTTATGTTATCTTAGCAGACTGTCATTGTGCTGAGAAAACATCCTTGTGATAGAAGCGAAGAAAAAGAAATATACAGCTATGGAAGTAAAGTTGAGCTAACAGGAAGGGCATGTCGAAATCAGTGTTGCACAGCTGTTTTAGACATCCAGTCTTGCAAAAGAGATGAAGAAAAAAGAGCGGAAGTAATTTCGCAAGCGAAGAATTATGAATCACACTCGATTCTCTTATATTCTACCCAAAAATATTTTTTTATTTTGTCGTTTGCCTCATGACAATGGAAATGACGCGCAAATTATTCTTGCAAAATAAAGTTTCAGAGAGGCTCGCATGACTAGTAAGTAAATTTGTGGTGACCATTTTTAATAAAGTGTTACGGATATATTTTAAGAATTTTCAGCCAGCTGTTCCAAAAGTAAACTCCTTTTCTATATAAATCAATCCGTTTTTATTTTCCTTGCACATTTAGGGAATCACTCGATGGAGCAAAACAATCTCTACGAAATGACCACCAAAGACCCGCCTAAGTCGTGACCCAGATAAAATTTGGAGCCAAATTTGAACAAAATTTTGTAACTAAAAATTGGATTTTTGCGAGAAAAGAACCTATGGAATTCAGACTCAGTCATTATACCTTAGAGTACTCAAATATGCCTTTGCTGGATTTTTCTCGCGCATGGAAGGCGAGAAGAAAATGATGTAAAAAAATGGCAAACTCCGCCCCAGATCCTCCCACATATGTCATAGTATATGTCCTCTGTATGCGCGTAATCGAGAAATCACAAGTTTGACTAGAAAAGCGGAATAAGTGACATTTTTGCGTCTTCGTACCACTTTAATTTCTCAATTTTGAGCCCCGGAAAAATCCAACAAATACATGTTTGGGTACTACTATTTGGGTACTACTATATCTATGTTCACTGTATGATGACCAAGTTGGAGGTTCGTAAGAATTATCTGAAAGGAGATACGATTTTTGGAGTGCTTTAAAAATTTTAGGTCTTGGCTCCAAGCTTTACCTGGAATTATGATTTAGATGGATTTTTGATGGTCATTTTATAGAGCTTGCTTTATATCGAAGGGTACCCTAAGCTTGATATGAAAACAAATTAACTTGATTTCATTGAAGAAGAAGTTTACTTCTGGGGCAATAATACTGAGAAGAATAAGAAACATCTCAATCTCAATTATTCGTGCATCTGGGTTCTCTCACCCAATCCTTGGAACTTTCCCATTCGCGTGGATGTTCCCAAATAACGCACCATTTCTTCGAGGGCTTGCTTTTTTCTTATTTTCTTTAAACGAACTGCTATTGCGAACGTTACCGTGCACTACGTATGTGTATTTGATCAAGTTTGGACGTTAAAATGAACCCTTTAAGTATCATTCAAACAAAACCAGAAGTTATTTGTTTATTTTGCACACTTCAGGAAAGTCACCAAATTTTCCGATGATTTTTGAGGTTTTAGAGTACGCGAAGATGCTTACACTTACTGATGGTATCCTTTTTACCAACGACAATCTCGTTATTCCTCCCGAATACGTGCTATTGTGCTATCGCATCAAGTATTCGACTATTCAAAAATTTACAATTTCTGGAACATTTACATCATTGACACGCACTTTATAGGCCTTGTTGAATTCAATGGATTCTTCTAGAAATGATGACACTTTCTAAACTTATTCTCAAATAGGAGAAGTACACTGAAAGATGCGCCTTTATAGCTAATCTGAATCTGTCCGTCACTGCAGAACCATTTTTTTGGACGAGTTAAGAACGTTTTCCAAAAGAAGAGCCCTTTTACAACCATTTAGCGTAATGTAATATACTATCTGATATATAAAAAATCACGCCAGTTCAAAAAGGTCAGATAGCGAGAACTGCAATGTGGTCTCGAAGCGCGCGGATGCAAATCAGCACCCTTATGATTATACCAGTCCAAAGCGCCGCTTCGCGGCGCTTTGGACTGGCTGTGTGTGTGAAGTATGAAGTGTTTAGAAGTTAGAATTTCTAGATTTTTTTCGCGTACCTTTTCAGGCAACGGTAGCCTTATTCTTCCAAGCACGCACAGTTTATGTAAAATCACCGATTAGTGATAAGTCAGTTTCGTACAGACGTCCTAGGATAAACTCAAACACTTTATAAATTCGAGCTCATGCAGCCCCACGCCCCTGCTAGCCTAGTCAAATCTCCACAGTCCTGTTTCCCAAAATTTTTTTCAAGTAAACGTGCCAGTAGATGCTAACCTGCTCTCTACAGGCTTCCCTCCCATAGTGTCCCTCTACCCTCTATTCTCCACAGGTACCATGAAATTTATATGTTCGTCACGTGTGCCGTTCCACCGTTTTACCGCCATCCACAGAGTTCTAAGCCAATCTTCCTCCTTCCCTCCCTCCCTACCTCCGTTGATTTCTTACTTTTGCTGAAGAATATAGGAGTAGAACAGATGGGATTAGGATGATTGAAAAGTTTCTGTTAGAATTTTTCGTCAAAGCTTTTTTTCTCTAGGTTCTCTTAGGTAGAGTTCTTCAAATACTTCTCTACATTTTCGGTCCTCGTGCTCTCGAGTTTCCCCCACCAAGATGCCTTTAACGCAAACAAAAATTTTTCAGCGCTCTCCTTCCTCCAGAACCCTCTCTTTCGCTTCTGAAGTTCCTCTTCGAGAATATGCATTGTCATTCATTATTTTTGCCAAAACTCTCCAACCGGTTTTCCTTTTCTGTGGACTTTCATTTGACCCGCTCTCTTTAGTTTACCCTAAGTGGCCCGAAACCCATCACGCTACATCTAAAACGGTCAATTTCTTTAGTATCAACTAAAACTTTGATGAGATAGATCACATCTCTTGTTATAACTTCGGGTTAAAATCGATACATTTTCATAATATTATACTGCAGCGAACTGTGAACTTTTAAGCGCGTAATGACTTCTGTAGAATAAAAATGATCCTGATGAATGTAACAAACATCTCGGAGGAGATGGTTTTTACAAATTTTGGTCGTGGTAAGACCAACATGGCAACCACACTTGCATGGGACTACCTTTTTGCTGATATCGAAATCTGTGAGTGTATACTTTGAAGTAGTATAGTAATGATTGACGAAACTGACTGGCCAGTATTACCACCGTATCAGAGTGTGGCACCATTCCCCCTAACCTAAAGCGGTTCTACGCAACTACTCTAGAGAATCAATGACACTGTTTCTCAAACGTAAAGGATCATATCATGCGTGGGAAATGCTCCTTCACGGGACTTTGAATTAGGGCCTTCTTGTAGTTCTGCTATAAATTGCGCCTAAGTGATAGACTCTAAACATCTGCCCAAACATCATCTGTCTCGCTGATTACAGATATATACAGGTATCGCGAGCGTCTGGCCTCCTTGTCATAGTATCGGTAGCGAATCGGTGGATACGGCTGCTGAGACAGCGTGGTTAGCAAGATTAGTAATAGTCTGTTTCCAGCACACAAACCAAAAAGAAACTCGCCGTTTGACAAAGTTAAGCTTGAAAAGCTCCATCCCACATGTTGCCAAAGATACCCCAGAGGTCATCATCCCACATGCTAGCAAAATCATCACAGAGGTCATAACTATAGTGGCATAAATCTTCCTGCTTCATACAAATTTATCCTCCCAAATCTACAAAATGCTAATTTTTCATGAAGAACTTGCATTTTGCATACGCCTGAGTTTTTTGAAAGTGTTCCCAAACTTTTCACTCAAAAATCCTGAGAAATTCTTCTTTTCTTGCAGATCCTCAATAATTTTCCGTGCCGTTTAGGTCTACTTCGATCTCTCATGAGTTTATCTTGCTCGAAGCTGCCCTTTCACTTGCATGTTGATCTGCCAAAGTTTCTCTCCGATTTTTTTTGCAAGATACTCTATACTTGAAAAACTATCTCCACCCAGGTTGTTCATATTGCTCCCCCGGAATGCCCTCCGAGCTTCACTGTCCCGATTTTTGCAACTACTCTTTTCCTCAAATTTGAAGCAGCAAGGGAATTCAGCTTAACCACTTGAAAGGTTCTAGTGTAGATTCAGACTTTCAGATTCAACAATTTTTAGTAGTAATCACATCCTTTCTTCCTTTGCTGGGAACTTTTGTAATGCGTGCACAATTAGTTGACATAGTGTTCCTTGATCCAGATAAAATTATATGCAGTGACAATGAATATCAATCGTAGGATTTTCAGTTTGAACAAAAAATCCGAAATTCTGAGGTGCAGTTCTGATGAATCCACGCTTTCCTAGCTAAGGAGCTTTTTGCATTCAATTTTTTAGAGCTCGAGGACATCACCACGCTGATATCCTTTCAAAAAGGTGTTGTTTTTTTTATAATTTAAGTGATAACATTAGGAAAGCTTCCACTGATGTTCAGTGAATGAATTATTGGTGTGCGGAAAGTAATACGAAAAGCATAACGTCTTGAAAAGTGATCGTACGTGCTCCCGATATTCATGATTCTGCAGCAACATTAGCTGTATTTACTGTCATTACACTGCAGATTGTACTGGAAAATGAACAGTGGAATGTTCGTTCAAAAGAAAGACGTTTTTTCATTTCATTCATGCAACCAAAGCGAAAGTGAAGGTGAAAGTTTTTTTTATGAAAGAACTCTTTAGAGACTGATATAGATAGCCATACCGGAACTGGGTTGGCCCCAAAAAACCTACGTCATCAACAGACTTTGATTTTCAAGAGGGAAGGAAATCTATTCCTCTTTACTTCATCAGGGGCTGTGACTTCTTAAAGCATTGTATCTGAGGGCATCGGATACATATGACATAATAGTCGCTAAGTATGAATAGCATGAGTTTACTGGTTTTGATTCTACAGACAATTTTACTACTTTGATTTTCGAAATTCCTAACGACTATTCCATTTGATCAGTTTTGTTGGTGATAGGTAATTTAAGTAATAACTCATAGTTGCTCTATTTCTTTCTTCTAAAAATAGCGGCTCTGAAGAAGCTATACAAAAGGTTGTAATTGTTCGAAGAGTATGGATTGAAGCATACGACGAAAATACTTTACACATGGTGAATGCAACACTGAGAATCATTTTGCGAATGGGAGTTCAAAGCGATAGCTTAAAAAGGTTAAAGAGAGCAAAAAAGAGGCTCAAAAGTTCAGCTGAAATGTCCAGAGATTTTTTTATGAAAAGGGTTTTTTGCACAAATTTGGCTCATGAAGCAAGGATCAAAACACGACTATAGCACTCAAAACCTTAGCCACCCATACATTTAAAGATGTTATTCTGAAGACAAAATTAAGGCGACTATGGCACTCAGAATTTAGGCATATATTTGCTAAAATGTATGTTATTTTGGAAGCGAGATTACATGGAATGGTGCGCGTTAATGACAGAGCAACTAGAAAAAGTGTCAAATCGGTAGAAGATACTAACAAATTTGAGATCGAGTGTGTCGATGGATTGGAAGCCTAAGTGACGTAATGTAAAAAGAGACTGATTCAGTCAACATGTATTCTAGACTGTACTTTTGTACTCACAACCATCATACCGTCTCTAGAAGCTTTTAAGAGTAGTTGCTTACCATGGATCGTCTGGCAAATGTCAAGGATCACTGATTGATCGTTCTCTGGATCCAGTATTCCAAGGATCACTTGGTCGTTCTCTGGATCCGACATACACACTTGTTTACGCCGACAAACGCGCTGAGTCATATGGGGGTGCTTGCGCTTTATATAGAGTAGGGATGTACTAGTCTTATACTATGAAACACAGCACAAAACAAGAGCTCTACCGACATAGATAATTTTTGCTTACCAAATTCCTTTGAAAAATCGTTCCGCAGACAGCGAAGAGAAAGGAAGAGAAATTTAGACCCGTCATTCTAAACAGAGAAGGATACTTGGGTGACCCCGGCCATTCATAATGGTTCGTGTATCAAAAAATGCGCTTAATAATGCTGGTTCGAATACTGTTTTCCATATCTGCGAAACGAGAACTTGGATGGAGTTAGATTTATTTTTTTAAACTTGAATTGCGCTGCTGCGGAGGGTGAAAATCATTAATAAAAGTATTGCTTTCCTCTTCATACGCTAAATATGATTTAAATAAGTATAAATACAACGTCACACCTTTCAAGATTCTCCTCAATGGCTTCAAACGATAAGATACACCAAGTTGGGCGATTTTAACTACCTAAAAGTACGCAAATTTTTTACGAAAAAAGTTCATAACTGCCTTTACATGATCATTTCGCAGATTTTGAGCACAGATTTAGAATCAGCGTTTCGAGATGCACCTTATGGTATACATCGCATACCAAATGGCCGGAGTCACCAAGTATCCTTTCCTTGTAAGATAAATCGTTTGAATTCCTTTCATTTAGCCAGGTCTCAATTATCCTTACTTTGTCAAGTTTTTGCAAGCTTTGCATTTCATGCGCATGGTATCAGTTTCTAGTTTGCGGATATTTTCAAAAATCTCATTACTAGCCATATAGATTTTTGTCCGAACCATGACAGATAGTGGAGATTGATCAGCATTCAGCATGTCCTTAGCTCCAAACGACGTGAATTGTCACAATTTTTTTCCTCATAAAATTCACGTCATCTCAGACGTCTATTTTTTCTTCAACTTACCGAGTGTTGGTGTAATGTGTCGATTGCCTCAATACGAAAGCTCTAAAAATGTAATTAGGGAAAGAAACATACCGAAAGTGACGCTTTGCTGCAATGGCTCGTAATTTTTCGTGTGCTTATAGAAACTGGCTCAAATTCACTTGCATGATGATTTCAATAAAACTCCTTGGCTTGATTCTGGCACAGAAAAAAAATCAAAAGTTGTGAAAAACCATCACTTATCAGGCAGTGTAGCTATGTCATGCGCACATTCGCGGATTCGTAATCTTTGGCTACGTAACAGCTGGTCACTCATTCATTTCCCATCGAATCAGAGTTCATTCAGCTCACATGCTTCTCTTTTTCCCATTGCTGCTATATTCTAACCCACAAATCCTCTCTCTTGCTATTGTTTATTTTCTCATGACAGCCCTCCAACACATCTCTGTATGTCCATGTCATAGTGCAAAGTAATTCCACCCATTTTGTCTGCCCCACAATTACGCGGACTCAATCGTTTCCTCAATCAAGCGTACTATTTTGTAAGTCTGGCTGAACAACGATTTTTTTCTTTCTTTTTGCTTGCGTTGACGTCAAAATTATTGTGTAAATGCAAAATTTGACTACGTCATCACCCTAGCTATTGTTGCAACTGCGTGTAGCAAAAAGGCCAAAGCTTGCAAGTGCTTGACTTTCTTGTGCAAGGCATAGGAAGAGTATATTGATGACTTTCGTACCCTTGCCAAGGTAAAATTTCTCAGGATTTCTAGTTTGAAAAATCTTCTTCACAAAAATCAAGAGTAAATTACCCTAAAAACATTTTTTTTGGCACAAGGGCTGCGCTACCGGTAGGAGGAAATGATTTGCAAGGATGTTTTATGGGGACCTTGCGAGCGCAATGTCGTCTAAGAACTGTTTGGTTAATCTAAATGTGTTTTTTGAAACATTTTTTGCGGTTATGCCATTCAGGTTAAGGGCCGGGGCATACTTCATGCGATTTCAGTCGCGACGCGATTTGACATTTCGCCAGAAATCTTGAGATCCAACACTAACAAACTGCAGCATAGTGTGTTCAACTTACGTGGCTTGATAAAATGCCCTATCTTCTGTACATATAAGAGGTGTTTACAGTGAGTTATGAACAGTTGGAATATTGCCAAATCGCGTCGCGACTGAAATCGCGTGAAGTATGTTCGGTCCTTTAGCTGCGTGAACATTTAATTTTTATACCCGGAACCCATACTTTGGTTTTCGTAAAAGACTTGGTTTCCTGAGTGTAATTTTTGTGCCAAAATGCCAGTTCACGTATGGTGGTCAATCTTCATATTTTCGGATAGTGTGTTACGTATGCTTGTGACGATGCTGGTGCTAGCAAACAAAATCTCTGCTTTTGTTTGCTAGCACCACCAGCAATCTCTTTGTAAAATTTATTAGAATTTGCACAGCTGTGAACCACGCAAATACATACGCAGTCAGCTAGTTATAAGTCATACTTTATGTCGCTACATATTTCAAAAAATATTGATTCACTTCTGATCGCTCTGTTGCATAAGCTCCTATTTAGAATGATTTTGCACCAATTTTTTCTATTAGCAGGATAGTAATTGCTTTCGAGAAACAGTGACAGCAACAAAAAGAAGACTGTTTACATAAAGAAGCCTTTTGCACAAGAGTACTGTATAGTTATCAGGACAGAGCTTACAAAATTACCATATTCATCATTCAACGATAAAAATTCTCGTAATAACTAACGATGCACCCTCCACATTCTAAGCACCAAAGATGCTTCGAATGAAGTCCCATTTCATCTCTATTCTGATTTGTAAGCACTGTTTCGTTCACTGCCTGTCAAATCAAACAGAAGTTATTTCCTTAACCAAGGTTATCCTCGTCTCTGCTAAATTTTGTCGACTCAACAAATGCATCATTGCCTGCAATGTTTACCTTAATGGACCTAAAAGAGAGTTTTACGCTCTCAACTCGAGCGTAATTGCCGATAATAGGTGATTCCTGGAATTGCTAGTTGTTGACGCAAAGATCAAATGGGTTCGTAGTCCATTGCATCCCAAGTTCGTCTAGTGGGTGTCACCTATTTAGTTATAATCTTTGATGCAACAAGCTATTAGGTGGTAACATAATTTTGCGACACTTTTCTCATTCCCTCTAAAAGAAATTCTAGAAACATTACCAAAGTCTAGAATTTGTCACATATGAGCAGTGGGAAACGGACTATCCATTCGCATCACCACCTTTACAGATGTGAATTACAGGAAATGCAAAAGGCAGTTTTGTGACGGCAGCAATTTCCATTTTTTCTTTTTTCTTCAAGAATTCTCGTTTTCATTTTATACGCTCCTACATTTTTTGATGTATTAGGTTGTCCCAAAAGTTTTATCGACTTTTTTCATCGCTCACCCAAACTCACAGAAAGCCATTCCATGGACGACCTAGGTACCATTCTATTCAGATTTTTATCCTCTTTCTTACAGGTATATTTGTTTTCTGATTGTACCCCGTCTTATAAAACACCTATTATGTACTATTTGGTGTCCATCTGGCTACAAGAATCGCGCCTCTTGACATACACCCGTCTTTGCGATGTTATCGCCATGGTTTTTTGAGCACCTCAGCAGTAGCGCCAAATCTTTCCTGAATTTTCAAAATTTTTATACTGGTATTTCCAAGGAGCGCTGGCGACTGTTATGTAAAGCAGACCTTTGGCTACATTGTACTTATTTTAGATTACGTGGGCCTCGTTTATAA
The DNA here is from genome assembly GCA_958299035.1 of Cylicocyclus nassatus. NCBI lineage: Eukaryota > Metazoa > Nematoda > Chromadorea > Rhabditida > Strongylidae > Cylicocyclus > Cylicocyclus nassatus. The sequence goes on from CATQJL010000316.1 coordinate 68,314,637, forward strand.
AGTCCGTTATGATTACTTGTTCAGTAAAAACCGCGACTTTTTAAATAAGTTTACCACGTAAAAGTATCGAAAATTCCAGAAAGCTGATTTTTACAGCAAATCAAACTTGGATATGTTGCATAAATAGTGTTTAATAACAATCAGGTTCGAATTCACAGAAACTTCAAAAGTTTTCTTGCTTTTGCTGCAGTTGCGTTTTTCATGACTTTGCTGAAAATCAAGGCCTCCGAAGAAATAATTTTTTTGAGCTAAACACAGTAGATTAGGAGAATCAAAAAATATCTCCGTAAAGTCCTGGAATTGCTCTATATGATCCATACTCAAACCTCTCCGAAACTTTGGAACGAAATTTCTGAAAAATAGCCTAACTTTAAGCAGATAAAAATAGCGGATGAAGAATTTTGGCAATTATCAAAAAAAGCATACAGGATTGCGGTTTGAAAATGCAACCATAAAAAAGAGAAGGAAAAGTTGCATCGAATGCACTTTAAAACTCATTCATATCTTTACTGTGCGTGGTTTTATAGTGGTTTGAAAAAACCGACAAAACTTTCGGGACAACCTAATATTTCTGGGGACACTGATACTAATATGAAGGCGCTTTGGAATTCTAGGCTTTTTAGTAACGCAAGTTGGAAATTTGCCAAAAATAATTCAGAATATTCTTAAAAATTCAAAAAACGGATTTCTTACGTGTGACTTGCATATATTGAAGGGTTACAGCCCTCCACTTAATTTGAGGATCCTCTGATAAAGCTATGATGGTTATTTCTTTCAAGTGTAAAAACTACTAATATCTTCGTATAAAATATTTTTGACGGCAAGCCTTGCATAAATGCTCTTTTATTTTTGTTTGAAACTACATAGTTAGCAAAGGCCGTGGAGTAAATTGTATTCTTGCACAGCTATTACGAATTTTTTCATTTCAAGTGCTTCCCAAATTTTGTAAATTTTTCATCGTTTTTCTGGTCGAAACGAGAGTTGTAGGCTCAGTTGGTCGGCGCTCTTTGTTCTTATCAATCTCGACTTAACACTCTTTTTTATGGAAATAGCTCAGGCCTAACTAGGGATTATAGCACTGCAAAATTTCTCGCCCACGCAAAAAATTGCTGCAGTTACCACTCTTCCCACCAACTATCTTCAACAAGTACCGTGCTTTCGTAACCCAAATTAAGTTTGTTATATCGATCTATAGTACTGTGCTCTACTTTTGAGTTTTTCGTGTGATGAATTTGCCATATTTGTATCTTGCGCTATTTGTGATCCGATCCCTTTTGTTTCTTGTGATCGTTCGCGCAGTTTTCTGAAATTGCTTTGGCCTAATGCAGCACATTCATCAACTTCAACTTGAACCTTTTTTTAAAGGTGACATATCAAATACCCAACTGGGGAGATTCTAACAATAAGAGGAATTTCTTTATCTTTCTTTTTCTTGTTACAATTCTGTGTTCGTACACGGCACCTGCAACTATCATTGTTCTATGATACTTTAGAATGAGAAGAAGAGCAAGAGGGTTGAAGTTCCTTTCATTCTGAGTCACAATAGCAAACGATTCTTCGAGCTCTTTGGCCATTGTAGAGCATAATATGCAGTAATGTATATTTGTGCAACCTTTACTGAATCATCTGTTCTCTCATAACCTTTGCATGTGAACATAAAAAGAAGCGGTTTTTAGCATCTATAAATCTTCCTTCTCATTGAAAATTTGGATATATAAAGATTACCTTACAATGTACTGATGTAGTCCAACCTCATAGTAGTTTTCTAGAATTCACTTTAGCTAGCTTTTTCAGTCCATTTGTAACCCTTTAGAGTTGTGCATGATGGGGTTGTACTAATTATACGTCAAAGTTTCGATTTTCGGATGGATTAGAAGTCTTAAAATCTCCAGATCAAGTGACCCATCTCTATACCATTTTACTTCTTCTTCTTGGTACTCAACTGCTCTCTTGTTACGAGTGGTAATGATTTTCTAATTTTCAACGATTTATAAGGAAATGTTTGAAGATTTCGAAGATACTACGAGAAATCTGGCTCCTTTGTTGATATACAAATACACTCATTCTATTCCTTTTTCCTTTTTTTTTCGCTCTTTTACATCAAGAACTTTTAACGTTCTGCGCATACTTTCTCCCACATTCTTATTTCTATCTCAACTGAATATTTAGGTACTAAAGTGCTGGAAGCTTGCTATATGCAGTTTCCCTGCTTTTTTCTGTATATGCAATCCATATATCGAAGACATGCTTATAAATCTCAAAAATCTGTTAACCGGAAGCAACCGTAAGTAATGGTATGATGGGATGACTGATTTTTTGTTAATTGCGTTTCCTAGCGCATAGTTCTAAGTTATTAGTCAGAAATTCAATCCAGTCTGTGTATCTTCTTAAGTCAGCTTATTTTTAGTTTTTTTACGTTCAAATTCTCGTTTGCGTTTTTATTTACGTTTTACTACTCTACCCTACTTGAGTTTCGGTAATTTATTATTCTTACGTTTGGGCCCTTTTGCACCTCTACGGTATACTGTCACAATTTCGGCCGGCGGTTAAAGCTGCATGTCTCTACTATTGCATGCTTTTGATTAAGGGGAAGTGCAAAGTAGAATTACAATCAACCAGTGCTATTCGAGTGACGGAAAGATTACGGTAGCTGCAGTGTAGGAGTGCTAGGGGGTCCATGTTTGCTTTTTGAAGTTGTTTCTATGCAATTCCATTTCTGGCCAAAACATGGAGCTTTCTCTTTTCCAAAATTGTACTTAAGTAAGGAAATTTTGGAAGCACAAATTGACAAAAAAACTTTTGCCTTCCTCATACGTTTTCTAAATAAAATGGAAAAGGGTGAAAGTTTTTTACAATTTTACAAAAGTCTGAAGGGGAAGAGGAACTGATTTGCATCTGCAAAACTGAATAAAGCTGTAAAAATCTCCTCTCTTCTAAGGCGATAACTGAATTTTGTCGGATAAGCAGAAAAGATTTCCAAGAATATTAGCTTATGCGTTATGACCTACCTACGAGCTAATCGCTCAAGATTCCAGTATAAATGTTTTCAAAATCCTTTAATCCATATGTCGTGTAACTTTCATGCTTCTTCTCCACGCTAACTAGGGAATTTCAGCTTTCCGTTCGAAAGTTCGAACAAGGACTGGGCGCTTTGTAAACACTCCTCTGCGACATTTCCTGCGCTGAAGAAAAGCAATTTGCTCAATCTTGTTTTGCATTAAAGTTCAAATAGCCGCCCAAGTCAAGATATCGCAATGTCTCATGTCTCGAATTTCGTCCAACCAAGTTTTCGTGGATTTTTACTGGTACACTTTCGTGTTACTCAAATTCTTGTTTCCTCTGAGTAAATCCTCTTGTATGTACAAAATACCATATTTTCTGCGTTTACATCTAAATTTATGTGTAACTGAAAGGTACCTGAAACACATCTGCAGCGGATTATTTATGACTTTTGATGCAATAAAATCTCGGTCTTTTCAACATGTCAACTTTCTCCGAAAGTCCTCACTTTCTTGGTTCCACCATATGTTTCTTATTGCGCTCCCTTCGAATAGACAATTTTTGTGCAAAAACGTACGCTTCTCACAAAATCACATATCAGTGGCAAATGTGAGTCGAAAAAGGGGTAAGTATGATTTGTGGACTAATTATCAATGCTACGTATATTTTCTCATCAAAAACGAAATAAAGTACAATACCGCTCGTATTTTATAATAAAACGACGCGCAATCGCCTGATTAATGTGAAATCACCGTCGCGTAGCCATATCTCGCTTCAGAGCGAGCGAATTTTCAATCCAGGGGAATCATTTGACACAGCTTAGCGCGGCACATCTTCTATTATATAGAATTTGAATTTTGAACCCATTTGAACACAGTAGGAGGTCATATTTTACGGATGGTTTCAGATTTTTGCTTACGGTAGGCTGCCTAGGAGTGCAACGAATAAGCAAACTGAGTAAATTACCGTAAGCAAAAATCTGAAACAATCTGAAATCGTAGAATCTGACCCTCTACTGAGTCGAAACAGTGACTTCGATATTTCATTTTCATTTCATTTTATTACATGGGGGATTGGAAGATACGCCGTGCTGAGCGGAGTCGGATGGTGCCCTTAAGAATTTCCATGCGAAAGCGAGATATGGCCACGCTACGGAGATTTCACATGAGTCGGGCAACTGCGCGTCGTTTTTTCAAAAAATTACAAGCGATGTTACATACAGCAGATGTTGCCAAAAAATTTGATGAGAAATCAGATCCGTCGCTTTTCTCTATTAAATCTTGAAGTCTTTTTTATCTGCAGTGAAAGCTGCCTATTTGTGTGCCTACAGCTGTAACTGCAATTTCTCACTTCTTCTCAATTGGGCACCAATTCACCTAACCATTGAGGATATCGTTCACATTGTCCCTGAGAAAATTTGCTCTAGCATCCGGAAATTCGATCTTTCGCATTTGAAATTTCTCACGTTCAAAGAAATCATAAGACCTGCGCACGTTGCTTTCCTTCCAGAATATTTGATAAGTCTCATTTTCCAAACGATTGTCTTCCATAATATCTGCTTTTTCGATAAAAGTTGCACATCAGCTAGAAGAGCTCTCTTCTTTGTTTTCGCTTTGGTTTCCATCTCTATTTTTTGAGAGTTTTGACTCACCAGTTTAGAGAAAATTCAAAACAAGGTTTTCTTTCTTGACCTTAAGTGTCTTTCATGCTTGGTGTAGCTCATTCATTTCGTGCGGGACAGGGTGAAATGGCTTGTCAATGCAATATCAATCTCAATTTTTCACAAAACATGTTTCGGAGACTGCAGCTTTGCTTTATGTGGGCTGCCTCTCTTTCTTCTCTTTATCAAGCTTATAAAAGTAATTTAAGTCTACTTAGGGAAAAGCGGGGAGGGGGGGGGGGGCTAAACGAAAGCAGGAGGAAATGCTCTAATCGATCAAAAACGAAAGTAATTTATTCTCTAAACAACATTAGTGGCAACATCACTTGCATCGAAAATAAAGCGATGAAGAGATTTTGAACATAGTTTTTTTCGGACCTTGTAAAGTAGCCCGTTTCCTTTCTGTCCGAGATATAGGTCTTTCATCGGCTCCTAAAATTCACAAAGACGACTGATATCGTTCAATTCAGGTCCCTCTTTATTACAGCTGCATTTTCTCTCTGATCGTTGCTGCCTTTGCGATGTTCGCCATGACTCTCTAAACAGCTCACCAATAACGCCAGACTTTCTTAGAATTTTGAGAAACCTCATCCTATTATGGTGGGTCGCTGGTAGCTGTTATGTAGGGTACTTTTGGTTCATCACACTCATTTTAGATTACATAGATCACGTTTAACAATTCTGTAATAATTACTTATTTGGGAAAACCCGCAACTCTTTGATCACGTTTAGTGTATAGAATTACCGAAAATTTCAAAAAATGTTTCTCTGAAGCAAATCAAACTTTATTATATTGCGGGATTAATGTTTAATAAAAATCAAGTTCCAACCTTGCATCAACTTTGCTCACTTTCATGTCTTTACTGCAGCTGCATGTTTCATGATTTTAGCAAAAATCGAGATTTCCGAAAATTTTAATTTAACGCGGCATCAGGAGAATCTAAATTTATCTTTGTATAGTCCGAGGCTTGCTATATTTGCATCATACTTAATCCTTTCCAAAACTTTGGAAAACAATTTTAGAAAAATTAGCGGAACTCTAAGTAGATACATAGAAATGAGGGGCGAAATTTTGGCAATTATCAAAAAAGCTATTGAGAATTTGGTTCGAAAATTTAGCATAAGAAAGAAGAGGAAAAGCTGCATCGCATGCATGTTGAAACTCTTTAAGACCCTTATTGTACCGAGTTCCATAGTCGCTTGAAAAACCGAAAAAAACTTTCGGGACAACCTAATAGTACATTGGACATCGCTCCGCTGACAAACAAAACTTTTTTTCAGTTATAAAATTCTGCAAATGCACAATCTTATAGTAGTACTGATGAAACTTAACGCCGCCTTATTACTAGTGTCATGCACTCGTCAATGTCTATGTAATCAATGAATAAAATTTTAAAATTGCTACTTATAAGGTCTCCTTTCATCAAAGCTCATAATTACGTATGTTTGCATCTCACTGATGTTTCTAATTAGACCCTGCGCTCAAAATCACATGGCAACACTCTTCGAGAAAGTGTACATATCACTTTCGAGAGGACTGTGCTCACTAGTTTATCTTTCTATCATTCTTTTTTGTGCAGTTGCACCATAATGACGACATCTATCATTTTCCCACAACAAGCCAACATTTAGCCTTCCAAAATTAGAATCATTCAACTGTGTAAAAAATAGGCGAAATTCCAGAATTGTGAGAAACTTGCTAAAATTGAGAAAATAAGGGTATTGTTTCGCGAAAATATGTGGTCGGCCTGAACTATTCAACTCTTATTTAATACAACTTTGGCCATGCCGCTCTTTCGAATGGGTCTTTACTTCCGAGTCCGCTTTGAATAAGTTTTTTTTTCATGTACATAGCAACTGGTTAGAAACGAAAAGAAGACTTCATTCTTTGTTTGCTGGACAATATATAATTCTGTATAAATTCTCAAAATTAGCTCATAGCAACCATTGCGTAGCAGCAAGGTGTTCTCTTTATTTTTGGCTTTTTGTCTTTCAACATGCAGGTTCTGTCTTTGCCATGAAATTGGAATACACAAGGTTACACAAGATGTTTGTGAAATCGCAGGACTCAGAATAAAATTTCTAATCTATGTATTCAAATTATTTTTATCCTTGTCTTTTCGATAGCTCACTAGATCAATGAGCATTTTATTTTAAAACAATTGCTTCTGAACTCCAAAAAAAACCTCTACATTACCGTCAATCATTCAGAAAAAATGGATTAGCATTATGTTCTAAGTCCTCCTATCTTGAAAAATGGGATTTTGGAATTTTTTTTTCACTGCAACACATTCATGTAAATTTTTTTAGCCAGAGAGCAATCATCATAGAAAAGATGATATTGGGCTTTTGAGGGTTTGTCCAAACATTGACAGTCAAAATCTCTAAATCCAAGTAAAGAATTCAACGGTCTAGAATACTCTGCCAGGAGAAATCAGTCACGGAAATTCTAACTTTCGTTTTTTTATTTGAAAGTTACGTAGGAGTAACAATGAAGAAGAAACAGACAATAAGTTTGGAGAATAGGGTATATGAAGTGAAAGGATTGGCTCAATTCCAAGAGCTTGATACTAATGGAAGGATAGATAAGATTGTAATGTTTCTCTTGATGCCGTATATTCACTCATTGCGCTCATTTCCCTTCATATTTGTAATCAACAAAGATTGAAATATATTTGTTCAAACATATATGTAGGTATCTAGCTAAAAAAAATTCAGAAATCCTTATGCATCGCTCCAACTTTAATAAAAATTCCATCATGCTCAGGCATCGGATTCTTTGATCTACTCTTTTAATGTAAGTACGTCCTTTATGTGTGTCACCCATATTTCTCACATTTTTCGCTGATGCCCTTCTTCAATGAGAAATAGATGAAGTTGGAGAGTTCTTCTGCCTCTATTCTTCTGGGATATAGATCCAAGACAGTCCAGTGAGATTTTCACGGATGACATGACCAGAACATCAAGTCGAAAGCCACTCAGATGTCGTCCAAAATGTGCAAAAAACCATTTTATCATCTCACTTGTTGCGTTTTCAAAGTGACGTGCATTGCGACTCCCTGGGGAAATCTACAAATCACTTTTTCGAATAAAAAAGTGACGCCTTTGATGTAACTACGTCATTGTGAGCTTCTTCGTCAGTCTCCACTCTACTAAGTTTTTTACCGTCTGTCTAAGGTTTCCTTGCTGTCACATTTGCAAACGATACAGACGTAGGACTCTTGGTTTCACTTGGGAAAGATTGGTAAGACAGAAACGTGTTTTGCATCAAAAAGAAAACGTAAAAATTTAGGAAGAGGAGGGGCTGAAAAAAATCTTACATACATTTTAGGTAAAATTGAGCATTCATTTTTTGGAAACAAAATTTGAAACATAAGCGTATTTCCAATTCACACCGTGAATCTTTATATCCATTAAAATCGCAAGATAACATCTAATATAATATTAGGTTGTTACATAAGTCTTGTTACACTTAGTTTCTAACGGCGATAAGTCATGCACCTCTTTTTCTTTACAAAGCTTCAGGATGCCATTCGATAGAGCAAAGCAAGCTCTACAAAACTGTATGCAAAACTTCGCATCAACTTCGACCCACTGTAACATTGCACCCAAAATCTGAGTCGTAGTGAAAGCTCAAAAATTGCCTTCAACTTCCTCATAAAAATTGCCCACTATATCAAACACTCATATGTACCGTTGTCGTATTTTTTTCTCACTTAGAAATCAAAAAAACAAAAGTTTTCTTGTTTTTACAAAAACGAAGCTAAGCTGTTTCTATTCATGAGCTGTACATTACAAACCCTTAAAAGTATAACCTCAAATTTTCAGCCTTCAGCCCTAGTTTTCAAAAATTACCTAATTTAGCATTGAACACCTGAGTGAAAAAAGCTGAATTCGGTATTTTTCGAAAGTAGGGCTTCTAGAAAGCTGAAAATTTACTGTTATACTTCTAAGGGCTTGTGTACAATACCGCTCACATTTTTTGAAAAAAAGACGCGAATGTATGGAACATGTTTGGACATGTACGGACATGTACGGACATGTACCGTACATGTCCATACATGTCCATACATTCGCGTCTTTTTTTTTCAAAAAATGTGAGCGGTATTGTATACAGCTACATGAATAGAAACAACATAGATTCGCTTTTGTAAAAACTAAAAAAATTTCCTTTTCTCGATTTCTAGATGAGGAAAAAATATAGCAACGGTACATGTGAGTATCTAATACAGTGTGCAATTTTTATGAGCAAGTTGGAGATTTGTAGAATTTTTTGGAAGATATGAATTTCTCGCGATTTTTAAGCCTTCAGTGCGACTCATATTCCGGATGCAAACTTACGGTGGGTAGGAGCAGAGCGAACTTTTGCACACTCCCTTGTAGAGCCTGCATTTCTCTATCCAATGATACTCTGAAGCCCTATTAAAATTATGAAGTTCACGACTTATCGTCGTAAAAAATTAAAGTGTAGCAAGACTTATGTAACAACCTAATATATTAGGTTGAACCGAAAGTTCTATCGCACCATTTTCAAAAAATCATAACTTCTTTCGGTCACGACGATTTTGCGCAATTTAAATTCTTTCTGAAAGCGTAAAGCATGTAGTTTCCAAAAGCTTTCTGCGGAGTTTCCGACATGCTCAGACGGCAGAGATAAAAATGAAAGAACGAGATCATCCGAAATTCGGAATTTTTAAGCAAGAATTCTAAAAATTCAGAAACTGTGCGATAAAATCCAGAAAAGCCATTATCCTAATTTTTCTCACATTTGATCACTAAATGAGTCAAGTTTGTGCTGATCGAGGTCTTCTTTCAGAAGTTATGAATTTTTGAAAAAAAAATGCCAAAAAAGCCATTTCTTAAGAATTCTTAGGAAATTGATTTTTCGGCATTATTTTTCAAAAAATCATAACTTTTGAAAGAAGTGCTCGATTAGCACAAACTTAACTCAGATAGTAAACAAATATAAGAAAAATTAGGATAATGGTTTTCTGGATTTTATCGCACTGTTTCTGAATTTGTAGAATTCTTGCTTAAAAATTCCGAATTTCGGATGATCTCGTTCTTTCATTTTTATCTCTGCCGTCTGAGCATGTCGGAAACTATGCAGAGAGCTTTTGGAAACTGCATGCTTTACGCTTTCAGAAAGAATTTAAATTGCGCAAAATCGTCGTGACCGAAAGAAGTTATGATTTTTTGAAAATGGTGCGACAGAACTTTCGGTTCAACCTAATATTAGGTTGAACCGAAAGTTCTTTCGCACCATATTCAAAAATTCATAACTTCTGTTTTTTCAAACCGATTGGACCGCTCTTATTTTTGTGTGAAAGAGTGAGTCATGCTCTTTATAATGACATATTAGTTGCTTGCCAGTGATCATCTGTTGCATAGATAGGAGCGATAGAAGAAAATTAGTCATAATTCGAATTTTCTGTGTAGGGTCATAAAATATCGGAGACTTGCAACAAAAATCGGAGCAGTCTTGTAGGTTCTTTCACCAGCTCTTTTTAACAGTGCAAAGTTTGCGCTGATTAAGCGTCTCTATAAAAAGTTACAATTTTCGAGCAAGCAATACAAAAAGGCAAATTTGATTTATTTTGGCATTTTTCAGGGAAATCATAACTTTCCATAGAGACGCTTAATCAGCGCAAACTTTGCATTGTTAAAAAGAGCTGGTGAAAGAACCTACAAGACTGCTCCGATTTTTGTTGCAAGTTTTCGATTTTTTATGACCCTACACAGAAAATTCGAATTATGACTAATTTTCTTCTATCGCTCCTATCTATGCAAAAGATGATCATTGGCAAGCAACTAAGATGACATTATAAAGAGCATGACTTGCTCTTTCGTACAAAAATAAGAGCGGTCCAATCGGTTGGAAAATTCAAAAGTTATGAATTTTTGAATATAGTGCGAAAGAACTTTCGGTTCAACCTAATATAAAGAATCATAAAGCCAATTCAAAAATCATCAAATAGCGGGAAACCGCGGTGCGGTCCCAAAGAACGCTCATGCAAATTTAGCACCTTTAATTAGTGGTTCACTAGTCAAGGCAATAAGAAGCTGAGTTAAACCGTCAAGCCATAGTGGTTCAATGTGTGAATGCACAGCATTTAAACTGCACGTCAATTTCTGGGTTTATTGGCTGTTATTGAATAAATCATATTGTAAACTTCACATTTCATCGCTGACACCTGAAACGAATATAAACTATGAAAAAACGATGAGAAGACATTTAGGAAGTAATGTTACGTGGACACATCATAAATTTTATGCGCAGGGTCGTTTTATGTGCGTTTGCACATGTTGCTCAGGAAACAACTTCACCATTGTCAAAAAGCTGTCGAATTTCAGTTCAACAAAATTCTTTCTTTGAAATGGTACAGCTTAACTTGCGAAGATCATATTCAACAAATTTTTAGAAATCTAAACATTTACCAGCAACTCAGTCTCTTAACCTGTACTTCTTGTAGCCTTACCTTTTACCGAAAAAATCGATAAATCGATTAAAATCAAAACTGTTACGGTAGCTCACAATTTTATAGCAGGTTGAAGAGTAAGAATTTTGATAGATGTGTTCAGAACTACGGCTTTCTTGTGTGTGAAGAGTAGTTTATTACTGCTTGATAAAAACTGAAAATAAAAAATTTTTTCAATTTTTCTTCGCCTCTCCAACGCCTCCTGTCTACGTTATCTAGTTACAAACAACTCTAACTACACAGAGCTAATGCTCTAAAAGCGACTCGTAATTCGATAATCGTAGGCACCTCTCTTTCTTTCACCGAGACATGCAACCGCTCATTACCCGACACATTCACCCCCGGCTCTTCTCTAATCGGAGATCGCTTCTCGGTTCCGTTACTCTCGAGTAGCCTCTTCGCTGTCACGAGAATCTCGCACGTCAGCCTACTCGGCCGACACTTCTGAAGCCCTTCAAATTGCCATTTCTAGCAATATCCGGCCGCTATGCTGGCCTCATATCCTGTGTGCTTCTCTCGCACATTCGTTTGCGACTCTCTTGTCTTTCAAAGAGCAATTTGGGAGCAAGCGCCTAGCATGAACAGCAGTATAAACAGAGAATCCGTGCTGGTTCGCTTTTATAACGACATAAAACTTCTAAAAAATCAAAGCAGAGAAATTTTCATATGAGAAGTTATGTAGTGCCTTCACGATCTCTAGATAATGATCACGAATATGAATTCCAAATCTGTTGAGCTATCAATTTAAAAAAAATTATGAAGGGTTTTCTCCGACGGCTTGTAAGTTTTTCCTGGTAACTTCAAGACCCGTTGCCACCTGACTAAAGTGCTCATTCGGTGCAGTAGGTAGTCACTCTAACTGTGGAGCGTAACGTCGCAGGTACGGATCCTCAAGCCGGCTATCTCTTTTGCAATATCCTTATAACTCTTTTCAAATCACAGCTTTGATTTCTGACACGAGATTACCTTGAGAGTTAAGATAGTTTATACAGGTTGATCTAAAATGATGTGTCGAGTGTTTGATTTGCAATAACTCCCTTTTTCTTGAGCTTTCGCGGTTTCCTCGCAATTTCGTAGAGCTGGCTTCAAATTATATTAACATATTGACGGCACGAAATTTTATATTGTATACCTCTTGGGACCAAGACCTTTCATGGACCAGTCAGCATTTTTTATATAAAAGCACACATACTGTCATCTACAGTATACCTACAGTACCTGTGGAGGGCTGACAAAGAAAATCGAGGTCACTTCTAGATTCGCAGCAAAAGAAAACTTCTGGAATGAGTTTATATTGAGATAGTTGTCATTTTAACGAAGTTCTACAATTGACGCACCATATGTGTCAAGCGGTCCGCGAGGTAGTCATTGCTTGGTCGTCAATGAGTTAACGGTATGGAGTGAACCACCAGTTTACTTTCATCATCACGGGATTACGGTAGGAGTTCTGAAGAGGGTTTTGGGCCATTGAAAGCCCTATTTCGCTTCAGGAAGCAAACCAATCCACCAAAAAAATTTTACACTTAGCTAATCAGAGTCGCTGATATCAAATGTGAACTTCACGCTTTTCAACAACGCTCCGTTTGTATGCTATGCCAGAACGGCAATAGTTGTCTTCACTATGGTGGTTCTGAAAATGTTACTACCACTTCAAAAGTTTTGAAACTTATAAAAAGTCAAGTAATGAAATCGCGGGCGTGGAACCAGTAGTAGACAATTTTTCAGATTTCTTGGAGTTTTTTTCAAACCACGGCTAACCCACACTGACGCTGTAAGCTGAAAGTTCCTGCCGTATTCCTACATTGAAATTGATTTTTTGCACTATACTGTAAAAAAAGTTAAGCCAGGTCTACAATTTGGTGCTCAAAGACGAATGCTTCTATGAAAGAGAATTATTGATTAAGCGTTCCATATGTTACTTTGTGACACCCTATATACCCTGCATATCACTTTACAAATTGCCACAGCAATTTTGTGTCTTTCTTTCGTTAGACGCTTACTCAAAAAAAGGATTATTTTTCTTTTTGTTACAGATCGGATGCGAGGCCGATGCATTGCGTTTCTACTCGACGAAAACAATGGAGGACTCGACCATGGGCTAGCACAGCATCGTCCTATAACGAATGGTGAGTCGATTTGTCTTCTTTTTATGGAAGTTAGTTTAGCTGGAGAGCCGAGAGGGGAGTGTGTGGAGAGAGAGAGCGATGTGGATTTATTACAGGTTGCGGAGGTGCAGCGAGCGCGCTGCCACAGGCTGGCTCTTTTCAAACTTTTTCGGAAATTTTTTCAGGGAATATTTTTCAGAACCCAAGGGTTTTGAGGAATTTATCATGAGAGAAAGTGTGAGATTAGGGTGGATCCGATTTTTTTCACCAAGCACTTGCACAAATTCGTCATCCACTTCTCGAAATGATTTTTTACACTTGCAAATTCACGATTCTACAATTTGTCCTTGCCTTCAAATTTTTTTCTTCGGAAGCTGCCACATTCCTTAATTGGGATTCGGCTCGTTTACTCTGTGAATTTGTTTTTTTTCTCATGACTTTATATCATGCAACATGAAGAGCCTGTTGAATATAAGGCTTTCTGTCATGCAAACTACTACTCTCTTTCTCCTCCCGTTTAGAACATTTCAAAAATTTTGCTTGAGTATTCAATAAAGCAATTTAGGGAACAAAAAATGTCATTTTCGCCCACCTTAGTCCTTCAACTTCTATTTTGCTAAAATTCATTCATTGACTCATTTATTCATTCACTCATTCTTCCAACCACTCAATTATTCCAATTTTTTCCAACTTTAGTTTCAATCATTTCATTCATTATTCGGTTCCTCTATTCATTCCTTTACTCAATTCCTCCATTCATTCATTCATTCATTCATTTATTTATTTATTCATTCATTCATTCATTCATTCATTCGTTCATTCATTCATTCATTCATTCATTCATTCATTCATTCATTCATTCATTCATTCATTCATTCATTCATTCATTCATCCCAATCATTCATTCATTCATTCATTCATTCATCCCAATCATTCATTCATTCATTCATTCATTCATCCCAATCATTCATTCATTCATTCCATTCATTCATTCATTTATTTATTCATTCATTCATTCATTCATTCATTCATTCATTCATTCATTCATTCATTCATTCATTCATTCATTCATTCATTCATTCATTCATTCATTCATTCATTCATTTATTTATTTATTTATTCATTCATTCATTCATTCATTCGTTCATTCATTCATTCATTCATTCATTCATTCATTCATTCATTCATTCATTCATTCATTCATTCATCCCAATCATTCATTCATTCATTCATTCATTCATCCCAATCATTCATTCATTCATTCCATTCATTCATTCATTTATTTATTCATTCATTCATTCATTCATTCATTCATTCATTCATTCATTCATTCATTCATTCATTCATTCATTCATTCATTCATTCATTCATTCATTCATTCATTCATTCATTCATTCATTCATTCATTCATTCATTCATTCATTCATTCATCCACTTCATTCATTCATCCACTTCATTCATTCATCCACTTCATTCATTCATCCACTTCATTCATTCATCCACTTCATTCATTCATCCACTTCATTCATTCATCCACTTCATTCATTCATTCATTCATTCATTCATTCATTCATTCATTCATTCATTCATTCATTCATTCATTCATTCATTTATTATTCATTTCATTCATTCATTCATTCCACTCATTCATTCATTCATTCATTCATTCATTCATTCATTCATTCATTCATTCATTCATTCATTCATTCATTCATTCATTCATTCATTCCCTTCATTCATTCACTCATTCCCTTCATTCATTCAGTCACTCAATCAGTTTTCTAAACGCTTTTTTAATCACGTATTTTTCTGCAAAATGGTACTCTCAAATTTTCTTTTTTTGGAGTTTTGAAGGTATTTGTCATTTTCTTGTAGAAAAATATCCGTATTTTTCCGTCATCAAAATAAGCAATTTGGCAATTCTGATGCTCTGCCGATGTATGGCCCTTCCATTGCATTAGCACTAGCATCCCATCATCCGGGTTTTTACCCCCTTCATATACATGAGGTCCTGCTTCCTTTCATATATCAAATGATATCATTGCTTGTCTGGAGCAAATACAATTAATTATTTATCTTCAAGCCTGCACTACTGTGTGCACGTCATGCCGAAATGTATCCGGTCCTGCAAATTCCCAAAAATTATGGATTCATACTGAGCTCCTCAAAATGATTTGATTCAATTTGAATAAAATTTTCTTTGCTTACCTTTGGCGGCTCCTCCCCCCCCCCCCACCTCTCAGTCAAATTGAAGTTGGCTATGAATCGGCATGTAAGTTTGTTCCGTAAAGAAACTTTCGAGAATCTCTTCTTCTTGCCTATGCAGTTTGAACATTCTGAATAACCATGCAATTACTCAGTGATGTGTTAATGCCTTGGCGGAGCGTCTTCAGTATGCATTTTACCAGAGAGATTTGAAAATTGGCACAATTTCACTTCTTCATTTATCATGTGAGCGAGTCTTGTTCTGGAAGATTCAAAATTGAAGCACAATATCAGCCTATTTTTTCGTGTTTTTTCAGATTAGCTTTAAGTATAAGACTTCTAGCAGATAAAAACCGCTTTTTCTAAGTTTTTTGCTGTTCTCTGCAATTCTATCTATCCCCAGCTCGTTTCATAACTCTATTTGCTGCCTTAGAAGTAAAAAAATGGACGTCAACTTTCCTTTCTCTCTCGTCAGAATCTTCAAACAACATAAAAATATGCTTAATCGACTGGCGAATGTAATATGAAGTACCCGAACATGCTTTCTTGACAATCTTGACAAATTATAAGAATTTATCTTCTGCAAAGTGAACTGTCAAAGTGAACTGTGTCCTATAAAAAAGGTGCAAGAAATGACTCGACTGATTCAAGACAGCTAGGTCCCGGCGTCAGATGCGAGATTCATCATCGTCAACAAAATTTTTGGAGGTAGATTAAAATTTTCTGATGAGGTTAAAATCTACCTCACTTTATAGATGATTGCGCTTTTCCTTCAGTCATAATGGTTCCAAAGCATAAGCTGAGTTAACTAGACTCTGTCAGTCCATTCTTTCCATAATTTGTGTTTGAATGTGTTAGCGGAGCTTTTAAATGCGCATCAAAACCATGTCAAGCATTAAGATCAAACTAGCAAGGTTGTCCTGCATGTGTTCATTCGGAGCTTGAACATGTTTGCGGTTTCAATTCATATAATGATATGTGGCCTAAATTTTTGTGGTACATCCGTCCTAATTGGTAATGCAAATGAATTGATTATTTTCTTTCTTTGAAACGTTTAGCGACTTGGATAATGAAACTAACTGACGTAAATTCTAACATAATTAACTATACCATCGATTAGTCCGGTTAAGAATGTGATGTCACTCAAGAATTTAATGTGAGTTTAGCTACTTACCGTACACCAACAGTATAGTAACAGTACACCAACAACTGACTGTTCTTATTGTTGTTAGGTTGTCCAGAAATTAATGCCCGTTTTGAATTTCAACCGCAATAAGTCATGCACTTCTCATTTCTAAATACGTTGCAAAGATAGAGCAAAGCAAGCTCTACAAGATGCCCTTCTTGCTTTTGCAACAGCTCTCACCCACCTCGAGTTTCGAGCCAAAAACTAAAAAGACTCAGCAGCCCGAAAAATCGAAAAAATCGTAACTCAGTTCATAAAAATCCTACGAAAATTCTAACTTGCTCACGTAAACACTATCCACATAAAAAATCTATAGACGCCTTTGCCGTATTTTTTCCTCTGTTAGAAATCAAGAAATCGGAAATTTTCGTGCATTTGCCTAAGTGGTGTTGTGCAGTTCCCACATAAATGGTTGAATACTACAAACTTGTAGAAGTACAAACGTAAATTCTCAGCTCTCTACAAGCTTTAGTTCTCGAAAAATTTGAATTTTGGTTTGGGCCAGCTAACTAGGGAAAGCCATGTTCGGTATTTCTCGAGAACTAAAGCTTGTAGAGAGCTGAAAATTGAAGTTTGTACTTCTACAGGCTTGTGGTATACAACTACCTATGTGGGAACTGCACAACATCACTTTGACAAATGCACGAAAATTTCCGTTTTCTTGTTCCTAACAGAAGAAAAAATACGGGGCGTCTATAAATGTTTTATGTAGATAGTGTTTACGAGAGCAAGTAAGAATTTTCGCAGAATTTTTACGAACTGAGTTACGATTTTTTCGATTTTTTGGGTTGCTGAGTCTTTTTAGTTTTTGGCTCAAAACTCGAGGTGAATAAGAGCTGTTGCAAAAGCAAGATGGCTCTCTTGTAGAGCTTGCTTTGCTTTATCGAATGGTACTTTGCAACCTATTTGGAAGTGAAAAGTGCATGACTTATTGCGGTTGAAATTTAAAACGGGCATTAATTTCCGGACAACCTAATATAAATCAGCAAGAAAGCCTGGAGCGATCAGTTAGATCCAGCAGTCAACTCGGAACACTAACTTACCTTGAATCCAGATAATAAGTAATAGGCACAGTGGATATTTTGCGGCGTAATTTGTGAGACTGCACACTATGCGCAGCATTTCACGACTCGATGTTGGTAAATAGTCACCAAAACTAAATCGTTGATACGAAATGATTTAGCCGTTTATATCAACTAGAGCTGAAAAAGTGGAAAAACCAAAGGGAGTCTTGAAAAATGGCTAAGCGCATTAGTCGTGAAATAGTGATTCTCGATGTGATATTGCAAGTTGTGCAATATCACATCGAGAATGATGAATTGGCTTTCATGATTTGGTTGAGCTTATGCATTCTTTTGCATTTTTAAACAAAATCAACACTTTTCGGGGAAACAGTCAAAATTGGTCTCTAATAACACTGTTTTGCTAATCTTTTATATGTCTGTACTGACTGGAAGTAGATTTAGAATAGTTGCTAAGCACTTCGGAAAAAAGAGGAGTGACAAACTAATTTCCCTCGGTTCAATCCCACATTAAATGAGTGACCCAAAAAATGAAAACCGTGGATTTCGCAAAATTTCGTCTAAGAGGATTTTGCACGCTGAACATGAAAATCATTTTCATTCCGCAAGGTAACGCCATTTTCAGTTACGGTGGGGGGTATACGGTAGGTGGCTAAAAACTTCGAATGCTCAAAACTTTGCCTAAAGGATTCCTAAGCATGCCGAAGATCATGCTGTTTTGTTTTTTGTTTTTTGGCGGAATTACGATAGGGGTACGGTAGTTGGCCAGATTGCTGCTGCTCAAAAACTTTTAGTGCTACTTCCGTTGCTGCGCGACTTCCTCCTACGCCGGACCAGCTCGCATATGCCAGAAAACTTTCCAACATTTCTCATTTCTTTTCTTTCTTATTGTTTGAGGGCATCGAGGGCAAGACGTCATTTCTGCATTTTTTTGCAGCTTGATGCCTACTGCACCAGCAGATATCGCCCTATGTATGGCTATATGCATGTCATTGTCAGAGCCTGTTATGTCACGCAAAGCTCTATAAAGATCATTTTCTGAGACACGCGGATGTGGAAGCATTTTCTGCAAAATTTCAGATTTCTCTGATGAGAGCGATAAAAATGAATCTTTTTTGTTTTGCATGTGGATAGGCGCAAAAATGTTGCAGCTTGATCTTGACAACTTCATCAATGGAGAATCAATAGGAGGAAAAAGGGATGGAAACAAAAAAATTTCGGGGAAAATGGATCGATCGAAATTTTAGGCACATTTCGGAGCTGAATGGGACAAGCAAAGTGCCTATTTTCTCTAGAAAACCTCCATTTTCTGGCCAAAATGTTTCTCGTTTTCGTTCTTCTATTTATCAAATTCTTCGCACTTTCTGTCCAGCACATTCTTCCTTCTGCGCAAAATTCACGATTTTTTGAAATCAAATGGCGAATTTCTTAATTTTTGGAAAATCTTAGTCTTCAACGTCATTCAAAAACAAATTTTTCTCGAGACTCTCCTTTGGTCGCGGCCCACACTTTCTACTTATATCTTTCTTACATAATAACCGTAAATAAAATTACTACTCATTTACATCCTAGCAAATTTTTTTGAATGGCGTTACTAAGACAAAACTACTGAAAGTATTTGGTTAAAAAACTTTTTTGGATGGGAAGGCAAATTATTTGAGGCTTCAATTCTAAGTGTAAGCTTTTCTTCAAAAATGACTTTCCACACATTTTTTCTAGTCTTTCAGAAGGTATCCGCTTGTAAAATCTATATCAGTCACACGTCTCAAATACTAAGCACTTTCTTCCAGAGAAAACCGGGTTCTGCTTTTGCTAATTGGTTTGTAGAAAAAACTGCTTTGCAATTTTCAATCTTACCTTTCATGCTGCTAGCTCACATTCATATAATCGTGCTTCTGTCCTATTTTTGCCCACAATTGTAGAATGCATAATCTGTTGATATTTTATTTTCTGGGACTCGTGCACTTTTATATTGTTACGGAGGTCGCTCCAAGAAGTAAGCAGAACTTTAGTGTGGACATAACGAACATACTGGCTTCAACCCTTTTACTACTTTATTCGTGTGGGTAGCAGATAAATCTGGTTCAGATTTTTTTGCTTCAAAAAAATTTAGAAAGTTTTTCACAGGATATTTTCAACCATTAAGGAAAAAACCTGCGTTTAATCGTATAAGCTCAATCGCCATGTTCTTTAGAATAGTATTACCCCTCAATCAGTTCTCTGCAGCCCGTTTGGAAGGGGGCGGCATCCTACGATACAAAGCGGCGCTGCCATTTCGGCTCCACTGCTCAGAGCGATAGCCACCAAGAGCTATATTCTGAAGATTTCGTGCTCCAAGGCTAACACTCCCATACTTTATTGTAGGTCCTCAAAATCTAGGGAAATTTTTGGATTTTTTAGGAAAATGAAAATGAACCGACTGTATGCCACCCGTGATTCTTAAGGGTCTTCTAACTGCTTTGTCACCTTCCTTCTAATTAGCTATTCCTTCACCGTTCATCCTAACTTGTTTTCTCTTTTTTTCTTTTTTCAACAGTTGGTGATTCTTTAGGGTCTTCCAGCTGGTTCGTCATCTTCCTAGCTCGTTGCTAAGTGTTCCCTCATCTTCCTAACAATAAGCTGTCCCCTCAGCTGTCCATACTAACTCATTCTCGTCCAACTCCTTTCTTCAGAACTTCAACATTCAGATTTCTGTAAAGTTTGCCGTCCAAGTGCCTAAACTTAACCTCTCTTAAGAAATTTTTTGGGGAATTTTTTTTTGAAACACGAAAAAGAAAACGTGCTGGTCATCACCTTTGTTTTCCCAACTATTTTTTGTCATCATACTTAGAAACATGTACTAAAAGAAAAATCTAGCATATACCGATTCAAAAAGTCATGTAACATGATGTTATCCTATTTGAATGTTCCGAGATAAAAATTCTAATGTGTATTTTTGAATTTAATGTACCATAAAAATGCCATAAAACAAAATAACTTTGAATCTAATAAAAGTTCTAGTCGGATTTCAAAAATATCAAGGCTTTCTTCCATGTTATCTGAAAACAAAATCTTTTTAGTATGTGATTTTGATATTCAGTGAAAGCCGCACGAAACAATTTCCTTTGTTCCGTACTCCATACATTTTTTGTTGTTTTTCTCCGACAACATAGCTGCTCTATTCACTCTTTTATGCTTTGCTTTCGTAAGAACACAGTAGAAATCATAACAATGGAATGTGTGCGTTTTGTTTGTTCAGGTGTATAGCCCCGACAAAGGCAATGCTTAACGATCAGTTTTTCCTGGAAAAATAGCGTAAATTTTATTGCTTTTATTTGAACTGTTATTCAAAGGGAAGTCATGATTGCCGTTTTCTATCCTTTTGAGTGCTCCTTTCCCTTTTGAGCGACAGCCCAGCTGTAAATTTTGCTGGGAAAATTTCACCTGTTCCTGATTTCTGCCCGTATGTCGATTGACTTTAGCTTTATCTAACCACGTCAACCTTAGAAGACCCTCTCGGGGCTGTTTACTGCCTATAGCTCTCCATATGGACAGATTCCACTGTTTGTAGCAACTCATCAAACACTGGGTTCATGCCTTGTGAAAATTTCTGCAAAAATTCTGTGACGTCAACGTTGTGCAGTTGTTTCACAATGCAAGTGATTAATTCTGAATCATACTGACTGAATTTATTGAACTTTGGTATGTGACTGAAAGCATATACGAAATGAGAGGCATGATAACCATATCATTCTTTTTCCAAGAAGGAAGAGGAAGTATATACTAAGCCTCTCCCGTAAGGATTGATCAAACTCTTGAGTTAGAACGCTCAATTTTTAGCCGCATGGGTTCCGTGATAGGAAATAAGAAACAACTTCTTCCTTTTTTCTCCACTGTCAGTGTAGCAACTTGTATAATTTCAAATCATTTTAAGGGCGTCCAGGCAAGTCTGGACACATGGGGAACTGGACCCCGCGATCGTATTTCGCATGGATTCATGGCGGAAAGCGTGGATCCTGACGCGAAACTGCCATGAATCCATGCGAATACGATCGCGGGGTCCAGTTTCGAGGGGAATATCTCAGCCGTTAGAGCACTACCTGCGCTGCCGCTCGGGCAATGCTTAGTTAGGGGCCCCAAAAGTATTTTCCACGTAAAATCCCCATAAGTCCAGATCTGCCTGGACGCTGCCTTTAATAATGTATCAAACATACAAATAAAGTAAAGATGAAGTACCTACTTTATATAATATCAAAGATGCTATGGAAGTATAGTTTTGTGCAAAACTATAGAAAAGTTTTGCATCTGATAAGCTGTAAACTAATCGAGATTACCCTCAAAATTTATCAAATTCAGGGCAATAGATGACAAATAATCATTTGCAATACCTATTCGCTGTAGAAACTGCCCTAAAAAAATGGTCAAAAGATCACCAAACTACCATCTTTAAAAATTTTTTATGGCAATTATCATGGTCAATTTCGCTGCTGTACCAGCTGGATAGTTGAGTTTTTACAAGGTTTACAAGATGAAGGTCTTTTCATGGATATTCCGCTTGTAGACATTTCTATATAGTTCCTTGACGATGGCCGAGAATTCGATTCAATACTAAGTTCCGAAATCTCGCGTTTCTGACATTTGCAATACTTTTATGGCAATTTGAAATGCATGATCATGTATGAAAAAAAAGTTTGGTGTCACGCTTGGAAGTATTTCTGCAATTGCACAATATTAATGCATCATCATGATGACATGCCATGTCGCCATGTTGCATATACTGTCTTTGGTCATAGTGGAAAAAAATCTCAAGATCACAGAAACTAGTGCTCATTAATGCATTCGGGGAGAAATTGAATTTACATAATTAGTTGCAATCATATCAGCATTTACATATTATGTGCATGAAAGAAGAGAAACGAAGTTTACTTCTGAGAAGTATATTCTTTCCTTCATTTTTTGAATATTTAGTTCGGCCAAGTCAAGTGAGAAGTTTTAGGCTTATATGAAAGTATGCACTAAAAAATACCATAAAAAAGGTTCAAATAAATCTTGGAAGCACATGATGTATTTCATGTAACATATATCAGAAGTTGTATTTATCACAAATATTAAGAATTTTCTCGACTTGAAATCATTTGAATAAATTACATATTTAGAGGTTATAATCATTTGTAGAAACCTCCAATCAGCAGGAATTTTTCTCTGGTAGAAAAACAGGTCAAAGAACCGAAAGCAAAACTAATCAAGAATTTATTAGACGTTCTATAATTGCAATTTTTGTAATAACAGAGAAAATTCTATTTTAGAAAACACGTTTTGAGTGCTTTTCTTACTCAGCTTGTATCATCGCGATCTGGACATAATTTGCTTGAATGCATCTGTAAAGTGCAGATTTTTTCATCCAGTATATAGCAATGTAACTAATTTTCTTGGATTTAAAAAGGCTTTGAATTTTTTGAAGTTTCGTGGTGCAAGACTTATATACCAAACTAATTCTTTGGATTACTGTTCCGTTTCTAGCTACAAGCATTTTTCTTATTTTGCGTGCAAGCTAAGCCCCTTTTGTGGCTTTCCGGGTTTTTCTTCGCCACACAATGATTGGATATATAGTTTATGACAGCCTATGCGTGCAAACCCTTATTGCCTCTAGAAATTTTTCCTGGTGGGGTTTTCTTATGCATTGCAATAGATAAAATCGAAAAATTAGAAATGAGTACAAAATGGATACTACAAAACTTTCTCACATGTTAGCATTGATCTTGATACTTATGTACGACGGGAACATTCTTGAAATTTCAAAAAATATTGCTGCGATTTTTATATGTCGTGATGCTGTCCATATGTGCATTCACGACTTTGGTCAACCACCAACTATAAAGCAATTTGGGATGCTTGGGAAGTGATTTTCGAAATAGAATTTTCGCCATCAAAACTTCTACTTTTATGTTTCAGATTTTGAACCTTAGAAGAGGAAAATCTGTGCAAAATTTGGCTCAACTGAATTGATCAAAATTCAAAATTGTCCTTTCCCTTTGCCACTTAGAGCCTATGAAATTCCCTATTTCCTTTGGCTTCCAGCCAAAAAAATGAGTTATAGCTGAAGCATCCCATTTGCTTCAAGGCATTCTCATAACAAGCCGTTTGCATGCGAATATGCGGTTTGCAACCAGCTGAATTCAAAAAAATTTCGATTCCTAGATGATCTATTTCGCGGAAGTCCGTCTTTTTTCGAGGTCCTAGAATATAATCATATCTCTTTAAGCTATGCAATATTTCTATTTCTTTTTTGCTTTGAAGTGCTTCGTAGAATGGTTTTACCCATTGGCCGGGGCACAGGTGGCTTTTGATAATTCAAGGACTCTTTTTGCTCTACATCGTTTGTGGAATCCAGCATATGAGATGACTACTGCAGCAGAATATCTTTCGGACTTTGGTCTCCATTCAAGCATGAGAACATTGAAAAGAAAACATTTCTTTTTTTTGCTTTAGATCATTCCTCAAACATTTGCACTAAAACGAACATCACAGAAGACAAATCTAGACACAGATAATGTCCTTTATGCAAATATGGTTCGTTAGAAAAACTACTTTCACACATTTCTTGTGGAAAATTGTCTTTTAAGTGAGTTTACATAATTATCTGAAAAGTCGATTGATACCGAGTTTTCTAGTTCTGAACAACTCATTAGGAATCGGTGCTCGAACCGTTTTGCAAAATCTCCATTGCGTTATATGTAGAAGTCAGATTAATCAAATGCACTCAGGATAATAGGATGTTATAAATGCCTTGAACTTGCGAGCAGATAGAGTTTTTCAAAATAATTCTGTATTCTCCGACATTTCTCTACCCATTGTTCTCCAACAGCCTCGATATTACCTAATCAGGGCTCGGCACGAGGTGGCTAGATGAAAATGCAAAAAGCGAAGTCCCCCTTGAATTTTGCGAAATTTTACGAAGTCCGCTTTGACCCTGATCATAATCCCCAAAATCTCTCCAAAAAAACGTCGTCTAAAAAAACGTCGCAAATTTTGTGTCTTTTCGGCGGCAAAATCAAAACTTCCTTTGCTTTTTATCCCAAAAACGATATCCAGCTGCGAGCCATGTACCTAATCTCAATAAAGCCTGAATGTAGTATGTTTTTACTAATCGTAAGCATTCTCTATTTCATGAATAAGATTGCGTGACATATTATTTTTCTACGAATATTCAGGGTGTGTGGATGACCAAAGTCTAATGTTCATATTGACCGCATATTTCTTAGGTCGAACCTGTAAAAATTTGCCTTCGTATAGTTTTTTACCCTCCGTATTCACGCTTCACTGAACTCTAAAGCTAAAAATTTGTGTAGAAAGTGCAGCTTCATGTTGATTGGCACTATTTGAAGCTTTTTGCAGCGCTAAATCGGCCGGAAACGTTTTCATACTAAAAAAACGTTTTCTTATATCGATCGCGGTCCGAAAAAGCTCCACTTTTAGTCCCATTTTTCCCGGAGTTCATCATCAACTCGAGCTTGACTCGATTGCTCTAGTTCGACTTCTTTTTCGAAAGCTCGATTTCATCAATGTGATGGAGGGAAAATGGGAAGTCATGTGCAGAAATTACTGGGATTTATGGGGCGTAACTCGGAAATGTGCTTGCCATTAGGACATTTCATTTGCGTTTTTTGGCACTCGAACACAAATTTTTGTGATGGCTGATGCGAGCCAAGGGGAATTGGAATCTCGAAAAGTGGAGGGGAGGGGAAGATTCCAGGTGGATCGCAAAAACAAGTTCAAATATTATTAAGATAAATTGCGAATGTTTTTTGTTGCAGTGGGTGATTGCGAAATTGCTTTTTTTCACTTCGTGACCTCAATTATTGAGAAAAGTAGCACATATCCGAATTTTTTTCTCAAAATTTTTCATTTGAGTTTCCTGAGACATTCTTTTTTCGGTTTTTTCTGAATTCCTTGAAACCATTGTTGGAGAAAATTTGCAATTCTGCAAAACACCATGGAAACGGCGAAGAAGGTTGTCGTAGAGCAAAGGTTTCGAGTTTCCCAAACGTGCAACCTTACACCTCCGAAAAGCAAAAGCACTTGCTTTTTTTCGTTTGAGGCTTCTTCAAGGCTATTGACAATTATATTTTTATATTTTTCTAGATAACCTTGAGTCAGCGAAAAAATCAATGATTATCCTAAATGTAGCTATTCAAAAATTCTAAAGTACGTAGCTCATTGTTGAAAAATACTTTTGAAAGCGAAGATGAGAAGGAATACTTTTTGTAAGTATTACAAAATTTCCTGTCATAATCAGCATACATTAGATTAACCATGTAAAACCAGCGTTTTCGATTTCCTTGACATGTTCGTGGTACATAACCTTTGATTCAACTGGCTTGGCGGCTGGAAGGCGGGGCTTTGTGGCCTAATTAAGGCCGCTCTCGCCCGCGACTCCTTCGCACGTCCTCTCTGATCACTACCTAGACTTACTTAGGTCACGAAACCCCGCCTTATCCGCCAAGCCAGTTATATTAAAGAGTAGAAAATGTGATTAAATTATGAAGAGAAAATGTCAATTCTATTTTTTTCACGCTCATTGATTAGTTGTAGTAACAAACTGAATTTTCAGACCCTCTTCAAAAACCAGTAGCAAAGGTTAGAAGATCTATATCCCGATTTTCGAAAAAAAATTTTCTAGGTAATTAGCACGAGATCAGTCCCTATTTCACAACACTATATCAGATATGAATTAGAGCCAGGGTTGAGCGTGAGGTCAGGCGCGCCCGACCTGGGGGTCGTATTGGTGGTAAGACTGGGGGCGGGGGGGGGGGGCGTAATCAAGAATCGAATTCGCTCAAAACTAAAGAAATGCTACGATCGAGTAAGATGAAGAAGAAAAGCTTTAGACTGATGCATATCACAGCTCCACAGCGTATTGATTGACTCCATCGAAGTTTCAGACAAATTTCAATTCTCCATCCCTTACCTGGCACTACCAAGGTCCCCAAAGAAGCTTGCTGTGTAAATTTAGTATAGTTTCAGTAATTAGCATATCAAATCACCTCTACTAGCACTACAGACCATACCTATTACCTACTACCTATTACATTTTCTAGCGTTTTCTATCATCTAAAAAACCTAAAATTCAAACATGATTAACTTCGTTTCAAAAGTGAAAGAAGTCAGCTTTTTATACTCGTAACAAAGTAATGTTCCCTATCAGTCTATACTAGAAATTAGAACGCATATCGCTTTCAAATAGTGGATTAGGAATCATTGCCAATATTCCAAACATCGCGTTTTGCACCTTGAGCGCGTCAACTCCGCGGATTACCACAAAGACGAAACAAGTCGAGCTGAGCTCACACACCTACTGTAGAATGTTCGAGGTTTGTGTAGCGAATTTCATAAAACTTGGATGAAAAAGCGTCTTCGGAGATAAGGTTGATGAGGTCGAGCGCAACCCCTCAAAAGATCAGGTTGCCTGAGCTTTTGTAGCCTTGCGCCTGACCCACTTAACTTGTCTTCAAAACTCAGAAATCAGTCCATTCCTGGTATGGATATCGAGCTCATAGCCTCTTCTTGCCTCACTGAAAACTTGGAGCAAAACGCTCCACCCCTGGGGAGATTCTGGCTCGTTCAATAGGGCGATTCACCTCAAAATCCGCCGTCAAATTGCGTGTATTTGTAATGTGCAATCACAGAAAAGCTATCATACAGTCTCCTAAAATATAAAAACTTTGCAGGACAGCCTCGCCTTCTCCAGAGTGTCGCACTTTAAGGTTTTGGAGGTGGAGAGGGTCAAGAGGGGGTCGTTTGGGGGCTTTCCTGGAAGGGGAAGGGTCGTTTCCGATCGACTTGTGCCTGACCTTTTGCTCAACTCTGATTAGAGCTAAAGTCTTTGGTTTGGACAAAAGCTATTGATAAGAAAATTGTAAGAAGAATCATCAAAAGTCGCATTATCATCTATAAGGACCACAGGAACCAGTCAAATAAGGAAAACGCCTATAAAAGGGTTGCATGAATCGATCTACACGTCAAGTGCAAGCTAATTTCTCCAACACGAAACTCTTTCAATCTCTTCGAAATTTGAATAAGCGCACTACAGCAATCTTCTTAAACAAGTCAACATCTCGCGGTATAAAAGAATTTCAAGTAACCATGAGTACTCAAGAATTGATTGCTTATTGAGTAGTACCTTTCAGAGACAGTGTGCCTCTATCTTTTCAATATCATCTTTCTTCATATTTTACCCTATCATTGCTTGCTACTCTTTATCCTGTATATTCATTCTCTTGCGCGCACTCATGATCTTTGTAAATAAGTTAATTACAGCTTTTTTCTTCTTCTTTAAACTTGTTAATATCTGCTGGAAATCCTGCAGAACTCCCACCCAGTTTTTCCATTGCAAGTTTTTCACTGCTTTGCAAAAAAAGTTAGTTGTCTGTCACAAGTTGTCTCATACATCATGTAACTCATGAGCCGTAACTAGCTAAACTGGGTGAAAAACGCACAAGAAGGCCACCATGGTTTCGCCCACAACATATCCATGAAAGCGTAGAAAGTATTTCCGACGTCATGAGCAGCATTTGCAGACTTTGTGTTCTTCTCGTAACAATTGTCTTTCATCAATTCTTGTGCAAGAGTAAGGAGAATTCTCAAGCATGTAATATGATACATGTGTGAAGGCGCGTCAACTAGAGATATGGAAGAAGGAAAGTATAACATTGCCGTTAGCACAAGCTTGTTGCATGCTTGAACTATAGTTAAAACAATCTAGCACAATGTGTGCAATTAAACAATTTAGTCATTTGAAAAAGTGCATCTATGTGGTGGTTGTTTACTCATTTAGACTAAAAATTGCGTGGTTTGCATTTTTGTGTTCATAGTCATTTTCAAGCATTTAGACCTGGTACCCTTTGATTCAACGGGATTGGCGGCTGGAAGGCGACGTTCGCACCCGCGATGCAGTCTGCGTTTCTCTCGCGTACGTGCTCTCTGATCACTCCCTAACCTCAATTAGGTCTCGAAGCCCCGCCTTCCAGCCGCCAATCCTGTTAAATCAGGAGGTATAGATTGTAGGATGATAAGAATTAAACAAAATCAAAAAAAGCGAATAGAACTTCCTTTGGATGTGGAGGATAAAATGGGATGTGAATGGTCATGTAGCGATTGGAAACTTCTACCTATCTAGGCGATAACTGGTCCATTAGCTGCTCGCGTCACGCCCATGCAGTATTATTTATCTTTGAAGATGTCAAGAAACTTCTCAACGTTTGGAAACTGTGAAGCATAGGCTAACTGAGCATTCAAAAATATTGAAGAACAAGGTTGCGAAATTTTTGAAATTTACTGGTATGAGTTATAGAAATGTGCATGTGACTTGTCCACACTGCAATTAATTAAAATAATTCTCGAAACTTTTTAAAAATTTAAGGCCTTATAAAAAAATTTTCTTGTAAAAATTTTCCCTTTTCCTAAAATTTCGAGGTTATGGGCCCGCAAAAATTTTAGAAAGCATACCAAAAATTTTTTCGAAGCGCTAACGTCACGTACCTTCATCAGAAAATTTTTTTTTCGCTCCTCCCCAGTTTAGGACGATGTACGCATTAGTTTTCCAAACTGTGCGTACTTACAGTGTGATACACATGTTATTGATGAAATTTTCCGAACTATATGTGATTTTTCAATAGTAATAGCTCTGACGTATTCTCTATGCATGGTCTAATAAATGCCGTTTTTATGCGCATTTCAATGATGTACAGATGATAGCGAGTGTTGTTGTAAAAGAAGAGCTCCCTTGGAAATTGTGCATTCATACACTTTCAATGTCCTCCCTTATACAGTTCTCGCAACTCCTCTTTTCTCTTTCAATGCGAGCTTCAAAATATTATTTCTTTATCTACCAGAAAGGAATGTCCAGCAATGCATCTGATAGAGGAATTTTTGAAGTTTTTATGGGAATAATCTGACATTTATTATTATTTCTGACTGACCATTGATTGCAAGCATTCACCAATGTTTTGGGAACATAGCCGAATGGGAGTCAACATAGTAGTGCATCCAAACCTTTTACGGATCCATATGTCTCGCTGGCTCTATAACTTTATATCTGTCTTACCCAAATTTCAATTCTAACCTGCTTATTCTTTGTTGTTTTGCGTTTTTTGATTCTATTTTTAGAGACAGTTAAGTGAGCTGAGATATTGAGTCATTTCAATTTTTAGGCTATATTAAACTTTTCGGCTAATTTGAAGCAATAATCACTAGTTTGACACATTTCCAGTTTGCTCATTACTTGTTAATCAATAAAAACAAACGCAATGCTTGTTTCATGCTCTCAAATGCTATGGTTTGAAAAACATTGATTAAAAAACCGCGGCCTATTATGTATGTTTAAATTTTTTTGCTTTTATTTCTAAGGTTTTAGCGGACGATACTTGCTGCCACTAGTTTTCAGTCTGTATACTAGCCATTCATACTCTTAGACAAGGATGATGCCAAAGTAGTTCTAGGAGCGATTTTTGAAATGACACAATAACAGACATCTGTTATAGATTATTCTCCCCATTATATGCAGATGTTATAGTGGCTGTGGCAGGTGCAAGTACAATATCATTGATCAGGAGTTTAGCAGCTACATGTGGGCTGTAATAAGATTTTCACTGAGCATGAATTATTTATTTGTAATCTTCTTTTAACATTCTTTTCGTGATCCGTAAGGCTGTAGTGCTTATATATGAAACAAATAAAAATATTTGACATAGTGGTTGAAAAAAGTTATCGGCTCAAAACTAACAGTATTGCTGCATCTCATAATGAGATAACGAAACCAGAAAGATATTTTTAACCTGAAAAAAATAAAGATTCTGTTGAATGGGCGTGGCGCGAGCAGCCAGTCGACCAATCATCATACACTCAGGGCTTCTGCTGAGTCTCCGCCCATGTACCCTTTAATTCAACGGGATTGGTGGCTGGAAAGCGGGGCTTCGAGGCATAAATAAGGGTAAGAAGTGATCAGAGACTACGCTCGCAGGAGAAACTTAGACTGCGTCGCGGGTGCGAGCGGTGCCTTCCAGCCGCCAATCCCGTTGAATCAAAGGGTAACTGTTGACTAGCTGTTTGTCCAGTGGAGCCACGCCCATATAGCTTCCTTCTAAAAAAGCTTTGGAAAGCTGCTTCTTTTAGAGTTGCGAACTACATTAATCGGAGAGTGGGAGGGGAGGATAATCATGCAAAATCAAATTTTGAAAAATTGCCAAGTATTTGAGAGCTATATCAGACAATTCACCGAAATTTCCGCAGGTCAAGCAAAATTTGCAGCGGTTCCGTAAGATTTTTCACAGTTTCCATTTACAAAGTTCCCACTTTGCAAAAGTGGGAACGTTGAAAATGGAAACTTTCGCAGGATTTTCACATCTGACTGGCTGCAAATGAGAGTCTCCGCAGGACTTTTTACAAAGCGCTGCGGAACTTCCGAAAAATGCCAGCGGTTCCGCAGCACTTTGACGTGCCAGTACTTCCGCACGGTTTTGAATGTGTTGTCTCGTATGATGTTGCTTCGCCAACACCACAGTGCATTATCGAACATGTCAGCCATAGTGCAGAGGTTAGCAGATGAATATCACAGTCATTAAAGTAGGGTTCAAATCTCGCTTAGGTGTTCGCTTTTGCTGCTCTGGCTTGCATTCTTCGGAACTTCCGCAGGTGACCCGGCGGAACTTTTCCAAGCGTTCTGCGGAATTTCCGTTCAGTTGCGTAAGTAATCTTTCAATCAAAAGGGACAATTCTTCATTTCCTGTCTTCGTCACTCAACATGTCAAAAGTGCATCTTCCCTAGACATTAATTTTTTTCCGAAAAAGCAACAAATTTAATCCTGAACTGAAGCGATCACATTAGAATTTACTCCTAATAGTGTCACTATGAAATGCGTAAACAGCCATGTTCCCACATCGCATCGCACATGCACAGCACACACACGCACATCGTGATGTAATCAGAATCGCCGCGCCCAATCGCGCCGCGATTGCAGAATTTGCACGAGTTTCGTTTTTTTCCGCTAATTGATCTCCTTCTCCCCCTCCCCTCTTCTCCCCCTTTCCCTACTCATCCCTCGTTAATTGTCGCCATTTAGCGTCAGACTTTGCTTTTGCCCTCGTTTCATCCCAATTTCACTAGCTCCCGACGTCAAAGCGCTGCTGATTGCGATTTGTTTATTTTTTTGCAGCGATTGAATCCCTTTGCTGCAAATCTGTTGCATTACGTCATTTCTACAAATTAAAATGTTTTTTCTATATCTGCAACTTTTGCTGGTTTGCTACAAGGTTGAAATAAGTCGATATATTTTTTGCAAATAATTTTTCTTACACAAACTCACATTTTTTTTGGATTTAAACAACTACATGAGAACTGCTTCGACTAATGACGTCATACCGCTATCACACATTTCTTTTATTTCTTGTATCTTCTCACGCTTTTATGCATACTAAATTCTTTTGTGGTCTACAAATTCTCTTTTGTGCCAGGCATTACTCTAACTAGCGTTTTTTTCTCAAGAGCTGAAATCTGGATTGTATTATATGACCCTTTATGTTTGCTTTGTCTTTAAAATGCTGCAAGGAAAAAATTTGAAAAATTTAAAAAAAATCTACTAGAGATATATGAGTCGAATATTCTATCAATTGCATATAGTCAAAATTTGGAATGGCAAAGTCGGAAATAATCGCGGTTTCAAGTATATAATTTGAGCGACTGCTATTGGATTGCTTTGGTTGAACGAAGTGCTGTTTTTGTAAGGAAGTGCGAATACCCACTTATTTGGTGACAGAGTAACTGGTGAAGGCTGAAACTCGAATGATAAATCAAAAATTTCGGATATTTTTCATCAATTATATACTGATTATATTCGAATATATCCAAAGATTTCTTAGAAGTTCCGTACAGACTCTGCTCAAAGGCTTAATTCAAATCCTGGTTAAATAATATGATTCTAACTTAGGCATATGTAGACACGTAACCGCCTTCAAATTTAACAATTTTATCTGCACAATTGGAGGACTTTAGCTAGTTATCAAAATTAATTTAATTATTACTATTATCATTATCAAAAAGAGATCCCAGGCACGCAAAGAGTTGGATCTTCGAGGGGGAAGAGAAAACCGCATTAATCTTGACATACTTGTTTTTTTTCTACAAGGAATTAGAACATAAAACTTATTGAAATGTGCTGCACGCTCGAGTCTCGATCTATAGCCTTTTTTGCACTATAACGTCCGACAATCTTATTTCCCCTAACGAAAGTCAATTCTTTACTTGCAGCTGAATATTTATTCCTTTCAGTGTGTGGTGTCAACTTCCTCTAGAATTGGCTTATGAAAGATTCTGAACCTATCTATCAAAATTTGATGATGATTTTCTACATTTTGCACAATTTTCTACAAAGTGTGATCCGTTTACGATCAAAATCATCAAAAATATTTTTTGTAGGTGAAGAAATCTCTAAAAAAAAGTTTCCAGTCCTTTTCATCAAGTCATAAGTTTCAAAAGATTTAGTGCGCTTTCCTTTTGATATTTGTTTTCAATTACCATGCATTGAATTGGACTATTTTCTTCTGAGAACTAACAATAAGAATCTTACACCTACAAAAATTCGAACTTCTTCTTTTTTAAATCAGCAAATAAGCTATACTAATTTCATAGAAAAAAGCTATGCTACAAGATATACAATGATGTTCCTACTTTTTTTTCAAAATTTTACATGGCATTCAAAATCTTGCATGACCCCTACACAAGTTTTGTGCATCATTTCGGCTCTCTGTCATAATTTGTTCCCAAAATATGTGAATTTTTAATAACTAAATTTGCGGCTTAGAACTTTTTCGCTAGAATTTTGCTGAAATAATTTTAACACAGCCATTTACGATTTTGAAATTGTGTGCCATTCAAATAGTCTGCTTATTATTATTATTTTAATTCATGTTATCTGAGACTTCCTGATCGATAACTTAATGTCAAAGATCATAGACACAACACATCAACTTTGACGGTAACAGGCGTTTGCACTTTCGCTTTGGGATAGCAGACCTGATGTGATGGATGTGTATTTACTGGCAAATTCTTAGCTCACATGTGTTAAGCGTTGTGCTGAGGTGCATGACAATCAATCCTTTATTGTATTGCTTCCAGTTTACTAATGTGTTCCAGGTGTGAAGTGCATACTCTCAAAATATCATTTTTCACCTTCCGTAGATTGAGTAGCATTGAATTCTCTTCTTTTCGCAGTTGTGAACACTCAGAAGCTTTCTCCAACTGTTCAGCTTTTCCTTAATAGGGAATAGGATATTCAAGGTTTTTAAATTACCCTTCTAGACTTCCACTTGCATTTCAATCTCGCCTTTCTCTTTGAGAGACCGTTGTCTTTCCCTTCCTTTATATTTCGAGTTCAAATCTTTTTTTACAGTTTTCTGTATCTGTTATTCCTAGAAAATCACAGAAAATATGTATATGTCAGTTCTATCAGTTCAAGGGATAGGCTCAGTCAAACTAGAATGTTTGTTGAAGTAATTCTCAAAATATTACAACTACCTATAGCTTTTTTGGCTATTTTCTGGCTTTGCATACGTACCTGCATGAACATTATAAATGGTTTTCAGAAACTTTGTTCACAAGCATTTCCACACCATTTTTGAAGACCAGTATTGGAGAATCCATAATAGAACTTCTTCCTGTGTTATTTGACTTGCCCTCCAAGAATTATGTACTTTCTTAATCTTTTTTATTCCTATTTTAGCAGTGTTCGGCCTAAGCAAACATCAATTTTTATGTGAATCATAGAGGTGTTGTCCAATTCAAAGAAGATTCGTGTGGTCGAACCAATAATTTATTGATTTTATAGCTTTATAATTGCTGTATATTATAAAGCAATACCTGTCTGCTTTCATCTTTTCTTGAAAAGAAATGTCAGATGTATACTGTAAACTTCCTCGTACCTCTCAACTTTTCTTTTTTTGTGAAAGACAGAATTCCCGTTTTTTTTGACTCTCCAATTCAATTACCATTCTTTTATTTGATTTGGAGCTGATATATATTGTAAAGCTATAGCTTCATCACATAAAATCAAGCACTTCACGTGACTCTCGGAAAGTTTGGATCCTAATGATCTTACACTAAAGAACGGGACCTGGTCTGGTTAATATTTTACCGATACCAGGTGCTCACATGAAGTCTGGAATTTATTTTGCAGACTTTGACTTTATAGGTGACAGCCGCTCTTGATACTATCTTTATACTATTAGGTCATTTCAAAAGTTCGTTCGCATTGCTCTCTAAAAAATCGTAACTTCCTGCTATCTGCCCAGATTTGCCTGGAATAATTTTTTCTAGAATGAAGAGATCATGTAGTTTCTGATAATGGCTTAAATTCGTTTTATCATGCACAAATGGCAGAGTTAAAAATGCGAAAAGAGGACCACTCAAATTTTGGTAATTTTAGAAAAGCTCACCAAAAATCTTAGAACGTTACAAAAACTACCGAAACAAACACAGACATATGTTTTATGTTCTCGTCTTTCTAGCTACGCAAACTTCTTGTTGAACGACTGTTCCTATGAAAAGTGATGATTTTTTTAGGAATTTGCTATACGTTTCCATGAAAACCAAAATTGCTCTTCCTTAGCACAAAAATCCCTTCGCTAGAAAGAGAAGGTCACAAAACCCCTGTTCTTGGCTTTCCCGCCTTTTTTGTGACGTTTTTAGGCTTCTTTGGGCATGCTCAAAAATTGCAAAACTGAAGTAATTTTCTTTATTTGCTTATAACTTGCGATCTTTTTCGTTTTAATATGTGGAAAAGGCACTACAGTAAAGAGCATAATTTTCTCTATCATGTAGTAACACTTTCAGAATTTTTCGTGATCCAGCTTAAAAAATGCCAATCTTGAGTAAATTTATTCAATTGCTTCTAACTCTTGATCTTTTTCACGCCATTTCATGGCAAAGAAACTATTGTGAAGAGAAAGATTTCTTCTTCCAAACAAAGATAAAAACGAGAAATTCCACCGAGAAGGAAGGAAGTTATGATATTTTGAAAAACTGGCGAACGAACTTTTGAAATGACCTAATATTTGTAGAGAAATTAAATCCATAACTAGGTATCTATGCACTTTTCAAAGAAAAATTTGGTTTTGGCTTTGAATTCCCCTTTATGAGATTTCCCATATCCGGGTATATGTATAAGACCAGATCCTTTTGACTGCCTTCAAGAAGAAATGAAAACAAACTGAGAATGAAAGTGAGGATTCATTTATAGTGTGGACCCCGGCCAGGTTCTCATATGTACCTCCGCGCCGCGCACGCAACGCGCGTCGGGCTGCCTTCTAGGCGCCCTCATGTTTTCGTGTCCTTTCGAATTTCTAAGCTTTTTTCTTCTTTCTTCTCCGTTCTTTGTGCTTCTACTCTGTATTTCAGGCAAGAAATGGCAGATAACCGCTGCAACACGCCGTCTTCCCTGTTATCCAACATGTCTGAGGAGCTAAACCAGGCAAGACTCGGTCTGCCGGTTGCTGCAGCGGGACCCTTGTCTTGAATGTTCCTTCTAGGTTAGCCCAAGTCCTGCCCGAGGACTCGCCGGGCCGCATATGTTGTCTAAACAAGCTTGAACTCGTGTTTAGCAAATTTATCGTGTATCTGTACCGTCACATTTGTGATCTTTTCTTCTACAATTATTTGAAGTATGGAGACAAAAAACAAGAGGTGCTTGTTCAGACAATGTATGCGAGTACGGTCTCGAATTCCTATTCCTATGAAGGACACTCCGTGTTTCACCAACCGGCCACACGTAATCAAACATTTTGAATCCAGATGGGGTCATATAAGGAGTTCTTTTCGCTTATCTCACTTGATTGCAAGACCTCGGCGAGTCATTGGGGAGGACTTGGGCTAACCTAGAAGGAAAATTCAAGAGAGAAGTTGGCTGCAGCAACCGGCAGACCGAGTCTTACCTGGTTCAGCTCCCTCAAACATGCTGGATAACAGATAATAGGGCATGTTGCAGCGATTATCTGCCATTTCCTGCCTGAAATACACTGTACAAGCACGAAGAACGGAGAAAGAAGAAGAAGGAAGCTTAGAAATTCGAAAGGAAACGAAAACACGAGGGCGCTTAGAAGGCAGCCCGACGCGCGTTGCGTTCGCGGCGCGGAGGTACATATGAGAACCTGGCCGGGGTCCACACTATATTTGTCTTTTTCATCCAATTAACCGGGAAAATTTTTGTTCCTTATCATCTGTCCGACTCATCAACAATCACTGACATCTCATCGGTCAATCAAAAAAAATAATTTCTCTTGTTCTTGACACATGTTCTATTGAACTACTCTGCCATTTACTTAGTGCATCGCTAGAATATCTACCTCGTAGTAGGTGAAGTGGGAAGGGTTGAGAATAGGAAACTCTAGATAATTATTTAGTTTTGTACCAGCTCCTATGTGGATTTCCCATTTTGAATCCTAGTAACAGAATCACTA
Source organism: Cylicocyclus nassatus (assembly GCA_958299035.1). Lineage (NCBI taxonomy): Eukaryota > Metazoa > Nematoda > Chromadorea > Rhabditida > Strongylidae > Cylicocyclus > Cylicocyclus nassatus. Next base: position 68,351,776 of record CATQJL010000316.1, read on the forward strand.
CAATTATAGTCTATATAAATTGCAAAGTTCTCGAATTTCAATGCTAAAAGCTTTTCGATTTGCAAAAAAAAACACTAAAAGCAGCAAAAAATTCTTGGATATTTTCTATTGATGGTGAACCGTTCAAATTCTGTAGTTTATTCAGGATCTGATAAATAGAGAACTGACTTGGCTGAAATTTGCATATGCATAATCTTTTTCTTGGATGGCTGCAATCTTATGCCGTGATTACCGGATACGAGCTATAAATTTTTCATGGTAATAGGAGGTTCTAGAAATTGCTGGCCATTCTGATCTTAGGACGAGTGACAAAGTATGCCTAGAGGGCTATCCACCAAAAGCAACGATTTGACTGTTTTATTTTTTATATGTTTTTTTAATAATTCGTTCAAAAATCCTCCATCAAATTGCTATAAATAGCTTGATGGCAAGGTGTCAGTGTGAACGAGGACTCCCTCAAAAAAGGATTTTCTCTTAGAAGTCAATTCTCATTTGTTTGATAATTTCAACTGTCTTAATTGTTTAATTTGCTAGCGAAGTTTTAAACTCAGTTTTGAGCGATTGTAACTGATTTTTGATCTACTTTGATCTTGTAAGTTTTCTTTGTTGAAATTAGGGGGTTTGCTATCAGACTTTCCCATTTCTGGCCCACCCCTACCCAGCTGCCAGTGACTCTATGAACTCACCCCCCCCCCCCCCCCAAATCTGCAAAATGAACATTCATTAATCATTACTAAAGGATGCAATCATATGCCTCTCATCCTTCAAGTTCTCCATTACATTACCGTAAATCATCCCCTTAGCTAACTTCACAAAAAAGAATAGAAAGGAAGGGGCGCAGTTCTTGCTACAGCAGCGGACTCCTCCTAATTATGAGAACATCTGCATCGCATTTTTCTGTTACCTCTATCATCAGTTGTTTATCTCCATAGAGGAGGAGGGGGGGGGGGGGGACAGAGAGAGAGAGAGGGCTCGTTTCCTGAATTTATTGAATGGAATGAATACACTGTTCTCACTTAGCCCCTCCTCCCATTCCATGCGATCTTCTGCTAGATAGAGACGGAATTGACGGAAATAAATTGGCTCAGGTTTCGTGAAAACGTTTATGTTAGAAATCTTAGAAACTTCCTACTTGGAAGAAGACTATGTATGTTTGTCATTGTGCTGCTTTCTGGAGAGCTTTTTTTGGATTCGTTTAACCTTTGGAGACTTTTGGTGACTTCAGACGTTCAATTTTTGAGCTTTCTGTTGACACAGAGGCTTTTTACCACTGTTTTTGATTCTTATAGCACCTTCTATCTCAATCAACATAAAATTGTTGATAACTGACAGAGTTTACATACGTTTCTTGGTTACTTGTGCTAAAAACCTCAAATAAACTGCAAATAAAATTGTGGTGTGTCTGCAAACTGTTGCATTTTTGTGGAACATTCTCGACTAAAGTAATGCAAATGTTTAGCTGGAGCAGAGATCCACCTTTGGAGCCTGTTCTCTAAAATTAAAACATTTACTTTGAAGTACAATTTGCAGATTTTTGAGCAGGACATCTCTCCAATACACTTCCACATGCAGAAAAAAGAAAAGAAAAATGATGTATTAACTCGATATCAAAAAACCTTTGAACGATCGCTTCAGTTTCAAATTGAATGTTGAGTAAAGGGGGAAAAGCAAAAAGGACCTTATGGATTGAAAGTTCATTCGCTTTCTCATTTCACGGCATTTTTAGGGCTCAACCAGAGTTCTATGCACTACCCCATGATAGGACTCGAAATCAAAAAAGCGATATTGTTACACATATTTTCCATTTTCCTTCATTAGGACTTCTTTGCAATTTCAAATCATGACAGTGTACAATTACAATTACAATTACAATGTACACTATTGTATCTATTGGAATCTCAAACTATAAACATAACTGATTAGTGAAACTCTTGACGTTGGTGCTGGAAATGGCGTTCAGAGAATTAGGTAATTCAAGACTCGACTTCGGGTTCAAAATGCGTTTTGTGTATCAGATGAAAATTCCAATATCTTGCGGTGATTATGAGAAAGTGAAATGATGCGTTTTTTGCTTGTCATTTTTTTCGTGACTAGTTGCAAAGATTTTTCCAAATTCTTTAAGAATGAAATCAGCTTTGCAAACAATTTTTTCTTGCGAAGAAATTGTTATTATTCGATAAAATTCCGGAAAAAGTTGCCAAAGCCGAGGCGCTCCTTTAAAAAAATTTGCTGTCGCATCCGCCTCTCCACAAAAAATTTCGTACGTCACTTATCAATAACGACAGAATTTTTTATTCTTCTATATCTCTCATCTTTTGGGTGCTTTTGTCATGTGCTAATTCCTCCAGAAAGATAAAAACAGACGTCAGCATTTTTTTAACAAAATCGTCTGACAGTCACTATCTTTTTTTAGGAAGATTTAGATGCGACAGAGGAGAAGAATTGACTTCTTCATCATTTGATCTCATTCTAGAAAAAAATCTATAAGATTACTAACCATACTTTTACTTTCTTGCTTTCCTTTCGTTTTTTCGGAACGAGCAAAGTCATGAATGTCTTTCAACATTCACTGGACTCAAAGCAACACTATCGGCGGACGGGTATGTGGGCGGGGTTATCCCAGTGGGCGGAGTTGTCTCAGTAAGCGGAGCAAACTAAACTCGGGGCGAGTGCACTTGTATGATATTTTGCCTTCCCAGAAGGTGTGTTACTTTGGCACACATAGCAATGAAATCATTAAAAAAGACTCCTTTCCTCAGTTGTCTACTTATGATAATCCTGGAAGAAATTTCTATAAGTAGCTCAGCATATATGCGACAAGGAAAAAAAGCCTATAATCATAAGAAGATTTTGACCCTTAGGATTTTGACCCTTGGTTATTTTCCATCTGGTCTTTAGAAGATAGCACTGCTAATAACGTAAGGCCATCACAATAAACTTCTTTCCATGTTCAAAAAAGGGAAAAGTCTTAGATTCTGTCATTGTGGCGATAAGGCAACCCTTTACTATTTGACTTGTCTCTCTACGAGCACGTTCGTTCGACTTGCGCTGCAGTCCCAATGGTTCCTGAATTTTTGAAGGTATCGCATATTAGGACAAGGTCGCATAGCTGTTTGGGTACTCTGTCCAATTTCAGGTTGGTTAAATTTACTCAATTTTTTCGAGAGTGTGAGCGCGCATGAGCAGAAATGTTTATAAAGAATTAAAACGATAGCTATGGTTGTTGAGTGGTGTACTGAGCGGGATCTTTTGCACGGCCGTTTTGTGTGGGTTACGATATTCTAGCCGTGCGCTGTGGGACCCACGCAAGGGGTACAAAGTAGACAGGCTGGCGAGGTCCCGCAGCGAACCGCTTTCAGCCGCATAAGGGATCCGTCATACTTCGCCTAAAAATGCCCAAAAAAGCCCAAAAAAGCCCGAGGAAGTCTGAAAAAGCCCGAAAAAGCTCAAAAATCCCGAAAAACCTCAAAAAAGTCCGAAAGAGCCCAAACGCCCTTTCCGTTTTGACGCTAAAGCATGTGAGTTGATTTCACAACCGAGCCTTTTTGCTTCATTTGTCTGCACATCAAAATAATGTCGGAATTGTACGAAAAGTTCGTTTCTGCGCTCCGGCTCTTTCGGGATTTTTCGGAATTTTTGGGCTTCTTAGGGATCTTTTGGGCATTTTGGTCTTTTCTCGGCGAAGTATGACAGGTCCCTAAGACGTCATTGCCGACTGGCAGGGGGACAATACGCGCAAAATGCAAAGGGTGTGAATTCTCCTTCGCTGATTTTCACAAAATTTCCTTATAACATCGACTCATGTATTTGCCTAAGCCCGCCCTCCCCCCCCCCCTCCTCTACAGCTGTGTCACTTTAGCACCGCAAGTTTCTGATAAACGCAAAATTCGCAGTTGTAGGCTTCCGCACCATACTCAGAAGAGTTACAGAACATTATGCGACAGTTTGGTCTCGCCTAGACATCTGCCACAAACTATGGCTCTTCACAAAACTCTGCTCGTATCAGTTGTCTGCACATGCAGGGCATTCGACGACGTAGCCTCTTCTTCGCACTGGGTGTGCCGTAGCGACGAATTTACGTTTTGTGCCAGATTTGACTTTAGCCTTCAGCAATTTACCAAAAATAGACGTTGGACTGGTCCCGACACGATAGGACCCGCAAAAATTGCTAATATTTACAAGCTGGTGCTGAGCACGTACAAATTAATTTAAGAATCTTTGGAATGTGGCCGTTGCTGGGCTTCTGTCGTTCTTCCAGACACTCATCGGTCACATGCGAACCATGCAATTATCTATGTACCCTATACCTTTCTGCCCGCCTAAGAATCTATCATAAGTCCCCATAGCAATTATTTTGGACGAGCCAAGGATAAATGGACCTAGCCCTTTTTCTAGAAAGGGCCGCGCCTTACCCAGTAGTCCGGGTTCCAGCACCGGTAGGTTGGCGGTAGTACCTTGCTTTAGACAGCTGTGTGTGGACTACTTCCTTTCCTACTTCCTCGATCTTAAATACCTCTTCACTTTGACATTTATAATTTATAATTATGAAATAATAAAAAAATTCTATGAAAAGGAGTGTCATTAACGTCATTAACCAACATACCCACAAGCATAGTTCCTACTTCCCGAATGAGATCGTCTCCGAAAATCGCGATGAATTTTGTATTACATGAGTGGAATTTTTCATATTTTTATGCTTATTTTTCCTGACGTCAGCAGAGCATATGATTTTCGGCAAAACCCATAAAAGTTTTTGGGCCAAAGCAATAGATTTTCACATAAATCAGAAGAAGTGAAGATGACGCAAGTCAATGTTATAAAGCTGCTCAAAGTACTTTTGTGTAAAGGGCTTCTCACATCAGTGAACGATCTCGCTGTTCACAATAATTCTGCTTATAAAAACACAATTTTTCTTCCTTCTAAAAGTTATGGTAGGTCATTTCTTTCAAACGCTTTTTATAGATGTTGTCAACTCTGCAATACTGCATTGAAATTTTGGACTCATAGTTATGAAAAAAATATAGTGTTCGGTCCAGCTTTCCCAGTTTTGCCTCAACCTTATTAATACATATTTTTCACATTTCCAATCCATCCACATAAAATTCAAAGATAAAATCATTTTCCAAAGATGAAGTCAAATGCGTGATTTGCTCACCAGATTTGGTAAACTTCTGTAGGAAAGCTACACTCTACACTTTGCTTTTTGATGGCTTCCAATCAGTGACATCAGTAAAAAAGCAAGTAGTAAGCTCCCTGAAAGACAGACCAGATACGTCAATTATGTCTTTGATTCTAGAAGCTTCTTAAGAATACAAAGGTTGTAGTTCTTTAGAATTAACGTAGTTTTTCTACCATATGCGTTTTTTATGGCTGAGAAGCTGAGAAACGCGTTATTGCGAAATTCATCGTCAGAAAGCTCAAAGTCTAATTACCGCTTATTTTTTTGCTAAGCTTGTAATTTATAAGGACTCCACTTATCAGTAAGAAGGACCTCTAAATGACCCCCTAGACGTGTATTTAGTTCTTCAAGGCCAACACTGATGTCTTGCTAATGAGCACGTACTTGCACTTTGAAAGCCTGGAACTTGAAATATTCGATACAACAAATTTGATCTAATTCAAGAATTTTTTTCCCCTACGGAACGGTCACCAATTTATGTTGATTGGTTTGTGAAGTTATCACCCAGTCGGATGCAAAGCTTGAGGACGGTCATGAAAATTGGAAGCTTGCAGTCCATGAAAATTGGCTTACTCCGCCTTGCTGGTTCGCTCCGCCCATTACCTTACATACCCCTTGCAACTGGCTTGGCGGCTGGAAGGCGGGGCTTCGTGACTTAATTAAGGCTAAGTAATGACCAGAGAGCACGCGCGCGGGAGAGACGCAGACTGCGTCGCGGACACGAGCAGCCTCAATTAGGTCACATCCCTCCGTCCAGCCGCCAAGCAGTCGAACCAAAAATTACAATTGAACGATGCGCAGAAGTGCTACTTGCGAAATTTCTTACGTAAAATCAAAAATGTTCGATATTTTACTTGCGCGAAATTCATACTTGCTTCAGCGCAACACTTCTTCAAAAGTGGAACAATACCTGCGTTTCAAATTGCCCAAATCCTTTTGCCAAAAATAACGAAATTATCGATAGCGAATTTATTTCACAATGCTACATACCCTGAGGGGCCGGACATACTTCACGCGATTCTAATCGTGACGCTATTTGGCAATTCGCCAGTAATCTTCGGATCCAACACTAGCAAGCTGCACATGCATTTTATGTATAACCTACGTGGATTGATAAAATCACCTCCCTACTGTACATTTAAAATATGCTGGCAGTGAGTTATGGACAGTTGGAATATTGCCAAATCGCGTGAATATGCTCGGCCCTTAACGCTTCACCATAAAATGATTGATACATTAGTGCTAGATTGCTTTTCGCGGGAAGTGCAATAAAATGTGCAGCAACAGATTAGATTGTTCATCGTTTCGCGTCCTTCCTCAAATCCAACAGTGGTAAAAGTAAAGCTTTTGCAAATCAGTTTTTTTTTGAAGATTTCGTTGATTGAGGGCTGGAAGTCAATTTCCAAAACTTTTTACACAATAATAATACAACGCATACTCTCATTCTGCTCAGTTCATCTCAATCTCAATCTGATATTATTTTACCAAATATGTTCAAGAATTTCAGCGGTATGGAAGTGAAGCTGAGTTTACTTCTTATGTGTTCATCGCCTTATTTCCTAATCATTTGGTGATTTTTTCTGTACAGCACATTACGCTTGTGTAATGTATCAAATAAGCAAATAAAAAAATTCACAGTAAGACTTTTCATCTTTCGATGCCGTTCATTCAATTTTTGGAAAGGCTTCTCTCAAAAATCCCTCTGAGAGATCATAAGAGTAAGTAGGTTTTTATATCTACTCATACAGAACTGTTTTACTGCTATATGTGTCATTTTTTATACAATGTACAAAATCTAGTATATGTAAAAATCAAATAGTTTCTTGCAAATGAGTTTTGATACTGCCTAATCTTAACTCTAATCTTTTTTACTTTTTTATCCATTGTGCTTATTCAAACATTTCCAAGTTGAGTCATTGCATCGCCCCAACTCTGATTCAAGTTCTTTCTATGACTGCCCATTCTTCTTACCTGGCCCAGTTTTGTAGTAGAAGGAAATGCGTGGTGTCTACTTTCCTCGCTTTTTTTTCATTTGCACCGGATATCTAACGCCTACCTTTGACGTCTATTCTGGCAGCAAAACATCTCAGTCGAGTTACACGGTTCAGAAATTTGGTCTCAAGAATTTTTCGCGAATTGGATCCTGCACAGATGCCATTTCGGGGTCCGTTCTCTAAATAGTTAAACATTCTAAACAATGTTTGTCTTAAAAGCTAAGTGTGTGTCTTATTTCTAGTAGCTCTTCTTGTCACTTATGAAAGTTTGAATTCTTCTCAAATGAATAGAACCAGAAACTCAATTACGACTTGATTCATAATTATGTGAATCTTTAAACAAGGAGTAACGATAAAGAAAACCCTAATATAGAACACCATCAAAAAGCGAATTTTCCATTTTTCGGCATGGATTACCTATGACAACATTACTTAGTTGTGCAATTACAGAACATACATGAGAGTTTCCTTTTAAGGCTTTTTGTTCCTTGGCGCTTGTAGGGGTGCCCTCTCCCTCAGAAAAATCACTCGTAGAATATCTTTGCGCCGTTACTGCTTACGCCATGTGTTGAACAAAAAGATTTCTTGTGTGTTTGTTGACAAAACTGCTCACTTACTTTCGTTATGTAACTATAAGAAATTGACTCAAGGGATTACTGTACATCTGGGAAACAAACCAGTACTAGCTTAGATGAGCCAAGATGTAGGTCATGTGACAGATTATAAGGGCTATTAAGTCAAATGTAAGACATACACAATGGGATTTGTATGACTGTTTGAGTTGTAGGGTCATACGACGTAAGAAGTCAACTGTATGTCGAATTAAAGGGCGGAGAAACTTCGGAGACGTCCTATAAGGATAAGATCGGTCATGTGACCAAGTCATACCCCTAGCCTCTCAGAAACTCGAAAACTCTTCTAATTTTGACCGACTTTTCACGAAAAGTACATTGAGGTTACGGTGTCAAGCGTGAGGCAAGTACGAAACTTCGTCAGAGAGTTTTTATGAAAAAGTTCGTGATATAGCAGGGTTCCACACGTGATTCTTATATGACATATAGCGAATGGTATTTGCACTTTTCTTCTCCTTATATAAGAGTTCAATGAGGCCTGTAGTGAAAAAGAATGGTAAAACATACACTTCAACAGCAGTCATTGCAAATGTTTACCGACGACCCAGCATACATTTGCTGTTGCGGAAACAGGCTGATGCACAGAAGTAAGTTTAAATTCATCTTGAAGAAACTGAAGTAAATTTCTCTACTTTCCTGGAAAATCAGGGTAATTTACATTTTGCGCATTTATCTTTGATATGTTCCTACTAGCTTCCATTGTATTCGTCTACCACCAGGTTCTCAGAATCTTGATTCTTTCTTATTTTTCATGAAAAAATGGGATTTTCTTTTCAAAATCTTTCTTTATTCAAGATTCTAGAAGAGTTCAGCAAGGCTACATCTAATGTCTATGTGTAATGCATTATGTCTGACACCTGACCTCCCAATTTTTTTTCATCCCTAGGGTAGAATATTCCATCACAAGATTATAGCAGCACTGTAAGTAGATATGGAACTTTTGTATTATACTGTGAAACTAAAATTCTACGGGAAAGTTATAATCTGCGGGCTTTCTCCGGAGATTCTCGGTAGGAAAGGTGAGCTTGAGAGATCGAAGTCATGTTCCATTTTTTATATTAGTATATATTTAAAATTCGGTAGTGAGCCGAAATTTACCGAAGCTTTATGGTTGACATTGCAGAGACTTACTTGTATTTAGTCACGTGACAGATTTGTAGAACTCTATTGAATTTTGGAATTTCTGCAGCTGTAACTTCCTTATAACAATTCGAGTATTACACTTCCCAAAAAAGGAGTTCAAAACTTTCATTGACTCTTTCGACTTATAGTTGAGAGGAGAAATGTTTTGCATATCACTCATGGTTTGGTAACTATGACTGTAGCATACCCATACCTCATACCAGCTTTTGAATTAATTTTACCTCTACACTGCCTCATTCATCACTTTTCTTTCTCATTTCTCATCAGCTGATCTCAGTAAGGTTTCTCGCCACTCACTGTTGTACTAATCATGTCCTATTACTTCTGAGCTAAACGTCATCCTAATGATTCGCAATCTCCTTAGAATGACCTTACGGAATTCACTTGCACGGGGGTGACTTCATCGAAGAGAAAGAGATGCAGAAATTGAAAAGCCTAAAAGTCGTGAAATTTCTGGTCAAACTATGTTGAAGATATGATGGGAACTTTCATAATGGCGGTCATTTAAATCTCGATTTTGTTTCATACAGTATTTGAGAAAAAGATAATTTATGACCTTATTTTGCACCATTTTTGCAAAACTTCGCAAAGCTTTATAGGAAGCAAATCAAAGGTAAAGTTCTTACATGAGAGTGATGACAAAACACAAGTAAATAATATTGTGCAATCACAGAAGATTTCACGATCGTCAAATAGGTATACTTTTGGAAGAAACTGAAATTTTTATGCAGATCATTTCAATTTCAGCATTGCCTTTGTTGTACAACTGAAAATTGCGTAGTGACAGTTCTCTGTGTTTCTTCTTAAACCTTATTATCTGAAGCTTGATAGAACTCTCGAAACTTGCTTTTGAGTGATAATAAAATACGCCAATCACGTAACAAGTGTTCTTGGGAATGGACCAATCGCGTCTCAGATCGGCGCAGACCTAGGCCAACAAGCCAATCACGCTCAAGCGCAGGACCGTCAATGCAGTGGCTGCGAGTGCAAGCTTTCCGCCCCTATATGCCTTTCTGGATCCGCTGAGCCCGAGACTGTGCCTGAAAAGTCAAAAAAGTGCTTTTTCGCCGTTTTCCGGCCTTGGAGATTGCTGAGAAGGCTGGGCGAGGGATTCCCGCCAAAAAAAGCGATTGGCTGCAGGATACTGTAACTTTACCCATTTTGGGGTAATTGCCTGATCGGCACAGTCGGCCAATCGTGACTCATCGCTCGCCCATCCCCTTCAGCAATCTCCAGGAACGAAAACGCCATGCAAAGCACTTTTTCGACTTTTCAAGCACAGCCCTGAATTATGTGCATCTAGGAGGCCAGGGAGGGATGGAAAGCGCGTAATTGTAATTTTTCCGAGCCACTGTCTACAAAGCGTAGCTGGATTTGATAAACGTAAAGCATTTGATAAATCTGCAAATGAAAATTTGGAAGCACTACGAATTTTGTGCTTTTTGGAAAAGAGCAGGAGAACTTCCGTTTGTTCCTGCATTGTTCGACCTTTGCAAAGCTGACCCTCTGATCTCCTCTTGGTGAATAGAAAGCGCAATTGCCCTGCAAAGTGCACGAATTCTAGATATTGAAGCTGTGAACGCATGATATGGCCACGTAATGTTGTCCAAATACTCAGTCATTATGAACGGTGATGTCAGCGATTACGTATAAGTGCATAACCGTATATGATGTGTTTTCATCATCAAATAAAAGCTAAATAGCATTTCGGCATTGTTGGTCGATGTAATGCGTATTTTATTCAAAAAAAGTTAACAGCAGCAGCAAGATTGAATAAATTACGAAATTTCGAAGTTTTTTGCAAAACCCATTCCAGCCAAATGTAATTTCACAATCTTTCTTATTAAACAAAACATTTGCAAAAGTACTCGATTTCCTGCTTTTGTTGATGTCTTCTTTTGTTTACAATCCTCCTTAACCCTTGTTAATCAAAACAGTCAATGTTTGTGACTTTTGGAATCCAATGTTTTCTCATCGGATTTTCTTGGAGATTCCTTTGTGCACAGTAAATTTGTTATGACAAGATCGTCTGGATCAAATTACTGTAGTGCGAATGACGTCACATCACAAATCACCTGCCATAAAAAATTTTCGCAAAATTTTCCCTGATTTGCGGAATCCTGCAACACGTTACATAAATTCCAAAATATTTTCCAGATGGAAGTAATTACGAAAAATATGTCTCAATAAAAGATGCCTTTGAGTTATGACTTGGAAAAAATTGAAAAATATGGAATTTTTTGCTCATCGGTGAGATTTTTCTTATTTGATCTCTGTTATCCATGAAGCCACAACCCCTTATGCAAAAATATTTTGAACGGTCTGACTACTTGTATATGTAGCGAGATATAGCTCTTGGGACCACGCTTTTAATGGAGTAACGTGCATGTAAGGTTATAGGTTTCTCTCAACAATTTTTCCGAATGGGAGATTTATAGAGCCATCAGGTACTTTAGTTACAGTAAACCTCATATTGCTACCGTATATGGACTGACCTTTCAATGCTCAACGGTCACTCGTAATAAATTGGTAATAATTTAAAAATTAGATCAAATATTTCAGCTCATTCACTTAACTACTTCCCTGCTTCACCTTACCTTTTGTTCCAAGCCGATTGCTCTACTATCACTGATTGTTCAATCTCTGTTCATTTTCTGATCTCTTCAATGGAAGTGGTTCCCTTCCAAAAAATTCTGCAAGTCCTGGAAGTGCAGTGACGATCGTATACAAATGTGTGCATACATTTGCTGAATATCATGAGTTCCCTATGTACCCCAGCTGTTTGAAAAAAAGGTGCTCACGTAATAAAGACGCTGCTAATTCAATTCATTTGCCAATCTTCTCATATAATAAATGCTTATTTGTAAGAGTATTCCTATATGAAAAGCAAGCGGATAATCAGCTTAAATAAGGACGGTTGAATAAAGCTACAATGAGCTTCAAAAAGGCCTCGGAAAGTCATATGCAGAGCTCTTGAGCAATTTCGTGGTTATGAAAAATTCAACGAAATAAATCTTAGACTATCTACAATCCAAGTCTATGAATAAACTTCATATGATAGCGGATTTAAGTTTATGGATGTGCATACTATAACCTACCGTAACATGACTTTGAGACGCTATCGTAACGCGAAGGATATTCAAAATTGTCGTTAATCAACTATGAAAGAATAAAATTTACTTGTTGTATATATTAGGTTGTCAAGAAAATAATGTCCGTTTTTATTTGCTTACTTTGACAAAGCAACCAGACTCAACCCAACAAAGGGTAAGGGGTACTGTTCGATAGAGCAAAGTAAGCTCTACAAGATGACACTCATGTCTTTGCGCCATGCTCGATCCTTGGAAAGTTCGAACTCAAAATCTAAAGATTTCCAAATGCCCAAAAAATCGAAAAAAATCAGATCTTCGTCCAAATAATTTCTACGGACCTCCCACTCGCTCACATCATTACTATCGATATCTGATATCCATATGTGCGATTGCCGTATTTTTTCCTTGACTAGAAACTGAGAAAACGAAAATTTCCCTGATTTTCTCAAAGCAATGCTGAGCCGTTTTTGCATATATAGTTCTCTACTACAAGCCTAGGTAAGCATAACTGTAGGTTTTCAGCCTATTTCGAGCGGTATTTTTCGAGAAATGTCAATTTTAGCACTGAAACTGAAACGAAAAAATCCGAATTCGTTATTTTTCGAAAAGTACCGCTTGGAATGGGCTGAAAATCTACAGTTATACTTACCTAGGCTTGTAGTATAGAACTACATATGCAAAAACGGCTCAGCATTGCTCTGAGAAAATCAGGGAAATTTTCGTTTTCTCAGTTTCTAGTCAAGGAAAAAATACGGCAATCGCACATATGGATATCAGATATCGATAGTATAGATGTGAGCGAGTGGGAGGTCCGTAGAAATTATTTGGACGAAGATCTGATTTTTTTCGATTTTTTGGGCATTTGGAAATCTTTAGATTTTGAGTTCGAGCTCTCCGTAAATCGAGCACGGCGCAAAGACATGAGTGCCATCTTGTAGAGCTTGCTCTGCTCTATCGAACGGTACCCTTTACCCTTTGTTGGATTGAGTCTGGTTGCTTTGTTAAAACAAGCAAATAAAAACCGACATTATTTTCTTGACAACCTAATACATATAGTCAATAGTCTATGCAACAAAGTAGCTGTAATCCATATGATAAAAAATAAAGAAAATGGGAAAGTTTCCCCTATTACTCAGGCAATAATATAATTATTGAACTAATTTTTATCTCTCCCTGCATAAAACAATCTCCTGCTAGGTGCAACAAAACTTTTTCTTGAATTCTAAGAGTTTTTAGATCTTTCCTAGAATACACATAACTATGAAAAATTGTAAAATTTACTTTTGGTTACTTAAAAATCACCAACTTATTCAAAGAATCATACAGTTATTTTGAAAAAATGTGTTTTTTGAATTCTGAACTTTGAGTTTCAAAAAACTTCCATATTGTTCACTCTAAGCTTTAGACAGCAACATCAATTTTAACACAGTTTTTGATTTTGCCTTTGAGTTTTACGTATTATCAGCACTTGAAGACAATAATGAATTTTTGAGGATTTTGTAATATTTTTCTGACCGGATAAAAAATGAAGGCTCCAGAACATTCGAAAAGGCAGCAATATTGATGGAAAATTCTCTGAACCGTGTCATTTCGAGTCTCCTGTCCCATGCATTCCCGCCAATGCCCTATCCATCCGAATAAGCTGTCATATAAACACACACACGGACACCGTCACTAGCACATATCGTTCACGGACCAGTGCTTCAGAAGCACTGAGGCACTAAATCGTGTGTCAGTTGGTCAATCCAACTCATACACATATTTTCAAGAGTACTTCAACACAACCCATAACTTTTATTACATCACTAGCTGGCACCTGTTGTGAAGGACATTTCGGAAATTTCATGTCGTAAAGGAGATTTTAGGGTTTTTTTGCGATTTCATGGCTTTCTTCTGTTCAGAATATTTTCCTGGAATTTTTGGAATTTGAAACAGCCCAGGCATATTCTTCTTATTCAGTCGTGCATTCCTTGAGTGCCTAGCGCTGTTTTTGGGATGTCTCCTTGTCCTTCAGCTTCTCCATTGTCTGCGCTTTCTGGATGCTCAGCCTCGTTCCTCTTAACTTTCCGAATTATTTCCAGAATTTGAAGACCATTAGGTAGCTATTCCTTTTGGATAGTTAGTATCTATTTGAAATCACAAATTTCCTAGAACTGGATGCGGTTCACCACCATTTATAGTTTAATGTTCTCGTACCGTATACCGACCGTATCCCAACAATGAGACGCTACATCCTTAAGTAGTAGCGGATGAGCATGTTTCGATGCTTACTATATATGTTAGTTTCAATCGGTAGCCGTTCTTGAAATTCGACGTTCAGCCTCAAATAGTAATAACGATACATCTACCGTAATGCTACCGTAACGATATCGTTGCTCGGAACTTCTTCCGTAACAGAAATGGACTTAGTGATCTGACGTTTCCACGATACTTTTTTATAAGGTGGTATTTTATTAAAGATCTAGTTCAGTCTTACTCCAGCGTACAATGCATCTACCGTAACTTTACCGTACATCTACCGTGACTCTATATCAGAGAGAAACTGTAATGTATAAGAAATTTTCCAATCGGTTCTTTACAACTAATCAACATAATTTTCATGGCTTTCATATCAGGCAAATTCCCATGCAAATTCTCATCAACAACTCGAAAAACTTACATTTCCAAAAATTTCTGCAATTTTTCAAGCGAAAGTGCCGTTTTCTCTTCCACTGTCCAATTTTTTTGACCACAGTCTCTGCACAACATCATTTGCTTTCCAAGCGTCTTCTCAATGTGTCCACTTGCATCACATCAATCTTATCTCTTTCTCTCTAGCTCACAGCCTTTTATTTTACGACCTTTTGCACAGAATGCTAACTCTCTGACGTCTATAGTCACATACACACAATGAGCATCATCGCATTCGCATTTTCGCACGAAAGTGAGTGTTAGAGCACGTTTGCAGAGAGTATCCCGTCACGTCTAGAGTACACACCCGTACCGACAAGGATGGCCGCACGCCGACATACCGTATGGTTCGTGCCCGGTTCGAGAAGGTGGGTCCGGGTTTTGGAGAGTGAGGTGAGGGAAAGGGAAGGGGGTGTGAAGAGTGTGTTCTGTGCCCCGGGGCTATACATTCAGCATCAGTGTCGTGTGAGTGTGTGTGTGAGAGACTGAGGCGGGTTCGGTTCGGCCGGAGAGTGCAGAGAGGCCGGGGGTGCCGGCGGCGGCGCGGAAAAGAGTGCGGCTAGGGGTGGGGGTGCCGGAGCCGCCGCCACCGCCGCCGAGGGCAAGGATCGAGAGCGGGCTTCGTCGGAGAGCGACGACGAGTGCGAGCGTGAGCCAGCCCCGAGCAGTATGCCGCGTCGGCGTGGCGGGTTTGGGCTGGCCAGCCTACGTCGCGAGCTGCACCTCCACAATCTGTTCCGTGATTCTCCGTCGCGGCGCGGCGCGGAAGAGCCCGTCGCGCAGCGCATAATCAACCTGCCTGTAAGCGCGACGTTTAGCGCGCATCTGACGCCTTCTACGGCTACGTCGGTGCACGCTCGACGCGAATCGTTCCTCTACCGTCCGTCCAGCGACGACGTCAGGGATGCGGCGCCACGACCGGTCAGTCGTGCCAGCTCCATCGCCTCCAATGATCACGGGTACGTTCATATTTTCCCTTTTCCTTTACATTTCTCTATTTACATGTGATTCCCATCTGCTCGTTGACAATCGTATTTCCTCTCAATCAGAAGCGCCATAGGCATTGAATTTTTCCCCAACAGCGTCAGCAGATCTGCCCACATTGCCCAAAAGCTCTGGCACAAAATCTCATTTTCCGATCTTGTCGCGCGCCGAGAAGACGACGAAAAACTCTCTGTCTCTCATTAGAAATCGCGCTTTTGAGCGAGATGTCATGGTAGAGAAGCGCATTGACATTTTGGGGTTTTATGTAGAACTGCAGCGCTCTCTTGTGTCCATGTATCACTTTAAAAGATAGCTTTAGGGATGGGGGGAAATACTGAATTTACTCGGGGAGAAATAAAGGAAGTAGGGCTGAGCATTTGTTAGGAACAGTTGCGATCCTAAGCAGCCAAAATGACCATAAAATTTATCTCCAACAGACGTCGAAGTTGATATTTTTCAAATCATATTTTTTCTCGCTTTCAGCTTTGTTCTTATCTAGATTTTTGGTACTTTTTTAAGATTAGAAGATTAACGCATTTAGAAAAAAGAATTTGACTTTTAGCAAACTCTGAAAACAATTTTTTTCCTAATTTCAAACTTTGAAAAATATAATAATCCTTAGAAAAAAAAAAGATTCGACCCTTAATAAACGCTGAATTATTTTATGTTTATGAAAGTATATTATTTTCTTGATACGCAATTTTCACTCATCTATCTGTTATAAAATTTTGTTTTCCTCGAGGATCAATATTTGTCAAGCGGATTTCTTTGAAACACGAAATCAAATCCGCAATCCGCTAATCTTCCAAATATTTCCCCAAAGGTCAAATTATTATTGACAGAACCTTTAATTATTTGCACCTTGCCCACAAATGACGTAACATCTGTTGTTTCCCAAATCCCGTATAAATTTTGCGCTCCTGAAGCGTACTGCCTTCTAATGGAACCTGTTCTCCCAGCGCTGGCTAAAATCTAAATGGAAATTTCCCAGTTCGTTTATTTTTTCGTCATTCCTTTCATGTACTTCTCAATTTTCTAACAAATATTTCAAAGCTGCAATTTAAAAAACTTTCTGAGAGAAATCTCGCCGAAGGGGGCTCAGCGCGGCGCAGAAAAGAGATCTCAGTGCGGAAGATGGCATGTTGATTAATACTCTCGGCCAGCAGCAGTTGCTTTCATCGATTCTAAAACACCAAGAAGAACAATGTAGCTGATACCTTTTTTCTTTTCAAAAAAGTTCAAGTTCTGGAAGAAAAATGAGAGAAATTCCTGTTTTTGCGCGGTTGAAATAATGAAAATGGGACTTTTCCAGCTCCCCAAAATGTGACACGAACGATCTTTCTAAACCACTGGGGAATTTGCTGTGTCCGAATCTCTTTGCATATAACAGCTGCACACATTCCCAGCTAGTGCACTTTTTAATGTTGGACAAAATGCGATCTTTTACACTATAATGGCGGAAGTATGTGTCGACGGGGCCCCGTACGTCATCGACGACGCAGGCAGGGGCCAGCGAGCCGTTTGTGTATTTACGACTGAGGCGAGAAGAAAACCCGTGACCTGGACACTGGGCATCGGCGCCCTCAAGTGTTGTTCAGCAGGGCCCATATGGAACATATGGGACCATGCGAACAATGACGTAAGCGGGGAGCGATGACGTCAGCCACATGATTCTCGGGCCACGGGGTGCGAGCCTTCCGACTCCGTCCGCCAAATGTCGATTCGGCTTGGCTCTCCGTTCTCATGCTCACACACCGGCTACTAAGAGTATACTGAGCT
Organism: Cylicocyclus nassatus; assembly: GCA_958299035.1. Taxonomy (NCBI): domain Eukaryota; kingdom Metazoa; phylum Nematoda; class Chromadorea; order Rhabditida; family Strongylidae; genus Cylicocyclus; species Cylicocyclus nassatus. The sequence continues at coordinate 68,369,249 of CATQJL010000316.1, forward strand.
TGAGCACGGACGAGTTTCCGCGCGCTGCCCTCGGAGAGCAAAAAGCCGAGTTCACCCGACCCTTGCACCCGGTGAGCTGTTTTGTTCGGGTGTTTGCAGAACGCAGGGCTGAGCACAGACAACACGCTATTCACTTTTTGAACTTGAACTTATGAAGTCACACAGAAGTCAACACACACAAGCCGGACTTTATCCCCCCCCTTGGTTTCGTCACCAGAATAAACTCCGAAGGTTATGCAAACGATGAATGAGCCGACGAACAGGTTCTCCTTGCCACAGATGTCAGCGATTCCGTTATCATTGTAATGTCTTGCTTTCATAATTGGATAATAAGATCATACGCATCGTTGAGATCATCAAATTGGAGCACGATTACCGCCTCATTCCACTGGGAAATACATTCGTCAGCAGATTTTTGTTTTTGATTCTTCATTCATTCCTGCAGAATTTTGCAGATTACGCACTTTTTCACCACTATTGCTTTACATTTTTATAGCATTTTCTTCCTCAAAACTAACAATTGGGCAGTTCGGGGCTCGGCACGAGTTTTTAAAACAGTAATTCTTGAAATTTGATCAATACGTTCATTCATTGCACAAGTTTTGATAGATTTGAGTTTAAACTGTTGATTTTCATAATCAAAAATCTCAAACTACCCTAATTTCACGAGCATAAGACGCGGGGATTTTTTTTTCTAAAATCGAACAGCACAAACAAACGAAAAGCTTTGCGACCAAAAAACTTTATACAGTGCTGTATATAGCCTGAGAGTATCATGAGGCTTAAGTCTCGTTTTCCGAAGTAGCGCGAGGCGGCTGACTGGCTCGCTTGAAAATCGAAAAAGGTGCGTCCTATACCCGTGAAATTAGGGTGTTTTATAATTTGCAGTGAGTTACCGTAACCCAATACCGTACAATTTTCTGGAATCGACTCTTTTCCTCTAACTTTACAATAACTACATCAGCGCAGGTCAGGGCATGGCATGAGCATTGAAAATGAAATTTTTTGAATCCAAAAGAATTTTGAAGACTTTTCTTCAAAATGACTAAAAGTGAGCTACGTGTACTCTATCATAACTCCTAATCGATAAATCGATTTTGTATTTGTGCACCGTTTCCTCTATCTTTTGCAAATAAGGAGTGTAGCCTACGACTTTTGGCCGCTAATACCATATTTTTGCGTTGTCTACAATTATTGCACCTACATGGCGATGGATCGCAAGACTTGAAAATTTGCGTTTTGCGGTAATTTTTCCCGCACAAATGTTGCCACCACCGCAGATGCACCATAATATCCGGCAGATAGGCTGAATTATATTCGATTTCACTTTCTATGGAAATAATGCGTTTTCTTTCCCATATCTAACCCAGTACGATGCTCCTATTTTGTTTGGCGTGGAAAAATCAGGGAATCTTGGTTTTCCCTCCACAGTAGTCTAGCTTGATCATCAATACAATGCTTTTGTGCGTCATCGACAACTTTTGCGCCTGAATAATGACCATAGTCCGCAAAAATCAAATATGCACTTTGTGGTCATTCTTTACGCGCAAACGTTCTCGTCAACGCAAAAATACGAGCATGACGAGATTTATCAGATCATAATTGTTTTTATTCTTTGAAGATTAATTGCGGAGAATACGTGTCATACTTTGCTCGGCGAAAAAAGTAAAATTAATACCAAAGGTAGTATGAAGTGATGACAGGTAGAAATTGAATATACGTGAATATCTTTCGAATCTTCACGCTAGATACCCTTTCTTTCGTACAATTCTCCCGTTTTGCCTGAGGACGAAATCTCCACCAATTCCATGCTCAAAACTCGTGCCGAGCCTTGGCTAAGTCGATTTGAAATCGGTTTGTTCCCAAGCGTATCTCAAATTTCTCCCACATGCGTTCGACTGGCGCCAGCGGCGGCGACGGCGGATCCGCCCCGATGCACCGCACGGACGCACACAAATTTTCAACTCTTCCAAACGATCGACTCTATCGGCTCATGACGCGTCATTCAGTTTGTCGGGGAAGCAGTTTTTTGTCCATTCTCTCTCTACTGCACATTGCTGTCAGTTGTCGACGTTAGCACAGCACAGGAAGAAGAGGAGCAGCGCGAGTTAAGCGCGCACACACACACATACATTCGCACACTTCGCCAGAGGAGCTGCACTTAGTGGCTTCGACGTTCGACGGCTCTGGTATTGTGGCTGTGACTGGCGCCATCGCCAGTAGAGCCTGAGGAGAGCTCAGGGAATCCATTCAGGGCCCACATTCGGCTTCAAATGTGTCCCAGCTGTTGCTACGGATTATTTGGACAGTTCCAGCGCCACCACCGACTGCTGCCATTCTACTAGTGTCTCTGAGGTCATCGCTGACGTCGCACGAATGTCGTCGTGACGCCATTTTATCACCCCCACTTACACCCTAGAAACGGCTTATCACATTCGCATTGTTTCGTCTTCTTGCTCCCCCGAACCCGTCATTGCTCCCCTCGCAATTTTTTTCTGATAGAGGATGATTCGAAGAACACAAAGTTCGCGTATAAATTTCTCCATGGGCGATTCGAATGTCAATCGTCAACATTCTTACCCACCTCGAAGTGCCGAGTGAGTCTTCTTCGCCTTAGATTTTTCTCCCTCGAGCATTCTCGACTTTTCCATCCATTCTCATTAAATTCCACAGCATCTATTCAGGCTTGCAAAGAGGCGACACAGCTTTTTCCAAGTGGTTAATGAAAGTGACCAGATACCAAGGTAAAACTTAACCGAACCTTTAACCATTTTATTTTTTCTGCCACGGATAAGGGAAGCTGATGAAGCTTTGCTATTTTGCTCTGATTTGGCAACATTTGCGCAATGCTTTCGTCAGATAATCAGATTTGAAGCCGAGAGCTATCAAATTGACCGCTTAGCCCTCTAGGGCCTAAAGTGTTCCCTTATGTCCCTCAGTGATGTCATCAAGATGAAAGTCCCCAGGGAAAAAAAACTCGCACAGGGAAGTTTGCGAGAGCAATTCGCAAAATTTGCTGCAATATTTTGTTCTCAATTCGATTGGGGGAAAATGAAGATTTTCCTCATTCTTGCTGAAAATTCTGCTCAGGGTAATTTTGCAAATGGGCTGAACTCAAACGATATGGGGTTAACATCGTTTTTATTGCATACTTGGCACATCTGGACTGAAGAATGCGCATCTGTTTTGCAAGAAAAAAAGAGACGCATAGGTTGTTTTTTTTTGAAAATTGGTTACATCTGCTTGGGGAAAATTGAAATATGTATATTTCAAGATGTGGAATAAAAAGTTTGTAGTGTCTCTAAAATCTCAAAGAAGGGAAGGGGCGGGGAGGTCTAAAGGGCTTCAGAAATCGCAGATTTTTCGATGTATCCAACCAATAACCAATTGCTCATGCTTCATTTCTTTAAAGATTTGAAAATTGGTAATCTGTGCTATCATTATATAAAAATATTTATAATTTACAGAATAAACATTGAGTATTTGGAAATTTCTTACTATGCAATAGAAGAAAGACCCTTAAGAATTCAGGATCAATTTTTGAAACCTAACTGCATTTTGATGGCTTGGAGATCGAATTTCACTGCGCATATTTTTTCGACTTAAGAAGAACTAAGTCTATAGTGCCCCATCGTGCTGCAATATTTTACTGTGATTTTAAAAAATTTAGAAATTCATTTTTATATTACCTTGTGTATTTATATGATGTTTATATGAAATATGTATTTTAAAAATGTAAATCAAAATAGTTTTGATCCAAAATAAACAATATCAGGGCGATTTGGAAGCTTCTCGATGATGCTTTGGAAAAGTTGGGTCATTTTTTACGACTTTGATTGCATTTTCTATTTTTTTCTCAGTTTTCTCTTTTGAAACAGGAAATTTATAATTTTTTTGGGAGAAATATGGACATTAATCAACTTGAATTTTTTCTTATTTACATTCTATCTTTGAATTTCTTTTCTAATTTTCCAACCAACAATCAGCTCTCAAACCCGATTTCATTAGCGAGCTCATCTTTCACCGCGTCTCCAACCAAGCACCAGACATTTTCATTGTTGTCAAGCGGCAGCAGTGAAGAGGTCCATGCGATTGCCATAGAAGCCTCGGTCTCGCGGCTCGCGGGGATAATTGCCTTCGGGGTAAAAACCCGTCCTTTCATTCATTGCGACGGCGTTGCAGAATGGCCCCCGTCCGCGTCATGCTACAACTGTGCACTGTTGCAGCCGAGAGAGGCGAGAAAAAACGCCGGCTGCAAGAAACGCTCGGCTAGCAAAGCAGCTGAATCGCTCGAACGCTTTGTCCTTATCAAATTTCATATCGAGGAATTTTTTTACATAGTACGGAGAGTATCAAGAATTCATTGTCACGGGGATTATGATAAAATTAGTTTAGTAAAGTCTGTTAGGTTCATACCCTAAGGGTGTTTTCTTTTCTTAAATTATTATAAAAGTTTGTAAAAATTTTCCAGTAATACTAGGGCATGGGAGAACGAACAGTTTACTGAAATTTCAAGAATTTCTGTTCAAAATCCCTAACAATTTTTAGCTCACTGCTTTTTTGGAAAATGAATTTGAAAATTGTAAAGCAAGGTTCGGTTTAATGCGGTGGCTTGTGACATCTCCCTGTGCTAGAGCGACTTCAAAATTTTAGTTCTTCCCGCCAGTGTCACCGCAGTTTTTAAAACTTTTCTCAAAACGGAATGTCAATTTGAAATATGTTGAAAATTTTAATAATTCTTATCTGTTACGCTATGCAAAATACGAATTATTTGGAAAGTGCTTATTATTTTGAGAAATTATTTTTTGAAATGATTTTTCTATTTTATTGAATTTCGTAAAACGATATAACATTTTCTAGATTTTGCAAATACGATGAGAGTTTTCATCATGCAAAAATTTTCGGACATCGAGAGACTAAACAGCTTTGAAGAAAATCTCTTAGGTTATTGATTTTGCCACTTTGATGGCATTCCTTAAAATCTCTTCTTGCAGTTCGAAATTGGAGAAACTTCTTTGAATTCCTTCAAACTTAGAGTCAGATTTTTGCTTCTGATGATTTTTTTTGTCTTCGAAAAATTTTAACCCGTTAATGTCTTATGAATTACATACAGAACTTTCGAAAACTTCCCGTTGTTGCTGGTTTAGATAAACTTTTGGGTGGATCCAAGAGTTTTGATATGCTCTTGTATTTCGAGAAATACTAACGTTTAATGCAACTGGATTGGCGGTTGGAAGGCGGATCTTTGTGACCCAATTGAAACCGCTCGCGCCCGCGGCATAGTCGGCGTCTTTCTCGCGCGCGTGCTCTCTGATCAGTCTCTGGCCTTAATTAGGTCACGGAGCCCCGCCTTCCAGCCGCCAAGTTGAATCAAAGGGTAGTTTGAGTGAATAATTTTCACCTTATTTCAAAACTTGTGGTTTGTTTTAGTAAGTTTCGAGAATTTGTAAAAAAAGTGTTTGTTTTAGAGTTCATTCAAGTTGTGTGCATTTCAAGAAATTACTTCCAAGGTTAAATTTCACATTTATTGATCGGTAGACCATTTAAAATCTTTTCTATAGTCCTATTGTTCAAGAAAATATCTTTGAGTATCTTATATTTGCAAACCTGTTGCAGTTGAGAAATATTGGGTCCCGTACATCTTTTTTGTTTATAAGCGAAGCAACCTTTGTTTACTTATTTATTGCAGTAGGGAATTTTTGAGCAATCAAAGTTTTCGTAGATTTGCGCAAGAATCTCCCGTTTTTACTGCACTAGAAGAAAAAAAAGTGAGACTGTGAGATTTGATTGTACATCGTTATCGCCCCATTTCCGAAATCGTCTGTTCAATGAAGGGTTTTCCAGGAATTGAAATTTCGTAAATTTTATCGCTACTTTCCGGGATTTGCAGGCGGTGTTACTAGCAGGGCTCGGCACTTATCCCGTCTGCTTTTTGACCCAAAAACGATATCCAGCTTGCTTATAAGCATTCTGGGCCGAGCCGTGGTTACTAGTTATAAAAAAGTTTTCAAAAATCTCTCATTTTTACGGCACTAACTTACATTACCTTTTTGCAAAAAGTATGTCGAGTTTTCTCGCAATCCGAATGGAGATTAAAGTTTTGATCTCATTTAAAATGTCGTAACTTTATGCACAACAAATGCTTGCCCTTATTTTTTTCCGCAGAACCCTGGAACAGATGACATCAGACGTGTCGAATGAATATTTCATTTGTACCACTAAAGTACAAGCTGCAATGTGACGTCGCTAGGGGCGACGTCATCTTCGCTGCGACTGCTCTGCTCAGCACCCCGTTCTCAAAACCCGATAAACTCACGTCATTTTACTTATTGTGCATAATGTATATCCCGCCTGTCTCATCATCATTCATTTCCAAAAAGAAATACATTCTGAATCATCTAATTTTCCACCCACAAGATTACGGGAGATTAAGTGGTTTTGCTTTGAAGATAAAAGTGCTAAAGTCTTACCCTTGTCATGTATGACTAAACTGCCTTTACTTAATCATTTTCAATAAAAAAGCAGACTGGACCAAGATTAATTCAATATATAGTCTATTCGACGAGTGCAGGGTACGATCTGCAAAAACATTCCATCAGTAAAAAGATCTTAGGGGGCATCACCTGGATTTTTGGACTGCTTCAAAATTCTACTTTTACACAGTAACCCATCACATCCCATATTATTTCATGAAAAAACTCAGAATGTTGTGTAGTTGAGAATTTCAACAGAAAGTACTCAAACATATTTCTGAGGAATTTCTGACCCAAAAATCATTTTTTATTCGCATATCATATTCAGAAAAATTTTCCCTCAAGGATTACAGTTAAAATTGCAACAGAAAGAGCAAATAAAGTGGGCTACAAATGCATTTTGCATGAGTCTCATACATCTTGGAGATGAAGGCTATTTACCCAAATTTAATAATTTCCTTGATTGCTGAGCTTATATGGGGATCGAAATTCCAAATGTTGAAGGAAATTGCAAAAACTTCCTAGCACTTCACTGTTTCTATACCGAAAAAAGTTCATTTGTTTGTTGCTTATGGATCAGTTAATGTATGTAGGCATAAATAAAAAAGGGAAAGGAGGGTTATGACTGAATTGAGACGAAATAGAGGGTCCTCGTTCTGCAAGAAACTAGCCACTTGTTTGCTAATTTCCTGCTCATAATTTTTTTCGATCAATAACAAGAGCAAATGGATTTTGCAACCGGGATATACAAAATCGTTTCTCACTGTCCATAATTTTTTTTAAACGGGGGGCAACATTCTTGTAATCGAGGAGGTGAAATTCAACTTACTTTTGAAGCTTAATATCTCGAAAGTTTCCTGTGAATAACGCGAAAACGCTGCTGCAAGGTCTGATCTTCCTTCTATATAACCGCCAAAAGAAAGGACGAAATTGAGACTCGAAAAGCGGCGAATACGTAATTCATCAGAACTTTCTATACAGCCTAATCCAGCCCTTATTCAATCAAGCAAATCTAGTGTTGAGCGAGAATTTCCGGAAGCGCTATGTATGTAGTTTTTTCTAATGAGAAAATGAAACGCAAATGAAGAATGAATGGTAATCACATGAACATCAATGAAGTTACTTTCATCACGCAATGACGTAGTAACTGTTCTCACTTTTTACGTATTTCTAGCTGTTTCTGAGTGCTGAGATCGAAGCTAATTGCTAGCCAACAAATGATGTACCCTAGTATGATAAAAAAATTTTTTGATTGCAAAGATCTAAACTATTGCAGGGACTCCAACAAATTTCTACATATTTCATTGTTTTTATAAAAAAAAGCTCAAGCGTTATTTCATTACCGCTAAATCTGCACCCTCTAATGATCGTAAAAGAACGATGGACAAGAAAAGACGTTTTAGTCAAAACTTACTTCTCTGTAATATGTACTTGCCATTACTTGAAGCGTCGGAGACACAGAACACACTGCTTAAATTCACTAGTAATGGCTGTCTGATCTGCGAAAGTACTGGCTTGCATTTGACACTTCTGCTTTTTACTAATATTTTGTAACGAATGCAGGCAATTTTTTTCACAAACTCCAGCGGAGGTGCTGCTGGAGTTCTTTAACGCTTTTACAATTTCATTTGCAAAAACTAGCAACGTCAGGCTCAAACAATATTCGTTGATTAGCTTTCTAAATGCTAGCTGTGATTGGATCCTCGACTTTTCAACGCGCTTCGTCGATTTTTATAAGTGCAGGAATTACATTTTTTTACTAAGAAAGTAAAAAATATGAGATTACGAAAAAAAATTCTATGGTTGTGAAGTGTCGCAGTAGAGAAATTGTGCTTGAATATTGGAAAATTTAATTTTGCACCATGGTTATTCAAATGCACTTTTTCTAATAAGATCAAGCTGTGTGCAGCTTCCTTGTTGGGTTCATCGTCTTAGCTATGTGAAGTTATTTGATCTTCCCCGAACTTTCATGCTGAAATTTTTTAAGATGTTAAACTACTCAAGCTCCTACAGAATACTTATGGACTTAGCAGTGTAATATTTTGATTCTTTCAAATTTTAGAAGACTTATTAGCCGATAAAGCACATCAAATGCATAAAATCTTTAGATTTCTACCCAGAAGCAATCCCACGAAGTTTCTTGGTGTGTACAAATACTTTGATTTATTCGTTTGAATCCTATAAAGTTCTTCGTTTGTTTTCTCTATACTGGGAATTTTTGGCATTATTTTCTATAACTAGATACTGATTTTTCATAAAACGAGTCACTCAAATACACTCTAGAATGCAAGATATGTAATCATACGTAACAAATCTTCACACGATCTTCTAGAGATGACTCAGCGCTTAATGTTGCCTTTAGTATTTTGTCATAAGCGGGTATGACTGCGATAACGAATCACTCACTCCCCAAGAACTTTATCGTACACTCATTCATTTTCCTCTCAAGAATTGAAACCATTTTTTGAGCGTATTCTGTTAACGATTTTTTCGTTTTGTAAATAGGGAATGTACCAAAGGGCAGAGCTACAAATAATTTCGTTTCTGAACTTCCACGTGACAATTTATGTGCTAACCTTGGTTCAAGAAACATTTGACAAAAAAGGTTTCTGTTAGTGAATATGGTGGCTCAGGGCTTTCCGCGCTTTTTAAATCGGGTAGGAAAGTAAAACTTTGGATGGTTTTTGTAGCCATTATTAAAACATTGGAAAAAAGCATGACTTTCCTCAAATTGGAAGCATTTTGCCATTTTCAACGATAAATCATTATTTTACCAGGACTAGATAAAGCGCGAATGTCATTTTTGTGATTCAGTGATTTTAACAGTCTTGAGTACCTCGGTCACTTTGTAAGCTAAAAGCTTGTACATCATAATGCTAATGTTATATACAATTGAGCCCGTAACAGCGCTATGTACCGTAATCCTACCGTAATGTAATTATTCCAAGCAAGAACCTAGTCTTCAAACAAATGCCTAATTATTAGAATTTTGAGAAACCAGATTATCTTTGCCCAGAATCACAAAAAAAAGACAAAAACTCGTTGTCGCGACTTTCCAAATAAATATCGTATGACTCCACGTCATTTTTCAAAGACAATGAAACATCCAAGTTTGAGAATTCTTAAAATGATTCATGACTTTACTACAGGCATTCTTTATTGCAGTACGGTTTGTTGATTATAAGTATGAAAATAATTTTTTAAATGGAACCAAAACAAATAAGGGATATTCAAAGTTAATGGTTGGTAGTAAATCATATGGCGAACAAAAAACGAGCTCTATTTATTACTAACAATAAGTTGACGTGGCCTGAACATCTCAAAAGGCTTTATATTTTTACCGAATTTTCAAACAATGTATATTTAAAAAAGCAAATTATGTGCACAGAATGTCTATTTTGAAACAAAATATTCAGATTTTGCTGCTGACAAGCTGCGAAAGAAAAACATATCGTATTCTTTTCAGCTTCGTTCGGTAGAAATGCCAATGACCTAACTATAAATGATTTGAATTTTGATGATATTATGAGCAATTTTTTCTGAATGTATTAGCAGTTTTATGAACGAATTTTCAAAATCATGACAAATTAAAAGGTAAGCAAACTCGCCGAATTGATTTCTTCGTATTTTTTCTATATTTTTTGTTTTGCTGAAAGTTATGACATTTATCAGACATATCATAGCACATCGGAATCAAAATGACGAACGATCTCGATCTTCGATGCATGACATTGAAATTTTTTCAGCTTGCCTTTTCAAAATCGCGTAACTTTCCTCTTATTTGGGAAACGTTACCGCGACACTGAAGAGAAGGAAGTTTGTAAAATTATTAATGTCTTTTCTACGGGTTTTTGAGTTTTTTCCACATTATTACGTGCAAAGTGGCCGTTCTATCCTGCAATGATCTATAGCCAAGATTGTTTGTGTATAATAAAAATTCACAGGTGCGGAAGAAAGATGGGGCGCGTGACCCTTTTGCACCAAATCATTGCCCCTACAGCCACTTAACTCTACTCTTTTACGAGTTCATGACCGAATTTATGTAGTCACGTGCGTCTAGGAGCAATATACCTAAGTTAATAGTATTGTTAGGACCTCTCTCTGCTGACTCTAAAATCACAACACACGGTCGTGACTGTCACGACTGGCTGCACATCATCTTACAAATCACTAACTCTTTTGTATTCGAACTTTCGCTCTCTCAAAGAACTTCTTTACTTGTACTTTTTTTATTCCTGTGCAAAGAACTTCGCACTTTATGTTTGTCCCCGAATAATATTATCGAATTTACATCGTGAATTTTGAATTTTTATTACGGGCCCAGAAGATTCTTGGACGTTTTTGCTCGCCTTTTGCGATGTTTTCCAGCGAAAAAAGTGTAACAAAACATCGTAACCAAGACAAAGAATGTTTTGAAATCAGACCCAGTAAACAAGCGATGATTGGACAAAGACACTTGAGAAACAATATCGATTTCTCATTCTTATCAAGTACAAGCCCTATTCGAACGATTGTTGCAAGTATTTTCGCTCTCTGGGCTCTATTTAGACTTTGATTTTAGACTGAAATAAGCTCCTCATTCTTGACAAGGCTAATTTTTCCACTCGCAGTCTCCTCTCCTGAACTTTGGTATAAAAATATAAAAACTGCTCATTCAAGAAAAGCTGGAAAATTTAACTGAAGTGCCTTATTCTGTTCTTCCTCTGCTTAATATGCCTATTCCACATTTCAAACGGACCATGAGCTGGAATGTGGTCACGGAGCCACGATGGGCTAAACGGTTCAAAAGATGAGTCAGAAATTTTTTTATACCATAACGGGTTTTGAGCTGATTTTTACGATTTATTGCTAGTTTATCATTATTTTATGTCCCTTTAAACATGGTTAAGTCAGCTACAGCTCATAAATTGCTTTCTTCAAACTCTGTTATAAAAATAGGAGTAAAACTAGAAAGTTATTGTATAATAGACCTTAATCTAACTTATTACGTCATTCAAAATGTAGGTTTATACTTTATTACTAGTTCATAGCTTTAGAGTTGAAGTTTTGGGGATTTGTAGGTAGAATTGAAGTTTTGGAGTTTTTAGGTTGATAATTATTTGAATGAGAATTCTTCTCACATTTGACCATTATCAAGCGTCTGAATTAATTTGAAAAATTTTTTGTTATAGTCCCTTTAAGATTCTCCGAGCATATTTTCTCTTGGATTAACTTGGGCATTTCCCACAGACTTTTTCTTTCGGAGAATTTCTATGCTAATAATCAACTGACATGAGAATTTTCCTCACATTCAACTCTTTATCAAATAGGCGTCAATATGTTTTCTTAGGAAAAGAATGTACTTCAAGGGTGTGGACTAAATTTGTCCATGAAATTTATTTGCTTTGAGCGCCAGACAAAGAACCAATTTCAAGAAAAAGAAACTACAGATGGTCTTGATTCGGTGGACCTCAACTTCTACAGAACATTATGGGAACTGATTTTGTCTTAAAAAACACAGGGCAACACAGGATATATAGGGTATATAACACAGGATATATAAGGTAATCGCAGAATTTATGCAATCAAAGTCAATTTTTATCAAAAAATAAAGATTACTGCAGCCAATTTGCCTTAAAAAAGAGCACTTACTTTTGATTCTTACATGATTTTTTGCCATTAGGCTCAATATCTATCAAACAGTAGTCTTGTAACAGTTTAAGATCATCTATATATAATTTTTAATCGAATTTTTTCATTAAGGTCAAATTTATTCTGCTCATTGATAACTTGGCAAGTGTGCAAGAGTCTGAGCAATGATTCTCTCATTGAGACCAAACAACGAAAACGTTCTTCTGGAGTCGCGATTTGCGCTTGCCACCACGATAAAATTGTGAATCCATCAAACGCGCAGGCTCGAAAAAGAAGACGTACCGAAAAAGCGTACGGATGTCGAAATTTGAACTTCCGGTCGGAAGAAGAAGCAAAGGAAGCACGTGCTAAGCACGCTAATTCGTGGTTTTGGGGTATTTCCGGATGAATGAGTTGGGAATTTGGCTCCTTGCCAAATAATGGGAGTAGAAGAGGGAGGTGGTCCGTGCGAATCTCGCCCATCGCGGCGAAATCGCGGCGAAACGCGCGCGATGGTTGTCGGGTTTTTTTCCGCACCGGGGCCCCGGCGCATTAATGAGAACAGAACCGCTGCGTATTATACCGGAAGTGCTGGTGACGATTGATAGGCAAAGGTTGCAAATGCGATGATGATGATCATCGCTTGTAACAAGACGTCGGACGACGACATGTGACCTTGACGGGTCGGCGGGCGCGAATCCCCGTTCTTCAAAATCATGTACCCGTCGTCGTGTGACACTGATCCATCGTTGTCGCCTACGGACAGGTAGGAGCACACATACACACACAGCACAGCCAGTGTAGTGTCTGTCGAACCCCCTTCAGCCTCCCCCCCCCTGTCAAAACCAACTGCTTGTTGTTCTGCGCCTGCTGGGTTCCCTCCCCACTTTCAACCAACCACCTCCACCACCGCCACCGTCACCGCCACCGCCACCCCGACCTCGTCCATTCATCCCTCGCCTGTTCGTCGTGCGACCCGACACGAGCTGCGTGTTCGCTTTGTCGTTTTAGAAATTTAGGACCGTTTTGTTTACATTTCCGGGGTGTCCAGCATACACGCACACCTATGACGTCACCCCTATTCAGAAAGCCGAAGTAAGTCACGGTACATCTGACACAGTTTCGATTTTTCTGCTTTGGCTGTGCTACATCTTAGCTAATCTTATTTACACTCTACTACCTCAGCGCCAGTGACAGTTGTCCAAGCTGGTGGTGGAAGAATCATGCGAATATATTGATTTCGGACTTGTGTTGCGGAATCCAACATTTTGTTTTTTATTTCATTCATTGGGTAGTTTCCAGAACGTTCTATCTTATATCTCACCTCATTTCATAATTTCGGTTGATCAAAAACGACTAGGATGTCCCAGTTTTTGAGATTTTTTCCAAAATTTTTTATCCAAATCATCTAAACCCTCTTTTCCTTACTGAAGAGTCCCGGTGAGATTCTAGAAACAAAAATCGGTCTAAGAGAAGGGAAAAAACAAAATCAACTATTTCTCACTTTTTGTTGATTAAATTTTCTGCAAACAAATCTAGCTTACCCCATTTTCATAAGCTCCAGATTTTCTCGAAACATTGTGGCTTAGTTTTCAGATTTTTCCGTTTTCAAATTTCAGTTTTATCAACGAGACCCCCATAGAAAATTGCAGCTCCCTTTTTCTCAATCTTCCTCTTCGCTCTTCGCTTTCTCAATCCCACATGCAGCTCTCAATTACTCCAGTAAATGACTACTTTTACCCGTATCTCGGCGATGATTTACTGCTTCTTTACGAGAAATATGTGGTCTCTTTAAGGCTTTGATGAAATGGTTCACTTCTTCGTATATTTGTGTGTGTATGTGTGACTTGCGCCCGTCTAATGCAAACATCCGACTGGCGATACGTCCGCATTCATGCTTTGAAATCACATACGTCACAACACCTTTTTAGGAGAAATATTGAGAAATTGGGAGAGAACCCGGCGAGGAAAGCGGGTTCTCAGAGATTAGTGGAAAGCAGAGATTTGCAGAGAGCAACTAGCAGCCCTACGCTTTTGGCTAGCTTTATTATTTTATTATGCATTTATTAGGAGGCTTTTTACAAAAAATTTATACAAGAGATTTATGGATTCAAACTTATATTTTGAAAAGGAGAAGTAAAGTATTGAGTTCACTTTGCTTTTGAAAACTGGTCATTTTCAGCAATCCAGCTTTAGTGTCCCTTTCGAGATTTCAAATAATTTTTGCTGTTCAACCTTTTGCTTTTCAAAATGTTGGGGTAGTTTCCAAGACTTTGCTTTTTAAACTTCGTTAATTTTGTCGTTAATTAAATCTCATTATCAAACAAGGTGATTTTTTTTTACTTCATCGCAAATGGTTGCTGTCAATAGATAGTCCAAAAAATTATATTTCAGAATAGAGCTCTGAAAAGGCCTTAAAATGGAACTTTTCTTTTTTGCAAATTAGTAAATTGCTTTATTTGCCCGCAAATAGCTCCTATTTTAGATCTAACACCCCGCACTTCATTTACTCTATTTTTTAATAAATGATGATTGATGTCTGCTCACATTATCTATTTTTGAAATTGAGAATACAATCAATGAGCCTGAAACTATTCTCGCTTAATGATCCTTCCTATTGATTTAGTTTTGATTGCTTCCTATTTTGGATTTTAAGTCCCGAATACTCTCAATAAAGCCGAATTCGATATTTTTAAAAAAGATAATACCTCACTGATTATAGTTCCAAATATAGGCCATTCTAAAGTTCATTTCTAGGCAAAGATCCAAAACTCAAAAATTGTATCTCACAATATTAGAACTTCAACTGAAGGAATTTTATTTTGTCTGAGTCGCGTAGAGAATTTATAAAAACAAAATTTTTGAAACGGTCTCAATTTATTAGTTGCCGATTTCAAAAAATTTTCCTCATCTTTTTTTCGCAGTGATTAGATACAACTCTTGATTCACAAAAACAAGAAGTGTGAGGAAAATAAGTTTTTACTGGAAATTTTGCTGGCAAAATAGTTTTGGAAAATTTCTGAAAAGTTATTGCAAGAATATTGAAGAATCGCGAGCGTGAGAGGTCGAGCGCTTCAACAACTAAATTTTTATGCAAAATTAGTAATTTAGATCATTTCATTTTTTTCAATAAAAATTAGTTAAAGGCATAATAATTAAGTTAATTCATTTTAATAAGTAAAGAAGAGGCCTACAGGTCAGATATCGTGTCAAATGCATTTGCAAGACAAATTCATCATTCTCTAGAAAACTTCAATGCTTGCGAAAGCCAAAAGTCATCGTTTTGTGTGATAAACAAGCTGAGCGAAGTGATGAATAGGCTGTTCCTCAGAGTTTGTGAAGAGGAAGAGGGGAGGGCGGCCCCTTTAGCCCTCTTCCCGCCGGGCCGGGGCGGGCCTTCCGGAGTGCGTGTGTGTGTGTTCGTCGTGTGTGCCGCAGCTGCTAGCTATGCCTTCAGCGCCTAACCTCCTCTGAATCGCTCGGCTTCTGCTTATTCGCACTTCTTAACACCCATAATCCACTCAAGACCCTTCCTCGACAAATTCTGGCACCCTTAGACTCCGATCCGCCTATGCTTCGGCGAAAATACGGTCATGCTGGATTTAGGTAAAAACTCCTTTTGTACATACAAAAGAAATGGGGAAGCGGGGACAGTAGGGGCTATGACGTATACGGGGGAAGTGCTATACGGGGGGGGGGGGGGGTGACGCAGCAAAGATCGAGTGTGTGTTGAACGTTCGTGATGCAGACTTTGTTTAGACATGGCGATGACCTCATCGTAACCCCATTCGCTCAACTTCTAGCCAGCCTCCGTAATGTTCGCGCTAACCTCATATCTATCGCAAACATTCAGGTGAGTAGAGACACATATTTTTTTTTATTTTCATAGATTTGAATTGTTTTTGTGAAAAAAACCTCCTTCATACTGTTTTTGGCCTTTTTGAACGAAATAAACTACCCTTACCCACCTACAGTGTAGCTTTACCCACCTTTTCTACTCCTAACCAAATCTATTCTTGCTGGGTTGTTCAGGCTAAAGCTGGAAAACATTGTATCTTTATTTTTGAAGAATTAGTACTGGATTTTGAAATACTCCGTCCTTAGATCGTTTTTGGGTTTTTTACCCGAAATAAATTACCCCTACCCACTGTAGTATCACTTTACCCAGCCTCTTTTGACTCCCATGCAAATGTGAACTCGGTATCAATGCTTAGGCTAAAGCCAGAGAGATATTTTGTCCTAATTTTTGAACATTTTATACTGATTTTGAGATTAATTCGTCTTTAGAGCGTTTTTTGGCAATTTAACCCAAAATAAGTTACCCATACCCATTCCAAGTCCCACCTTACCCAGCTCATTTACCCCTACTAAATCCGAGCTCGCTAGAGCTGTCTAGGCTAAAGCCAAAGAGATGTTTTGTACTCAGTTCAAGACATTTTGTATTGATTTTTGTAGGATAGTACTCTTGGATTGTTTTTGGCTTTCCTACCCGGAATACATTACCCTTACCACCATAGTATCACTTTACCCAGCTCATTTACCCCAACTCCAATTCTGAACCCGCTAGTTGTTATCTGAGCTCCAGGCGGAAGCCGTTCGCTCGTTTATGGCCTCAGCTTGGCTTTGTTTTTCGCAACCCTACTAGACATCAATACCCCCTTTCTTCCCAAAAATAAAGAATGAAGCCAAAAAAGAATTTTTGATTTTTTTAAAGGTGTCGGACGACGGTCGTCACGCCAACCGAACCACTAGACGTCCACCGCTTCATAATACACCGTTACCAGAGAACGTCGTCACATGTGCTCAGGAGACTTTGGGTAGGAGAGACTAATCATTTTTTGTCCTTATTTTTTTTATATATTTCTATGTTTTCGTTCTCACGCACATGTTTTGCGCATTTCAGAGGAATTGGACTGGTGTTTGGACCAGCTGGAAACCATTCAAACCCATCGTTCCGTTTCCGAAATGGCTTCCAGCAAGGTTAGCGCCGCTATTGTTCCCGTTCTCGTTGCATCAAATTACGTCATTGAGTTTCCATTCGTTTCCCCCCTGGGGATTAGAGTGAAATGGAGCAAAATGGAGCTTTGAAGCTAGGCATATTGAGCACTAGAGAAAATCTCTGGCTTTATGGCCAAGAAGTCGTTAAAGAGCGTTCGCGAGAGAAAGGCCATGCAGCGCGCTTTGCGTCGACGAAATTGTCTCTATTATCATAAATTCGGCTTTCGTTACACTCTCGGGCAGTAAAATACGTTTTTCATGTGACTAAATGTTCTCATAAGAATTTTATATGAACAACGAGGAGTGTTGATAAATTCAGCTTAAAAAACTGGCTTTTTCCAAACTTTCACACAACTTGTTCTTTTTCTTTGAGGACCGAGAAATGCATGTATAATAGTTGAAGCAGGTTCATAGTTTGAAGAAAATGTGTATTTCTTACATACGTCATGATATTTTCAAGGGAATATGAATTTTGCCAACTGTGTAAAATCACGGAACGGTGATCTCAACAAAAGACGGGAACGATTTCGAAGCCTAGGCTTCATCCCACGAATTTTTCATCTTTTTAAGCAATTCCAAGATCTTATGCGAATTTTGATGAACTATTTTTCAAGTTTAAAAATTTTCTATACGCGCATGGTCATCGGGAGATGTAAGAAAAAGTACATTCAGTTTCTTATTTGTATAAAATACTGCCACCAATTCTTACTATTTCGTATCCTTTACTGTAGAAATCTGTTTTTCAAAAAAATTTCAAGAAGATATCGATAAGATGATAACAGTAAGCAAACTGCTCCATTACCTCAATATTAAAAAAAATTTGAGTTGGGAGTGAGATTAACCCTGTTCACTACCCCTAATGGTGCAATTCTTTTTGCATAATCGAGATATAAGCGATCAATAAATAAATAAATTTAATAAATTTTCAAATAATGCATCTGTTATTGGAATTATTTTAACGCCTCCTTTTTATCTCGAAAATTCTCTAATAATTTAGGTTAGTGCAAGTATGTGCAAAAAAGGGGTAATTTTAATTTTTGAAGGGAGATTTTAATTTTTTTTCAAACGGAACATTTTGATGGTGCAATTACTGCTTGTTATCAGTAATAGGAGTTGACGTATAGTGACCGTAATCAGGGTTAAGAAAAAAAAATGCCCGGAAGTGGTGAAATCTTGTCATCGCCGAGTTAGCATCACCTAAACGTCATGTCACGACTTTGTCACGAGCATCATCGCTGCAAAAGACATGTCAACACATCCGCGCATGTGGGTACCAGGGTCTTCTTCCTGTCGTGCAGCAGCAGCAGCGTAGCGCCGACGTCGCGGCCGACGGCGACGACAGCGGCTGCGGCGGCGGCGGCGGCGCAGATGGCGCCAGCGCAGTTACGGTAGATCACCTTTAAGAGACACACACGCACACACACATGTGATTGCAACTTCCGGTGCGAAATGATGGATTGCGGCGATGATTCGCGCTGGCGACACATTGATCGCTGGCGACAAGCGTCGTCGTCGTGTACCAGCAGCCCAAGCGATTCAAAATCGCTCTCTTTCCACGATTATCTCTCATTTGTGTAGTGGTGAACGCTGATTCTGGTCACTTGTTTTGTTTGGGAGAAATCCCATTCATTTACAGTAAACCCGGACGATTACTGTATGTCCGCCAAGGTTCAGCTCACCCTTCGCTTCCCTAAGTAACTGTTTTGAAAAGTAACTTTTGCGTTCAAGTTTTGCCTTGCACACCCTCGATTATTACCTTTGAAACGGTGTTTTCCCGTAGGGGTTGTATCTCGCTCTTTTATATGTTTTGAAACAGATTTTGACAGAAAAAATTCTTGCGATAAAATTTCCTTGAAATTTCTGCATCAACAAATTCAACGTAGCCGGTAGCCACGGTAGTGTACTTGCTTCTTTACAAATCCTGAGCGACATCACGAATTCGAGAATATCAGTCCGGAAGCCTGCTCTCTCTTAAGTAGTTGTTCTGAAACGGAAATCTTTGCAAAAAAGGAAAATTTTTAAGAAAACATCTCCGATAGCGAAGCCAGCACTTTCGGTGTTCATTCGTTCTCTACTATCATCGAACCTGCTCAAAACTATCTTATATACTCAACTTGAAATGGAAATTTTTTGCAAGAAGAGATTTTCTGCAACTTTTTTTTGCAAAATTTCTGCAGCGATGGAAGTCGGTACAAACACTATCTAATTTACTATCCATTCTTACCTTCTTCTAAACTAGTGAGCTTTTTGTGGGGAAACTGCTAATTTTGCAAAGAATTTTTTCTCCATAAAGCGAAAGTATTCTGCAACAAAAGATCCAAGATTTTCTGCAAATTTTTCACTTGCAGTGAGAAGAGGTGGAATCTCTCTAATTACCTGCATTATTCTCCTTCCTGATTCATTGAATTTTTTCTGCGAACTTCTTTCTAGTTTGAAAACTTACCTTTGATTTTTTGACTTTTGTAGGAGGTCTGTTGCAATAGCTCGCAAAGAAATATCTCAAAACAATTTTTTGTGAAGATTTTTCACCCAATGCGAAAAGCAAACGCAATTGATATTTGATTTGTTCTACTTCCTTGTCTTTCTTCCAAATCATTGACTTGTCTCTACAAAGTGCTTACTACTAATTGTGTAAATTGATCTTTGATTTCTTAGCGGAAATGAGTTTTCCAAAACAGTTTTTTTGCAAAGAATATTCATCTATAGCGAAAAGCAGTATAATTTAGTAAAACAGTGATTTATTCTCTTCCTTGTCTTTTTTCCAAAACCATTAACTTTTTTCTGCAAAGCGAAAAGTGCCGGGTTTCCAAGTCCTAAGATTTACGCCCCCACTAATTACTGTAATTAGGTTAGGCTCCAGGGGTGGCGACTGTGGAATTAAAAAAACAAAATTGCTCTGTGACGTCACTAATTACTTGATTTCAGTTCCGGAAGATGCTCAACAAAGAGCTTAGCCATTTCGCTGAATCATCCAAGTCTGGAACACAAGTGTCGAAATTCCTCATAACGACTTATATGGACAAGGATGACGACGATCCTACGATAGAAATTGAAGTACCCGGAGAGGTAAGAGCCGGCGATTTCCTTATATTATGAATCATAATCTCACCCGTTCTTTCTGCAATTTTTTGCACCCGTTGAGTAATCAAAAGACGTCAGCGCAAGATGAATTTACGGGTTTTTCTACTAGTGTAGTGTTGTTGATAAGGCCAGTGGTGTGAACAGCCGTTATCTGGCCCAGTTTACTTGCACACAATGTCGCGATTCTTGGACATTTCCTACTCCTACGCTGCTTTTGGGAAATTTAGAAAATTTCTAGTTCTAGTCTATGCTTTCTTTCGGCAGATTTTCTTGCAATACCTTTCGAAATCCTTGGTAAGACCAATTTTGAGTTTTTCAAGTTTAGTTTGGTGTTTCTGTCTAATCAAAATGTGTCGAAAGTGTCTCAATTGAAGTTAGAGTTCTAGTAAATTTTTTTCGAGGACAGAACCTCCTTTGGTCAAGGGGGGGGGGGTCTTTTTCTTACCGTAAACGCGCTGTTAAGTCACATCGAATTCATGGGGCGCCTTCAGCCGAATCGTTAACGAGATTTTCGTGCAAAAGCACTTAGCAAGTGGTGCTAATTCATGCGCGAACGCATTTGATTGCGCTCTTACTCAAAAAAATGGTCTAAAGAAGAGGATAGGGGGTTTGATTGAAGTTTGACCTCTGCTTATCCGAATTTTCTAGGGACCATCGACATCGTCACCGCCACTGTCGATGGGACTTCTGAAGAAAGCGCAAACGGCAGCGATGAATCGTATCTCTGGAGTTCGTAAACTTCGCGCTCCATCTCATGAAGGTCATTTACCCGAATACGGTGTCGCATGTGCCAAAGAAGTAGCCGTTTATATGCAACAGGTATGTTTAAGATGTTTATTTTTACTTGTTTGAGGTTTCTGCACTCCAGACGTCTTGAGAAAAAAGAACTTCTTGCTTTCCAGTGCTTAGCGTTTATTTTCCAAGAAAATTTCCGCAGCCAAAATTTCTCGAAGTTTTCATACTTTCTTGCTTTTATTTTGTCATGGGCATCTGTTTCTCAATGCAAAAGTAACTGCAAAGATTTGTTTTTGATCATGGATATAAGTTGGTATCCTGCTAAACTGCATATGTGCAAATTTCTGGATGATGTTGGTTTTTTTCGCACTTTTTTCACTTTTTTGAGAGCGATTTTTTGGTATTTGTCTCTTCATCGTACCAATTTTGGTATCAGCTCTTCAATCTATTGTCAACTTTGCCATGAAAAAATCATTTTTTGCCCTCAGTTCCTTTTTTATCTCAATGAAAATTCGCTCGTATCAAATAACATGAGAATAAAAACAAGATATTCTTATCTCTTACTTTTTTCTGCGCCGTTATTTTCCGGGTTTGTTACCTCATAATTTTTTTTCAAGAAAGTTTGTGGATACGGAAGCAATTTTTTTACCTGAGACATTCCCGATTGAAATTTTTATGAACAAAGTTTTTGCCGACCACCGAGAAGACACGAAATTTGAATAATTAATGAATTTACGCAAATTCTCCTTTTGGAAATTCTGCAAGAACTTGGCAGTGACATTTTGATTTTGATGCACTAATATTTAAAATTAAAGCATTCATGTATAAAGGACAAGATGATGTTAATTCTTCTACTCTAAAATGTAGTAATTTTGTAATAAAAATCATTTTCGGAATCATAAAAGATCGAAAAACAATAAGGCTAATCAATAATAGCTTTGACAGCAGTTTTTGAAGAGTGGTTATAATTTTTCGAGAATTTTGACGGTTTTTTCGAATATAATAGATTTTTGCTTTTGAGGAGTCAGTGTTTTTTTATTGAATTATTTTTCAAAATTCAGTTGAAGAATTCGTTTTGGATTTGTAGAGTTATGCTCTCATCGATTCACTCACGCTCCAGCATTTCTCTAAAAATTTCCCGTTTCACTGTCTTTATTTTTGCACGCTTTTTGTGAAAGTCCTCAGTTCTTCATTAGGTTTACTGATGCAGATTGCAGACGAATTGTTGCTTCTGCACGAGTTTGAATTGCAAAATCATGTTAATAATTTTTTTCTGTATTTGCGGACTAAATTATGCTCTTCATAGTCCGTCGGTCAATGTTCAGCATGTCCAAAGAGCTGCATACTAATTTGACACACACCGACACAAGAGTGAAAGAAAGCCAGTCGAGCCTGAGGCGCAGCCAGTCGGCCTCAACAGCATCAGGCGTATTGATTCGCGGGTTCGCAAATTACGGGTAGAGCTGGCTCGAAACGTTTTCTTTGAGTTCCACACACACAAGCCAGGGGCCGAACGAAGCGGGGGGGGGGGCTAAACAAAGCATTTAAACAGTGCATTCATTGTCCATGTACATACATACACTTACACGCACTTCAGACGAATAGCACACAGCGTCTAATTACAGCTAAACGACTGGGGACCCGATGTGTTCAAAATCGACGAGCTCTCGAAAAATCATGCACTTACTGCCATTACCTATGCGCTGTTCAGGGAAAGGGGACTGATTAAGGTAAGTGCCTTTGCAATTCCGTTTGCTATGAAAGTAGAGGGGAACTCGGCATGATTGAACATTCGGAGACACGCACTTTGTTTTTTGGGGGAAGAAAGCGTAGGGGACGTTCTGTTGGGCCCTGAGCGGAATTCGAAAACATGCATGCTCGAATACGCAAAGTATTGCCAAGCCTAATTTCTGACACTGCAATGGATTTATCGCCACCAAGATTCTGGAATATGCTTATGTCGAATGTGAAACAGCAAAATTTTTGAAAGTCGAAGAGACTTTGGTTGAACATAAAAGCATGGAGGATTATTCACTGGGTCCTAAGCGGAATTCGAATGTGGTTCTTTTTCCCCCATGCACAATTTCGCATCACAAGTGAACTTATCACCCCTCTTTTGTTGAACTATTTTTATGTCGAAGATGAAAGTGTAAATTTCCGGAGGTTTCGGTAGCAGCTTATAACCACGGAATTCCAGTTTGTGCCATTCCAAAATTTTCTGAGTGGTTTTATTGGGTCTTGAGCGGAATTAAAAAATGAGCATCTACTAACACGAAAGTGCGTCTGTGTTCCCTGCAAAGCATAGATTCCACCAATAAGACGCAGGAAATATCACCGTGACCGCTTGAACTTCGCTTTATATTGAAGGTGAAACAGCAAAATTCTCGAAAAGATGGTGGCAGCTTATAAGGCGAAAATGTAGCTTGTGCGGGGGTCTGGATTACAAATATGGTTTTTTGAGCAACAAAAGTTCTTTTTTTCTGAAACAAAAAAAAAATAAAAATCAAGTCATAGCTTTCTAGAAAAATTAAAAAACCCTATTTATAGGCATTTGAAATCCCGTCGTCCGTATTCGTTACATACTTACTAAATCTTGAACATCATTATCGAACCAATCCCTATCATAATCACATCCATGCCGCCGATGTTGCTCAGTCAATGCATGTTTTGCTCACTTCCCCAGTGCTCACCGTGAGTTTTTCTCATTTCGTAAATTTTTTGACATTTTTTTTCTTGAAAATATATTTTTTCCAGGAAGTTTTTTCCGATCTCGAGGTTATGGCGGCAATTTTCGCTGGTGCAATCCATGACGTCGATCATCCGGGTTTTACCAATCAGTACCTTATCAACTCCAGTAAGTGTATATTGAAACATGAAATTTTTCGTTAAAAAAATTCTCTTAATCCTCTGGAAATCGGTTTTTCACATTTTTTTCAAAGTATCCTTTTGATGTAAACATGCATATAATTTGAGCATTTGAACAAAAGACGAAATGTAAAATGCAGAAAATTTTCAAAAAAAAAGAGATTCTGAACACCTGTATGGAAAAGCTTGATTCTTGAAAGTTTTTTCACTCATTATTCTCTGTCTTGGACAAATTTTTTTGATGTAAGCTTGCATGTAAACGTTTTTTGGAAAGTCTTTCTTCGAAGGAAATTTTCTATTATGTTAAAGTGTGCTTGAAAAGTTAAAAATTTCCATTATAAATGGAGAATTTCATAAATTTTTATGGAAGTGCTTCAGCGAAATCATTGATATCTCGCAATATAGAGAATGAGATATAATTTTTCCCAACAAACTCAATGCTTTCCATTATTTGCCCCAACTGTAAGATTTTATAGATTTTAAAAGTTAAAAGGATAGTGAAGATAATGCCTCTGGGTTTTCAAATATTATTATTGAGTATTTTTGCTGGATTCTACGATAAAATCAGTCAGAATTTCGTCCAGTCCTAGTTCGCTTTGTAGTTGAGAAACTTATATCTGTGTCATAATCTTTATAATTCACCAAAAACATATGACTCAGGAAATTTCACAATTACCCTAACCATAACGAGTCAATGACATCATAAAAAATTTGTGCGCTCAAGAAATGACCTAAAAGAAATTTATTACCTACCTTCGTCAGCAGATCTTTTTTTCTAATCGTCACTTACGCAAGAGACTGAATCATTGGTAATTCAAGCACTTCTTCTAACCAAATCCGCTCATTAAATGGCGACAATTACGCGAACAAATTTCAGATAACGAGCTGGCCATTATGTATAATGACGAAAGTGTGTTGGAACAACACCATCTAGCTGTCGCTTTTAAACTTCTCCAAGACTCGAACTGCGATTTCCTATGCAGCCTGTCGAAAAAACAACGACTGCAATTTCGAAAAATCGTTATTGATATGGTGAGTCTGTTTATTTTATTATTTTCATACCTCTTATCGTTGAAAAAAATCTACCTGTATCTCCATGTCTCAATGTTTTTTCTCGTATTTTTTCTAGCTACATTTTTCTACATCTCATGATTGAATCCGCTTTATTGCCGACAATCTTCTCTATTTGTGTTTTATCCTCACAAATTGGTCTCTTTTTACCAGTTGTGTTTTTTTCTCTCATTTTTCCCACAATTTGGAAAATCATAGGAAATTTTTTGCGCTCATTCACAGACATACCTGTATTCTGAACATTTTGTACATTGAGAGGGACGTAGAAAAATTGGGAAAATCAAAGCAATTTTTCAAGTCCCTAGAGACGAGCGAACGCGAGGGGGGGGTGCTACAAATTTTTTTTCAATGATGCATAGCGTTAGCCATGCTCTATGAAAATTTTTTGGGATGCTTTGCAAGGCCCATAACCTCAAAAATTCAGATAAGGGGCACGGGGAAGCCACACTTCCGGAAAAAATTTTCACAAGGCTAAGAATTTGCCAACACAAGCTGTATTTTTGAAAATTAGCGTACTCTAAAAAGGGTCATAAAGGCCAAATATCAAAGGGTATTTTGAGTTCCAATTTTGAATGAGCGATGAGTTGAGAGTAACGAGATTGAACAAAGCTTCATAGTAAACTGATTTGTAACTTTTGGTGAGATTGCACATCACGCATCACTGCTCACGACTTTCCACCGAAAAGGTTCCAAACCGCATCGAAACAACGAGTCATTCAAGAAAGATTATTGGGACATTTCGAATTTAATCGCTTCAAAAGAGGAAATATTCAATTGAATGAAATCTGATATGTAAGGAATCTCAAGCTCAATTCAAAAATCTTCAAATAGCGGGAAACCGCGGCGAGTCCCGAAGCGAACGCTCAAATCTAGCACCTTTAGATTACTGGTTCACTAGTCTGACTTGTAAGCAAAGAATTCGAAAACGCTGCGCATATTGTGCAATACACTAGTGGCGGTCCCAGAATTTCCGATCGGAGGAGGGGGGTGCGACAAAAATATTTTTCCGAATGATGCGTGGCGTTAGCCATGCTCCACAAAAATTTCTTGGGATGCTTTTCAGGGTTCTCCCGGGTCCACAACCAGAAAATTCAGATAAGGGGGCGTGGGAGTTGACACACTACTGAAAAAATTTCACAACGCTAATTTAATTTTCTACAAATTTTGAAATTATTTCACTTACTTTTAGTACAAACAATTCACTCGCACATTTTAACGGCCCATATAGGTGACCTTCAAAAATCACTTATCGAACTTTGCTTATGGTAATGATTAAGGTGACAATTTATCATATTTTGTTTTTATCACGATACTTGAGAGCTCCACTCGATTCCAGTTTTTGAATCATTTCAATTTTTTGATTTCTTTCTACTTATAGTTTTTACCTGAACTACATAATACTTGCGTTCATTCTCCCACCTCTAAACTGCAAGTATTGTAAAATATTGCTATCTCGGAGCACATGCCTGCTTCTTTTTCCCCCTATCTATCATATAAATTTTTGCAAAAGCCGTTCGAGAAGAAACCCGGCGAAGCAATCACACTTCCGGAACCATCACCAATGCCGCAGCCGTACGCTTTACTGCATCGTTGGCTTGGTTCTTACACAGCCGCCGATGCCGAACGAGCACATCTGCAAAAGTGCCGGGGCGTGCAGCTTTAGCTGAGAAATTTGGGGCTTTTCCGGCGCGGACGCACGCGTTTTGCAGCGGAAACGCGCGCGCAGCGTTACGCGAGTTACACGCACGTTCACTGCGCGCGGAACTCGTTACCGCAAACTGGTCGCAGTTGCAGACCGCGCCGGAAACGATCCATCACTGTCGCCTCGGCGCGCGCGCGACTCGCTCTTTGTGATGAGATTTACTGATACCGTGTGTCTGTGTTTGATCATACTGAGGCCAAAAGGTGGTCCCCTCTGACCTTCATGTCTGAACAACTGACGTCATCGCCGTTGATTTCTGCTTGTCATTGACTATCCGTATATTAACATGACATTTTGATGAGATCAATCGGCACACACTCATTTCCGGTCTCCCGCTAATCGCGTGTTCGTCTGCAAATGCGTACTGGCGCCTCTTGACGCGCATCACGCACGACACCGGAAATGAGCCATGTATGGTTACGTTGTTGACAATTTGGAGACAACCAATCTTTGCAGATTAATTTATATTGCAATTTGGGACACCGGATCATGTCTTGTTTTTTTGCTTGTCTCTGAATTTGGCGCGTAAATTTGAGCAATATCGAGTGGGACAGATGGCAGGATCAAGGGCTTTTCAAGCGATTCAGGAATTAAAAAAAGGAAAACATGACAGAGGAAACCTTCCTCTGTTTTCTAAGGTTTTTGACTTCTTTCTGCAGTGACGATCAACATAGAAGCAGAAAACAGAACTTTAATTCCTAGTCTAGAAACCATGGTTCAAAGTTTAGTTCTTGCTTGTCCTTTTGTCGTAACGACGCTAATTTATTGTATATTCGCTAAGCCAAGTTTTTTAAAATGCGAAATGCTAGACCTAAAAGTTCAATTTGATTCATGATGGAGAAGGGCAGGACAAGTTCAAAGTCCTATGTATGCTTGAAAACATCAAAGATGAGAGGTTTTGCATGAAAGTTAAGTTTGCAGAAGATAGGAGATTTTTTAGCTGTGAAATCAAGTTCAGGATGTCATGCTTTGTAGATTATACCACAGAAACTCTCGATTTCTTGATAGGTTCAATGGGTGAATTCAAGTCTCACATTTTTGGAGCCCTACGATTGAAACTCTCTCTCAGAGACCCGCCATACTGGCTTTTTTAGGCTTTTTCGGGCTTTTCTGGACGCTTTTGGGTGCTTTCGGGCTTTTTCGACAAAGTATGACGTGTCCCTTCTGTGAGCGTTTCTTAAATGCATAATTCTCTTCTTATTCTCAGCATGCAGCTCCCTATCTTGCTTACCTTTTGGGAACTTCAATTCGTTTTTTCCGCTAATAAATTACCTAAACAGTAATCCAGATATGCTGCATACTCAAATTAGCACAAACTAGAGAGAGAAATTTTTGATATAAGAATCCTGAAGCTACAAATTGTGTTTTGAATTCATCAGTTTTGTAACTCATGCTCTTATCTATCTTGCAGTATTTTCCTCAGAGCCTAAGCCCCCTCTTTTATCCAGAACTCCATATAATGCTTTTCTCATACGCTTTCCTTCACTGTACGGTCATCTCAGTGCTTCATCATTTTTAAATATTTTCTTCACTTTAACGATCTTATGTAAGTGCATTTATTTCAGGTGCTAGCTACAGATATGTCCAAGCATATGTCCCTTTTGGCCGATCTGAAAACTATGGTTGAGGCAAAGAAAGTTGCTGGAAACAACGTAATCGTCTTAGATAAATACAACGATAAGATACAGGTACAGTAAGCTTAACCATAACCATTGTTCTTAGCTTTATGTTAGCTTACCCTTTTAGGTCTTACAATCCATGATTCACCTGGCTGATCTATCAAATCCAACTAAACCCATCGAACTGTATCGGCAATGGAATTCACGAATCTTAGAAGAATATTGGAGGCAAGGAGATCGGGAGAAAGAGCTTGGCATCGAAGTGTCGCCAATGTGCGATAGAGGAAATGTTACCATAGAAAAATCACAGGTTTGTTTTCAAAACGATTTTATTACTGAAATCTTCTAGAAAATACTAGGTAATCCCATGGTTCTTTGAAAAAATAAAAAACTAGTAAACAGATAGTAGCCTAATTACGGTAGGTACATAAAAGTTCAAAATTGCTGGCACTTTCACAGAGAATTGTTTGGAGTGCCATCCATGAATACCGTATCCTTTCGTGATGATGGCGCCATTTTGGACTGGTTACGGTAGGACCACGCATCGTACATTTGCATAACGGCAAAAAAGTCACAGTATTTACCGTAAGAAGCAAGTGATATTAGTGATCGGTATGTCAAGTAAGACGCCTTTATAAGTTTCAGCAAAGGTGTGTAGTGATATTTTTAAGCTTTCTTATTAAAATCAGCCGATCAAGATTTAGCAAATTTTGGGTTTTGAGCTCTTACCGTAGAGTTACCGTAACCCACAAAATTTGGCAGTTTATATGGAATGAGTCCTTTACATAATTGTGTAGGATGTGTATCTCTTCACGACGTTTTGCGAAATCTGGACTTCTGAAAGGTGTCTATAGCTGAATTTCACGAATTTCACGCGCAGGGGGCATGTCGTGTGCCGTTGCACTCTTTACGAGTTACCATACGACTTGTGTATTTTCCGAAATCTTAATGTTTAGGTTGGCTTCATCGACTATATTGTGCATCCACTGTATGAGACGTGGGCGGATCTTGTGTATCCGGATGCGCAGAATATTCTCGATCAATTGGAAGAGAATCGAGAATGGTATCAATCACGAATCCCCGAAGAGCCGGAATCGGCACGGGGCGAAGAAGAGAACTCGTAGTCACTGATTTGATTTTTTGTATTACTTGCCTGCTATCTGTCGGGTCATTTTATTCACACATACACACACGCGCTTAGCTCTGTTCATTTTCATCTCTCTTTCACTCGCATATTAGTTTTCGTTCATTGCCGGGTGTTTCTTGCAACCTGCGGTCTCTGCGTCCCCCCTCTAATTTTTTTATATTCTTTCATCTTAGGAGCATCACGCCTCTTTTCCCTGTTAGATCCTCACGTAGGTGCTTGTCCTCTCTCACTTCATCGCGCTCCCCGCCCGCCACCGCTGGGCTACGGACCCACTCTTCTCTAGTCGTACCCCTATCTCTCCCTTTCTTTTTGACGTCCTACCGCGCTTTACTCGGCCAGTCCTGCCAAGTTCTCGTGTTTGCAGCCGCTGAGTTGCCATTTGTGTTCTCATGTTTTAGCGTTAATTCATATTCATTCATTCTCTCTGACAGCCTATATTGTGATAACTATGTTCATCTACTTGTTTGCGCCCACTTTCCCCCATTTGCGAGTGGGAAAGATGTTTGATTTGCATAAGAAAAGCTTTAATTCAACGTACCAATGCCATGCACTTAATAAATTTCTATCAAATAAAGTTCTATGTGAAGTGTTTTTGTGTTTCACCGTCATCTTTTCGCAAATTATAAAAAATGGAGTCCATGATACAGTGTTATAGCTTCTAAATGTGAAATAGACCGATTCGCACTAACATGATGTCGTGTGCAAAACGGCCATCTCCGTTTGAATGCTTCTTACAGGTCCGAAATGTTTTTTTTCACCGGTTGGGGTAGTGAAAAGCCAACTCCAGCCTAAATATTGCAGTAAGATAGCGAGTTCCTATCTCGTTGTTGTTGGAGTAGGATAATGGAGGTAATTTTATCAAGTTTGGTGCCATTTGAATCACTTATCATTTTACTGTATTTGAGAGAAAAGATATTCAAGAAAAAAATAACCTCTTCTACAGTATTCAATGTTTGCATTTTTCGGTCATAGAATTCGTCTCATTGAGTTTGTAATACGCATAATATGCTGAATCAATGTTATGATTCACTTCGAAGACAAATTTCTGCCGATTTTTATTTTGAAATATTCTGATATATAGAAATCATTTTGAGAAATCCAACTGTGGTAGAAATCACGTAGACTGAAACTGGTTTGGTTTTTTGTATGTAAGTCAATCTACTATGGCGTGTTGGCAATTTACAACCTTCATCATAATCTTACCGTAGCTGCTGAAAATTGGAAACTTATGGTTAGATTCGATGCAACTCTAAACTAAAGTCATCAAAAAGTGATACATTTAGTCAGCAATAATTATAACTGAAGTACTTTGCGTGCGTAAAACAAAACAAGTGTTGGTTAAGAATTTGGCACTATTTTAGCCCTGATCTGCAGATCAAATGCTGAATTTTAATGTGAGGAATGGTGATACCTTTGGGACAAAACCTGTCCAGAGTGACTTTATCGTCCGAAAAAAAGAGAAACGCTTGGCCACACTTATGCTTTTATATCGTGCTGCTCTTGATCTACAGTTGTCTTTGCTTGAGTAGAATTATATGACACTTAAAAAGCTTTACCAGAAGAACCAGAGTTTATTCATCGGGGTCACAGAACAAGATAAGGGCAAAAAAAATTTGAATTTGTGTAGAAATCTGTCCCTCTATTTTGGATAATGTTTGCCAGCAATCCGCTTTCCAATGCAATAGGACACACTATGAAAAATCACTTTTTTACACTTGCGAGAACTGCGAATACAAGAAACTTAGATTTTGGTGTACAGAGAACCCAGATAGATATATGTATCGTATGAAAGTGGTGTACGGAACTTCATCCAGAAGTACGATAGCAAGCTACTGTAGGTTAATTAATTAATTACGTATATAGTCACTTCATAAAGTTATCATATTTGCAAGTTTACGTTTTTCGATCATTTTCCTCTGATAGATTTGCACTGAAACAGAATTCTAAAAAAAAAACATGCGTGTAGCATCCCATGGCTATTACGTGTACACAGCATTGCATCAAAGATATAAAGCTATGAATGAGTTTTGCCAACACTTAAATTGAATTTTTTCAACCTTGGCAGGACTATAAAGAGAGGCGCCCATCACATTCGGGATTCCTTACTTCAAAGGCGCCCCTGAAATTTTGGATTGGATCTCTGCAACGCCCTTCAAGAATCAAGAAACGAACCTGAGAAATCTCTTCGTCACATTTTTGTGAGATAAATTGATTGGATCAAATTATTCCAACTTGCAGGTGATAGATCAGGCAAGTTGTGGTCAGCTTAAAAAAATTAGTCTTGGTTTTGATCGAGAGATTACTACAAAAGATTTGGTAGAACCTTTACGTGAGCACATCATTTTTTACTTTGGCGGATAGGTTTCATTAGCTTTCGGAACGTCAGTGTGATAATTCTTGTCCGCGACTTTCTAAATGATGAAGGGAATTGACCGATATCGAACAAGGAAGGGGGTATAGAATCACTTAAAAGCCTTTTGTTGATGCATAATAATCAATTTCATGAATTTTTCTGTGAATACAAAACATCTGTGAAAAATTTCCGCGGACTGTAAGCTTGCGCAGGATTATGCATCGTAAAGATTCGGATGAAGTATCAGAAATTTTTCTGCCATCCTTCCGATTCTCAGACCCGTACTGATTGTTTGCTCGTTTGTTTATTTATTATAATATTATTGTTTTATTTTAATATTATTTTGCTAAGAGACAACTACAGTTAAGAATGAACTTGATCCAAATAAGATTCTCATATTCACTGTACGATGCGCATTTCTATTCAGTTAATTCCTACTTTATACTTGACACTAAGATCTTGAAAGCTTTCCTGCTAGCAAAGAAAAAAGAATTTTCCTAGTGTTTATGAACTACCGTAACCAAACTGTGCATCAACAACTTTTTCATTCTCATGAGTAAAACCTGTTTGCTCTCAAGATCGACGTTGGTGGTCTATGAACATATAATCTATGAGTTCATTTCTCTAACAAACAATAAGAGCGACCTCCCTGCGCTTTATCATTATTTATGGCCTGCTATTCTTCTGCAAATAGCGGGTAGTAATTGTTAGAAAATCATTTTGCTGACCTTTTTGTGAATAGTCTGTGAAGGATACTAATGGTGAACGGGAAATGAAACTTAAGCATATAGAAAAGCTTGTGCATATCGACTTTTCTGAAGTAGTAGAAAAAGTTTAGCTGTGTTTTGCGTTACTTTTCCTTCAATTTGTGCATATCTATATATGTTACCTTAAGGCGGTATCCCTTATAATAAAGTCGTTCCCAGTCTTACAATTGCAGCTTTACTTCCAATCGCATAACGAGGTCACTTACCAATGTGGTTATCAATATCTGTTTAGTCTTTATGAAAACCCCACAATTCACATCTATATGTTCGAAAGTAAAGCACCGAGCTGTCGCTTTGATCCAAAAGCTCAAAAATTTCAAGTAAGCTGTTTTGTGATTTTTTAAACGTATTTTCAGTTTATCTTCTAACTGTAGAAACTAAGCCGAGGCTTCCCGCGAACTTTTTTCCCTTTGTTACCCAGAAACTCAAGCAGATTCGTCACAGTTCTTCAAAAGTTGCAGTTTTGTCATGATTGCTCATTTACCAATCACCGTCTGTTTTTCGAAAAGCATGTCGAGCTGTGGAGTTGTATGTCGAACTCCTACTATGATTTTTGGAAGTTTCTTGCACTGATCTGAAATACGAGCTCAGACTGGCTCAGAACCTTAGCCTTGCCTGTCAAACCTTTCACGCATCTGTTTCGTTTAGCGCAGCTTTCCAAAAGCAAATTGTATTAAATGTGTTCATTAGGCAGGACGTTCCATTTCCAGAGATAAACCATCAAACTGTTCATTAATAATCCAGAGAATTCGAATTATATCTCAAATACTTCCCGAACATTCAGACATTTGTTCCATTTGGGTAAATTCTTCGAGAACGCACCTTTTGTACGAAGTTTATTTACCTGCCTCCCATCTTCTTCGAAGAGAAGTATCGGGTTTGAATTTTCAATCCAAAGAATTCGATTCTGTGATTTTTCAAACACTCTCACCCGATCTTATGGTTGTATTCAAGCCTGAACTAGGTTGAAAATTAGTTGATTTTGCTGCTTTTAAAGATTCACACACATATATTAGGTCGTTCCGAAAGTTCTTTCCGTTTTTTCAACCTGTCACGAAAACACGTGGAATGAAGGTAGACGAACGCTTTAGGCACTGTCCGACGCAGCTTTTCTCACTCTTTTTAACTGTAGTAATCCTGTGCTGCTTGCTCTTGTGGTCAGTGAGATAATGGCCGAAATTTCGCACCCACGGTTCTTACCATGTCCAAATTTGGCAATTTTTTACAATCTTCTTTTTTGACTTTTACGAAAGCTTTGATAACAGTCAGATAGGGCAAACAAAGTGCAATTTAATGCAATTTTTTACCGTTTATAGCTAGCCTTAAAAATTTTTTAGATTTATTTTTCTGATGCTATCAAATTCCACTTTTGGGGACGCCAAGAGCCATTGAACATAAGACGGCGCACAACTAAGGTGTCATTCGATGCAGCTTTTCCTTTTCTTGCTAGTGAATGTATTTTCTTTCCAATTTGCGGGGTCTTTGGCGATAAACTTTTCATAATTCTTGATTTTAAACCCTCCCCAGCCTGTACACGTAAAATGCGAAACCTTATATTTACAAGCGGTAAACGCTCAGTTGCTTTGTAAAAATTGTGGATAATCGTAACTGACTTTAAAAAGCTTCAAAATCCGCATACTTGTCAGTGTTCAGGTGTTTCTGTATTTTGGGACTTTGCAAAAGTGAAGACTTTTGGAAAAATTATCTCAAAAAATACTGAAAAGCCAGCTGGATTTGCCAAAAAAATGTATTGCATTGCACTTTGTTTACTCTATTTGACTGCTATTAAAGCTTCTCCGAAAGTTAAAAACGAAGATTGTGAAAAATTGCCAAATTTTGACATGGTAAAACCATGTGTTCAAAATTTCGGCGATTATCTCAGTGCTCACAAGAGTAAGCGACATGGGAATATGACTGCTAGAAAGAGGAAGAAACGCTGCGTCGGATAGTGCCTAAAACGTTCCTTTACCTTCATTCCACGTGTTTTATGATAGGCTAGAAAAACGGAAAGAACTTTCGGAACGACCTAATACATTAACGATTGGCTAATCTCTCTGAATCGTTCACTATAATGACTTCTTAAAGTTATTCCAAGTACTTTGCAGTTATGACAAGTTCTTCAAGAAGTTGCTTTGGTTCAAAATACCATCAATCCGCTCTTCAGAAATGTAGCATCAACTTGTCGTAATTCTGTTATTACTCAGGCACTATGGTGCTTTTGCGGAAGGTGAATTGTTAGATTTGCAGATCTTATAGCATCATTAAAAAATCATTCGTGCTCTCATAGATTCTAGGTAGACTTCAGCATGGCAGCTTTTGTCCAATATTTGACTTTTCTACAAGAATTGAATAAGTGTGAACAAATTGTTCATGAACCCCTTACCGACTCTTACAGTTCCTCAAATTCAACCTCCCATATCTAAATTTGCTTCCATACGATCCAAGAAAGTTTATATGCGAGATGGACACACCTTCAGATTACGGACTTATGCATTTGTGTTTAGTATTGCACTACGCAACGATTGCAACTACGCCAGCGATTGCAGGTTCAAAACCTGGAGGACATAACTGCAATGCAGGTTTGTGAAAACTACAATAATTATAATAGAGCAGTATAGAGAACAGTGTTGTTTAGTTCCCTGCACTTCCAAGCGAGATTAATTTGAACATATAGTTAATCTTTATCCAAAAATTTCCAACCACAATGCATAAATTTTTCAGGAGAATTGCTTACCATCCATTTCTTCCCCTAAGCTCTTCAATGTAGCTTTAGCTCAAAAGCTCATGGAGAAAAGCACATGCCTACTTCTCAATCAACAAGAGCAGAGATTTGCTCACATAGATTGTCAAGGTTCAACAGGAATTAGGCAAAGTAAAATCTCTTCTTTGAATTTGACTTATAACAATAGTGCGGTCAACTATTAGGTCGTTTCATAAGTTCGTCGCTTTTTATTTTTGTCGCCGTTTTTCGATGAAGCGGTTGTCTTGCTTTACAAGAATTGCTGTTCGTTTTTGGAGCAAACTTGAATCCCCTTCTTTTACGACTTATCAGCAAAATTTTTTGAGAGGCAAAAATTGGCGATTTCGGCAACTGCGCTTTCCGCTTTTGTCCGTATTCCGCAGGATGTTTTTGTTATAGGTAGGCGTAATGGATAGTAGCAAGCAAGACTGAAACACTGACAAATTTGCAGCATGCCAATATGCATAGAACCGTTTGAACAAGATCCCAATGGTTGTTGTCTTTGACTGCTGCCGCTTGAGTTTGGCGCGTTGTTCAGCGACACAATGTGTCGATCCTCCCATCGGAACTTGAGGAATGGATGCTTCCTCTAAATGGTGTAGATGTATGAGTACAAGCTCTGGCCAACGTTTTACGCTTTCTCAAAAAAAGTTTTGACGTGGGAACTTCTTCAAATTGTGCCAAACATCTACACACATGGTAAACGTACGCTTAGGGCCGCATGCACTAACATGGCCGCGGGGAGGGGATCGCAGCTCAAAAGAAAGCCTCATATTTCGAAATTCCAGATACTTGGATTTCACTTTGTGTACCTATCCGTAAGTATTCCTACTACCCTTCACTATGAACATGTTGAACAGGAGCGAGAAGCTGTACAAACCGCATTTTCCAGCTTTTGTATGATCCCCTATGATCCCCGGCGCTTTTCTTAAAAGTCAATTTTCTTTCTCCGAAGTTAACGAAAAACTTCCAAAGTTGTGCAGATTATCTAACCCAACAGTGCCAAGCATGTTGCTGATGAGAACAAATGATGTTTTGAAGTCATGAAATTTTTGATGATCCACAGGTCGAAATTTGGTGTATACCGAAAAATTCGATTTTTCAAAAATTCATTTGTTCTCATCAGCAACATGCTTAGCACTGTTGTGTTAGATGTTCAGTTTAATTTGGAAGGTTTTCGTTGCCTTCAGAGAAAGAAAAATGACTTTGAAGAGTAGATGTTCGTCCCCCAGGGATCATCAGGGGATCCGACAAAAAGCTGGGAAATGCGGCTTGTACAGCAAAGCTGGGAAATGCGGCTTGTACAGCTTCTCGCTTCTGCTCAATATGTTCATAGTGAAGGATGGTGGGAGTACTTACGGACAGGTAGACAGCGTGAAATCCAGATATCCGGAGAGCTTCAGGATATGAAGCTTTCTTCTGAAGCTGCGATCCCCTCCCCAGCGGAAATGTTAGTGCATGCGGCCCTTAATCTTTCTTTATAATCTTTCTTTGGATATGGAGACTACTTTTATATGCGCCGTAGTACCACAAACAGTTGTTTTTCATCACTCATAACAATTTCAGGCGAAAAACTCCCACTTGTGGCTTCGTATACGGATCGAAAGTTGCAGGTGCCGAAATCGCAATTTTTGCTTCTCAAAAAATATTGCTTTGATAAGTCGTAAAAGAAGGGGATTCAAGTTTGCTCCAAAAACGAACAACAGTTCTTGTAGAGCAAGATTTTCTCTTTTCAATGGTATAGGTATTTTGCCGTAAACCAACCGCTTCATCAAAAAACGGCGACAAAAATAAAAAGTTGACGAACTTATGAAACAACCTAATATTTAAGGCTCTGTAAGATTCCCATTTTTCCACGTTAAGGGCGACCATTCGGAGTCAATATCAGACTCAAACACAATGCTTTTGAAGAACTCAGAAACCCAGGTATGAGCAGTATAAATAGAATATGAATAGGAACTTTTTAGAAGGCTATAATGACACTATTTTCCTTTTGCAGGTCATAGAAGCAAGTTTCAGTAAATTGGATGAGAACGCCTTCAATGCAAGACTTCCAAGGTTCCGAGAACAAAGATGCGAGCACAACACATCTTCAAGCACCACATCTTTGACCGGCCATAAAAACGTGGTAAGCTCACACTTTACACTCATTTTTCTGGGTTGAACATCTACTTTATCGGGACTTATTTGTAAAGTCTCTCCGTCTTTCTAATAAAGCTACCGTTCTGCCATTCAGGTACGATCAACATCGCTGCAACCATGTGCTGCAATCAGTGAGAAAAGTGTTCAAATGAGCCGTGAACCTGAACAGCAAAAAATGCCTCCCAGTGTCGATATAGCCTACAATGAACGACACAGAAGAAGCTTTTGATAAGGTACGTGAAGTGTATTAACTCCAGCATAATAGGCATTGAATTTATCTCTGACCACAGTATTTCAGTTTCTTAGCGACGATGTTCAACAATCATCACATACGATGACCATGTCAACGCCTGTCCGTATCTTGAGAGACAAAAACACCAGGGGTGATATTAGCATAATCACGAGCATAGATTCGATTTGTGACGGAAGAACTGTAAGTTTGTTTTTCGATAAAGGTAGGTTTCAGTCGAATGATTGTCTGTTGGCAGGCAACAGACAACGTGCCAACTACGAAGATATCCTCATTTTTTGAAGAGCCTTCTATAGCCACCCCACCAACAACCATTGGGCTGTCTACATCAGTGGAGTTAAGCTCTCGAAAGGTTCCGATTTAAGCCTCACGCTTAAGTAGCATATGCAATCTCCTTTGCTACCTCAGCAAGATACGATTGCATGCAAACGCCAAGTGCTAATTTGAAGTATAGTGGTACATCGCCCACATCCAAAAGATAAATCCCCGTTTCTTCCTTTAATTCTCCGATGCACTTTTTAATTAGAGAGCACTTCAAGTTTTGATTTACATGCCATAAAAATCCATATAATACCGCCAAACTCATATTAGCAAGCAAGCAGTTGGAATATGCGATGCAGGATAGTCTTACAGCTAAACGCGCGTAAAATATCCTGCCATTTTCCTTTCCTACAGAGTACCTCTGCGCAGAGGCAATACAATAACACTCGATGCCAAGCAGCTCCCATGTGTGTATAGAGAAGAACTGCAGTTTTGAAAAGTAATCAAGCACGATGTAGTTTTCATTCTCCTCCAGGAAAGGGTTGTTTTTGAGCAGCAGAATCTCTCAGCTGCTATGCGAGAAAATGCAGGCATGCAAGAAGCAAACGTGAGAGTTACCCTATACAAATGAATTTTACCTTCATTCATACATTTCAGACCTGCGATAATCAAAGCACACGGGAGAGCAGAAGAATAGCATCAACCCAAGCTGCACGCAGACGTTTTGAGAGCGAAGTACAAAGAAAAGAACGTTAAGAGCAGATATG
The DNA here is from genome assembly GCA_958299035.1 of Cylicocyclus nassatus. NCBI lineage: Eukaryota > Metazoa > Nematoda > Chromadorea > Rhabditida > Strongylidae > Cylicocyclus > Cylicocyclus nassatus. The sequence goes on from CATQJL010000316.1 coordinate 68,407,830, forward strand.
GAAAGAGCAAGGAGACGATTGGCATCCGAGACTGATCAACTAAATTATCACGTCGTCAGCATGCCGCTGCTAATTCGAGGAGGAGGCGAGCAAACTTGACGCGATTTTCTAACGAATCTCAGGTATTTATTTGTCCGCGAGTTGATTCGGTGATAAAAGCTCGCACTTAGAATCAGCAGTTAGGGATAGCTACGACAACAGTTGTACCGGCAGAGGATTACCTAAGTCCACGCGTGGCGTGTGATCATTGCGGCGCTTTGTTCTTCAGAAACGAAGCTAAACCAATGAACGGCCGATTTGATTTGTGTTGCAACTTCGGTAACGTTAGATTGGATCTTTTTGCGGACTTCCCTGATAACATCCGCTCGCTACTGGCTGGCAACAGTGGAAGGAGCAAGAATTTTCTTCAGCACATCCGAACGTATAGCAATCCCCTAGCTATGGCATCGAGGGCGCACAGATGGATGTACCTCGTGGCTTTGGACCTTATTGTTATTGTATCCAAGGACAAGTTTACCATTTTGTGGGGTCCCTGTTGCCCAAGCCTGGCACTCGGCGACAATACGGGCAGTTGTATATACTGGATACGGATGATACAGCTGCTGAGAGACTTAAAAATCCTGCCAATGAGGGATGCGATCTTCTCATCATGCGTGAGCTGACTGGTTTCATGCTCATAATGAATATGCTGCTTCCTTCAGAATGATGGGCGACATAGTTGCAGCAGAAGAGAGGGCAGCGAGGTTGGAACGAAGAGCAGCACCAGAAATTAAGATGTTTTTTGATAGCAGTCGCAATCTAGACCGACGTCGTTACAATTTCACCCGCCACAAATGAAGTGGCTGTTTGCGTTTGTAGGTGAAGACGGCGACGTTCCTGCAAGCCGCTCTTTAGCAATTCACCATAAAGACGGAATGCGAGCAATACAAGAAATAGATGGTCGTTGCGACTTTTTAACCTATCCGCTTCTATTTTTCAAAGGGAGATTAGGATGGCATGCCGATCTTACGAAACATGCAAGTGCACGGACTCGGACAAGAATCACTCAAAGGGAATTTTACTCATACCTTTTTTCAGTACATACGTCGTTCACTCCATTGCATTACGCCAGCAAACTTCTTCAGCAGTTTGCGGTGGACGCGTACGTAAAAATAGAGCAAAATAGGCTCAATTACACAAGATCACATCAAAAGGAGCTTCGCATCAATACCAAGGATTGATGGACCATCTGGCGAGCGACGACGCACATGAACCTGCAGGACAGCGCGTCATTCTCTCGGCCACGTTTCAAGGTGGCCCAAGGGCCATGCATCAGTCGTATCAAGATGCCATGTCCATCGTCGCTAGGTACGGAAAGCCTAACTACTTTCTGGCCTTTACCGTAATTTACGGTGAAGAGAAATCTGAGAACCTTTACGCTGGGCAAACGCCATCTGATCGTCCTGATATTGTTGCACGGGTTTTCCACAGGAAACTAGAGGTTCTACGAGAAAGTCTCTTCAAAACAACATATTGGGTCGAGTAGCAGCATATGTTGGAGTGGTGGAATGGCAGAAGCGAGGTCTTCCTCATTGCCATATGCTGTTAATCATGGCAGCCGATTCAAAGCCCAGAGATTCTAACCAGATTGACGCGGGGAACGGAATTTATCTACAAAGAGAGGTATGCCGCCATGTAATTAGCAGATGACATGAGAGGTCATGAACTGTCAGCAACGCTAATTTGCACCCAATTTGCACTGAAGACAAGCAGATTTTGCTCACGACAGATGCGACATCATCCTGCAGTGTACGAAACCGGGATTTCATTGAAATTTGATGTCAAAGCTCGGTAGTGAAATTAGTCCAGCTAGGGTAAAAATTTGTATTTAGGGGTAATCTGCCAAGCTGTTTCCAAATATGATGGTGGTTTTGTGTGAAAATGAAACCGAGCTTCGTGATGGGATTAAAATCAATATTCAGTGGCGATATTTGGCAAATCAGAGTAAATACTTGGATTTGGGGGTTTTTTAAGGGCGCTCTTTACGAATATGATAACGGTTTTGTATGAAATCTTCGAATCCTTTTTCCAAATTAAGTTCTGGAGGCACCGAATGCAGAATTTTCAGCAATCTGGTCTGAAGCTTTGAACAACTTTTCGCAAGCGTTGATAATATTGATCGAGTTTGGGATTGGAGAGTTTGGTGCGAACAGTCGCAAGCATGCCCATAGGCAGAGGGCCATGTCGGTCACATCAGTTGACTGATGACTGAATGTGCATGAAAAGTGCTTTTATTGTATACATCTATAATCTATACCTATAAATTTTCATTTGTTTTCCAATTTTATCAATGTTGCAGTGAAATTTATGAAAAAATCAAAATTTCGAAAGAAAAAGTTTTCAAAGTTTCCAGCGAAAACATTAGCATATTCGAAAACAGCATCATGGAAAACCCTCAAATGACAAGTCTAAGTTTTTTGCCAGATTTGAAAACAAGATTATAATTCAAAAAGAAAAATTTTGAGTTTTCATTCTAAACTACCATCATATTTGGAACCAGCATGGCAGATTATCCCTTACAAATTTTTACCCTAGTTGGACTAATTTCACTACTGAACTTTGAATTCAAATTCCAATAAAATCCCGGTTTCGTACCCTATAGGATGATGTCGCATCTTTCGTGAGCAAAATCTGCTTTCTTCGGTGCAAACTGGGTGCAAATCACCGCTGCTGACAGTTCATGACCTCTCATGTCCCCTGCTAATTACATAGCGGCATGCCCCTCTGGGTAGATAACTGCAAATCCACGATTGTTCGACATTGTCACTAGCAACATGGTGCACAGACAGTATGGAGCTACATGTCCAACGGCTCCCGTATGCTCAACGGAGTGTGCTGCAAAGACTTTCCGAAAGGGTTCCGAGAAGAAACTCTCATTAATACTAACGGGTATCCGAAGTATAAGCGTCCGAACGACGGACGTTCTGTGCAGATAGGAGGTAAAGGTTTGACAACAGACATATTGTGCCTTATAACAGCTTCCTCTTTATGCTGATGAATTCACATATCAACTTGGAGATACGCGGTTACATCCAAGCTGTGAAGTACCTTTATAAATATGTCTACAAAGGGCCTGACCGTGCTTCTTTGCGTCTTCTGCAAAACAATCAAAGTGATACCGCTGACGCGATCCGAGCGCATCTTGATGCTCGTTACGTGTGCTCTCCGGAAGCCCTGCACCATATCTTCATGTCCGTGTGCAGATTGCAGGTTCATCTTCCCAACTTCCAAACCGTTACGCTCACATCTGCTGGAGAAAGGGAAGCAGTGAAAAGAGAAGCCAGTAAGGATACCACGCTCACTGCATGGTTCCAACTCAGTTCAGAGTATGAACAACTGGAAGTGGAAAACTCCTTATTGCCAGGAATGATCGATCCTTGCACCCTCTACTACCACCAGCTTCCGGAACACTTCACGTTCGTCAAGCCATTTGGGAAGTGAAAGCAAAGAGGAAGGGGGAATCGTCAAATTGGCCGCATGTACATGGCTTTCCCAAAACAAGCGGAAAGATTTAGCTTACGCCTCCTTCTGCTTCTTCGAAAAAACATGAGGTCTTTCGAAGATCTCTGCACTGTAGAAGACCGCCTTTATCCGACGTTTGCGAGCTGCACGCGCTCTTGGTCTGCTTCACGATGATGCTTACTATGAGCAGCGCTTGGAGGAAGCGGTCTGTTTTCAAATGCCGGCTGAGCTGAGAGCTTGCTCTGCTATATGCTCGCGTTTTGCAAAGTCAGTGATCCAACAAACCTCTTTGAACGCTTCAAATCTGACATGTGCGAAGACTTCGGCAGAGGCGCCACACCAGACGATGCCGTAGCACTAGCTTACTACGAAATGTTTGATAAATTGGAGACACTGCAATGTGATCTTTCACAAAATATAAAACCTCCAACACGGCCACGCCCAGATGAGCATGCTGCAGAAGCAGATTACGGTCATTATGCCACGAAAGGATTACAGATGTATGACCTTCTCAACGATGAACAGCGCGCTGCAGTCGACAGCATAACACCATTCAATGTCGACAGCTGAACTTACATTTTATCGATGGGCCGGGTGGCAGCGGAAAGGCTTTTCTTCACAATACCATCTATAACGTATTGAAAGGCCAGTGTAAATCCATTGTCTGCGTAGCATGGACCGGAATTGCCGCCAGTCTACTGCCAGAAGGAAGATCTGCCAGCTCGACGTTCAAGCTGAACATGGAAACCGGAAACCGAGATTGTATGCTTCGACGGAAGTCTAAGGATGCAATATCTTTGAAAATGCAGACATGATCATTTGGGAAGATCAGTATGATGCCCAACTACTCTTTGAAAGCAGTCGACTCTCTATTCAAAAACTTGATGTGTAACATGCTGCCTTTTGGAGGAGAAACTGTGATCCTTGGGGGTGACTTTCGGCAAGTACTGCCAAGAGCAGAGCATGGAACTGAGTCACATATGATCGATATGTGCTTAAAAAATAGCTATCTCTGGAGTGCGTTTTGCAGGCATACGCTATCATTTTATATAAGGACGGGTGAGTTGGATCTACCGTGGTGCAATTTTCTGATCAGAGTCGGAGACGGAATGGCAGAAGAAGATGCAGAGGGCTGCATAGAACTTCCACAGGACATTGTCTCCAATGGCGACCTCATTGGCGAAGCTTTTGGAGATAAAATTACCAACACCGACGTTCTCAGTGACCGTGCGATACTAGCACCGCGAAACATCGATATCAATCGCATCAACGAAGACATATTGAATCCCCTTCCAGGCTAAGCGAAGGAGCACAGAAGTATAGATGAGGTAACAAGCGATGGGTACAGCGAATATAGCACGGAGTTTCTGAACAGTCTACAACTCGCAGGGCTACCTCCTCACAGCTTAAGATTGAAGAAAGGTGCATAGTGATGCTGCTCAGAAATTTGGATGTTAAAAAAAGATTGTGTAATGGAACTCGCTTAATAGTGCCTGATTTTGGACATCATGTGCTTCGCTGTCAGTTGCCTCCGGAGAACGGAGAGGTAAATTTATCCTGATACCAAAAATTGACAACTAGACTGATAAAGGTGTTTCTTAGTGCGACGACAGCAATTTCCCATTCGCCTGGCATTTGCCATGACCATCAATAAAGCTCAAGGTCAAAGTCTAACAAATGTAGGAATTCATCTTGAAACTGAAGTCTTTTCTCATGGACAACTTCATGTTGCCCTATCACGCACGGACTAAGGGAGGTGTAAATGTACTCATAAGCGGCACGAGGGTGAGAAACATTGTGATTAAAGCAGTGCTTTAAATTTCTAGAACTACATCCTTCACATGAAAAAGCTTTCCACCTTTCTTTCCGCTGCTCATTTATAGTCACAATATCTTCAAATACTCTACTCATTTTTCGTGCATTCCAGCATCGCTCAGCTTACCATTACGTCCTTTGCTTAATTATCTTCAACATATTACAAACTGTGACTCAATATTTTCACTCTTTTGTTGATCTTATTCCTATTGCGATCCAGTGATGACCACTGTCTAACGATTTCATGTTAAGCTTTATGAAGGTTTATTATATCACGGGATTCTCTAATATAAATTCTTATCTTGAAAGCTTTCTTGAGCAAAGATTGGTATTTCAGAAAGTTATTTAAAAACTACACTAGAAGCAAAATTTCCCATTTTGGTTACTACTTCGCTGAGCCAAGGTTTGCCATAGCACTATCATAACAAAGATACAGTTCTACACGCAATCATTTTGCAGATGCCACAAAACTTCTTACCACATCCCACTTCACACGGTATATTATAATTAAGAATATGCAAAATTTCAATATGGACTTTCTACTTAGGCTAGTATTGTTGGAAAGAAAAGGATATCGCTTTTTGATTCTTTGTCATGGCATCGCAAAAAGGCAGATCCCAAAAACACGTATGCGGGTACTATTCGATAGAGCAAAGCAAGCACTACAAAAAGGCATTACTGCTTCTGCATCATGAAACATCGAAGATGAAATCTACAAAGGTTCAAGTGACCGAAAAATCAGAAAAATTGGTGTCTCCGTCCAAAAAATTTCTGTGAACCGCCAACTTGCTCCAAACTTATGTTCCTCATCAAACATTCACATGCGCAGTTCTGTGTTCTTTGGCTCAACACTGAAAAAAATTTAAATTTTTTATGCTTTCGTCAAAGTGATGCTGGACTGTTCCGCATTGATATAATAGTTCTATAGAACTTGGTTTGGGAAGTATAGTTGTCTATACTTGCGTAAACTCTAAATTTTTCATCGAATGAATGAATATCGAATAAATTCGAGATTGAAAAATTTCAAATAAACGAATATCGAATAAAAAGCAAAAAATCTCGAATAAACGAATATCGAATAAATTCGAAATCCAAAAATTCTCGAATAAATGAATCCCGAATAAAGTCGGAAAATCAAAACTATCGAATGAATGAATATCGAATATATTCGAACATTGGGGGTCGAATTTCGAATAGATATTCGAATGTTTTTTCGAATAATTATGTATCGGTGATTGTGGTGGTTAACGCGTGTTAACGTTGCCTAAGGCGATATAACGCCTGTTAAGTGTGTTATACAGAACACATAGTAGCCAATAAGCTTTATGAACAGACGACGCGCATGTTAGTGCAGTGGTAGAATGTTATAAGTTATTTAGGCGTGGCGAAGTGCGTTAGCGAGGTCTCGGCAGTAAACAGTCTTATACACAGCAGGTCGTGCTTATGGCATGACCTTTAAGGTGCTTATTCAGTGAGATGCACGTAAAGTGATACAAATGTAAAGAGATGCCGGCAATGTCGGCACACTCCCGCCGGCAGAAGAGTGAGAATTGAAATGGTGAAAGTAGTAGCGATAAAATGCAGCAAAACACAACAAACAGTCGTTCATGAAGCGATGCCCCTTGTCCGGTTCCCTTAATGGTCGTTGTTGCACTGCGATGCCACTGAAGATGAGGCATTGGCGAGTTGAACGGCGGCTAGGAAATGGGGAGGAAGACGGCTCTGAGCTAGAATTCAGAGTATTATGCTTTCCTAGGTCGAAAACTAGTGAATACTTATGGAGAGATTCGCAAGCACACTTCTTATCGTGGCCAGACTTGCTCGATATTCCAACTTTTTGCCTTTTAGTGACAATGGTGTTTGCGTTTGTCTGTTGCATTCCTGAGGTAATGACCTGTGCTGAGGTCATCCTCCAGTCTGCAGTAGTTCGTAGATTGCTATCATTGTCTTCAACCTTGAACTTGTAGTTTTTGTTACCACTTTCATTGTTGCTTTCACGATTGACTTCTTGCCTCGCATCATCGAGACTCCTTTTTCGGAACACCACTGATATGGCTCACCTCTGATGGTGACTTTGAGCACGTGTACTTTCCAACGGCAACGATCCGGTATTGTCACCATCGTTATCGTTTTGGTCATCGAGCGGTGTATGAGCGCTCCATCTAATTAGTGTGACAAGCATTCTTTTACACTTTACCCTATTGAGCTCCATCTCACCTTTTGTTATGTGGTCTTGCAGAAGATGAACAAACATAAGAGCGTTGGTAATGGTTTTGAAAATCTTATCTGTTCTTCAAGTGCGTTCTCCGCCATTACCCTCTTTGCAGCTTCGGATCCAACTTCTTCGATCCTCTCCATCAATATCTCGTAGTCTATTTCTAGCGATTCGATGCTCTCTTTGACTTCCTCTGTGCATTTTGTAAGCAAATCCAGACGTGAAGTACGTAGTTCTTGGCGCCCTTGATTGTCTGGAATATTTTTGTTCTCACCCTGGCGCGCGTACTTCCGCAATAGTTCCGCGAGTTCCTTGGTGGACGTTTTGAATACATCTTTGGCCCAAGACAGAGTTCACGCGATTTTCGTCGCGATTCAATCGCCGCGATTTGCTCATTTTCATTTTACATTCAAAAATTTGGAAAAGTATCACAACCGAATGCAAGTTGATCTTCATGGAATGTTGTAACAGTTGTCTTGTCGATTCAATCGTCGCGATTTGATCGTCGCGATTCAATCGCGACGATCAAATCGCGTGAACTCTGTCTTGGGCCTTTGAGGAATGGCAAAATCCTCAACGCCGTTGTAGTTGTGCTGCTTTTTTGAGCAAGCACGTATCGGTCTTATTTGGCCGAGGCACATAAATGTATCGATGATTGTACTGGCTAACGCGTGTTAACGTTGCCTAAGGCGATATAACGCCCGTTAAGTGTGTTATACAGAACACATAGTAGCCAATTAGCTTTGTGAACAGACGACGCGCATGTTAGTGCAGTGGTAGAATGTTATAAGTTATTTAGGCGTGGCGAAGTGCGTTAGCGAGGTCTAGGCAGTAAACAGTCTTATACACAGCAGGGCGTGCTTATGGCATGACCTTTAAGGTACTCAGTGAGATACAGGTAAAGTGATACAAATGTAAAGAGATGTCGACAATGTCGGCACAAACTACAGCAAGAATATCTAAAACTTGCTGACATATTCGGCTGAAACCGATCCATTCATAATCAGCACTCTCATATCCCCTACACCAACTCCTAGCTCAAGATTTTGCAAAAATCTGTGAAATTGATGAAATAAATTCTATTTTTAATCAGCAACCTAGTTTTCCTTCTTCCCCCCTCCCCTTCCCCCCCCCCCCCCTTCCGCTGCAACAATTCCCATCCCAGCATCGGAGCTCAAAATTTTCCAAAAATAAGATAGAACAAAATTTAATTCATAATCAGCACCGAAAGCAGGGCATTTATCTCTTCAAAAAGTTGTACACGCTATACATTTGTGGTAAGCTGGCATTACATTTGAAGACGTCTGGTAACTGACAAATCGCGAACATCGTGTGAAGTATGTGCGGGTCTGTCATTAAGCCCGCATTTCTCAACATAGACCTTCATCGTCCTGCTTTAACCTTTAGTCCCCGGCATGTTGCTTTAGCTTCTGAAAACGACGCTTTTGGAGTACAGAAAGGAACATTTCCATTGTACCAAGTTCCCCCTTTCACCACGTACTTTTAGCATCCCCTTCCTCACAACCTATAAATTTTCTGAAAGCGGACGACGAGAGGAATTCAAAGAACACCTAAACTCGCTTCCAGCTTTCCATATAATTGTTATAATTTTTTAAAATAAAAAATTGCCTTAATTCCGACAAAACGGGTACGACTTCTTTCACCTAACAGGAAAATCTCCTTTTCCTGGCATCCTATATATTTTCAGAAAGCGGACGACGAGAGGATTCAAGTGCAGAAAAGTCTTTTAGCTCTTCATAATATAGTTGTTATAAAAAAATCCCTTAACTTTAGAAAAACAATCACGACCACCTTCACCCTACTGGAAAATCCTTTCTTTCCTGACAAGCCATATATTTTCTAAAAGTGTTTATTTCTGAAAACGTTTAGTTAGAAACTCTCTTATCTTCTCATATAAGGAAGTTGCAATTTTTATAGAAAAATTATTCAATTTTAAAAGAATGACTAAAGTTATCTCTACTTAGCAGGAAAAATCTCTCTTTTCATGGCAGGCTGTATGTTTTCCGAAAGCAGTTAGAAGCTAGACTTCCAAACTAGACTAGGCTAATTATGGCTAAGTTTTCCTCCGAAGATCTTTCAAGTTTCTCAATCTTCTTCGATGGAAAATAAATTTTTTTTAGAATAATCAAGCGCCAGTAATTGTATACGATTGTCATTCTCTTCTTGTATAGTGCTCCAACGTGGGAAAATGCATTTCTGGCTATCCTTCCTTATCCATATCATCGTCCAAGTAGGCGGATTGTAGAACTCCACGATCCTCGTAGCACAGGTGCGATAGTGTGAGGCTTTTCTCACCCCCTCTTCACCCCTGAGCCGGGACCAAGGTGACCCCCTTCACCAAAAGCCGAGAAAAAAATCAACAGTGAAGTAAGGTTAAGCAAAGGAGATATTTGTACGTGAATTGTCAATGTATAGGAAAGAAGAAGTCTCTTGAAAAAAGTGCCTTGGTGACGGGTGTGAGTAATGATTTCTGGAGATTTTCGAGTTTTTGACATAAAAAAATTCATAACTTTTGTAGATGAACATCTTTCACGGCGAGATGGTGACCATTAGAACCGCCTCGTTCTCCGCTCTCAGAAAATATACAGCACGTTTGAGGTCCTTTTGAAAAAGTGCCTGGTGAAAGATGTGCCTAGTGATTTCTGGGAACTTTCGAGTTTTCAGGATAAAAAAATCCGTGACTACTGCAGATGAACAGCTGGTGCAAGGAAATAGTAACCATCGGAACCGCCTCGTCCTTCGCTTTCAAAAAATATATAGCATGTCTGAGATCCTTTCAAAAAAGTGCCCGGGTGAAGGGTGTGCTTGGTGATTTTGGAAGATACTCGATTTTTTATCATAAAAAAATTCATAACTTTTTTAGATGAACATCTTGTACGCCGAGATTGTCACCATTGGAGCCTTCTTGTCCTCCGCTTTCAGAAAATTTATACTTTGCCTGGGGTCCTTAAAAAAAAGTGCCGGGTGAAGGGTGAGTGAGACTTTTATAATGGGAGTGCTCAAGTACAGGCTTTTTTAACCTTGTAAAAAGGCGTTTAAAATCTAAAAATCATCTAAAAAAGTTATGAATTTTTTTTTATGATAAAAAATCGAGTATCTTCAAAAATCACCAAGCACACCCTTCATCCAGGCACCTTTTTGAAAGGATCTCAGATATGCTATATATTTTTTAAAAGCGGAGGACGAGGCGGTTCCGACGGTTACTATTTCCTTGCACCAGCTGTTCATCTGCAGCAGTCACGGATTTTTTTTATCCTGAAAACTCGAAAATTCCCAAAAATCACTAGGCACATCCTGCACCAGGCACTTTTTCAACAGACTCCAGGCTGATAACCCCCTTGGGGGTGATCAGCATGCTCGATTACCCCCCTGTGCCAACTCCCAGCCCCCTAGCTCAAACTTTGCAAAAAAATCGATAAAATCGATAATAGTAATCGATAATCCCGAAAACCAATATTGTATTCGGAATCCCCATGCTCGATTACCCCCCTGTGCGAACTCCCAGCCCCGTAGCTCAAACTTTGCAAAAAAATCGATAAAATCGATAAAAGTAATCGATAATCCTGAAAACCAATACTGTATTCGGAATCCCCATGCTCGATTACCCCCCTGTGCCAACTCCCAGCCCCGTAGCTCAAACTTTGCAAAAAAAATCGATAAAATCGATAAAAGTAATCGATAATCCTGAAAACCAATATTGTATTCGGAATCCCCATGCTCGATTACCCCCCTGTGCCAACTCCCAGCCCCGTAGGTGAACTCAACAAAAAAATCGATAAAAATCGATAAAATCGATATCGATCGATGACGAAAAGTAGCCTATGACACCCGCCGGGGCCCGTAGTGTATGTGTGCCAAGTTTGGTCCGGATCGGTTCAGAAATGGAATTTTCTATTCGGAACATACGTACATACAGACAGACAGACATACAGACAGACAGACAAACAGACATTCAGCTTTATATATAAGATAAAATGGTACCTAAATTTCAACCTAGAGTTCCTAAAGCACAGCCTATCAAGTCATCTTAAGAGTAGAATGATTATGTTGTACGTACTGTGCTGAAGGCAATCCATGCAAAGGTACTGCAATTTTACTTCAAGCGCTTCGCAGACCTCCCCCCCCCCCCTCCCAACTAATCCATTAGCAATTTAAGAGCGAAAAAAGCTTGTCTGGAATTCTAAAATCCATTCCGAAATTCTCTCAACCCCGCTCTCGTTTCGGATCCCGTTTACTCACATGTATTTTCCACCGAACGCGGACTGGAACTATACTTGGGTAATTCGAGAATTTTTTATCAAATGAATGAATATCGAACAAATTCGAAAAGGAAAAATTTCGAATAAACGAATATCGAATAAATTCGGAAAATCAAAAATATCGAGTGAATGAATTTTGAATAAATTCGGAAAATCAAAAATATCGAATGAATGAATACCGAATATATTCAAACATTGGAAGTCGAATTTCGAATAAATATTCGAATGATTTATCGAATAACTAATGCAATCACATCTCAAACTTGCCGACATATCTGGCTAAAGCCGATCTAATCATAATCAGCCCCCTAGTATCCCCTATACCAACTCATAGCTCAAAATTTTCCAAAAATTGCTGAAATCGATGAAATAAATTTCGGTTTTAATCAGCATCCTCATTTACCCCCTGTAACAACTCCCAAGCTCGTAGCTCGAGATTTTCCAAAAATCGATAAAATTTATAAAATTTTTATCCATAATCAGCACCCTCACTTACCCCCTTGTACCAAATCTCAGCCGCGCAGCTCAAACTTCCCCAAAAATCGATAAAGTCGGTCGGTCGGCATCTAGTCTATACATCAGCAAAAAGTCATATTTTACCCATTATGGACGATCTAAAAAGCAATCGGTATAAACTTTTATGCTGTGCCCAAAAGATTCTTCTGATGGTCTGAAAGAGACTGATGTCCACCAGAATTAACTTTATTTCTTATCAGCATCAACAATGTAAAAGCAAAGGGCTTGCTCTACTTTCTACATCAATTAAAATCCACATATAATTTTTTTACTGTCGCAAGCAGTCGGAAGAATGCGACTCTCCATACAGTTCAAAGGTATAACGGTTGCAAAAGATGCATTACCGAGTTGTGCGAAAAAAACGCGGACGAAGTGAGCTTGATACTCAGCAGTTGGCTTTGCAACAAAGTCGAATAATCTGAATACGGAGTCATTCGAATACGAATTCGAATAAACATTCGAATACGAATCCGAATAAACATTCGAATAAAACATTCGAATAAAATCTATTCGAAACCATGTTTTTTAATTATTCGAGTCTTCGAATTTTATTCGAAACCCTGTTTTTTGATTATTTGAGTTTCGAATATTATTCGAAAATGGAAGAACTCCGAATATCGAATTTCGAATACGAATATATTCGACTGTTTCGAATATTATTCGAAAATGGAAGAACTCCGAATATCGAATTTCGAATACGAATATATTATTCGAATGATCGAATTCCTATTCGATTCGGACCCAAGTATAACTGGAACTTGAAAAAGCTCACTTTCGCAGTTTTTTCATGTTTTGTAAATCCCAAATATGGGTTAAAGACAGCGTCCGAGCAAAACTCAACCTCTTATGTTTTAGTCATTCTGGGGCCTCTTCGTGGCCCTGGTTACAGTTATAACGTTCGAATTGTCCAAAACCCTCAAAAACCCGAATTCTCAGGACCCTATTTTGAGGGCGCGGAAAAGTTTCGGATTCTTCTTCATTCCCTGCTTGTCAGCGGAAAGGAGCTGCAACTGCATGGGTGCAGTTGCGATATGAGGGGCAGTTTGTGATACGTATCACAGGCTCGTATCTCCTTCTAGAGACCACGTCAAAGGAGCGGACCAATGCAAATCGGATAGTCTTGCGGCCCGCTCTACAACTATGTGCTAATCTGGGTGGGTGGATTTTGAGTGGACGCTGCATTTAACAGGTTTCGAGAAGACGAGATACTGTAGCGAGATATATAGGTACACTGCCTTTAATGCTTCAAGCACGACTATCCTTTGATTTTACAGGACTGGCGGCTGAAAAGCGGGGCCGAAGGCTAGGGAATGATCAAAGAGCACGGGCGCGATAGAAAGTGCGAACGGTCGTTTTTCAGCCGCCAATCCGGATGAATCAAAGGGAACTTTCAAGCAAAGGCAACGTAAAAAAGTCAAATTACTACGTTCACCTTCAATCAGGTCTCAGTATGGCATCCTGTAGCATCCTGCTTTCTGCCGGTTTGGTTATTATCTTCCTGAAGCGAATCAGTCAATAACGATTTGTAAGGTGCATCAAAAGGTCTTTACGGGTTGTTGGATGAGTTGACTTTATAAAGGCTGCTGCAGGACGAAGGCGCAGAAGCAGTATCGGCTAAGCGGGTGCGAACGCGACGTGCGTGTATCTTCACCGTTATATTAGGTCGGTGCAAAAGTTTTGTCAGTTTTTTCAATCCATCGCCAAACACGATAGAATGAAGATAAACAAGTACTTTAAAATGTATCCGATGCAGAATTTTTTCCTCTTTCCAGCTGTTAAACTCGCATTGTGTTTTATTGAAAGAGTGATGAGATATTTGCTGGAAATTACAACCACTCGTTTTTACCATGTCCAAATTTCACTAATTTTCAAAATTTTTGTATGAGACTTCCGGAAAAGTTTCAATAACCAGCAGATAGAGCAAATCTTTTGCCAATTAACGCAATTTTTTTCTTTTTTCAGCTGCTTTTTCAGATTTTTGCTGAATAATTTTCTAGAAGTCTTGTGTTTTGGAAAAATCGCATAAACTGTTACTGCACAAAATACTGCAAAACTTACAAAATACTAAGGTTTCAACACCCAATTTTTGCTACCGCTAGCATTACAAAGTAGATGAGCGATTTTCGCTTCAAATTATGAGAATTTGGAAATATAGGGTACGCAGTGCGTAATCGTAAAATAGAGAAATACTGCAACTTTTCCTTCAAATTTCGCGTGTTTCGCCAAGAAAAGATAGCTGTTAGAGAAAGGAGAAAAAGTTGCATTGAATTGTACTTGAAGTATTTACCATTTCATGTTCTACGAGGTCAAAATAAGCTGAATGTAAAATTTGGTCACTTCGAAAAATAAATCGCAGAAATTTTGAAAGACAAGCCTTAGGGCTACAAAAGATTGCATCGGTTGGCAAAAGGTTTGGCCTATCTGCTGGTTATAAGTGCTCTTCCGAAAGTCTCATACAAAAATTTTGAAAATTAGTGAAATTTGGACATGGTAAAAACAAGTGGTTGTAATTTCCAGCAAATATCTCATCATTCTCCCAACAAAACACAGTGGGAGTTCAACAACTGGAAAGAGGAAAAAATTCTGCATCGGATACATCTTAAAGTAATGTTTATCTTCATTCTAGCGTGTTTGCCGATGGATTGAAATAATTAGCAAAACTTTTGCACCAACCTAATGGATCCTGCGCCTTAGGCCAAAGGCATACCTCCAGCGATCCCATCGTTACGATTTTCGATCGCTGCGATTAGACTGCCTGGGCGACCGTTCATCGTATGAAAATCGCTCGTCGCTCAATTCCCGGACATACCCAAAGCAACGTAGGCGTTAACATACCACACCGCGTTATACGCACATTCGGGGAAACTGCGCGTTTAAAAGTGCATCTATCAAGAAAATTACAGAATGTGGCGCCATTTGCTTCCAAAGAACATTACACCAAATAAGGAAGGACACGGACTCACATCCATTCTAGCACTTACCAATTTTTTTCTACCGGAGAGTTAACATCTGCAAAAATCGACTACTAGTTCATAAAGTTTTGAGTTCATTCTCCCAAGCACTGGTAGGCATATATGTTAGCTTCATGACGATAAGGCCATGCTTTCGGTTACTCTAGGTAGGCATACGTTAACAACGAGTGCTGAGCTCTTGTCTGTCAATCTGCGCACGATTATACATATATGCGGCAACCAAGACTGCACATCAATCTCCTTCATAAACTGTAGCAGAACGTTCGCGTTTCGGTCACCATCTACTTGCTGTTAAGAAACAAGAATGGGAGAAGATTAGTGCACTGCGAAAACGGTAAATGCTAATACAGAGGTGAGGTGACATGTGGGAAGCATTCCAACTATAAACTTCGCATGTGTTGTTTTCAAGGATTAATATCATGGAACGTTCGATGACCATCCTTTTCTCATGCAAAGACGAAGCGCTTGTGAGAGATAAAATTCTATATAAGATTCGCATTTCCAAAAAAATACAAAACTTCTCACAAAGGAGAAGCCATTTGGCGATTTGCCCATCATTGGTGCAGAACTATCGACGACATCGCCCATTTTGAGAGTATAGCGTCCACAAAAGGCCCACGATTCGTCGCAGCGTCAATCTAACACAGACGCGGCGGAACCACACAGTTGGGGGCGAGTGCGCTGCGGACTCGAAACATAGGTCCGAGTCTGAATTCGCGACGCGACTGGGATCGCAGGTATGTCTTAGGTCTTATTTAGATCGTATGCGCTTCACAGACAATAAGACCGCATTCGCGCCCAAAAAACTGCGCCTTCGTCATCCAGCAGCCTGTATGTGAAAACTATTGGCGTCTGTGCTGGGTTCCAGTGGTTTGTTTCTTACTTTGCTCCTCTTGACAAGGTTCCGGCAAATTTCTTTATTCAAGCGCCTGGCTCTCCGGTTAATATTCTACAAACATTGCAATTACAGGGTTCTCCAGCCTGTGTTTCTATCTCAAAGTGGCGTTCCAATTAGGCGAAACTAATGTATAAGCGCTATTGGCAGCTTCAATGTTTTCGAGATAAATATAGTCCAAGATACGCATAAAACACAAATACAAAACTACAAAACCAGTCATGTCGGCTAGGAACGCGCCACTGTGGCTGTTCACGTACTATGATGGCTTACCTCACTGGTCTTGAAATCAAATTATAGTTGCTTAAAGTAGGAGATCCTACAAAGAAAGGGTTATTAGTCGAAGTGGCCACACGGCCATATGTAGAAATCGCCTTCTTAGGCGATTTCTACATATCCTGAAGAGCATGAAAGCCGATTCCAAATTTAAACTATTCGCCGTCGTCTTCCAAACACCAGGTTTTGAGCGATTTTGAGGTTAGAAATGAACGCGCATCTTAAACACATCATTGAAAATTGATCAGTTGAGTACTGTATATCAGGGAAGCAACGGATACGTATTATTTTACAATGCCGGAACTTACCACTGCGATAGTCAACGTAAAATGGGTCGTGAAGTTACTTGGGTTTTTATTTGAGCTTCGAAGTTGCATGTAACGAGGAAATTCTTTATTAGCCAACTCAAAATTTATCCTTCTTGCTCAAATGCTTTGAATCTATCCACCTGGAAACGTGTTCAACGAGCTGCAGTTACCAAAAAATCGCAATTGAATTATGAAGCCGACATACCATAAACAACAACGTCTTCGGAGAACGTTTTCAGTGCAGTTACTAAAATAACAGAAACTTGCTTGCCCTGGAATTTTTTTCAACTTCGCGAAAAACGTTTTGTTCAAGTTGTAGCATGCGTATAAACCATCTACCCGACTGCGCAAGTCTGCACGATCCGAATCCACCATCGCAGTAAAATACCCGCCACTCCCGACAAATCACTGGGTATGCGCCAATTTTGATAGATACCTCAATACTCCGAAATTGCAGTACCTAGAACGCCCCAAATGCTTAACATAAATTAATTTAAGCGGGCTAAGTCGAAATTCCGCAGCTCAAAAGCATTGTATGCGCAAAATCAGCGGTGAGATAAGACAGTAATGTAACATTTGATTCAACCAACTTGGCATTCGGGAATGCGGGGCTTCGTGACCTAATTAAGGCTAGGTAATGATCAGAGAGCACTCGCGCGAGAGAGACGCAGGTGCGTCGCTGGCGCGAGCGGCCTCAATTAGGCCACAAAGCCCCGCCCTGATGATGCCAAGCCAGTTGAATCAAAGGTTAATACAGACGGGTTTACAATCAGATTCTTAGCGCCTTTATAGAACGCTTACACGAAAAATTCCTAGGATAGAATCTTTGAAGCGTCAAGCAGGAAAACTTGATTTTGATACGAATTATTTCAGGAAAACTCGTGAGTAAAGCTGAGGTGAAAATATGGAGTGGCCCAAAATTTGAGTCTCGCTGCACATGCCTTATTTGGCCTAACGCGGTGTTTAAATTTTTCTCTTCTTCTTTCCATTGAATTCCTGATGTGAACTTAAAAAACATTGCAAAAAGGACGGAGGACGTCAAGAAACTAAATTCATATAGCTTAAAGGAATGACAAGAAGAAAAAAAAGAAGAAGCGCAGAATCACTCTGACAAATGCATTTCTGAGATTTGTTCATGTGACATTAATCCATGTCCCGTACAACTCAAATTTGCGGATGATAGTCTTTATTCATTGACCAGTGCGTCACCTCCGCTTCGCGGAGGTTCGCACTGGCTCTCCTATCCGTTTGCCTTTCTCATGTTTGCATAATATGACTTTGAAACCCACCATGCGATGCTGAACATCACAAATAAATAGTAAACAACTGTTCATTCTTGAAGCATCTCCACGTAAGATCGGTAATTTTGAGGGAAAAAAACTTGTCGCAAAGGAACACCTGCGAATTTGATTAGATTACTGAATTTGTTTTGGCTTGGTAGTCGTCATAAGGATGATAGTCACTTTGAGCTAAATTTCCGTGCAAAAATCTTTCCAAGTCTGAAGGTAAAACCTTGCCAAATCGACTGTCTAAGCGATCACCATTTCTTGGCGCTGTTGTCGCAGAAAAGCAAACTTTTTGAGCACTTTTTGGGCTAGAATCCATGAGGCGCAGATGCACTTGTCAGGCAAATCATGACTTCGCAAAAAGTCGAACCAATGACCTAGTTTTGCGTGCCAAAAGCCGCGTGGGCCCGTTTGACGCGCAGTTTTTAAAGGTTCCAAATATCGGATCAGCTTGTGCTTTTGCACTTTTTACCTACATGCAGGTAGGGTGCTATGACCAGAATTTCAGCTCAAGATCTTGCTTACAAAATGCTCTATGAACTTCGTGACAGACAGACATAAACACACACAGACAGACAGACACGCGCTTTATTATTTACTATTATTATTATAAGTCATTTATTATAAGTTTATTATTAAGGGATTATCGGTAAATGAGCATAAGTTGGCTCTTGTGCCGATCTCAATATCGACGTCCCAGTATTCCCTGGGACGTATTGTTTTTCCTCTTCTTATATACTTTGATGGAATGTCTATGCAGACCCACTCCCAGTCCTTCTGAACATCATTCGTGTGATCTTGTAAGCTTAGTCAACATTCATTCGGAAACGTAAATGTTCATCATCAAAGAAAAAAGAAACAGTACCCTTTTACGGTTGCACGGAGAGAGAATGCGGAGTTGTGGATCAATTTGGGATATCTCTTGATCACTGCCTGAAATTTCGAAAAATCCCATTGTGTCCGTTCCGGTGGCAGCCAGCTCCCTTTTGGAAACTGAAATTATAATTTAAAGTGGAGCTCAGCTTGGCATCAACTTACAATGATCTATTTCATGCAAAGTAACTAATACTCTAACAGCGGGTTCACCGTTACAAAGAAGGAATCCCCTTACTCCAGTTGTCTGCCAAAACCCGAATTCAGGTAATTCGATATCAGAAGGAAAACAGTAGCATGATGAGAGAACAAACGAGAAGATCAGTACTCGCATTCTGCAATCATGCCTTTTATTTGCCGTATGACAAGTAATGTACAATTTGAGAAAGACAATAATTACTTCACATAGATCTGGTAACTCTTACTAATCAAACTTACTGAATGCATGATAACTTTATTACTGCATGTTCCTCATGCTACCGCAGGAGATCAGAAATTGGAGAGAATAAAAGATTGAAAAAAATTGTAGAAACACAAGATTCGATAAAGCAAGCCCTCAAGGTATCATAAATCACTCGTATGATTATTTCTGTGTTAAATTAGCTAAAGAATATAATCTTGAATCCTCTGAAGAATGTTGCCACTCAAACTTCCCTATGCCTATACTCTCCGCACGAGCTTTTCTTAGAAAGACATCGTATTTCTCTCGTAGCTATAAATGAGAACCGGAATGCTGCAAACGAAAAGCATTTCTATCTTTGCAAGCACCAACTGGAAATTTTCATTTTTGCGAGCACTGTTTGTCAGGAAACATGAAATGTGACTAAAGACCAAAAATTAGCTCTAAAAACCGAGAATCAGCAATTTTCCTAACTTCACCTTATTTTGCCTTTCATATACCATTGAAGCAAAAATACAACTGTTTTTGCATATACTTTGAGGGTATATACAGGAACAACTTAGATGCTGGAACTTTCAAACAGAAATTCGATCGTTGGGTCTACAATATTTATTAGACCTTGACTTCAAACTTCTTACGAGTCAGTCCTTGCGCGGATACTGCTTTGCTCTTAAACGAAAAATCTAATCCATGGAAGAGCATTAGTGTTAATAAACTGTTCCAGCTTTGGGAAGGATGAGGTTTCTTCAAATGAAACACACCACCGTCGAAACAACGAAAGTGGACTGGTAAGGAAAGCGTCTCAGCGGCTATTTATTGTAAAGAATTTCGATATGATCGCAGCATATTTTGATTTTTTGGTATAGGAAATTGGTAATGCATTGATGTATTTGTCCAATTGGCGTTCGGAAGCATTGCTAAACTGTAAAAAAGAGATAAAAGCTCAAAAACATCAATTTTAAGAGTTAACGAGCCAGCAATAAAGTTGACAAAACATTAACCATTCCTTGATACATTCGGCAGGTGGCATGGGGATGAAACACTAAGAAACACAAAAACGACTCAAAGCAGTAGAAAACCCGGCCCCTATCTCTAAGGCATTTTTTCACATTCTATCTCAGTATTTCTCTCGGAGTTCGAGTTTATGTTCGAATGAATTTGATTTGAGGAAGTGCTAATGCACCGTTAGAGCAAGAAAATATACAATATTCTTTGCTTCTTAGTATGTCAAATCTTCTGATGGGTGAAGGGGAAATGAGGCTAAAACACAAAATATTTGGACTTTCGATCAAAAAATGTCCGTCCTGCGTATATGTCGTTCTTTGGCAGCCTGGATCATCGGCGCTTTTTCTTGCTGCATAAGCAATAATATAACCAGACAAGAGAAGATCCATTGACTCAATATTTGCAACTAAAAAAGAGTCACTTCCGTACTTTTATACGTGTGGGCTCAATGTAAGATGTTGGAAAGATACTTGCATATTCTGAGGTTTTTTTTATTTTCTGAATCTTCCCACTTTTCTGCTAGAAGATACGAAAGAATCTAAAACAAACAGGCACCTTCGCACACAACATTCGACTGCAACGAGTGGTGGTCGAATGGTAGAGCCTGTAGCTGAGGCCGAATATTCGAACAAACTATTCAAAAATTTGGTTATTTGATTAATCCAGTTGAATATATGAAAGAAAGAGCGATTCTAACAATCGTTTATTATGCCACTTGAGAAATTGGCTTGTCTGAATATTTGATTTTTTAATGTCATGAAAAAGCACCTACTCAGATATCCGAATATTTGAAAGCATAGTGGAACCGATTTCGTGCTCAACAGTTTTTAAGATGTTTAACTGTTCCAATATTCGAATAGTTCAATATTCGCAAAATTTCATTTATTCAATTATTCGATTAGTTTAAATATTCCTTCATTCAATTCATGATAACTTATTCGAATATGAATATCATGACTTACAATAAAGAGCGTATCGTCTGTTTGTCTGTGCATGTTTGTGTTTACAGTTGAGCAGCATTCACGAACATTAAATTTCTCGATGACAATGAGATGAAGCACGAATGTAAAAATATAAATCAAATATTTGGAAGAAAAACTCTTTCCTGAATTTTGTAAAATTTCGAAGACTTAAAAACGTTGAAATAAGCAACTTATTGAAAAGTCAAGCCAAGCTACTTTATTTTGCACTGACGCTGTTTTCAAATTGTTTTACTTGATTCAGTCCTGACACTGCTATCCACCCTCGGAAAAATATTTTTGGTGCTTGATGAATTTTCTCTATTTGAGTAACAGAGTCGCTGTCGCCGCATTGAGTGCCTTAGGCCATTGCGACACGTAGCTTGGCCCTGCATTGGGTTTGTGATGCATACTGTGGGCATATTCCAATGTCTAGCGGCTACTGAAGAGTAGTGGACATGATCATTTGTCCGAGGAAGAAGCTACAATTGTAGAATTGGCGCAGCTGTCTAACGAAGGCGGTTGCGGTTCAGGGCATAGGTGCGGTAGTGTGAGAATATGCTCACCCTCCCTTCACCCCTGAACCGAGACACAGGTGAACGCCTTCACCAAAAACCGAGAAGAAGAATCAACAGTGAGGTAAGACTAAGCAAAGGAGATATTTGTACGGGAATTATTTGTGTATCGGAAAGGAGGAAGTAGGTTTATAGGCATTCACGAACTCCGAGGAGGAAAAAAAGTAGCTGCTGTTGCAGAGCAACGTCAGCGAGGAAAGTTCCGTGGTACAACATCCCCCTCTGGTTTCAAAGAATAAATAGTTTGCCTAAAGTTCGTCCATAGAAGTACTTAGTGAAAGGTGTGCATAGTGATTTCTGGATGCTTACGAGTTTTCAACATAAAAAAATTCATAAATTTTGCAGATGAATAGCTTGTACATGAAAAAAGTCACCATCGGAGCCGCTGTTCTCCGCTTTCAGGAAATACAGGGTGTCCCAAAAATATGCACTCACTGTTTGATTGCAAATAACTTTCTTTTAATGAGGTGTTTCGGGAAGCTTTAGGTACCATTTTGTTGCGCGAGTTCATCTAGATTCACAATATAGAGCAAATCACTCATCCCTCTTTATTATGTAGGATTACAATGGAAATTTCAAAGAGGGTTTTGAGCCATGAAAGGCCATATTTTGACTCACAAGGAAAGGAAGGTTGGTCGAAATGGCCTTTCAGAATGAGACGTACACTTTCTTGTAGAGCTTGGAATGCTGATTCCAAATCTGTTTTTGCTATCTGCTGCGGGCTTCTGGACGAGAAGTCATGAAGGTTTTTGTGAGTAAAAATTCAAATGCAGGAATAGTATAAAAGCCAGTTGTAACCTTTTTCTGACGTTCAAATGGAGCAGCAGCGAGTTGATATATTTGAATCAAGAATATTTGTTGCACCGAATGACCCGACTATTAGTTAAGCCCTAGGAGAACTGTTACGACTGATTTTACACCAATTTTACAATTAACTTTTTACTCCCAAAAACCTTCACAACTCCTCGCCCAGAAGCCCTCAGCAGATAGCGAAGGCAGATTTGGAATCAGCGTTCCAAGCTCTGCAAGATAGTATACACTTCATTTCAAAAGCCCAATTCGACCAACCTTCCTTCCCTTGTCAGGAAGGAAAAAGCCTGAAAACTTTTATAGGCTAAGTAGAGTGGCTGATTCTAAGTGTGAAGTTCCCAACTTATTATGATGCTTCTTTGAAGAGTTATGCCAGGTAAGAGGGATCGCGGCCATTTTTCCAATGTTCCTAAAAAGTGCGGTTACACCGCCGTTTAGAAAGCTTCGCAATCTTGTGGATAGTTGAGTATTGAACTCAGCGTCCATAAAAACCCCATTACACAAGTTTTCACTTTTTTTTTTGAATTTTGAAACGGCAGCTTTCTTAGCACTAACACCATGGCCTGTAGTAATCTCTCCGCAAAATCTGCACGCGCACGGACATCGTACCTTTGACGCGATAATTGCGATTAGCGAGCACAGCCACTACGCCATATCAACCGATTTGCTGGCAAGCTTTTGCAATGCATGAATGCAAAAGCTATCGTGTCATAAAATGTAGACCAACGGGGGAGAAACACGTGGATTCGCCACTACGTAAAGTTTTGTGTTTAGCGTTGCTAATTCTCTTGATAGATCATTTGATCTTGGAATCACCTTCTTAATACTCAGACGCAGTGTCCGGGCAAAATTCGAATGCAATTCTTTTTCGCTTACGTGGGCTCATTCTTCCCGCTGACTCTGAAAATGCAACTTGGAGGGCACGAAAACGACAAAAACTGTCTTTTCCAGAAGCTCTCGATTTGAATTTTGTCGCATGCCGCCAAGTTTAGATGCAGAGTCTTTGAGGGACCCTACGTCTTGACTGTGTGCGGTATGCGCACTCTGGCTTATCAAACTAACTTGTCCCGGTCGCCGGGCGTTCCGCTCGGCACTCCTGAAGCGGATTTCTCGCTTCAAAAGCAAATTGATGCATTGCCAGTTGGGCAAAAGCCTTACCAGGACGGGCGCCCCTGTACTTTACATTTTCGTATCTGTCCGGAAGCTGTCTTTAACGGTCTTCTCCGAAATCTTCTTCAGGTTGACACCATCGGTGTCAGCCAGAAGGTCTCCAATGCGATGCAAGCAGTCGTCAACGCGCCGAACATCCCCCTTGTTACAATTTGTTGGCTTCTTCACTCCTTTTGTTTTCACGTGAAATTTGCAGTGTTTCACTAACCACCCCAAGCCATTCTAGTTGCCTATCCGAAACATGTGCCCTCTACAGCCCTTTTTACGCAGGATGAGAAATCCTTGCGACTTTTTTGAAAGAAGCCCAAATTCTCAGATAACCGCCGCGGGAAGGCGGCCCGCAATTTCTTGCAGACCGACAGCAATTTTATGGCGTGGCCAGACCTTTAGCGAGCGGTAATGCCTTTGCTGGCGCATGTTCTGCCAGCGGGCAGCAACACAGAATTGTCTGCAAGCGCTCGTCAAATACAGCCCAAATTTTCAGCAAGACGCAGTTTCGTGCGTACACCGAGCAAAGGTATGGCAGAGGTGTCATCGATGGTTTAATTATTTGAGATTGGGGCACTTTCTCTCTGCGGAATGTACCTACGGGCTATGCGACTTTTCACAAAGGATCGTGCGACCCCCAATAATTTCACATATTCTCGCGGAAAATGCGCGAGAATCTGGCCACTGCGCCGCAACTAATCTGCCAACAATCTTGCAAATGTCTGCAAGCAAACCGCAAGACACCAGCGCACTATTTTTCCGGTGCTCTTGACCAAATCTCATGGCCGGTTGCCCCTGACGATTATCTGAGTTTAGCATTTACAATTACAAGCGATTGATTTCGTTGTCCGTAAATGTGCACTGTTTCAAATGATATCGAGGCATTAGAATCACATTAGAGTAAGATTTACAACGCTAAAAGTATACACATAAAACTGGCACGGGAGGCATGAAATGACGGAAAGTACACATAAAACTGACTCGACGGGGCTTCCTCGTAGATATCTGAGGATAAGTGATCATAAATCTACGCAGAAAATAGAAATTACTTTCAATCTTACCTTTTTTCTCCTTTTTCAGCAGTAAGATACCTGAAAAGCAAAGATTAACGAAAGAAAACACTAGAAAACATCGCTCGGAAACTCGCAGCGGCAATTATCGACGCTTCACCGTTGTCGCGTCTGCAGAAACACTATATCAAGCAGGAAATCTACTCGACTATACAAGCGCATACAACTTCGCTTACCCTCCTTATCCGGCACAGTCAACTCACAAGGGAAGGACACTTTGGTGACCATGGCCTTTCAAAAAGCGCTGATTCTAAATCTGCTTTCGATACCTGTTATGCGCTCTTCCGAAAAAGGTTCAGAACACTTCTCGGCACCAGAATTTGCACTGTTTTGACTATAGGATTTACCAAAATCGTTATAACGTTCACTTAAGCCCTACAGAAAGTCTTCCAAAACTTAGAGCTTCACCTTAAGCTCGGGAAAACTGTCTCCGACAGATCAGAGTCTAGAAAGCCCAGAATGGATAATCCTGACCGAAAAGATATCGTGAAAATAATATGGAAAAAAAGACTATAACTTTGTTCAGAGAGTCCCAAAGAGATAATGAACATAAATTATGAATCAGCGTTTCAAGACGCATCTATTGCAGTGCATCACAATGCAAAAACTCACGGTCACCAAGTATCCTTCCTTTCCTAAAAACGATGTTAGCTGCAACTTTTTCCAATGCATCCGGGCCTTCTTTCCTTTGGCCAATACGCTACACCATCCAAGTAGCCACTCGGAAGTTTTGGCAGCTGGAAAGCAGGAAAGGTTTTACTAGTAGTACGAAACTTATCTGAGCATAAAAAGTGATCATCCTAGATACAAGGCTGATCAATTGCAGTGTCGGATGCATCAGCATCTTCACTCCCGCGTGCTACTGTGCACCTCTTCCGCGAACATGCTCTATGATCATTTCCAATCTATTGAGGCTCCGCCTTTCACCGCTAAGAGTGGGAATGTGATCAGAGAGTATGTTCGCGGAAGAGGTGCATGAATGGGAGTTTGAACTTTTCCTCCCGTTGAACTCCCTCAAAAGAAAGCGTTGACTTTTACGGTGCCCATTCCTCTTTGCAGAAAGCTCCCCAACGCATGCGAGAGCATCAAAATCCATTCCTACAATGTTTTTGTGGCTACTGTGCCCAATGTCCTCCCGTCCCAGTTCACAGAGTTTCCTTAGTGAACCCAGACTCTTCTTCATTGGATGCGAAAGCACCAAAATCAATGCCCGAGTCTTTACATGGTCAGTGTGCCCAAGCACCTTACCCTCTCCAGAATTCTCTCCCTGCCCTGTCGTGCCAGCTCTTTCTCGCTACTTTAGTTCCTCAAAGTTCCCATGTTGGAACCTTTCTCCGTGGGGTTTTCTAGTCAAAGTACCCGAATTTTCCTACCACCGAAGTTCTGCAAATGAAAGCACTGTATGCCCACTCCTTGTTCCTGTCCTAAGCTGCTGTAGCTGTATTTCAAGTAATTGTGTTTATTTGTGTGAAGATGGAACCACCAAATTTTACAGTCCTTATTGAGCAAATTTTGCTACAGCTTACCATGAAAAAAAAAAAATAGGCTGATTCATAATCGTCGAGAATCAGATTTAGGAATTTCGAAAAGTCGAAATTTGCAACCTTCATATCTGTCGTTTAGAGAACAGCCGCAGCGGCTTTGCAAGTTTTAAAGCGTAAGTGTTATTTTTTCAAAATTTAACACGTTGACGACCGTGTGCATATGCCTATATACACGCCATGGTTCCGTTTAGCATTTTTGTGCATACCCACGTTTGCACGCAAGTTTTTTAGGTTAACGAAAATTTCTGAGGTAACTTCTTGCAATATTACTACTGGTAGCCTGATTATCATAAGGACACAGCATCGCGGCAGCTGTTCAGATCTGTAAAACAAAAATTTGGGTACTCAGACCATTTTTGAAGTGGTGATATATGCTGCTTATGTCTTTTCAAGAAATTAAAACACTGTATAGTTGTTTTGAGAGTGCACAAATATAAATCAGGCCAAATATAGCGCTTTTCTCGGAGGGAGATTCCCCACACATAGCCTTGCATGATTTGTTGGAGGGGAAAGCAATGCAAAAATCTTGACAAGTGTAATTCCTGATAAAACTCTCTGATATACATGTATTTCTGGGTGAAGTTTGTGTTGGTGTTTGAACAACGTCAAAAAGACTCTCACAGACGCTACAATACTCTCGTGCATGCACGCGTACGCACGGGTCAAATGCGCGAGAAACGTTGGTGAGAATTTCGCCCAAAATGCTCGGTCGTCAACGTGTCAAATAGCTTACTGACAGCTGATATAAAGTCCTATAAAACTTCATCGGAAAGCGTATGGTGTTGCAACTTCACAGATTTGATAGAGTAATGTTTGCTCTATCAGACTGCGCATGATCCACGACGATCCGAGAAAAGCTAGCCGAGAACCAGGCACTTGAAAAATCAAGCAAAAAATTTGTTTTCCAAACTTTAACATCATCTTCAGCATTCCACAAAAGATGATACTTTCTTGCGCAGAATCTCTTTTCAAGAGCTTTCAAAAGTTGTGTTGATGTGTAGAGGGTCTACTGCTACTTCCGTTTGTAAGGAGAGGGGGAGAGTGGGACTTCTTTTTTTTTATGAATCTCCTCTGCGGCCTAGCCAAACACTAAGTGGGCGGGACTGAGTATTTGCTATTAAAGTCTCCTTCGTCTCCTCCCACTTTCAAGTCTTACTCTACAAAACCTGTAAATCTGCAAATTTTTATGCTCAAGCTTTATAGGAGTTGAAATGTCAGCTGTCCTTAGCAACCTAAAATGGCAGTGTTTTGTAAATCTGCTTCTCGGCCGACTCTCAGACCCCTCCCTCCTGTCTGGCCCTCAACCCCACATCTCACGCTTGATATGCATATACCTCTCTGTGTGTATCTATCCCAATAACGAACGAATTTCTCGTCGTCTTTAACGAAAGTGTTATCTGGCGCCAGATAAAAGACACAGGGTTAGTCAAGGTATTTCATCAAGATAAGCAAACATGCAGTCGTAATCGAAAGAGATAAGAGATGTTGCCGACATGAATCGACAACAGTTTCATCGTCCCCACCTTTAAGGCTGCGCAAAAGGTGATTCAGCCACAACAACATCAAGGGAGCAATATAAATATTATCGTAGTCGTCAGTTTTACCCATGTCCTATAATGTATTCTTACAAGGCTTACATACGTTAAGGATACAAGCGTCTAGGAGTGGTAGAGAGATGTGCAAGCGGACCATAACAGACTGGGATTGTGAGTATCAGTCACTATAGGACGATTATGAACGAGTTTGGTAATGATCGATGATAATTGCCTTAGTCTCTACACTTTTAGCTCTTTGCTGCAGTTCTTTTCTGCTTAAGTAACAGTGCGAAGAGTTGGTAAAATCAAAGAAATATCATAAGAAACGACTTGACATCTATGTTTGATTCCATACCACTGAAGAGTAGCGGTATCTTATATATAAAGCTGAATGTCTGTTTGTATGTCTGTCTGTCTGTCTGTCTGTCTGTATGTCTGTGTGTACGTATGTTCCGAATAGAAAATTCCATTTCAGAACCGATCCGGACCAAACTTGGCACACATACACTACGGGCCCCGGCGGGTGCCATAGGCTACTTTTCGTCATCGATCGATATCGATTTTATCGATTTCTTGCAAAATTTGAGCTAGGGGGCTGGGATTTGGCACAGGGGGGTGATCGATCATGTTGATTACGAATACAATATTAGTTTTCGAAACTGTGCATTACTTTTATCGATTTTATCGATTTTTTTGCAAAGTTTGAGGGCTGGGATTTGGCACAGGGGGGGTAATCGAGCATGCTGATCATCCCGTGGGGGTGATCAGCATGCTCGATTGCACCTCTTTGCCAAATTCCAGCCCCCTAGCTCAAATTTTGCAAAAAATCAATAAAATCGACATCAATCGATAATGAAAAGTGGACTGTGACACCCGCCGGGCCCGAAGTGTATGTGTGCCAAGTTTGGTTCGGAGCGGTTAAGAAATGGAATTTTCTATTCGGAACATACGGCGGAGCCGGGTGTGCCAGCTAGTGATTTTATAATCACTACTTTGATTGAATAGTTTCTGAAATTTTTGTAAACAGACAAGACGCAAAAAACCCTTCAATCATCCGTCAACTGTATTCGGCAGGGGTAGTACAAGAATTCGATAGGCTACGATATAAGGAAGTAGAATAATAAAGTTGAGTTGGAAGAAAAACAGCAGATTCGCTGATGCAAAGTTATAGATTTACATATGGCTTATTTTTCTGCAGGCTATCTTGGACAGTCTTCCTTCCCTGGGTTCCTACACAGAAACACAAATTGAGAAAAATGCATTGTATCGCATTACTAGAAATGCGTCGAATCTCATGACTACAGCATAACATAGCAATGCATCAGAGAGAAAAATCTACGACTGGCTTTTACCAACACGTTCAAAATCGATTTTTGAAATTCTTGGCAGGACTCTGTTCTCCGGACAATACAGAGAGGCGTTATGGTGACCCATTCTCAATGAACAAAGTAATTCACTTTGACACAGTCCATCACATTCGGGATCCTTCACTCTGAAGGCGTTCCTGAAACTTATTGGATTTTTACTATGCCAATTTAAGATTCCAAATACGAACCTGACAAATCTCTTCGTCACATTTTTGTGTGTATAGATGGATTTGATCAATTTATTCCAGCTTGCAGGTGATAAATCCGGTAAGTTGTACTCAGCCTGCAAAAAACACTTGACATTGATCGAGAAACTATTGCAAAAAAATTTGCCAAAACCTTCGCTGAATACATCATTTTCCAGTTTGGTGGATGGGTTTCGTTAGCTTTCGAGACATCGGCATAATAATTCTTTATGTCCGCGACTTTCTAAATGATGGAAGTAGAATTTACCGGGTATAAAATCATTCACGAAGTCTTTTTTCGGCGCATAATGAAGGTTCTCTAGGAATTTTGTATGAAACAAAACCAATGTGAAAAAGCTGAGGGTTGTAATCTTGCGCAGGATCAGGTATCTCAAAAACCTTTTTCGGTGAAGTTAATGCTACAGAAATCCTAAAAATTATTTTACAATTTTTTGCTCCCTCCCTTCCAGTTCTGGGACTAACCATTTGTTCATTTTCATTAATTTATTTATCAGATTTTGCTAAAAACAACTAAAGTTAAGAACTAACGAGATGGTCTGAGCTAAATTACATTTTCTATTTACTGTACAATCCCCATTTCTATTCAGTTGACTTGTACTTTATAGTTAACATCAAGATCTAATTTTTCCTGCTAACAAAGAAAAAGAGAATTTTCATATTGTTCATGAGACTACCGTAACCAAACTGTGCATAAGCAACTTTATCATCTTCATGAGTAAGACCTGTTTGCGCTCACGATCGACGTTGGTGATCTATGAACATAAACCAATGAGTTCATTTTCTTTGTCAAACAGTAAAAATGACTTTCCCCGGTTAATCAATTATTGGTGGCCTGTCACTCTTTTGCAAATAGCATGGAATATTTTTTGTTTGGTCTGGTAAGCAGCACCCACCATCTCAGAACTGCTTCATGAAATCTGTAAGAGCACTCCCCCATGCAGTTTCTCATAAATACCTTAGTTCTAAAACTTTGTTCTTCAAAAGCTTTCAGTTTTCAAAGTCAATATACTAAATCTCAAGATTTTTACCTTTATTTCTTTGCCCTAAATCCAAGAACAATCATCAGATTTATTATTAGAAAATGTGCATGACGATTGCAAGGTTTTCTGCTACAGAATATTTGTTCGAGTTCTTTGAAACTTAGTTAACTAAGAAATTTCATTGAAAACTGGGTGGTCGGGAGACCATTTTGTGCAGTGTAAATATTGTAAGCAAAAAGTATTGCAAAGCTTTTGCAGTATTAAGCGTATACCCAGTACATTTAGTGCTATGAAAATGAAGGATTTTTTTCAATTCCCAGTGAAGAAAATTTCAAGAACCTCGAAAAAGGCAAGGCAATTTTTCGAACCCATAGAGATGCTAAAAATAAGTAAGTACCTTCGAAATTTTCGCAATATTCCTCCTGAAAAAAATACAAAAAAAAAAGAGTTCAGCACGATTTTTCATTGGCTACACATCGAGCAGCGTGTGTGCTATTCTACAATAAATCAAAGTTTATGGCTCTCAAGCTGGAGGTTTCCGAAAAGGTTTTTCTGACAATCTTTAGTACATAGGGTTTGCTCTTTACGGTAGTTTTTCTGCGCTCAGAAAGAGTTTTTCAAGAAAAAGTTATTTCAATCCAGAATAGAAGACTTGCATTGATTATGAATCAACCTTATACACAAATCTCAAAAATTTGCATAATTACGGCTGATAAATCTGAGCATGCGTTTTCTGGCGGAAGCAAGGAAGCTGTGCGGTTTTCATCAATCTAAATTGTCTACAAATCTGATAAAAGGCCGATCGACTATGAAAATTATTCGTCACACGTTTCAAACTTTAGCAGATTCGAAAATCTCAAAAAGTTTGAAGTTTTATGTCCCACCCCCTTTCTACCCTTGCTGCTAAGAAGCCCTGCAACTCTTATGGCATCGATGGTAAAAATACAAATCACTTACAAATCTATCAGTGTAATCCACTTCATAGATACGGTACGCTGGATTCAGATTTGCAAAGGTAGTAGCACTTGGCGTCGCGTACAGTACCTAAACAACATTGTATCCGGATTACTGTAACTGCGCCCGCCAAGTTCAAATCTTTACTGTTCTTGCTGCAAACCAGTAGATGACTGAAAATGACATAAAGTGACATTTACTAACCCCGATAGGAGTAGATGAAGTATCGTGCATGTCTTCATAGAAAACTGTAAAGTAGTCGGTGTGAACGTGCCCGAAAAATTGTCCCGTGATAGTGTTTGCAAATCTGGAAAACAGCAATGGCACTAAAGATTTGGAGAAGTGAAGTACCTTTGAACAATTCTATAGTAGTTGCGGGACCAGCCTTCCAAGCATTCTCCATCGCCAGGGGGAATATGCGATAGCACATGTACAGAATCGCCGGCTATTTCTGCCTGCAATTTACATATTCAACCATGAAAGGTGAAGAAAAGATGCAAGAAGAAACAACAGGTGGGAAAAAGCCACCAGCCAGCCTGTTCTAATCAAAAACGTTTACGGTGATGCACCCCTTTTCTTTCCCATCTTCTAAGCAGCGTAAAAGATTCCTTTCCACTGCCATAGACCACAAGCGGACGCAAGAACGGTCAGGACGGAAAGGGTGGGGGGAGGACACTTTTACACCTACTGAACCCACAAGAGTCACGAATTTAGTGGCTTATTTCTACTTCATAAAAAAGTAAATGAAGAGCATCTTAGAAATCCATTTTAGTTTTATGAAAAAAAAATTTTGGGGCTGGGGGGGGGGGTGGGGGAGGGTGGCTGCTGCAAGCCTCACTTTCTAGAAAATTCAAGGATCCTAAGCTCGTCAAAAATTGGGAGATCCCCTAAGTTAGATTGGTCGCCTACTTATTTCTCTGAATTTCGAGCCATAAAAAATAGTTGTTTCGGTGCTGAGAATGGAAGAAAGAAGAAGAAGAACACCAAGAAGGAAACTGCAATAATGCGAGGAAGCTACACAAATCTTTTATTGCGTCCACGAAAAATGTTTGTTTTTCAGGGAACGGGCAGAAATTACTCCGTAGCACCCTTTTTAAAACAATAAGTAACCTTGAACAGCTCAGCTACAAACCATGTCATCGTTCCGTCAGGATCACTTTGGTTCAAGTACAAAAAGCTGAAACACAGGTTTGTTTGACATTTGCAGTTTAAAGGATACGATATGTACTTACAAATTTGTCGTCTCACAAAATCCCGAGTTGAGAGAGATCAAACGCAATCCTTCAGTCACTTGTACAGCATAAGATCCACGACTGAAATGTTCGGCCGTAATGTGGCACAGGAAATGGGTAAGATTCAGACCAGAAATTCACTAGAGCACCGCTTTTGACGCATCCGATGTGAGCCAAGGAGAGCTCATCTTCTCAAATTCTTCGTAGAGCCATATCGGCCAGAAACGTTCGTCGACGAAATGTGGGGCAAAGCTGGAAATATAAAGTGCAAATGAGGTTGAATTCAGATTGTTAATGAAATTTATTAACGACTAGCTGGCTTACCCGGCTCCGCCCGGCCCTGTCAAAACACTTTGATAAAGTTCCATTCTCTTCCCTGTACAATCTTTCTCTGTGCCCACTTCTACATGCAATTCCCTATTCCCGCTATGTTAGTAATTAGCATCCTCAGCTACCTTCCTCACCAACCCCCAGCCCCGTAGCTCAAACTTTGCAAAAAATCAATAAAATCGATAAAAGTAAGGGTAATTCTAAAAACTGGTGGCGCTATTCGGCTATCCAAGCTCCAAAATGTTTTTGTAGGTAGTCATTTCGCGTGGCAACGGGTAAAAATCACGAACCTGCCTGAAACCATGGCAGAAAATTAACTAAAGTGCTGTTTTAAGAATATTGTGCTTAATCCCCACGATAATGGTAATTCGTGTGGTATAAAAGTTTTCTACGACCATAATGCTTTCCTTATAGAACCACTGCCGCGCGCGATACACCCTTCGGCGGCTTTTGCCTAAGCAAAAACAGGGGAAGGAGATTTGCCGCGTGCCTTACGCGTTGGAACAGGTTATCAGGATGGCGCTGGAGAAGGCTATGCAAAACGATCGTTTCCCCATTTCGTGAATATCTGGGATCTAAATTGGCCCGAAAGCGAAAAAATGTCCATTCAAACCCTGCAACTCACTATAACTTTACAATAACGCGTTAAGACAGTGAGCAAGCATCATATTCATAAGCAGTATGCTTGTGAACCGTTACAGGTAAGGTTTTGAGCAAATCTGGAACTTCGACCCATCTACTGTTGTACACGCACTGTAACCCAAGAAAATGCCTATCCTGCGAAATCAGCATGAAATTCATGTTCAGCGCGCTAAATGACTACTCTAGACGAAGTTTAAAGCAAACACATGCTCGTTTCCATACC
Organism: Cylicocyclus nassatus; assembly: GCA_958299035.1. NCBI lineage: Eukaryota > Metazoa > Nematoda > Chromadorea > Rhabditida > Strongylidae > Cylicocyclus > Cylicocyclus nassatus. Next base: position 68,441,757 of record CATQJL010000316.1, read on the forward strand.
GTATAACCACCATAACTCTATGATAATGTCCCAGTATGCAGAGAGAGTATGAAATTCGTAATCAGCATGTCGAATAAGTTCTCTGGACCGAACTCCAGCCGAATGCATAATTTTGACTACCTGCCGTACACCTATCGTAACCACATGGGGAAATGTTCTGCGGAGAAAGTTTGATATCTGTAATCAGCATGTAGATAACCCTTATACACGAATTTTGAGCAGCTCTACGACAAAAAAATTTTGGGATAACCGAATAGCGCCAAATTAATATTGTAATCGTAATCAGCATGCTCGATTACACTCCTGTGCAAATCAGCCCCACAGGTCAGACTTTACAAAGAATCGATAAAAGCGATGAAAGTAATTGATAATTCTGAAAACTAATGTATTCGTAATCAGCATGCTCGATTACCCCCCTGTGCCAACTCCCAGCCCCGTAGGTAACTCTGCAAAAAAAATCGATAGAAATCGATAAAATCGATAATGATCGATGACGAAAAGTGGCCTATGACACCCGCCGGGGCCCGAAGTGTATGTGTGCCAAGTTTGGTCCGGATCGGTTCAGAAATGGATTTTTCCATTCGGAACATACGTACCCACAGACATACATACAGACAAACAGACATACAGACAAAGACATTCACCTTTATATATAAGATTATGTATAATCTCTTTGAAATTTCCAGAACTGGGCACACCCTCAAGACTATCCACCTCTCCCCCATCGCGGCCCCCGCCCACTTTGTGGCGAACCCCGCCCACATAGACTCCTGTGAGACCAGAACTTGGAGTGATATTTCTTCCAGCGTGGGTAGCTATTTTGGCAAAACTATCTTTTTACATATTCTCCAATTACCTCGCAAAAAATTAGCAAGAATGTGAAAAAGTCAGACAATTCAAGCTGGATAAGGACTAACCTATTGACTGGCACTCCCTCATGATTTCCAATGGCCCAGTAAGTAGGGGTCGCAGGAAAATAATGACGAATCAATGAACTTAAATTTTTTAGTGCTGCGACGTGAGTTTCCACACTATATGACCAATCGAAGTGATTTATGAAATCTCCAGACATCATTATGTAGTCGATCTGTAAACAATTTATTCTTAAAGTGCCTAAATTTAGAAGCATATGTTTCGTTATTATTGAAGGTATACTTCATCTCCCAACAACGATTTATTCCAGCAAGTAATACTACTATTTCAGGGTTGCAATGTGAAGAGTATAGTATCTTGTCTTGTTTCGGTTCCGAGCAAAAATATTCTATTTATTTTTTTCCTTCAAACCGGAAATTGTTCAATATTTAGCATGCTACATGCTCAGTTTTGAACTGCCGAACTCTTTTTACAAGAACAGATCTGCAAGAGAAGTTTTGCAGTGGCGAAGAAATCTTACCATAATTTTTTTTCTACTGGACTTGCGTTCTGCAAAAGTGTTCTCGCACTTTTTGAACGATTTCTTACCCGACTGTACTTTTCTTAAATTCTTTAGAATGTATTTTTAGAAGATACCATTATATTAGGTCTTAGTTTGAAGAGCTGATAACACAGCGACTTTCATGAGCTCTAGAAGAGCTAAAAAAGTACATATCTATGTGAAGACTATCTATCATACTAAGAAAACTAGCAAAAAAATGTTTGTAATTCGGCTACATACCTAAATTTTGAAAACACTTTTTGCTGCGTGCTCCCAGTTCAGGGGAACTCGATAAGCAGCAAAACTCTAGAAAATGCAAAATTATCGTAAATTTAGGTTTTACCGTTTGTGTTAAGCAATGCTGAATTATGGTATCGAAGAGATGTCTTGGAGCCTACTTAGTCAACATTCTGTCATGAGGGCCGGGCATACTTCACGCGATTTCTTTTGTGACGCCACTTGGCAATATTCCAACTGTCTATAACTTACTGCAAACACATTTGAACTGCACAGAAGTTAGGTCATTTTATTAAGTGAGTTATATAAACTATGCGTGTGCAGTTTGCTAGTGTTGCATCTGGAGACTTCTGGCGAATTGCCAAATCGCATCGCGACTGAAATCGCGTGAAGTATGCCCGGCAATATAGCAAACTACGATTTGAAACAAACTGCAGCCCAGAAATTCAAGATGCTGTTTGCATACAATTGGTAAAACTTTCGCTTTTTTGCATCCGCTTATTCGAGGACTCGCGTGAGATTCTTGCTTGATCCTAAACATGTTGGTCCAAAAAGGAAATGTTTATTTACCAATCAATTAGAAAAAAATAGGGGGGGGGCATTTCGCGTTTAGATCCTGCAGATGCGTATCTGGAGGTATTTTCCTGCTTACAATTAATTACAAAACATGCGAAATGTCTGGAATATGCTATAATAGCTAACCTCATGCGTAGCATTGATATGCTGCAGCATATTTTGAAATGTTCGGTAGGGTATATCGCATTTCCCAGCAGTTCCCCAATAGCCAGCTGCTTTGCTAGGATCTGCAAATGCGATATGGTAAACTATGTACTGATGATAGCGATTTTTTGGGTAATGATAGCCAAGAAAAGTAATTTTTGAAAATCATTAGGTTAAAAACGTACGAGTTTCCTGTCTGCAACAGACCGGTAGATCGCAATCTGCCTCCGAACCAGGCACATACTCAAAATCAACATGTAAATCAGAAAGCTGCAGAACTCGAAGATGTCGACTAGCGCCATTTTTCACCGTATCTGCAAGGAAAACTCTCCCTTCGAATTATTTCTGCAAGGAAATTTCATACGCTTTGGCCTCCGTTCTTCAATCAGCTCCAACAATTCAGGGCTAGGTTTCGGTGGCAACTCAACTTCCCATCCTGCCTCTGTGATATCATCGGGATCGGCGCATTCATTTAGCAAAAGACCACAAATTCTGGATGGGCTTTCATCGGACATACGTCGGAATACGTAGAAAAATTCATCCTGAAAACGACTTAATTTTTGTTACTGCTAAAATCTCAAAGGGACGGGCATACTTCACGCGGTTTCAGTCGCGGCGCGATTTCGCAATTCACCAAAAGTCTTCAGATAACATTAGCAAACTGCACATGCATAATGTGTATAACTTACGTGGATTGATAAAATGCCTTAATTTTTGTACATTTAAAATTTGCCTACAGTGAATTATGGAAAGTTGGAATATTGCCAAATCGCGTCGCGACTGTCGCGTGAAGTATGCCCGGCCCGTAAGCAGCATACTTTAAACTGTCCGGAAATCCCATTGCACACCACCCAACTCTGTTTCGCTGCCAATTTGCAAATGATAGTTGCAAATTCGAGAATGACCGGCTGGGATTTGTCCCATTTGACAATGAGACTGAAAACAAAAACCATAAATTATCGGTAGAATCTGAGTAAATCTTTATCGGTAGATAAAAACTGGTAATCCATCGGTAGATATCGGTAGAATCTTGAAAAATAAAATTTTCTTAGCAGTAACGTTAATTTTGTGTGTGGAAGGTCCGAGGTTCGTGTCTGGTCAAATTTTATATTACTATGGTTTCACTATAACTACTGCAAAAAAATTATAAATTTATATGCGGCGTGTATACCTACATCTTCATCGAAAAGATGATCTTAACGTAGAAATTCAAGCAAATTTGAGCAGAGCGGGGGTTGATAGAGCTAACAGTTAGCATTTTACTCATTGTCATTGAATGTCAGAATTTTGAAACATGTTGCTCTAATAAAAAACAAGCTTTTTGCTGATTTTCTAAACATGGGCAAAGCAAATCAATATAGAAGTCTGCAGTGCGTCTCAGACTATCAAGAAAAAATGATTTCTAGAAACGGTCGTATGCAACTCAGTATGTTAGGTTGACCTTAAAATTAATTCCTTTTTCAAGTAAATCAAGCGCTTTCTGTTTTACCGGCAGATTTATGGCGATACTAGAGCGACGCAAGCTCTACAAAATAATCACCAAGGTCTGCCTAATTCGTAATCCAGGTCTGGAGTCAAAAATTAAAGTTTTTCAACTCCTCCCATAATTAAGGATCTCCTTCCAGAAAAAACCTACGGAACTCCAACTCAGTCATTACACAATAGACACATAATACTTCTCAATGCAAATGGAGGATTTTTTCCGAATCTCAGAATTAAGAAATAAAAGTAATCCGAAAACGCAAAAATGTAACTTTTTTTCGCGTTTTTTTTTGTGTTGAACTTGGTTCTTCTCGACTACCACATACAGAGAGAAGTTGGGGGCGGAGTTTGCCAATTTGGAATATCTTTTTTTTCTCGTTTTCTTTGTATGGGAAAAATACAGTGAAAGCAATTTTGAATACTACTATGTGTCTACTATATAACGACCGAATTGGAGCTCCATAGAATTTCCTTCGCCAAAACGTAATTTTCAAGCGTTGGATTTCTTTTTGATTTTGGCTCCAAACTTGATCTAAATTACTACTTAGGCGGATCTTTGGTGAGCATTTTGTAGAACTTGCTTCGCTCTATCGAATGGTACCTTAAGTCTTTCAGGAAGACAAAAACAGCTTGATTTCTCTAAGGAGGTCACTTTTGGGACAACTTAATAGTTTGTACGTAAAGGTGTTTGAAAATTTTACTACTTACTAATGCATGAAATTACTAATATTATCGTGACTTACCTAAGTGCTGATATGGCTGCAGTACATGATATACAAAGTGGAGAGAATCGAACAGTAGTTTCTGGAATGTTGACGGTAAAATGTGCATATGGTGCAATAAAAACAAAATGCTCACTTGTTTTTACTGCAGTACTTCTTTTGATAGAAAAAGCCTGTGTTTGTATAGTGAAAACGATCACAACTAGAACAGCAAATTCTCTCCAGCGCATTATCTCCAAGCTTTACGGCACCTCTAGTCTAAGTGCTAGTCGTGTAATAGCAGAGGAAATTTCTGAAATCGAAGTTTATTAGATAGAAAAGAGAATGGTTGCACAGGATCCAAAAGGTAACAAGAAATACAGAACAGAATAGACGTCAATGATTGAATACTGCTATAGAATGTTCATCAACCCATGTTCAATACACAGCAATAGAACGAATCTTCGATCTTTCTTCCTTAGTGTAAAATTACCGTAAAAACCTCGAGAAGGATTTTATATCATTGAATGCGATATCTTGCCTTAGAAAAAAACAAGCCAGAAATTCTTGTACTGGGTTAATCGGGGTCGCTGATTTTCAATATGAATTTGCACTTCACTGTAATGCTTCTTCCAGAAGTTATCTTAGATTTTTTATGTTCGTCAGAGATGTGATTACACCACTGAAAAGCACGGAAATCTAGTAAGAAGTTGTGTGGTGAAACCAGCACGTCTGAAAACCTCAAACAAATTTCCAGATTCGTTGGAATTTCTTCCATCAAAAGGCTGTACTGAAAGTTCTAACCGTAGTCCTAAGTTATGATGAACGATTGGTGATTTTTCCATACTGAAAATCTAAGTTCCTCGCTTTATAAAATGACACCTCAAGCTTGGCAAAAGACATGAAGGGAAGAGAATTGCTAGCGAACAAACAGCGCGCACATATTTTTTAGGACACCCTGTATCAAACAGACAATCAAGCTGGTGATAGAGGACACTTACCGTTGTTTCACACAAAGTTTCATGGATGCGAACATATATAGATACGATAAGATTATCAAACAAATGCACTCTTGATGCACTTCTGGAACGTACTCGTAGCGATAGCATTCGAAAAAAATCTTTCCTACTTCTTATCATCACAAAATCTTAGAAACAACGTATCAAAATCGAAAAAATAAGTCTGCTTCTGACTCTGTGCTTTTACTTAACACATTCACGACATTACGACCCACCGGTGGGTCGTAAGATCCTTGAAGCTCTATTTTTGTCATTTTACGATGGAAGTCTACGGGATTCTGGCACATGATTGGGGACACTTAGGCGAAGTTCTCTTAAGAATGGTCCGGGATCGGGATACTGTAATGCAACGTTACGGTAAGTATATTGTAGATAGAGATAAAAAACTTAAGCTCAAATTCTTCGCAGATTGATGCTGTCTCTAACAAGGGAAGTCACTTAACTTAGGTCGGGCTTTTGAAATGAGACACATATATTTAGAACCAGCTCGGAACGCTGATTCCAAGTATGCTATCCTTAGCTGCGAAGCGTTTCTCTGAAGCGAGTTATGAGCTTTTTTAGTATGTGGCACTGACATACAACTAAATATGGAAAGAAGGTCTATGGATGGAAATCTGTCCAAAAAGTGGTGGAAAATCAAAATAACATCAAAATGAGTCAATTGGCTTTGATAGGGTATAATATGCATTTGAATCACTACCTAGATGATGATACCGTAGCATACCTAAGTCGGTCAACACGCAAAATTTGCTCAGGAAAAAGCTCATAACTCGCTTCAGACAAACGCTTCGCAGCTAAGGAAAGCAGATTTGAAATCAGCGTACCAAGCTGATTCCAACCATATGTGTCTCATTTCCAAAGCCCGACCTAAGTTAAGTGACTTCCCTTGTAAGCAATCAAGTGGACACGCACGAGTAATTCGTGGTTAGCAAAAGACTCTTGTTAGCCCATCGAAAAATCTTCGATTTTACTGATTTTATTGATTTTTTGCGATGTTCAACCCGAAATCATATCTTATATATGTAGGTTTTTTCGCATGCTGATTGCGAAAATGACAGGCTCAAGTCTTAATCCGCTTTCGTGCACCATTTCTTGGTTTCTGCGAAAATTTTGCCGTACTGCTACCGTAACCCTACTGTGGGACAGTTGTGAACAAAGCGAACACTATAGTCGTGATCAGCAGAAACAACCCTAAAACACACTTTTTCATGAAAATCCTGATATTGGGTTCGAACTAAATGACTGCCGTCACCTTACAGTATAACGCTAAAAATTGAAATAAATCATATTTTGATAATCAACGCCTTCGACAAGCCGTTGAAGGCATTCTCGAAGGCAGCTTTTGAACTTTTTTTCCAAAAGACTACTATTTCGGACAATACGACCACAGGTGGATCGTAAGTTTGACAAAACGAAAAAGGCTCTGGTCTGAAACGGTAGTAATCGAAAAATCGGCCTTGTCGTGAATGTGTTAAGCTATAGAAGCAAGATTATTGCGCAGAAGTTGCTTCGAAAACCCGATGAATCTTGGTTGGTCAGCGCACGACAGTTCAATTTTCTAGCAACAAAGCATATATCGCTAAAGGACAGTACGCATCAGGAAGTATAAAAGCAAGTCACCGATTTTTACCATAAATAATTATTTTCAGCCTCGTTCAATGTTTCTAAGGCAAAACAAAAAACATATTGAACTTTTGCACTTACAGACGATGATATCAAACATATGTTGATAAAAGAACAATGGTCATATTTTTCTCTCATAACGTCTGCCTATTAGAATGTTTGCAGGAAGGATCGATTACACTGTGATAAAGTTTTGAACCATTGAACAAATGTTTTTTCACTGAGAATAAATGTCTTTTGATTTGGAGATGAGAATGAAAGGAAATACGACGTCACAACATCAAAAGTGAAAATATTATTGAGGAAACAATAGACGATCAAAAAGAATACGATCCAGCTGTCAATAATCAACAAACGCCATAGAAAATCACAAAGCTATTGGCTGCGATAGGCAGCATAGACAGCGTGACTGGATTTTTGTTGTAAAAAGGAAACGAATGAAGCAGGTCGTTCGAAGCGGTGAGATGTCTCGGTTGACTAATACTTGAGAATCGATAGAGAGAGGAACATGTGATTTTGATCCGATCACCTTGTTACACATCGATGCACGACCTCTCGCTCCGGGCACTTGAAACTTCATTGCTCATTTGAAAGTATGAATCACTACTTTATGAGAAAGCGCTAGGACCATGTGTTTATGTGCGTATGTATACATCTTTCTGTCACAAATTCCCACAAATTCCATGGAGAAAGTTGCAGTAAACGTGTCAAACCACAATTTTGCATATATAAGGTACCAGCATGTACATAACTTTTGATTCAACTGGCTTGGCCTTAACAAGGCGGGGATTTGTAACCTAATTGAGGCTGCTCGCGCCCGCGACGCATCTGTGTGTCTCTCGCGCGTATGCTCTCTGAACATTATCTAGCCTTAATTAGCTCACGAAGCCCGGCGTTCCTGAAGCTAAGCCAGTTGAATCAAATATTATATAGGTCACCATGCAAAAGAACGAACCGGTTCGATAAGTGAATCCTTCAAAATTTGCCCATCAAAGGAGGTCACGCTGCTTTTGACACACAGAATTACGTCGCCATCTAGAATTTGCAAGGTTATAAATTTGCATCTGCACTTCATCACGAGTTGATCTGCAACCCAAGGATTCAAGACAAAAATTGCTCAGGAAATTTTTGCGACATGAGCGCCAGAAAGAAGTGATTGCTAACTCATCATTTCATCAAATTTTGCCTGATAATTGAGAAGATTTTTGCTTATAAAGGCTGGATACCAAGTTAGACTGCAAAATCGAAAAGATACGCGTGTGTTGTTGGATACGTTTTCAATCGCTGATTCTATGTGCATTCCTTTTCTGCGCAGCAACACTCCGAAAGAAGTTTTGGGCGCTTGAAAGTCCAATTTTGTCAAGCCTCAGAGGCAGCGTGCGGTCAAAAATCGCCTACCATGTTTTGTCATTCTGGAGCCTTTCCGTGGCCCTGATTACAGTTATGAGATTCAAATTGTCCAAAATCCCCAAAAACCCGATATCTGGGGACCCTGTCTTGAGGGCGCGGATTGTCTTCAGGTGGGTGGGCGGAGCTTGATAGGACCTGGGCGGGGCTTCAAGCCTTTGGCTATTCCAGACCCATTACCTCCGTTCAGAGACAACATTAGAGAACCGGAACAACGCAGATGATCCTCTTCTGGAGCCTACATTTGGATGGGTGTAATAGGAGGGAGTTAGATGTAGCCCGGACACTACCTTTACGTGGAATGAAATCAGCGAAAAGCTGTACATCAAGTTTATTGACTACATGGAAAGGAGCACAGCCAAAAGAACTCCGCATAGATGTTTTTGTACAGCTACTCGCTATTTCGTGTTACTAAAGGTTTGACAAATTTAGACTACCAAACGTCCACAACTTCTTTCAGAGATTGTTCACAGAAAAGGAAAGCAGATTTGTAATAAGCTAGAATTTGAAGACTTATCTAGTATCATACATACTTTTCTGATTTGATAATCTAACTTGGTACCGTTTCCTTGCTAGGGATGAGCTTGCGATAATTATTTCCTTACGGTGACTAGCAAGCCAAACGATTAAAATTCAATTTTGTATTTGCTTTTCTGTAGAAAAGGCTCTCCCCAAAAAGTCTTTTCTTTTTTCTCAGTGTCTTCCCTTGACTCTAGTTACGAATTTTCAAAGTATTCTGCTCATGCACGTTTTTGACGTTGTTCTGGAAGGCGCTAAAATGTTCGTTCGCAGGAAAATTTATGGCAAAGCAAAAAGGTTTTTCAGTCGTAAAGATTCCTTAGGCTTCTAATATATTATTTTCCTACCTGCAAAAATGATGTCGCAGACGGGGATCGAACAAAGATTATTGTATAAAGCGTTCTTTTTTAGAACCATAGTGAATGTCTTTCAATACAATCAATTGCCAAACACTCATGAAACACCAAAGAATTCTCTATCTGTCATCAAAAAATAAATTATTATATTAGGTTGTAACATAAGTCTTGAGACACTCTGACTTCTTACGGCAATAAGTCATGCGGTTCACATTTTCAATAGGGGTCCACCAGGGCACCATTTGATAGAGCAGAGCAGCTTCCACATTCTGCGTAATTTCGCCCCAACTTTGACACTGTAAGTTTGCATCCAAAATGTGAGTCGTGCTGAAGGTTCAGAATGTCGCGAAAAATTCATACCTTTTTTCAAAAAATCCCACGAATCTCCAACTGGCTCACAAAAATTGCACACAAGATCAAACACTCATATGTACCGCTCCTGGAATTTTCCCCATTTGAAAATCAAGAAGACGAACTTCAAATTTTTACAAAAACAAAGCTAACAGGGGAATGGTCAGAAGTCGAAGTGGCCAATCCAAACAAGCTGCATACCATTCGATGCAGCATGGAACGCTCATTTCAAATCTGCCTTCCTTATCTGCAGAGCGCCTTTGTAGGCGAAGTTATAAGCAGTGTTACAGCGAAAAAAACCGCGCTTAAAAATTGCGAGATTAGGCACACTACTACCCTTTTAGCTCACCTTTGAGTACGGCCCACATGAGGAGACCTAGTCGCATGTTTTGGTCCACTACTGAGCCGAGGGTGGCTCGGTACGGCCAAGTTTGACCTTTACACGCACGTTTTCTTAGCAAAATTATGGTCTCTAAAGGCTTATAATTTCATCCACAAAAGAGCTCTGCAGAAAGCAGATTCAGAGTCAGCGTTTCACGCTGCATCTAACGGTATGTAATTTGCTCGAATTGGCTACTTCGATTTCTGACCATTCCCTTGTAAGTTGTTCTCACTCATGTAATTGTATGATACAACCCCTTAGAAGTGTAACCGTAGAATTTCAGTTCTCCACGGCCCTAATTTTCGAAAAATTACCAAGTTTAGCTCTTTTCACCCGGGTGTTTCTGCTAAAATCAATATTTTTCAAAACAAGGGCGTGTGGAAAGCCGAAAATTTACTGTTATACCTCTAAGGGATTGTGTATAAGTTACATGGGTAGATAGCTTAGCTTCATTTTTGTATAAACTTGGAAATTTTCTAAGTTAGGAAAAAAATACAAGGGCGGTACATATGAGTTGGTCCAACGGCTGTTTAATAATCTTGGCATTATAATGTATAATGCTGTGTGTATAATATGTATAATGTGTAATGTATAATGCTGTATCGTCTTTTGAGCAGCAACCAAGATGTCGTGATTTATTCAACCGGCTAACGTTTCGGCTTTTTCGCCTTCGTCAGAGCCTGGAAAGTCGAATAAGTGACACATCCACTCAGATGCCAACATCAAAGCTCAAGGTATCATGAGCTTTAATGTTGGCGTCTGAGTGGGTGTGTCACTTATACATTCGACTTTCCGGGCCTGACGAAGGCGAAAAAGCCGGAACGTTGGCCGATTGAATAAAAAGTCAAAACATCTTGGTTGCTGCTCAAAAAGACGACACGGTACATATGAATGTCTGATGTAGTGTACAATTTTTATGAACAGGTTGGAGATTCGCAGGATTTTTTTTTTGAATAAAGTACAATTTTTTCGCGACTTTTTGACTTCAGTATGACTTAGATCCGGATGCAAACTTACGGTGGGTCGAAGCTGGTGCAAAATTTTGCATCCCATCTTGTAGAGCTTGCTTTGCTTTATCGAATGACCCCTGGACCCTATTGAAAATGTGAGCTTCCTGACTCATCTCTAAGAAGTTAGAATGTTTCAATAAAGTTACAACCTAATAAATTACGAATTATAACGACTAAAGTGAATTGCACTATTCTTGGACTTTACGTAATGTTACCTTACTTCATTTCTTGTTTACAATTCAGCGCCTAACAAGGAAACGATCCCAACTTAAGGCGGCGAATTGGAATGAACCGCATACCAGTAGATGCGCCTTGATGAGCTGATTCCAAATCTGTCTTCCATATCTGCGACAACGTTATCTGCAAAAAGTTATGAGCGGTTGAAAATGTGAAGTTATCGGGGTTTTAATGCATAATGTGCTTTAAAATCCAACTTGGAAGTGCACGACTAGCATGATGTTGAGTGTACTGATTCCAGGGAATGCTCAAATTCTAAAGAAACACAGATAAGTGTTTTTGAACAACTAATTTTCGAGGTATGGCGCTGTACATTTGCCAAATTTGGACTTTTCATTGCTCATAGCTCTTACCAAAGAGCTTTAGTTGCTTTTTAGCTGTTTAAAAACACTCATCTGTGTTTCTTTAAAATCTGAGCATTCCCTGGAATCAGTACACTTAATATCATGCTAGTCGTGCACTTCCAAGTTGAATTTTAAAGCATATTGTGCATTGAAACCCCGATAACTTCACATTTTCAACCGCTCATAACTTTTTGCAGATAACGTTGTCGCAGATATGGAAGACAGATTTGGAATCAGCTCATCAAGACGCATCTAATGGTATGCGGTTCATTCCAGTTCGCCACCTTAAGTTGGGATCGTTCCCTTGTAAGAAAGCTACACTCACTTTAAATGTCGATACAGACTAATCGATGTCGTATTTCGTTGTGAATCATCCATTTTTTGCGAATACAGAACAGTACAGCTAGGTCTTTTTTAAATTTTTTATAATCGAAACTACGCAGATCTATTTTGGGAGATTTTCAGGCAATCAAGCATTATTTGCATTATCTCCCAATTTGTAAGTAGTTTCTTTCTCTGCCTTAGAATTTCTAGTTGTCCATTAGCATCCCGGGGTGGTTTGGGGGGGGGGGGGGGTTACAGATAAGTACCTTCGAAAACAGTGTCGTGGCGAGATTTCGCTCTCCGGTTTTTCAGAAAGTTTTCGCCATGCTTTACCTGCTGTACCTTTTGGCTCTTCAGCGCATGAAAATGGCAAAATGAGCTTTTTTCGAAGCTCTTCATATCCGCATTCGTTGAAAAATGTATGGAAGTGGGCAAGGGCAGGAACGAGGGGGTGGGGTTCAGAAGATTTCCAGAGTGGAATTTAGGCTTTCCAGAGCGCTTTTTCGCTTTAGACCACACTGATAGGTTAGTCGAAGAGTCTACCATTGCAATGCTGTACTCAATAACCATTACTTTGTCGGGAAACTAAAAAGAAAGGGGTCGTAAAAGAGTGTCCGGATCGCATCAAAACGCTTGATCCTGGTCGGGAGCTGGCCTTCTACTGGTTGGCGGCGTTGTTTCGCGGAAAATCGTGCTTCTGACCCGTACCTCACGCTGACACATATGTGGCAATCATGAAATCGTAACGATGGCGTGATCGCGGGCATCGCGTATGCACTTCCGCAACCGCGTTTTCTTGGATTATGCTATTTGTATGTTTTTTTGCATAGATACGAAAGCATTCAGATGCTAGTGACTGAACAAATCATTGAGATGGTTTCTTCGTATGAGTGTATCATGCTTTTATGGGCGCAAAGACGCAGTCAAATCCGTTTTCACGATTTCATAAATTCCCTATACACTGTCTACATAAGTCCTGATTGCATATGAGTGGGATAAGATTGGTGCACTCGTCCTGCTTGTCAAAAGAAGGTACACTTGAAGAAGCTTTGTGCCGCTTATTTTGCATTTATTCATGTTTGGAACAAACCCGTAGAAAAGTACGAGAATGGAAAAAAACTTGGAGTTCTTAATGTAAGCGGACGCTGCCCGTCAAATGTATTAGATTGTACTGAAACTGACTTTGCATTATCGACTATCACCAATTTTTAACCATGGTGCCCATTATTGTCCCGGCCCAGGCTGCTGTAGCCAGTTCATGCGAAAGCACCAAAAAAACATTCCTCGAAACATTTTAGGAGTCAAATTTCCTCACTGCCCCTCCCGTCCCCAGAATGGGTAGAGGACTATATATCGCCGAAAAAGGAGGTCCTGTGCGGACATCTGCAAGATTACCCCTTTTGCATGCTAGAAAGGTGCGCATTTGTAACAGTTGCCGCAAAGCATCTCCGCTTTTGCCGAAATGTACCTTCCGCCTCCCCATCTCTCACCAAAATTTTCTCCCGAGTGCTCTGTCAGTTCCCAAAGCTTTCTAGCTATTTTAGTGTAGCAAAGTTCCCAGTTTCCAGTTTGTACTGGACCCTTCTCCGTGCTTCCTCCTTCCCAGAGCTGCTATGACCAACGCATGCGAAAGTAAGAGCCATTCCTTGAGTATTTTGAGGCGAGAGTGCCCAAAGATGTCCATCTCTCCTTATTCTCTCGTTGCCTTGTCACGCCTCTTTCTTGCTATTTCACTATCTCAGGGTTACGCAGAGCCCAGTCTTCTCCATGGGATGCGAAAGCACCAAAACCATCCGAGTCTTTTCATAGCCAGAGTGCCCAAAGTTCCTCTCCAGCCCACATTCTCTCATCTCCTAAAAGCGCTGTCAGTTTCCAACTTTCTCGCTACTTTAGTTTCTCAGTGTTGCCATGTTGGAACCCTTCTCGATAGAGTTACCTCTCTGCAAGCTGCTGTGGCCAACGCGTGCGAGAGCACCAAAGCCATTGCGCGAGTAATTTCATAGCCGGAGTGCCCAAATTTAATCTTCCGCATGCTCCCCCCCCCCTCAGATCTTTTCCTCCTAGAACGCTATCATTCCCAACTCTTTCTCACTACTTTAGTTTTTTAGAGTTCCCATATTGGAACTTCCGCGGGGTGTTCTAGCCGAAGTACTCGAATTTTGCTTCTATTGAGCTTCCTCAAAAGAAAGCGTTGACTTTTACGGTGCCCACTCCTCCTCTAAGCAGAAAGCTGCCCAACGCATGCGAGAGCATCAAAATCCGTTCCTACAATCTTTTTGTGGCCAGTGTGCCCAAAGTTCTCCCGCCCTAGTCCACAGAGTTTCCTTGTTGATCCCAGACTCTTTCCCATTGGATGCGAAAGCACCAAAATTAATGCCCGAGTCGTCTCATGGTCAGTGTGCCCGAAGTGCCCCTTCCCCTTCCCAGAATTCTCTCCCTGCTCGTGCCAGCTCTTTCTCGCTATGTTAGTTCTTCAAAGTTCCCATGTTGGAACCCTTCTCCGTGGGGTTTCCTAGTCAAAGTTCCCTAATTTTCCTACCACCGAAGTTCTGCAAATGAAAGCGCTGTATGCCCACTCCTTGTCCCTGTCCTAAGCTGCTGTAGCAAACGCATGCGAAAGCAGCAAAAACCATCCGCTGTTCTCTCAGGGGGCCCAAATTCCTTTCTCTTTTCTGATAAAAAGCATTCTACAATGTGCCCATTTCTTCTTCCTCCCGTGAACTGATCTAGCCACAAGTTCAACTCCTTCAGTTTTGGCAAGTCATAGCTCTAAAATCCTTCCTGCAAAGCAAAGATTTCCGCAGCTGAGGGCCAAAGTTAACTCCTTTGAGATCCTCTGTGTAAATGTCCTTAGTTCACCTGGGTCGCCGCTTCTTCACTGTTCCCTCAAAGCGGCAAAATCCACCTTCGTGAGGACTTTCCAGCGAAGGAGCCCAAAATCCTTTTTTTCAAAACTCCCAGATAAGAGCATAGGTTCATGGCTCGTATTTTTCCCTGCTCAAAGCTAATCTAGCCCCCAAGTTTCCCATTGTCTATATCTCACATTTTGAAGCCCAGCAATCATTTACTCCAAGATTACAAAGTCTTACATTCAAAAGAGGTCTCTTACGTATAATTGAGTTCCCACCCTTTCTCTTCCTGTCTTCAGCTTCTCAGCTTCTACGTGTCAAAGAAAATCCATTTCTTTTATAATTCGTGCTATGAGAAGAGTGTTCAACGCTCCGTTTCTCCGCTTTTGTACTACCTGAGCTGCTACCAGAGTGCCCCCCTCTTGAAAATGCGTTGAGATGGCTCAATATGTCTTCACATTAGAATTGCTTATGGCTAAATAGACCATACCACTTATGGTAGCACATATTTGCAAACCTCAGTTTTAGCTAGAACTTGGTGCTTACAAGGAGAGGATACTTAGTCGAAAGCACCAATCCAGTTGAGACATACATCATCGTGACCTGCTCGGAGCGCTGATTTCAAATCTGGCAAAATCAGCTGCGGAGCGCCTTTGGGTGAGGAGCTATGACCGTTTCAAGAGCCAAAAATTGAGTGGGTAAAGAGAGTGAAATTGATTGTTACAACATGTATATTTCGCAGATAGACTCGCTTTGAATGCGAGTATAGCAGACAGACTTTTTTCTTTGCGCAGAGTAATTTGACAGACATCACTCTCCCATTCGAGCTATACTGGAGACTTCTGCGTATAATTTTTTTCTTCCCTCGACTTCAAATTTTCTTCACAAAAACAACCATAACTCGTTGTCCAAAGGCGCTCCGCAGCTGATTTTGCCAGATTTGAAATCAGCGCTCCGAGCACGTCCAGATGATATATGCCTCATCTGGATTGGTGCTTTCGACTAAGTATCCTCTCCTTATATTTTGATTATGAAAAAGTGTTTTTTCTGATGCTATAGTTTTTTGGTTTCACTTGAGGTGAGTAAACAATGGTAGATTTTATTCTGAAAATGTGCTCATTTTATACAAAATGGGAATATGACGCACTTTGCTCACCTGCAGAGAGTGAGATTGCAATCGAGTCGAACTCAAAAAAGGGCTAGATCGTTGAACAGGGATGCATTCGTGTGTGTGTGAGAGGGGGAGAAGGAAGGGGGGAGGGGTAAAGAGCCACCGGGCTTCCCACAAAGGAAAGTGATCTCAGCACACCGGTGAGCGGTCGCCAAGAGTAAATGTGGTACCATGACCTCTATACAAACAGGGAGGGAAGGAGGGGGGAGGGGAGCTTTGTGGAAAAGGACAGCAGACGGCTCTCTTTTCAGGGGCCGTATTGCATTCAAATTAACAGCATCGGTGGATTTCAGTAAATGCCCTTTCGGCAGCTTTCGTTTGTTCCCACCTCAAGCAACCTTGCCTTCACCTACTAGCAGCGAAGATCACCACCGCTACGAACACATCAGGTCTTAAAGGCAGCGTCCCGTCAAACTGGAAGTGCCGGGTTTCTGCGTAGCGATGTTAAAGTAGGCCTCCTACGTAAGCGATGACTGAAGTTCGGTGCAGAAAAAGGGTCTACCAAGCCTAAACTTTGCCACGAAAGTGACCCGGATTTTACGGTAACCTCGGGCGAGTACGAGAGGCATGCAAGGTAGAGACGGAGTTGTGACCCTGCGCTCCTGACTGTGTGCGCTATGCGTGCTCTGGCCTTGCATTTCGAAATCGCTGTGCCGGCTACATTCGGGCTTACCGTGAATCCAGCAGTTTCGGAGCAAACGTCAGGCTTGATGGACCTCTTTTTCGCTCCGAAAATTCGATCATCGTTTAGGTGAGGAGACTACTTTAACATCGCCACAAAACCCGGCAACCATCTTTTTGCCGGGACCTGCCTTTAACACTTCCTACAGAACAAAGCTTCTTAATGACTTTCGATGACTTCAAGAACTCTAACCAACGGTCATTTGGGTCCTCACCTTTAACCGAATGACCCCCTAAAGACAGCGGCTTGGCAGAATGACAACTTTGGGATATTCATCGTTTTCGGTTCCGCTGGATGAGCTAAGTCCAAGACTTTGCTTTGCAGCTCCAAAGGTATCAATAATCCGCTTTTCCAGCTGTAAAAGTGCTCTTTGGGCGGACGGCGTAGCCCGCCCCCTAGAGCGCGATTTGCTCGTGAGTGAAGACACGTGCCCACGATATCAACGAGTCAATCGCGCTCTAGAGGGCAGGCACACGCTGCCAGCTTAAATAGCACTTTTCATGCTTGGAAAAGCAGGCTGTTGATTTCTTTCTGCGAAGCACAGTCTTGTATTTAGCTCATCCAGGGGAACCGGAACCGAGAACTATAAATATCCTAAAGTTGTCTTTCTGCCAAACCTCTGCCTTTAAGGTCGCGAAAACGATGATTATAGTCGCACAAATATTTTAAGTAATTGTGTTTATTTGTGTATAAAGATGGAACCACCAAATTTTAGCAGTCCTTATTGAGCAAATTTTGCTACAGCTTACCATGAAAAAAAAACAGGCTGATTCATAATCGTCGAGAATCAGATTTAGGAATTTCGAAAAGTCATATGAAATTGCAACCTTCATATCTGTCGTTTAGAGAACAGCCGCTGCAACTTTGCAATCAAAGCGTAAGTGTTATTTTTTTTCAAAATTTAACACGTTGACGACCGTGTGCATATGCCTATATACACGCCACGTCCCGTTTAGCATCTTTGTGCATACGCACATATGCACGCAAGTTTGTTAGGTTAACGAAAATTTCTGATGTAACTTCTTGCAGTATTACTACTGGTAGCCTGATTGTCATAAGGACACAGCATCGCGGCAGCTGTTCAGATCTGTAAAACAAAAATTTTTTGTACTCAGACCATTTTTGAAGTGATGATATATGCGTTTATGTCTTTTCGAGGAGCTAAAACACTGTATAGTTGTTCTGAGAGTGCACAAAATAAATCAGGCCAAACATAACGCTTTTCTCGGAAAGAGATTCCCCACACATAGCCTTGCATGATTTGTTGGAGGGGAAAGCAATGCAAAAATTTTGACAAGTGTAATTCCTGATAAAACTCTTTGATATACTATAAACATCCCTGTGGGACTTGTGGGTCATTTCAGAAAATCGGCAAGACTTTCGAACCGATCTAATAGACAATTTTTCTCCGTTCTGAATTTTCATGCTTATGAAGCAAGAAACAACGCCGATGCATATGCGGGTTGCCAAAGAGCGACATTTGCCTGCAAAAATTTTCTCATAAAAAATGAAAATAGTAATATTGCTGTAGCTCCGTAATTTGTCTTTCAGAATTTTTAAAACATATTTCTTGTAGTCACCAAAGTTTACATTCCGCCTATTCTAACCCCATAGAACATGAAATAGTAGACAGCTCAGGTACTAGTCTACTAGTCGATGCAGCTTTTCTCCTTTTTCTGAAAGCTGTCTTTTCTTGGCGAGATAGGATATTTGCTTCGAGAATCGCAGTGATCCTCTATTTCACGAGGGCGCACTGACAACCCTTGAGTTTCAAAATTTTCGTGTTTTCAAGCGAAGATCGCTCATCTACTTTGTGGGACTAGTGATAGTCATGACTGAGCTTTGGAGATTCGCGTTTGTGCGGTGGTAGGTCTTGCGCTTTTTCCAAAACTCAGGAATTTTGTAATATATTTGATGTGGAACGCGTTGAGCCGTTGACTATTTACTAGAAAAACACGGAGTTCTCCTCTGTCTTTCGGCGTACATGCCGAGGATTCACTAGGAACAGTTTCATAACAACATACACATATATCAAGGTGCGGCGGGTACGCCGCAACCACAGAGACCATGTCGACCTAGCCTATAGTGAGCGAGAAAGTTCCAATATAAGGGATGGCTCTACAACAATATTGTAGTAAAATCTATAAGAAGTAGCTGAAAAAGGAAACAAATTGCTCCATTTGGAAAAATATTTGCCCTACCTGCTGGTTATTAAAGCTCCTCGGAACTATCCTATAAAAATTTTTGAAAGTTAGTGTTGGACAGATGAAAACAAAGTCGAAATTCCTAGAGATTATCTTGGCGCCTTTCAACTAATCACATTGAGTATGTGGCATCTGGAAAGAGGAAAAAATTTTGCATCGGATGTAACTTTAAGTGCTTATTTGTCTTTCCTGTACGAAATTTGAGGGTTTATTTCAAAAAACTAATAAAACTTTTGAACTGACCTAAATTTATCCAGTTAATCACACTAAAAAGCAGTCACTTTCTCAATGCATTACACTTGTGAGCAAAGTGTAACATCGACAGATGCTAACATTCGAAGTTTGCTCATTTTTCGAAGTCTGTATCTGAATTCTTCAATAGAAGATATGAAAGAGGGTTACCGCGAGGACAGCTACAGACAATCAAATGCAGGGCTCCCGGTGCTTGCGATTGGTCGAGCCTATAGGACCGAATATTTGCGTACAAATAAACTATTTGAAAAATTCCATCGTGTATATGAGACAGTAAATCGAACATATCTTTGATTCTGCAGTTGAGCAAATGGCTGTCTAAATATTCAGCACCATGAAAAAGCACCTCACAATAATCGGCCGCCTCAACATGGCGTGGGGTGACAGTGGGTGTCGAACTGCGATGCACAGCTTTGATAGCGCCTCCTTGAATTGGTGCACCCGCATTCAAAGAAGAAAAGGAAAGTCTGTCTGTCTGTCTGTCTGTCTGTCTGTCTGTCTGTCTCTGTGTGTGTGTGTCTGTCTGTCTGTTTGTCTGTCTGTGTGTGTGTGTGTGTGTCTGTCTGTCTGTCTGTCTGTCTGTCTGTGTGTCTGTCTGTCTGTTTGTCTGTCTGTGTGTGTGTGTGTGTGTCTGTCTGTCTGTCTGTCTGTCTGTCTGTGTGTCTGTCTGTCTGTGTGTCTGTCTCTGTCTGTCTGTCTGTCTGTCTGTCTGTGTGTCTGTCTGTCTGTCTGTGTGTCTGTCTGTGTGTCTGTCTGTCTGTGTGTCTGTCTGTCTGTCTGTCTGTCTGTCTGTCTGTCTGTCTGTCTGTCTGTGTGTCTGTCTGTCTGTGTGTCTGTGTGTCTGTCTGTCTGTGTGTCTGTCTGTCTGTCTGTCTGTCTGTCTGTCTGTCTGTGTGTCTGTCTGTCTGTCTGTCTTTGTGTCTGTCTGTGTGTCTGTCTGTCTGTCTGTCTGTCTGTCTGTCTGTGTGTCTGTCTGTCTGTCTGTCTGTGTGTCTGTGTGTCTGTCTGTTTGTCTGTCTGTCTGTCTGTCTGTCTGTCTGTCTGTCTGTCTGTCTGTGTGTCTGTCTGTCTGTCTGTCTTTGTGTCTGTCTGTCTGTCTGTCTGTCTGTCTGTCTGTCTACCTGTCTATCTATCTATCTATCTATCTGTGTAATCGATATTCATTCATTCGATATTTTTGATCATCCATTTTTATTCGGGATTCATTCGAGAATTTTCAGGCCTCGAATTTATTCGATATTCGTTTACTCGAGATTTTTTATTTTCGAATTTAATCGGTATTCGTTAATTCGAAATTTCTCATTTTCAAATTTATTCGATATTTATTCATTCGATGAAAAATTTCGAATCTACCCAAGTATAGAGGGGAGGGAGAGCATGTGGGAGGTTAACTTTGGGCACTCTGGCCATGAAAAGACTGGGCAATGACTTTGGTGCTCTCGCACGTAGAGGTTAACGCCTTCTTTTGAGGAAGCTCAATAGGAGCAAAATTCGAGTACTTCGGCTAGAACACCCCGCGGAAGTTCCAATATGGGAACTCAAGGAACTAAAGTAGTGAGAAAGAGTTGGGAATGACAGCATTCTAGGAGGAAAAGATCGTGAGGGGGGTGTGGAAGCATGTGAGAGGTTGTATTATATTTGGACACTCCTGCTATGAAAGGACTCGTGCAATGACTTTGGTGCTCTCACACGCGTGGGTAGGGGAACAAAAGCCGCCAGTCTGGGCCGCTTCCTCGGACTGCTGGTCCTGGAACGACATGCAACAACACTGCGAAAGGACCAGTTGGCCGCGAAATCGGCTCAAACTGGCGGCTTTCGTTCCCCCACCCCACACGCGTGGTCACAGTAACCCCACCGAGAGGGGTTCCAACTGGCAACTCTGAGGAACTAAAGTAGCGAGAAAGAGTTGGAAACTGACAGCGCTCTTAAGAGAGGAGAGAATGTGGGATGGGAGAGGAAGTTTGAGCACTCTGGCTATGAAAAGACTCGGATGGTTTTGGTGCTTTCGCATCCCATGGAGAAGAGCTGGGCTCCGACGTGAGAACCCTGAGATAGTAAGATAGCAAGAAAGAATTGGCGTGACAGGGCAACGCGAGAATTTTGAAAGTGGGAAGGGTGGACAACCTTGGGCACTCTGGCCTCAGAAAGATTTGAGGACTGGACTTGGTGCTTTGGCATGCGTTGGTCATAGCAGCTCTGGGCAGGCAGAAGCACGGAGAATGGCCTAGTAGTGTCCTCTGTGCAGGAACTTTGCTACACTAAAGTAGTGAGAAAGCGTTGGGACCTAACAGAGCACTCAGGAGAGAATTGTGATGAGAGGTGGGGAGGTGGTAAGCGATTAAATTTTATCAGAAGCGGAGACTCTTCGCGGCAACTGCTACAAATGCGCACCTCTCAAGCATGCAAAGGGACGTAATCTTGCAAATGTACGCACGAGTTCTCCCCTTTCGGCGATATATAGTTCTCTACCAGTGGCGTACCGAGGGGGGGGGGGCGGGAAGGGCGGGGGGGGGGGGGGCGCCCCCCCCCCCGAGAATGGGTCGCCAAATTTTTAAAAGTTACTTATATGGGTTATAAAAATGTGCAAGTGACTTGTTTATACTTGTAAATAATTAAAATAATTTTTAAAAATTTTGCCCCCCTCCAGATTTTAGGGGTTGGGGACCCGCAAAAATTTTAAAAAGCACCCCTAAAATTTTTTCGGAGTGCGTGGCTAACGCCACGCACCGTCATTTGAAAAAAATTTTTGTCCCCCCCCTCGAGCGGAAATCCTGGATGCGCCACTGTTCTCTACCCATTCTAGGGAGAGGAGGGGGGTGAAGAAAACTGACTCATATAATGTTCTGAGGGATGTTTTTTGGGGCTTTCGCATGAACTGGCTTCAGCATCTTCCGGGAGAGTAATGGGCACCGTGGAACTTAGCGCTCTCATTTGTAAAAATTTTACAGGAGGGAAGTTAGAATACTTAGGCCAGGAAACCCTCGGAGAAGATATGGGCACTGCCATGGGAACTGGGAAGTATAAAATTGGGAGGAAAAAGTGTAAGTGCGGTGTGAAATGGGGCATTCGAGGAGAGCACTTAAGAGGGGTATAATTTTGGGCATTACGGCCATAAAAGCATTCGGGGTGGATTTGCTTGCACTAATTTTAAAAGCTAGGAGCATGTTCACTGCTTAGGTGCATCAGTTGAGATGATGACCGAGAATACGATGCGCTCTTGGCATGCAGGACACAAAATCGCGTCGTTCACTAGTAGCTTGAAGGAATAAGAAGAGGAAAACAGAAAAGAAGGCGTATAATTTTTCAAAGTGCATCTTAGACTCGTTCATGTGCCGTCAACCATGTCCCATACAAATCAAAGATGCGGCCGACAGTCTTTATTCATCAGAAAAATCGGGCATATGGACATAAGTTGCCGTCCTTGGAGAGCTCAATTTCGACTTGCCAGTATTGCTTTACTTGTTTTCCTTTGCTTATATATTCTGGTGGGATATCTATGCAGATCTTCTTGGAAGAGTAGGAATCAGAATTCGCTTCCTGAATATCATTCGTGTGATCTTATAAATTTCGTAATTCGACGTTCTATCGGAAAAGTAAACGCTCATCAGCAAGAAGAACAAATAGTACCCCTTGACGCCTGCACATAGTCCAAATGCGGAGTTGAGGTTCAATTTGGCTTATCTCTGTAGCAGTGCCTGCAATCGAGAAAAATCCACGTTGGTCCGATGTGGCAGTAGCGAGCTTCTTGTCCCAAACTGAAATTATGATTTGAACTGAGCTCAACTTTGCAGTTCAACTCACCCATTTCTTTTTCATACAGTATAACAATTGTGCTAGCACGGGGTTCACCGTTACAAAGAAGTTTCGCCTTTACTCCAACTGTCTGTGCCCACCCGATATCGAATCCGATGTAAAGACCGATGCATGGTGGGAGAACAAACAAGAAGATGAGTACTCGCATTCTGCAAACATGCCTCTCAATTGTCGTATAATAAGAAATATATTTTGATGAAGTCGACAATTACTTCACATAAATTTGGTAACTTTTACTAACCAAACATACTGATTATGATTGCATGATAACCTTGTTACTGCAAGGTCCTCATACTACCGCGGAATATTAGATCAAATTGTAGAAACATAACATTCGAAAAGCAAGCCTTTAAAGCATCTAAAACATTCGCACGACAATCTGTACAATAAGTAACCTAAAAAAATATATTTTTGAATACTTTCCTTCCATACTCTCCGCACGAGTGCTTCACTAAGAAATATTGTGTTTCCCTCGTAGCTGAAAATGAGAACCAGAGTGCTGTAAACGAAGTATTGTTGGCTTGGGCTAAGCATTCTATGTTTGCAAGCACAAACCAGAAAGTTTCAAATCTGCAAGCATTGTTTTACAGAAAATAAGAAATGTGATTAAAAACTGAAAATTAGCTATTTTCCTAACTTTACTCTATTTTGTCTCTCGCATACTAGTAACAGCAAAAATATAGCGACTATTTTTGTAATATGTATTAGATTATGAGAGTAACTTAGAGACCGGAGCTTTCAAAGCAATTTCGATTGTTAGATCTTAGGTTTTTGAAATTTCTTGAACCCTGACTTAAAACATCTCATGAGTCTTCCCTGCTCAGATACTACTTTGCTCTAAAACGAGAGATTCGATCCATGGGAGAGCATTAATGTTAATAACTTTTTCAGCTTCGGGAAGACTAGATTAGGTTCTTTTCTCAAATGGATTGAGGAACAACACCGTCAAAGAAACGAAAGTGGACTGGTAAATAATGCGCTTCAGCCGCTATTTATTGTAAGGAATTTCGATATGATCGCAGCATACTTTGATTTTTGATATAGAAAATTGGTATTTGCATTGATGTAATTCCCCAATTGGGGTTCAAAAGCATTGCTAAACTGTAAAAAAGAGATTAAAGCTTAAAACATCAATTTTAAAAGTTAACGAGCCAGCAATAAAGTTGACAAAACATTAACCATTCCTTGAAACTTCGGCAGGTGGCATGGGGATGCAACACTAAGGGCCGCACATTAACATTGTCGTCGGGAAGGAATCGCAGCTTCAGAAGAAAGCTTAATATCCTGAAGCTCAAGATATCTGAATTTCACGCTGTCTATCTATCCTTAGGTACTCCCACCACCCTTCACTGTGAACATATTAAACGGGAGCAAGAAGCTGTACAAACCGCATTTTCCAGCTTTTTGTATGATCTCCTGATGTTCCCCGAGGGACGACCGCCTATTTTTTTGAAGTCATTTTTCTTTCTTCAAAGTCAATGAAAACATCCCAAAGCTGTACTGATTGTCTAACTCAACAGTGTTAATCATGTTTCTGGTAAGAACAAGTGGTGTTTCGAAGTCATGAAATTTGCGATGATCCACGCGGCTTGTACAACTTATTGCTCCCGTTCAATATGTTCATAATGAAGAATGATGGGTATATTTACGGATAGATAGACAACGTGAAATCCAGATATATGCAGCTTCAGGATATGAAGCTTTCTTCTGAAGCTGCTTCCCTCTTCGGCGGGTATGAAACTTTTCATGGCTTTAGGGAAAAAGAGTTAAGACATAAAACTTGACTGTTCGATTAAAAAATGTTTGCCCTGCGTATATGTCGTCTATGGCAGCCTGCATATCGTCGAGTCATTTGTAACTTAATATGCTTGGTGCACACTATACACGCTAACTGACGAACTGCGAAACTACAATACCACTCGCATAACTTGCAAAATTTCAGTGAATGTCGCGGAATTGCGAAAATTCCGCGACATTCCCGGAATTTCGCGAATTTCCGGGAAATTCGCGGAATTTTCAGAATTTCGCGAAAGTCATGAAAATTTTGCAAGTTACATTCTGTATTTTGTTGCACATTCTGTGAGCGGTATTGTATCTGTGAACTGATAAAACGGAAATTTTCTCATCTGCTGCTAGCATATGAACATCAGAAACGGCTTGTGAATGTTTTCATCCAACCTTCAAGCTGAGATGAACCATAAGCTTTTTCATACTTATGACAATGCCATACAGTTATGACAGTGGAATGTGAAAATACTCCGCGAATTCGGCGATTTCGGCGAATTCGCCAAAATCGCCGAAAAACGCAAAGTCGCCGACTTCGCCGACATCGCCGAATTTTCACATTCCAAAGTCATAACTGTTCGAATGCATGTATGAAGCAAATCTTATAATTTCCGCTTATATGGATTCTCGACGTACTAACAACTACTTTCTTACATTATTTTGCTGCTGGTGGCACATTATAGGATAGAATATTTGCCAAATTACACGACTTTCGAATTTGAAAGACAATTCATGAGAAGGCGATTTTGTAACATCATAATCTGATGAACAGTGCAGATAAAGATCTGTGCTAAGCATGGTCCGGGAGGTGTTTACAAAGTTGTGAAATCACAAAAATATGCAGACAATTTTCGCAAAGGATAGGCAAAAGGTGCAGGCAATTTTGCGATTTTGATGGGTTAAGCCACTTCTATCTTACTTTAGCTTTACTGTATGACTCTCTAGTGCAAAATGAATAGGATTTTCGTAAAGATCGGGACCAAAAACCACTATGAGCGAAGTTTTTGGTCAATCCAAGAACCTCAATATTTTGACTAAATCTTGCGCCGAGGCCAAGAGTGAGGAGCAAGAAAAAATCAAGTGCTACTACTTCCTTAGAAAATCAAACCATAGATGTTATCCGACCCTTTGATTACAGAGAACATATCTGATTAGCAAGATAGCTTTTTTCTGTAGGACTACGGTGGATAGATTCTAAAGAAATGTGGATTTTTTCGAAATTTGCTAGCTCCGCCCACTTCTCCCCCCCCCCCCTTCCCCACTCCAACCCATACATGCCTGGGCCACTAAACCGCCACTAACCACCAATGAACCACTTCTGACCGATTTATATATAGAGATCACAAATTTTGACATTTGCGAAGTCGTGAAATATATAAACGCTTCAAACACCATGAAACCTTCGCAAATTGGAACTTCCAAAAATCGATGATGATTGCACACTGTTTTTAACGAACAATTGAACTTCTACCGCCTCGAATTATTAATTCATGAAATTTTTGTGTACATCCTAGGACGCATCAAAAATACTAGAACTATGGCAATTCTTCGACGAGGCCCTTTACAAACAGAAAGAAAAAAAATTGCCAGAAATGGAAAAGAAGTTGCACCAAATGACAGCCTAGCTGTTTGACGTCTGATGTTCCACCAGCTTTGAGATAAATATGTGGAATTTGATACCAACAAAATGATAATTGTAGAAAATTAGCGCAGCCTATCTATGCTTAAAGTATATCACATTGCATTTTGCTTACTCTATTTAACTGTTATCAAAGCTAGTCCAAATGTTGAAAATGGAAATTTTGAAATTAGCTAAATTCAGGATGAGTAAAAGCATAGGTTGAAATGACGATTTTTCAAGCGAACATCAAACTGATGAAAAGAGGGAAAAATACTGCGTCAGATCTGTTCAAAGCGTATGTCTGTCATTATTCTGATTGTTTGAGCAGGTCTAAAAACGGCACAAATTTTCGTGAAGATTTTCCTTCAGCGTAAAATCCTTTTTGAGAGAAACCTAAGCTAAATGAGTATCTAACAATAAGATCTGCTATGCGACCAGACTACGCTCAATTGTTAACGCTAATCGCTAAACATTCATATCCTGCGCCGACCGTGAGCAGTTGTTTCCAGGTTAGCACTCAGTTGTTTACAATATCAGTCAAATTTTAGTCTTCCCATCCTTGTTTTTCTTCTTGTCTGTTGAACTTTCGTTCAAGTGCTTACTCGTTGCTAGGTGATGACTTGATTTTTTGGCGCTGAGATACGATTTTCGTTCTGTCTAATTTGCATATCGATCAATAACTTTGCTTCTATTGCACCTCCCGTCTTGTTGCACTACTTCCATTGACATGCCTCCTGAAACTGCAATGCCTCCCAAATCTATAAGATCACGCACTGCTCCAAAACCGGCTGATTCCACTCCTCAGCCGTAACACGTCATGGATTCTAGTGCATCGCAATTTCGCAAATCTAAAGCGTCGCAACTTCTCTCCTCGCTTTCGCCTCAGAGCATCTCAAATGATTCTCGTACCGAATCAATCGTCCAGTTATTCAAAAACTCTTAGTCTTAATAACCCTGAGATGCGAGAAATAACAAATGAGATTCTCGTGAGGTTGGAGAGTTTGGCAAGACTGCGATCAAGGCAAATTGTAGGTCTAGAAGCATTATTATCGCGGGCCTCCCTAAATTTAGTGGGGACGGGCGCACTGAACCCCTGCTTCAGTGCGTCAAGAGGATACAGAAAAGAAAGTTTGTGAGGTGTTGAACGTTCTCGACTTGGAATGTCGACCAGTTAACATCTTCCACATGGGCAGAAGAACGATTAATACGCCGCGCTTGGTGAAAGTAGAACTGCCATTTAGAAGTCATTGGGCCTCCGCTTTTTCCCGAGCTCAACTGCTTAAAAATTCTGCTTGTCATAAGGAGATCTATATCCGGCGCAGCTTGACGGCTCGGGAAAGCGAAAAGGAGCGTGGTTGTGGGACCAGGCTAGACAGCTGAATCAGAGTCGAAGCTTTGAAGAGAGGTTTGTTGTTTACAAGGGTGAGCTGGTGCTTGCCAGTTCATTAGCTAACAACTATCCTTTTCTTCTCACTCTGCAATAGGCTCACACCACGTTTACTCTGCAATGCAGGGAAACTGTGTTGTGGGCAAGGAACTTTGCGGTGTATTGTATTGAAAGCTAGATCCTTAGTACACCACTTTTTGACTACCAAACTCCCCGATACTCTTTTTATCATGGAATCGTGGTTATCTTCGAAAATAAGTGATGCTGAAATAGTTTCTGATCTACCGTACATGGATTTGGGTCCGATAGATTATCTAAGAAGGGGAGAGAAATTTGCATATTGGTTAAATTAACGCTATAATGTGTGAGTATTGCAATGGAGAGTATCTGCGGTTATGAAGTAAAGCTGGTTGATCTATACCAGCCAGGCAATCTCTTCACCCGAGCCGTATGTATTTACCGTTCTCCCAGCTCCTCCTCTGATTCAGAAGATATGCTTGTTGACCTCCTTTTAGCTTCCACCCATTGTACTCTATATACTATACTGATCGTTGGTGATTTCAGTCTTCCTATGAGATGCTCTGGACTCACTGCAACATATTTATTCACAAGTTCAGAGATTTCTCGAGTTCTTTCGTGACTTGGACTTTAAGCAATTCGTTACAGTACCCACGCGCGATGGTGCCATTTAAGATTGGTTGCTATTAGGTACTAACTTAGTACACAAAAGCTATTAGTCAAGGCACCGTTTGGCACGTCCGATCACAGTACCATCGAATTTTGGTGCAAATTCCAAAATCCCAAAAGTGAACTTATTCCATTTCCTATGTTCGACAAAATTGACTTTGAAGCAATGAAAAATGACCTTCACACTCTTGAGAAGAGAAAAGAAGGAGATCTTGGGAAAAGATCTTCGATCGGTGTATTAGCCCCTCTATGTATACTACAGATTCTGCTGTGTTACGTATAGTCTACTGGCTGAACATACTCCATTTGGTGTGCACAGAAATTGGCTATCTACGATATCCGCGTCACATACAGCCGCTTCTGCTCCAGAAAGAAAGACTTTTCAGAACTGCTCAGTATAATCGCCCATCATACAGTAAGGTCTGTTCTGACGTGACATTCCATATCAAGAAATTCCTCGCAAATCACGAGGGACACCTGGCTTCATCTAATCACTCTGAAAATCTCTTTGCTTTTATCCATCGTATACAGCATTTACAACACCACAACGCCTTGAAAGGCATGCTAGGCAACACCTGCCTAACAAATCAGTCTAAGACTTCAGCATTAGCTGAGTGTTTTGCAACTACGTTTCCCACAAGTACGACGGACTAAAATATTGGGGCGTCTCTAAACCATACCTGCTCAACACCTATAATCATGCCTTCTACTGTCGAAAACTTTCTCAAAACTCTAAAGCATTCTACATTTAAACCTTTTGACGGCGCTCTCCAAATTGTCTTCAAGTTGTGCAAGAGAACTTTCGCTCGCTCTGTCACATATCTTCAATATTAGTTTCATTTGTGGTGAACCTGGCATCTGGAAAGAAGCAATTTTTAATGCTGTTCCCAAAGTTCCCAAACCTCAATCTGTGACAGAGTTTAGACCTATAAGCATAAATCCGGTACCATGTAAAGTTCTTGAAACAATTATCCGTAACAAACTTCTCTCTTGGAAGGAAAGGTTCAATCTCATACTCGCTGAACAACATGTTTGTCAGCGATGCATCCACAATAACCCAACCAATAAACTGTAGTCATGACCGGATCAAGGTATCTTGATAACAAAGAAGTAGACGTTATATGTTTCGATTTGTCGAAAGCTTTTGATCGCATAAGTCATGGTAAATGTTGAACAAGCTTGAGCATTATGGTATTAGATTACCCTTGCTTGAGTGGCTAAAATCGTATTTGTACCCCAGAGGCCGTATTTCATTGATACCTTGAGGTAAATCCTACTTCCAGATAGTTTTATCACTCATTATCAGCAGACAGCCGAGCACTTTTTCAAGGTTAATTTTACCTTGAGAAGTTACTTCACGGTGTTAAGTATTGAATGAAGAGTACCTTAAAGTAAATCCTACCTCAAGATACTGATATCACTTGTAATCAGTATTCATCAAATATCCTGCAGAGAATTTACCTTGAGGTAAATTCTCAATACAATTT
This sequence comes from Cylicocyclus nassatus, assembly GCA_958299035.1. Taxonomy (NCBI): domain Eukaryota; kingdom Metazoa; phylum Nematoda; class Chromadorea; order Rhabditida; family Strongylidae; genus Cylicocyclus; species Cylicocyclus nassatus. The sequence continues at coordinate 68,471,821 of CATQJL010000316.1, forward strand.
TTTTCTAACCCTAGCCAAAGGCAAAGTTATAAGGATACCTTAAGAGATCTATCTATTCTCAAAAGCTGATTTTTTGCAGGAATAATGCAGTAATGTAGTTTAGGTCATAGTATCAATTTGGAGAAATTTGATTGAGAGTTATACGGATTGAACGAATTTAGTACAAAATTTCTGTTTATACTATGTAGACGTTAACAAACGTCTAAAGTTTTGATTCTGTTAAGCTCTATAGGTAGTCATACACAATTTCATCCTCTCTCGCAGCGTCTTGAGCACAGTGGTACTAATGAAATCACAAAGTCAAAGTTGCATAATGAAAGTACTTCGTTCCAATAAGCAACTAATTTATAGAAAGAAAAGATGCCGACGTTCAAATGACTATTCCTTTTGATTCCTTAACTGCCCATTTTTAGTCGCACCAAATACTAAATCATTTACACGTCTTAAGTAGATTTTAGGGACTTGAGCTTCGTCTTTATCCGGAAGAAAGAGTTGACCCGGAATGCAAAAAATAGATGGAAAATGTAGCTTGCTCATCAAAAAGTTTTCCAACCTTGGCTGAGAAATCAAAATAATAGGTTAGAAGTTCAAGCACATTTGTTACGATATCCCTCAATGACTGAACAAGAAAAGTTATCTTAGGATAGGTGTTAGAGAAAGGAAGTTACGGATCTAAAAACGTAAAAACAATTAGTTTGTCCGATAAAAACCTTTAGAGCCTGGGATAATTAACTACGTAGACAAGATAGTGCCGAAATCACTAATTGTAACGTTTGTAACCTTAAAGGCAAGAAGTTCCTCGTAAAAATATCATGTGGACTCAAAGAAGCAATATACCGCATGTATGTCATGCCACGCTCCTCGTATATGTCAGTCCTTATCAGGGTCAAGCTTGGGTGCGGCACGCCACACCTGGGGGGTCGTATTGAGGAGTCAAAAGGGGAGGGGGTCGTAGTTGGGTAATCTGATAATAATGGTAACATGATATTTGTATCATACTCATAATTAGCATGTCAATTAACCCCTGTAGACAAAGTGTGGGCGAATTCTGAAGATTCAAGATACTAGGTTACCTAAATGAAATGGTCAAATTCCAACATGGTTAACTTTGTTTCAAAGGTGAATTAGCTATCCGTTTTTGCACTGAAGACAAAGCACTACTCCTTCTTTGTCCACCTCAGGAATCCCGCTTCAGAAGACCTGCAAACTGTGGAATTAGAAGCCAACCAATATCTCGTTTTTCCCATTTTTCGAATTTGAGCGCTGTGCTTTCACCAAATATTACTCAGAGCTAAGAAGACGAATCAGGCTCCAAACAGTCCTATGGAATCTACAAGGTTTAGGCTATCGATTCATATAAATACTGTCCGATAAAAATGTTTTTTGATATAGTTAATGGGGTGCGGCACACCCCCTTAACTTGCCTTCAAAATCCAGAAAGCGCTCCATTGCTGGTATGAGTATTGAGCACATAGCTTCTTCTTGCTACACTGGAAATTTGGAGCCGAACGCCCCACCCATAAGAAAATTATGGCCCTTTCAATATGCCCATTCAGTTCAAAATCACCCGTCAAATTACGTGTAATTGTAAAGTGCAGTCACAGAAAATCGGGCGTACAGCTCTCAGAAATCTGAAAACTCTCTAGAAAAAGCTGGTGTCCTCCAGAATGTCACACTTTGTGGTCCAGAGGTTAAGAGGAGGAAGAAGGGGTCGTTTGAGGGCTTTCATGGGAGGGGGGAAGGGTTGTTCTCGAAAGACTTGTGCCTGACCTCTTTCTCAATTCTGGTAATGCTATCTTAGGTATATAGTTCAGGGGGGGGGGGGTCTTATTGAGACAGCAGTTAGGGGGGGGGTCGTAACCAGCGATCGTGTGCCACACCCCTTGTGACCCTGGTCCTTATCATGCTGACACAGGTAAATTTAACCTTGAGAAAAAACTTTCATAAATACCAAAATTTTACCTTGAGGTACATCTCAAGGAAATCACATTGCAATAAGGTTTATTCTAATCTTATCACTGCAGCCGAAGCGGCCAAAAAAGTATGTGCCATAAACTCATACATTCTTCATATCTCAGAAACTGAAAACGCATGAGCCGCGGAAAATCATGCAGTAAACGTGCCAACTCTGCTTAGCCGCTGTAGTGCAGCTCACCCGCGGCCTTTGGTGCAATTGCACTAAAATACACTCGCAATCCTCCATAAGGCGGTGACCCCTTATCATAAGTTTACTATAGTTTTCCTTCTCCTGGCTAAAAACACTTGTAAAGCGAAATAATTAAGAGAAACAGCTCGTCCGCTTTCAGCGTCCGCGCCGGCACGTTTGTGTCATTACGACAATCGTTAATTTTGAATTTGGTATAGCTGATTTTGGTAGATATTCAGCAGAATTTTGCTTTCGCTGAAGGAGAATGATCATGGCGTCAACGTAGCTTCGTACTCGACTTTGCACCAATTTCCCATGTTTCTCCAAATATTTTCTCACTCTTACTCATACCTCTCTTTTAGCTAAGATACAGCTCTACTACGTCAGAACACAATCTAGGAATCCGGAATATTGTTTCGACAGAACTTTCCAGCAGGAATTGCAAGATTGGAGAGCTATTGGAATCACATTTGTGACCAGCAACTGGAAAAAAGCCTTAACAAATTTTCAAGCACTTTGCAACTTTGACTGGAAATTGAAAATTCAAAATTGAAACCAATTTTGATGTGGTGAAGAAAGGTATTCGGTGGAAACTTCCAGATTATTACACCCAACGATTCGCAAACGGAACTCAAAAACTAAGAAAGCCGTGAGGAAAATTTGGGCCAAAGTGAATAATTGTTGCCTACTTCACTTCAGCATTCTAGGTCCCACCCATAGGTGCGATAGGGGGAGCAGGGTCCCCTCCAGGTGAAGGAGGTTTTGGCTATATCTGACTCAGAAAAGTGAAGAGGGTAAATGAATCTGAGATGAGTGCTGACCAAGCTTACATGTCTAACGGGAGCGGGAGTGAAAAGAAGGAAAATAAGCGGTATAGAGGTGTAAAATGAAGATTCTCTCAATGCTTAGGCCTTTGAAGGTCAATAACAGAGACGTTTTTGACTCGGAAAAGCTTTGTGTTTCATCAGTCGACATACCATTCGAAAGCTTGAGACACATAGAATCGATGTAGACCGTCTCTTTTTTTCCAGCTCTCCTGTGAGTACACATGTAAGAAATCATATCTAGCTTCAGCAACAACTGATTTTATGCAATCACTTTACGCTCCATTTTTGAGAGAAAGAGGAGAGCTAGAAAAAAAGAGACGGTCTAAATTTACTGGCAAGGTCTTGCTCTGTGCTACTCTTAGAAAATCAGGCACCTTCATTCATTCTTCACGCAGGAATTTCTTGACAAAAACACACATGTTTTTAGCTAAAATGCCATGTATCTCTGAGTAAAGGGGAGCTAGAGGAAAAAAGACGGTCTAAGTCGAATCCTTGTTTCGTGAGCTTTCTAATGGTATAAAGTTTGCTGGGTGAAAAAACCTGTAGTTTTTCAAAATTGAGATGGAGATATTCAATACTAACTTGCACCACCCTGCTCCGGCTTTCTATGGGTAGCCGGAGTAAGACTTTTTTGGTCTGGGAAAGCTTTCTACACCAACACTTTATACACCATTCGATAGCTAAGAACACAAGGAATCGACATAGACTGTTTTTTTCATAGCTTTTCTGTAAAGCGAGATACGAGCAGTTTTATCTAGCTACAATATCAGTCAATTCTGGATAATTATCTTTTCAAACAAGAATGTTTTTTTCGAACTTTTATATATGATTCGAAAGCTTGAGAAACGAGTAATCTAACTGCTCTCTTATTTGTTATTATTCTCTCTTTGAAAGGAGATATGGTACGATTCTTGTCAGTAAACATGTATCTACCACTAGCTAGTCCAGATTTTATACTCTTGCTCCACTCTTTCTTGCGACAGCGTGCATTCATTGATACAATGTTAATTACTCAAAGAATTAGACATTTTTTGATTTTTGATTATGTTTCGTTATCAAGGTCACTTTGAGTGCGCAAAAGATCTAAAGCACGCGTTTTTTCAGCAAAATGCTGACAAAAAGTGCCGTTGTAACAGCTGTTCAATTCTGCCGTTATGCCTTGATTCAGGTCTCAACCTCAGGTAGAAGGGGTCAGCGAGATGCCGGCTCTAAAGTAAAGGGGGACTCAGAGAAATTTCTCCACCTATCGCATCTATGGTCCCACCCCAAAAATACGGTGATATAATAGGAAGTTTCAATAGTATGCGTTGATTACGCATCTTCAGCTGCTCCGATTCTCAAGTATCAGCTGCAGCTTTGAAGACCAAATAAAACACCATCATATTAACCCCGTTTTCTTAACAATCTAATATTCAAAAACTTCCCACCTGTTTTAAATTTTCCGTGAAATTGTTCTTTGTTCCTTAAATATAGCGCAATCAGAAACTTTGTTTTTTACTCTGTGAAAGGAGGTTTGCAACGATCTAACTTAGCTTTCTTACTCTGTGACATCTGTAAAATTTTTACAACAATGTGGAGTATTGTTCATTGAGCGCTCACTTGAAAAGACTAGGGAAACATGAGGCTGTATTGAATATTGAAGAGTTGAAGAGTCATATATTAGGTCGTCCCGAAAGTTTTGTCGGTTTTTTCAGACCACTATAAGAATACGCACAATGAAGAGTTGAATGAGCTTCAGCACAAATTCGATGCAGTTTTTCCTTTCCTTTCTTGTGGTTACATTTTCGAACCACAATCCTGTATGCTTTCTTTGATAATTGCTGAAATTCTTCAACGTCATTTTTGTCTGCTCAAAATTCGGCTAATTTTTGAAAACATCATTTCAAAGTTTCGAAAAGGATTAAGTAAGGATTAAATATAGCAATTCTTGGACTACCAGATGATATTTTCAGATTCCACTAATCTGCTGATTTTCGCTTCAAAAAATCATTTCTTCGGAATTTTCGATTTTTGGCAAAGTCATGAAACACGCGACTGCAGCAAAAACATGAAAACTTTGGAAATTTCTGCGAATTGAAACTTGATTCTTAAACACTACTTATGCAACATCCCCCAGTTTGACTTGCTTTGAAAAGCAGCTTTCTGGAATTTTTGGTACTTTTACGTGGCAAGCGTAATCAAAAAGCCGCGGTTTTTATTAAATGAATAATTATTACGGACTTGGTAAACGCGACCCACGTAATCTCGTAGTCTAAAATGGGTGCAATGTAGACAAAGCTTTGCTCTACATAACACTCACCAACGCCCCTTAGAAGTTTCAGGATAGAAATTTTTAAAATTCAGGAAAGGTTTGGCGTTACTTTTGAGCTGCTCAAAAAGCCATGGCGATAACATTGCAAAGATAGGGTAGGCCAGAGAGCAAATATAGCTGTAAAAAAGAGGATGAAAATTTAAATCAAATAATACTTAGAGCGTTTATGGACTGATGTTCTGTGAGTTTTAGTGAGCGATGAAAAAAACCGACAAAACTTTCGGGACAACCTAATATATAATGTATTGAAGAATTTATCTTGAGAGCATGACTTGTAAAAAGAGAGGGAGACCACACAAAATTGATTCCGATATACAGGGTGTCCTGAAAAAAAAGGTGCTTACCGAACTTAACATTGTGAAAAAAATTCTTCGTGAGCGTAGCTGCCGCCATGTCTTTTTTTCCTAAATTTTGGGATTAGAGGGACGCAGGAATTTTGGGAAGCATTCCCAAAAAAATTTCGGACGGAAAGATGGGAGACGCCACTACCTTCAGTCGGAAGAAAGTTTTGAGTCTCTTCTCCCCGATCGGGAATCCTGGAACCGCCACTACATTCTTGTCATGGACTGTTTCGAGGTTTCGGTACCCTTTTGTAGTGCTGGCTTCTGCTTAGATTTACACTATGAAGAGCACCATTCTTTCCTCATTACTGTGGGGTTACGGTAGAAACTTACAACCTATGGGGCCGCTGTAAGATTGCCCGCTCGAAATTGCTTTTTAAGAAACTAGAAAATCGTGTAATAAGGTTTTCACAAAAGCTGTTTTCATTGCATAACTTTTGGCACGTTCGCAGAGCTTTTGAATGACCTAATAAGATATATGACGAATATCTGAAATCGATGTTACGGTATATCTGGCATAGCTTGTGAAAAAAGAGTTTTAGAGGAATGCGAGTTTTACTTTTTAAAAGGGCGGCTGTGGTTAGCCTAGTGTAGAAATTTGCAGCTTTGTTGGCACTTTTTTACAAAGTAAAATATGAGCCTTACTTACTCAAACCTCCTCAAAGTTTCTGCCGTAATCCTACAGCAATGAAGAAAAAGCGGCAAACTTCTCTATAAAGTAAATCTAAATTTAAGCCAGCTCTACAAATTGCTTTTCAAAATTTCTTGAAGTTTTTCTGACAAGAGAGTTATTAACAGTCAGTCAGTTAATTACTCCAGTCAGTCAGTTAATAACTCCCTTGTCAGAAAAACTTGCAAGGAATTTTGAAAAGCATTTTGTAGAGCTGGCTTGAATTTAGATTTACTTTACGGAGAACTTTGCCGCTTTTTCTTCATTGCTGTAGGATTACGCGATTATAAAAAAGTTAAGACTTCTCTTTTTATCACAGGTTCGGGGTGGAGGACTATATGTCGCCGAATTTGGAAGAGTCCGCTCGGATTTTTTAGAAATTCAGTTTTTCTCAGAAGTCATTTATCGTCAGAGCTGCTGTCTCCAAAGGTTTAAACGCGCGAATTTGAGAAGGTATGATCTAAAACAGTGGCCGTATCATTGATACCATGAGGCAAACTCTACCTCCAGGTAGTTTTATCACTCCTTATCAGCAAATACCCGTATTCACAAAAGTACCTTAAGGTAAAAAAATTTACCTTGAGAATTTACATCAAGGTGTTCAGTATTGAATGGAAAGTATACCTTGAGGTTAGTTTTACCTTAAGGCACTATTATCACTCAAAACCAGCAATCATTAAACGGACTGCATTTACCTTGAGCTAAATTCTCAATGCAACTTCTAATTAGTCTAAGGCAATATTAGAAGGATACTTCAAGAGCTATAGCTATTCCCAGAAGTGATTTTTTGCAGAAATAATGCAGACGTAGAATAAGTCACTGTAGCAGTTTTGTGAAATTTGGTTGGGAATGACGAGAGTTATGTGGATTGAATTGACCTAGCACAAAAATTCTTTCACATTCCTAGAGACTTCCTAACATTAAATTTGTTTCTGTTGAGCTGGAGGAAGACATACACGCTCGTTGAATCTTATAACATTTTGAGCGCAAAACTTAAGTTGCAATACATAATTGAAGTTGTCTGATGAAACCTTTTCTTTGTATCATACTTATAGAAAGTGAAATGGTGCGGTAACCGCGACATACCCTCGCATCCAATAATGTCCAATTATCTTGGATTCCGCTTGATATCAATTGCATGTACCTCTTAGGTGGCGCTTGAACAGGAAAAAGGAGTTGGCCGTTAAATGTAAAAACAAATGATGGAAAATGTTGCCGCAGAGGAAAAAGTCTCAACATCTCTATTCTTTACCTGTGTTTTGCTTCACAGCTCACACTTTTGAAAACAGTCTAAATTTTCATTGAGAATTATTTCCCAAATTTCGAAACTGACTTTTTTAGAAGCTGTGTGTACATGCGTCTACGTGGAATTCGGGACGATGGCAAACATTTCCTATATCAACTAGATGAAGTTCCTTTCATAAAGTGGGACAAAAAGACGCACCGTTTGGGACTTCATGCTCTTCTCCTATAGGAACTTTTTCCTCTCGATAAATGTTTTCCTCAGAGTCCTCGCTGCAACCAGAAATTATTACCAGACATCAACAAAATTTGCCGTAAGGTGTGAACTAGAAGAGAATCTGGTAATATCACTGGTTTTTTGGGAATGCACACTCTTGGACGCATAGCAATAGCTTTTGTTTTGCTGCACATAAAAGTTGGAAATACCCTAGCTTCCTATAATCTTTTTTAATGAACAAATGATAGTTGCTCAAAATATGACACGCATTGGAAAGCATCTTTATTACAGCTTCAACAAAGAATTAGCGACGAATGCTTGAAAAGCCTAGCCTTGAAAAAACTCTAAAACACCCTTATCAAAAACAAGAGGCGTAAGATCTATTCTAGATCCGCCAAAGTGGGTGGCCCAGATATCAGAAAAAGGTATTATTCGCAGTTATCAGTCTCAAGACCTGCAATGCTGTCCGTCTGCTAAGATGGGGAACTTAGAGGCATCGAATTTACTAGAAATCTCAAAAATCTTGCTTTGCGCCTCTAAATAAGGTTTTCGACTATAGTACTTGTGGCAACCCACTTTTGAAATCTGCTGTCAACTGGAACGATTTAGAGAAATGTAGACAATCTTATTTGTCTACGCTTACCTTTGTCTTTACCTGTTTTCTGTTTTGGTTTTAAGAGACAGCATGATCGGATTTTTCGCACAGTGATCATAAAATATGGTCCGCACTTTTTTTCAATAGCAGATACCTACATGACATCTTCAAGCATATTTCATATTACGCTAGTTGAGGCAATTGGTAATTGAGTGATTAACTCTAATCTGGAGCCCGCGATGAAAACTCCCAAACGGTACTGAAGACCATCAATATAAGGACCCGTACTTCTCCCATGCTTCCATCATTCCATGCTCAGAAAACCACTAAATTTTTGATGGTCACGTTTTGGCATGTGGTCGCAGCACCAACATGACATTTCATTGTAGAAATTTCCGGTGCAAGCTCTGATCGATTTTCCTGGTTCTCCTCGCCACACACTATCCTTATGGTGTCAACACAGCGATTTTGAATGGGCCATACTTCTTAGACAAAACCAGTAGTCCACTATCAAAGCCGCAGTTAATGGATTTATCATCTCAACAGCTGTGACCATTGGAAAACTGACGAATGCCAACTGAAACTTTTATTTGGATTTTCCTGTTCTTTTGTTTTGAATCGGTTTCAAAAACTTAGTATCTGTTTGCTTGTATGGAATTGTTCTGTCTGATTCAGTGCGTATTCACCAAACAGAAATTCTGTTAAGCCATATGGATCGTTTTCCATTGCCGGATCCTTACAAACAGATATGGGACTTTTATTCAAGAAGGTTCGTACTGAGGGATGACCTAATGACTGAATGCATACATAAGAATAACCTCGTCTACTTCGGTTGCTTTGCAGGTCTTCAAATCTTCTAAAGACGAAACAAGTATGTATGAAAAGACAGTTCCTGAAGCATGTCTTCAGTAGTCCAGTGCTGTGATGACGTACACGAAGCGCAGGAAACTTGGAGGCGGGAGAAAACATATCTATAGAAGATATGTTTATAACATTCAAGAAAGACTCAAGAAAACTGAACTCTCAGTCTATCTTTTGTGAAAGCTTCAGAGCAAATGTGCCTGGAATCTGACGAAAACGCGCACGGAAGCATTTACCTCATAACTGGCGCCATTTTTAGATAGTCAGATGGATTGACCACTGAGGCATGTATGTTGAAGAAATGCTATTACGCAAAATGCCAGACTGTCTGTAATTTTGTGCGTTCCATGCGTATGACTCGGGAATTCGAAGCGATATTATCTCATCTTCAGTAGGTATCTTCAGTAGGCTACATGCGTCGCCGACCTTGCACGATTCCTTTCAAGTTACATTTTGAGCACCCGTAGTCACGGTTCCAGGAGGGTACACCACAGAGAGTTATTTGAGCCTAAGTTACAACATACGTGGTATCCATTTCTGGATAAATAAGTAACGTCTCACAGTCATATTTGCTATTCCGCGGTAAAGAGAAACTTCTACGGTCCATATGCTTCCATTTATGTCCGCTTGTAACGGAGTATCACGCAGATTGCTTAGTTTGGATTTCAGTCTGTAAATCGCTTATAACATCAAAAATAAGTCTGGCAGATTTTATCTGCTGAATAGTATCTCCATCACCAATTCTGAAAGTTTTACTGGACTACATGATACAGTGCTTGCCATAATTATAAAGACACTATAGAAATCGTCGATTTTCGTTTTTGTCAACGAATCTGTGTAAAACTTTGCTGTATTGTGCGCATGTTAACCTACTATGACCCCTCAAAACGGCTTCCAGTCCTGTTGCGTTTGAACGAAGAAAAAAATTTGAAAAAGCCCTTAATGAAAGCTGGACAAAATTATAAAGAACGGAGAAAGAAAAATTCGAAAAAGCCGTTAATGAAAGCTGGACAAAATTATAAAGACACCTGGTTTTTCTAATCACTATCACAGTCGTTGACTTCCAACTTTTTTGTACAATTACATCCCAAAATATTAGGTTGAACCGAAAGTTCGTTCGCACCATTTTCAAAAAATCATAACTTCCTTCCCTCACAATGGTTTTGCGCAATTCAAATTTTATTAGAAAGCGTGAAGCATGTAGTTTCTAACAGTTGTCAGGAGACTCTCTAACATGCTCAGATTGCGGAGATAAAAATGAAAGAACGAGATCATCCGAAATTCGGAATTTTAAGCAAAAATTCTAAAAAACTAGAAACTGTGCGATAAAATCCAGAACAGCCACCATCCTAAGTTTTCTTATATTTTATTTCTAAATGAATCAAGTTTGTGCTGACCGAGGTCTTTTTTCAGAAGTTATGATTTTTTGAAAAAAATGCCGAAAAGTCGATTTATAAAAGTTCTTAGAAAATTGATTTTTTAGCACTTTTTTTCCAAAAAATCATAACTTTTGAAAGAAGAGCTTGATCAGCACAAACTTAACTCAGTTAGTAATCAAATAAAAGAAAAATTATGGTAATGGCTTTTCTGGATTTTATCGCACAGCTTCTAGATTTTTAGAATTTTTGCTTAAAAATTCGGACTTCGGATGGTTTCTTTCTTTCATTTTTATCTCTGCAACCTGAGCACCTTGGAAAGTCTCCAGGATACTCTTAGAAACTACTTGCTTTACGCTTTCTAAAAAAATTTGAATTGCGCAAAACCATTGCAAGGGAAGGAAGTTATGATTTTTTGAAAATAGTGCGAGAACTTTCGGTTCAACCTAGTATAAAACATTTGCAACACCTACAGCCTGTCACCTTATTCAAATAAAAGCAGTCACTGCATTTTTTGCTTTTAAAAGCATCAAAAGTCAATCTGCTTCAACAAGCTGATTTAAGGAGTTTTCAAGCCCTTGTTCATCTCAAGTAAGAGTCATAAAATCTACTGAACCTTTTTGATAAATAAGGTAAAAAGCGCTCTCATAAACTCTGCGTAGTCGCTGATATTGACGGAGAAACTCCAACCTCACCATGAAACTGGCGCGCTTTTGCACCACAAAACTCGATTTTCAAGCAAAAGAAAATACTGTAATGTAGCCATTACGACAGCCATACAACGATGAACTTGTGCGCATAACTAGGAAAAAATTTCGGGATTGAGCTCTCTGGTTCAGCGCAGTTGATCCAGTGAATGTCGAGTGGAGCACCCTGCACAATCAAAGCCAACTCAGATCACGAGATCAGGAGACGCTCAAAACTCCAAAATCTTAGGTAATCTCATTTATCGGGTGAATTATGACATGAAACACAGAGTTAAATAAGCAGATCTATGATTCATCGAGTCTTCTACTCGCAGGGAATTTTCGTAAAAAAATTTTCGGTTCTAAATCGCAAATGCATCACTAGGAAAAGCAGAAGTTGTTGCAAAAGCTGCAACACCATGTATATAGTCAATGTGATAAATTTAAAACAGCGCTTTACGAAAATTGCAAACAGACTTTTGTGGAGTAAAAGCGTGACAACCCTATGGTGAGGTTGGAGTTTGTCCGTCAATTTCAGCCATTACGCAGAGTTTATGGAAGCGCTCCTCACTGCATTTATCGAAAATGCTTAGTAAATTTTTGATTATCCTTTGAAATAAACAAGGGCTTGAAAACTCGTCAAACCAGCTTCTTGCTAAAGCAAATTGCCTTTTGATTTTTTGAAAGCAGAAAATGCAGTGATCGCTTTTATTCGAGTAGAATGACAGGCCATAGGTGTTGCAAATGTTTCATATTTTAGGATGTAATTGTGCAAAGAAATTTGAGAGTCAACGAATGTGATAGTGATCAGAAAAACCAGGTGTCTTTATAATTTTGTCCAGCTTTCATTAACGGCTTTTTCGAATTTTTCTTTCTCCGTTCAAACTCAACAAGACTGCAAGCCGTTTTGAGGGGTCATAGTAGGTTGACATGCGCACAATACAGCGAAGTTTTAGACAGATTCGTTGACAAGAACGAAAATTACGACGAATTCTAGGGTGTCTTTATAATTGGCCAGCACTGGCGACGGTCACAAAATTCGTTGGCCGTTTCTATGGCGTCTCGAAACCCGGTGAACAGGCGTATGTCGTTTCTATCATTACCGATATCGGCCTTATGAACAACTTCCGATCTTTGAAAGTTCCTATATTTGTGTAGAACTAGTACACCCAATACCTCAGACTAATGCAGCATGCGATGAAAATCGATGATTTTCTCGATTTGACTACTTACGAGATCTGTCAGCTGCCGCACAATACTGATCGCCTGCATTTCGGTCATCTGCACAGATTTTGCTCTCTCAATACATACCCTGTAAGTTAGCAATGTAGTGCAACGGCCCGCCCATAACGTGACTAGCCATTTTAGCGCACATCCAATGTTTTCACATAGGTCTTTCCATTCTCGGAGAGGATTTCAACAAGCGCTGCAGAAAAAATATCGTTTACTTTTGTCTCGCTCAAAAGATTTCCGTAGAGTTTGCGAATATGCTCTTCATACTGAAATATGCGTTTCCTTCTGAGACATGATAAGAATTATTCTTAATAGCACAGTAATTGGGATGTGGTAGTCCATATAGCACTTTAATCAACTCTTCAGTGTGTTGACTTCTTCATTAGACAATCCGAAAAGGAGTATAAACATAGCATAATATAGCACCTTTTCTTAACACGTTGACGACGAGCCATTTTTTTGCGGTCTGTCCCTGTGGACGAGACGTTTTCATGCATCCCTACGCGTGGCCCATGTATGTATGCATGCATCCATGCACGAAGTACAAAATGTGCAAGCCCCGCCCCCTCTGGCAGACTCCGCCCACTCGACCAAAAATGTCGGAAATTGCCCAAATTTCAAGAATTTATGCGATTTCCGCCACTTTTGAAAAGTGGGCGGAGCTTGCCTGACGGTGGGCGGGGCCTGGCTAGAAGTTGCTTGAAGTCTGCGTTCATCTACAGCCTCATCCATGCTTTTTGTGGACAAAAAGGATCCTTGTGAGAGGCATAAAAGTGGGCGGAGTTTGCCAAAAAGGGCGGGGCTATTACATGAAGTACATCTGAGCCTATTTTGATTATATGAACAAAAACTGAGAGGATTGGACAGATAGTATTGAATTTAAGGCCGCCGCGCACCATTGCGCGGCGTCGTCCACAGGGACAGACTGCCTGCCGCGCACCATTGCGCGGCACTGTCGTCAACGTGTTAAAGGCAGAATATCTCTAAAATAATGTAAATTTGGGGTGAAATGAAGAAGTTGCTCACACGTATGTGGAGTCGGTTAATGTTCTGTAATGCTAGCAGATGATAGCTCTTCAAGGTAAAGCTGCGAAAGCTCTCGCATGACATGTTCTTCCAAAACCTTTAGTACGGGACAAAGTTGGCGAAAAAAACTCTATTGTATTTTTTGGTTAGAAAACACTAAAGTTGATTAAGTAGTGCAAAACTGTTGAAAGCCATCTTTAAGCGACATTCAATGTTAGCAAGTTGCAAATGTAACAAGAGCATGCAAACTTTGAGCTAGAGAGCGTAATGGAGTAACAAGAGCATGCAAACTTTGAACTAGAGAACGTAACGGACCCGATAGATAGGAGCGGATTCGTCAAATGCTCCGTACTCACTGTTCATTGGCTGCATCTGTGGCGCAACTCCTATACAATTATAAGATATCCTATTTCATGATACTGGATCGAAGGTAACTACTTTATGAGATGTTGTCTGTCAGAGCTTCTCATTATATGCGATTTCCCGGTTTTATCTTGTGTCCAATCCTCCAGGGTTCTTGGAATAAAAATTTGCTTGTCTTCTTTTGAAGTAAAATTAAGTCTTATTTTATAAGGTTGATGCAGAAATAATGTCCGTTTTGCAAAGTTTTTTTTGAAACGGTATAACCTTTACTCCTCATAATCCTGCATGTAGTCAAAACCCTCGGAAGCAGTAAACCTTTATTAATTTGGAGCATCTCTGCTCATACTTATTCGCAAATGGGAAGTGAACCGTGCGTTAAAAGAATTGATTTTTTGAAGAACCTCGTTTTTGAGTGTACAACTCTTAAAAAAATCTTGTCCCTATAGCTATAGTTAGCTTATTTTGAGTCGCAAGCCGAATAGTATAAGTATGTATAAGAAAGACTTCGACTAAGGTTGGTGAAAAGAAAATATACGAGGTTGAAATTTACTTTTTTGATCCCACTTGTGGAAGGCCTAAAAATCCCAAATCATAAAAAAAATTTTAGCTTTTTCACGCGCTTAACTGTTTTTTTGCAAAAAATGTCGCAGGATGTCTAATTTCTCAAGCTTACAGAAGCGAGCGAGTCTTTGGTGATTACCTTGATCACGAAATTTTATGTCATAATGTCGGCGTCAGCAGAGAGTATCTACTCAGACAATCGATCGGACCCCTCCGGCGGACAGTCGAAATCTGCCAGAATCGCGGCAGACCCAGTTGACAATGAGAGCGGGGCGAGGGGGCGGTCCCCTCTAGTAGGTCACGGTGACGTCACCGGCAGGCGAGTGGGACCCTTCTCCGAATCTGCTCCAAAGGTACGCCATTTCTGCTCCGGAGGTACGCCAGACTTGGCAGAGCCGCGGCGGAGAGATTTGCCCGCCACGAGTCCGCCAGATTTGGACGAGCCGCAGAGCAGAAAATCGGAGGGGTCCGGAGCACAAATGGGAGGTCTCCGGAACACAAATGGGAGGGCCCCGGAGCAGAAAATGAGACACTTCCGGAGCAGAAAATGGCAGGGCTCCGGAACACAAATGGGAGGGCCCCGGAGCACAAATGGGAGGGCCCCGGAGCACAAATGGGAGGGCTCCGGAGCAGGCTGCGTATCGATTTGGCGCGTAGCAAGCAAACGTCTAACTCCACGGTGATAAGTCCTCTGTTTACGCCTTTCTTCATATTTTAGTCGTTGTTTCTTTGATTTTGTTGTTTTTCCGCGTTGCTTCTTTTCCGTTTATGTTGTTATAAGTTCCTCGTTTTCAGGTTTATGTTTCAAATTTTCGTGCGGATGCACTCAATCACTTTCAGTGTTTGGCTCTTTTCGACTTGCTGAGACATCGTTGACTTTTGATGGAGTGGTTTTTGTGATTAATTTGAGCTCGTTCCGAACATTATCTGTGGCTTTTCGGGCAGATGCATGCTAAGGTAAGCGTTAGGGTTTCTAGGTAACTTTATATCTGATATCTACCGGACATAACATCTGAATCAAAGTCCTATGAGTCACTTATCGAGGTGTATTTTTAGCGATTTATTGTTCTCGCTCATCTCTTGTTCCTGGCATTATCCATATGGCTGATGTGGAATGTTGGTGCAGTCGAGTTTGCAGGCCTATCTGTGCCAGGCCTTGATAGACTTCTACCTTTTGATGTGCCTGCTCGCGAGGCTTTGCGTGAAGGAGACAACGATTCTCTGTGAGTAAACCTTTTTAATGTATAATCATGTTTAATGTCTTATATCCATCTCAGATTAAATAGGGGTGCGATTCGATACGATCCAACTCCAGAGGATTACAGTATAAGTCAGTCACCCTGGGGATGTGCGAAAGTTAGAAAGTTAAACGTACATTTCGAGTCAAAATCTCCTATTACAGACTTTTCTCCTGCAGTGCCACGCTATGAGATTTTGGAAATGAGAATGAAGGAGTATTTCAGATAGGTCTGCAGTGGGGAGGAGTGAGTCGTAGGTAAGACTAGCTACATAAATTTCCGAACAGGTGCGGCTTCACTGATTGCCTTAATCAGAGGCACTGGTGTTGTAATGTCGTTCTGCTCGACCGCAATGACGAAAGTTTCAAAATTTCAAGAATTAGCAGTTTTAAGAATTTTCTTGCAATTCTCAAAGCGACGCATCTTCATGCAGAATATTGCAAGTAAATTTCACCTGCATAGACTTCACTCAACTAATCACACTTTACTTATATACAGTCGAGTAGATTTCCAGCTTAATATAGTATGCTTGCACAGAAGGTGAAATGCGGTAAAACTTGCGCGTGAAGAAGTAGCCATGCGAGTACTGTCGGCATTCTGCGCCCACAATTGGCCGGCGTCTCAGTCGACACTATCTGTTTACGCGCAAATTTTACCGCATCTCACCTTCTGTGCAAGCACACTATATTAAGCGGGAAATCCACTCGACTGTAGATGTGTGCCAGAAGGTTGGCACGCAAAATTTACAGCCGGTTGTATGGCTCTAGCCATTGGAAGAACTTTTCAAATGGTCTTATTATGTGTATAACTGCCGGCAAGCACTTACAATTTTACATTTCTGTCACATGCGGATGTGAAACCATATCTAGACACCTCTCAAACCATTGCATCTCTTCTCGGCTACATGTACTTTTTCAAGTGCGTCAAACTTTATTTCCTTCTACTCATTTTCTCAAAATCGTCCGCATGACCGATTTTGATACTAGCTCAGTGCATTTTCTTGTTAGCAGCTTTTCGGGCTGCCTTGAAACTTCCTTTCACTACTAATTGTACGAATTCTTCTCCGGATCGTGGATTGTGCGCTGAGAGTACTATTCCGCAGGAAACGCGTAACTTTACCTTGAACGTAACAGACACGCAAGCCAATTCCGATCTGAACAGAAGTCTTTTGTCATGGGCTCCTACTTCTCCCACAAAATTCATGTATCCTATGACCCAAGCCTATTCTGAACTGTAAGATTTGAAATGTTGCAGCATTCTGTGGGTTTAGCGGTCATGCGAGCTATTGATGGTGTCTGGCAACGTGATGGTGTTTCGCCACTTTTCTGCGTTAATTCTGCACTGTTTCGTCTGCCATTTCTATCAGTGTCGTAAGTATCTGTACTATGTTCATGATAATCGCTTCAAGATGGTTTACAGCTCTCGCTAGGAGGAATGTTGTTTCTGTGGTCGGTGCGCAGCGGTAGAATGCAATTGTACGAACTTGAGCTTGCTTCAGCCAACTATAGTTTCATTCTCATCATCATAGGTCCGCTGATTTTGATATTCACATTTAAAAGAAAACTCAAATCCAATCTATACATTTTATATTGAATACATTTGCGTCTGCCGTATAGGACAGGTTTAGAAATCCTTGATAACTTGTAAATAGAATTAGTTTGAGTGTGTCACGTTACTGCATTTTCTTCCTTGTTAGCAATAAGCTGAAGATCACACCATGATTAGTCAGTATCTCATTTCCTAAACGGTAGACGTTTGCTTTCGCTGTTTTCTCTAGCAGTACACTCAGGGCGAGTGGGGTGGCTTTAGCATCATCATTGCTTTTCTTCACTGTTGTGGGTCTGTCTCATATTACATCGTGTACCTCATTTCTCAACCGGACCTATTCTGTGCGAGTTTTCTCATTGTTTTGCGCTGCAATGCAGATATCAGCACTCAAAGGTTTTGTGACAAAGGTTTTGCGCTGTGTTTTTCCAAGCAATCTAACTCACTACACTTACTTCGCTTATGTTTTCGCTTAGGGTACGGCCATAGGTTGCCGGCAACTGTTGTCTTTGCTGTCCGTTTTGAAGCTGCTAAGTTTTGTTTTGCAATTTGCAGGAGATTGTTTGCAGCTAATTTGAAATAAATGTCTTGTCTCTTCATTCTTTCTTCTATCTTCTATCCACAAACGATAGGGGTGAGAGGGAGGGGGTAAAGAACGGGATTGAGGGTCGCGCTGAAGTCCTAAAGAACGGGATGGAGGGTCGCGCTGAAGTCCTACCCGGGGGGGGGGGGGCGTATTCGGCTAATTTGGGTGGGGTTTAGAGACAAAATTGGGGTTTGGAGCTTAATTAGGGCTAATTACAGTATGCCGCGGCAGACTTGCGCAGCACAAAATCGGGGGGCTCCGACGCACAAAATCGGGGGGCTCCGGCGCACGAGTGGCAGACCACCGCTGGGGAAACCCCGCGGCTCTGCCATTTCTGCGCCGGAGGGGTCCGATCGGCTGAGTATTTTAAGACGTCAATTTATCAGTTCAACTACAGTTTAATGAATGTAGTAATCATAGATAAATGTAATAATATAGTATAATAATGAATAAGTATAATATTAGGTTGTCTCGAAAGTTTTGCTCATTTCTTCAAACTACTATAAAACCATACACAATAAGGGTGCCTTCATACCGTGGTGGCAGATGTCGCTAGCAGCCCGTGGCAGCCGCCAGCAGCCCATAGCAGCCCGGAGCAGCCGGGCTGTTATAAGGGAGCAAAATCATCAGAATCTTGTTATTTTAAGTGCTTCCGTACGCTTTTCATCTTCCACGCTTTTTCTTCTGTTGGCTCGTGTGTAGTTCGATCTCATATATCATATTTGAATCCATTTTATTACCTTACCGCCGTATGGTCATCCTGTTGGACCACAGTTCGCAGAAATTCCGGTGTGATTCCCTTCGACTTTGAGTGCGAACCGTTTCTGCACATTTGCAATTCGTTTACTTTTTGAGTGTGCTTTTGCTTCAATCTATTTCTTGGTAATCGGTGCATGACTAAATTGCATTCTGCTATTAAATCATTCGGAAACTTTTTTCGCTTTTTGCGCCTTTGATGTTGGTACCATATTTTAGGAGGGTGCCAGAGGGCTGATAGGGGCTACTATATATGGATCTGTGGAGGAAGTCTTCTAGTTTCTGAAGATCCCATCGAAGTTGCAGAAAATCCTTTGTAGGGAAGTTTACACGGCTCTAAATTTGACATACGAGAACGCGATTTTCGAATAAATGTATTCTCTAAACTTAAACTTGAGTTTAAGACCGTTAAGGTAAACCATCATTGTGCGCAATGCATTTACCAAGACCACCTCTTTCTTGAGATAGGTTCAAGTTTACTTCAAAAAGTCTAGATTCAGAGAAGTGAAAACTAATTTTGCAGTGTCCTGGAAGGTGTTCCTGCCATATAAACGAGCATCTCAGAGGGTCCTTTGAAGCAAATCGCAACTATAGCTGCGTAGAATTATTAGCAGGCCTTGAAGTGTTGTATTACCCCATTGGAGGCCACCTTCGCTAAAGCTATACCAAAAAATTTCAGTGACATTTACCCCACAAATTGTAGCACTCGCAGAGGGCGCGTTGACTCTGCTTTTGTTGCTCACAATTTGATGAAGAATTTTCTTTTTTGGCGTGGGTCATTAATTACAGCAAAAATTGGCTCAGTGCAGCTACAAGAAGCGACCTTGTTGTAAATCATTTGGAATAAGCATTGAGAGCACGGCCAGAACAATCAGTCATTCCAAAAGGTTGATTTACTCAAATCAATGTAATTCTGCCGGTCTTGTACGCTATAAACTTGCTAAGATGTGATTGTACTGTAAGAGCAGAGTAGTGTGTTATCGCTCTAAAAACCGTTTGTTAAAATTTCAAAACTGAGCAAACTTGTACCATTTGATTCAATTAGCTTGGCATCGGCAAAGGCGGGGCTTCGTGACCTAATTAAGGCTAGGTAATGATTAGAGAGCACTCGCGCGAGAGAGACGCAGATGCGTCGCGGGCGCGAGCGGCCTCAATTAGATCACAAAACCCCGCCCTAATGGTGCCAAGCCAGTTGAATCAAATGTTAAGTATAAGCTATGAAAGATGCCATCCTCGCCCACGACGCCGCCAAACCACATGTAAGAAAGATGGCCCTCACAAAAGGGGTTGACTGCGCACCGAGGTTCCTGTTTAATTTCCAAATTTTTTAAACCTTCATCTAACAATCACCAAATTTTCTAATTTCTCGGTGCCTATCAAAAAATATTAAGACCTGATAAAGATTTGCTAGTCAAAAACGCCTTTTTAAGCTTTATTGACTTCTCTGAGATTCTTTCGCAAGAAAAAAGTACAAGAGGACTACAAGAGTGTTATCAGAAATTTGCTGAACACAATGCAATTCATTTGATGGAAAAAGGTTCTGGAAAAAATTGTCAAACGACAAAACTTTCCGAATGACCTAATATTTCGCAAGTTCGCCGAATTAATTCGCGGGGTGGGTTCTTCTGAATCATGGATCACAATCTTTTTGGAAAAGACAGATTGCAAAAGTGAAATGCGGGCACCGGTAGGATGCAATGTGAGGCAACAGAACAGTGTGCACAAATGTAGGTGATGAGATTGCTTGAGATGAAGTGGAAGAAGAAGAGACGTGGCACTTGAAGAATCCTTTTTCAGAGATTGACCAGTTTAGGACCTAATATGGCTGCATATAAATCAAACTTACCCAAAATATATATAAAATAACTAAGCTTCAGAAACTTTTCAGGGTATCTTGGGCAATTTTAAGTAATTTCCCTTTTTTTGAACGGGCACCACATTTGATGAACAAAGGTTTCTGAGAGATCTTGAAGGCGTTCGATGCAGCATTTCATTTTCTTTCTAAAGCTTATGAAAACATTGCCAAACAGTCAATGAGCTTTCAGAAAATAACCAAAATCTGCGACCTATGCTTTTTGAGATGGTCAACACATTTTTTCTAAACTTTTACATCAATCCTCCGAAAAAGTACAAGTAACCTTTCTATAGAGCAAACACAGAATGCAAAACTACTTTTTTCTCCTTTGCATAGCTTGTCATAATTTTTTAACAAAATTCAAACTGATGCTACCGATTTCCATACTTGTACAGCTGAATCAAACATCAATAGAAGATCAGCTTGCATACTATTCGATGCAGCATTCCCTCCTTCTAACAGGTGTTTTTTGGTTCCGAGTCGTTTAGTTTTCGGGGAAATCATCATGACTCATTTCTCTAGCGAGCCCTAGGCTGTACCCAAATAACTCGAAATTTGATATTTCGAAACCGTAGACTCTTGATTTGTAAATTAATGCTCACTCATCGTACCATCTTGGTTGTCTCAGATTCCGAATAATTATGATGCTTGATGCGGTTGTGGCTGATGTAGGCTTGCCAAAATCGATGGTTTTGTTTAAAAAATCTTTCAAAAAATTACGACGAGATATGAAAACGAGAAAAAAGTTGTACTGTATTCGATAGGGTCTGCTCTATCGAACCGTTACTTGAACTCCTTTTGAGGATTGATATGAAAGTTTTGAAAAATTGTTTGACCATTTCAAAAAGCCTAGGTCGCAGATTTTAGTTATTTTTTGAAAGCTCATTGACTGTGTTGCAACCATTTTATAGCCGTTAGAAAGAGAATGAAATGCTGTATCAAATTCCTCCAAGTTTTCACAGTGATCTTTGTTTCATCAAATGTGGCGCCCGTTTAAAAATGCGAAATTACTTTTGGAACGACCTAATGTAATGTAACGCGGCTCAAGATAATGTTGCCAAACTCACTTCCTTGTGCTTCGGGAGCATCGAGTTAGCCTGGTGTCAGAAGAGAGCAAAATTTGATTGAGGGCCACCGTTTTTATTTCTTGGATGTTACAAGAATTAGAGAAATATAAAGAAGATTTTCTATTGAAGAAGTAACGCAACTCATAAATGTAATAGAAAGCATTCAGTTCTCTTAAATTTCAAAGGGAATGAAATCCGACACTGTATTTGGGAACGAGCAGCAATAGTGGGCCTCATGACAGGGCTTTAGGAAAGAGATTGGCTTACTTGTAATTGACAGCATACCATGCTGAAGAGTGACTGTATACACCGCTTACAGTAACTGTGTTATTAATGTCCTACGGAAAAATTCTGGTATGCTTTTGAGATTTTTCAATGGGTTAAAACCCCAAACTTTAACAAAAAAATCTCTTGCAGCCCGCAATTTTATTTCAAAAGAGTTTTTTGTTTTCAAAAAAAATTTGAAGGTTGTATTATTTATTCCAAAGAACAAACAGCTTGCTTGTGGTGAGATCTGAATCATCTTTATGAAATACTTCGATCTTTTCTGTAAAAATCTCAGGAAATTTGGAGCCAGTACTGAAAGCTGCATTTGATAGAGCTAAAAGCAAAATTTTGATTTGCACTAGAAAAGTAATTATCGATTCGCTCAAAAAAATCACTTGACAAAGTTCTTGATCTATCCGGTATCGAATGCTGAAAAATGTGTATGCTATTGATAATTCCAAGCTCGCTTCATATTTATTGTTTGATATATATATACAGGGTGTCCCAAAAAAATGTATCGAACGCTTGATCGTTAATATCTCTCTTCCCAAAAAGTCTTTTGCCTTGCTCCAAGTACCATTTTGTAGAGCTGGCTTCAACTTAGATTTGCTTTATAGAGCAAATCACCCAACTCTCTTCATTAATGTAGGATTACGGTAGAAACTTGAAACATATGGTGCAATGCGGAAAAGCTGCCGTTTCAAAATTTTTCAAAAAATTGTGAAAACTTGTGTAATAGGATTTTTATGGACTCTAAGTTGAATATTCAACTATTCACAAGATTGGAAAGCCTTCTAAACGGTGTAACCGCACTTTTTAGAAACATTGAAAAAATGGCCACTACCTCTTACCTGGCATAACTCTTCAATGAAGCATCATAATAAGTTGGGAACTTTACAATTAGAATCAGCAACTCTAACTAGCCTAGTGTAGAAGTTTTCAGGCTTTTTTGCTTTCTTTCTGAGGCAAAAGATGGCCTTTCATTGCTCAAAACCCTCTATGAAGTTTCTACCGTAATCCTACAGTAATGAAGAGAAATGGGTGATTCGTTCTATAATGCAAATTTAAGTTGAAGCCAGCTCTACAAAACGGTACTTGAAGCAAGGCAAAAGACTTTTTGGGAAGAGAGATATTAACGATCAAACGTTCGATACATTTTTTTGGGACACCCTGTATATGCCAAATTTTTCTGATTTGGCCAAATTTCTTCGCCATGCTAGCGCTGTTGAATCACCAGCAGTTCACGCGGGAGGCCTTTGATTCCACCTACATTGCATCCTTTCCCCTGCCTCCAAAAATTCCTGATATGTGTCGCGAGTTCGATCCCCCAAAAAAAAAGAATATCTTCGTGTCACATTTCGAAGGTTGGGAATGTGCTGCTAAAAGGAACTATTAAAACTAGGCATTTCTTGTTTGCCAGTATTTCTGTGAAATGACTTCTTTCGCGGGTTGTTTTTGGCACTGGTAAGTTGGTGGCCATCTGGCTGCAATGCTAAAAGTACTTCACCCAGCTAAATTCGTTGTTCAAATTAATTCTTGCCCAGTGAATGGAGTATTATCTGCATCGTAAAGGGCTAACTGCTAATGACTTGACAAAACATCTATGGAGCCAAAACTTTCAGAGGGTTTAATGTCATTCTTGCAGTAAGTGAGCATCTGAAATATACGTTCCATACGCAGGACTTTCTTGGACGACATAAATGTGACTTCACAGTTTCAATATAGCTTTTTGCTTCTCTTTGTGGATCATCAGGTCAATAAGGGAAGCAGTGTTCAGCAAAGAGCTTGAGTGGAGGTTAAAAAAGATCAGAACAGCTGACTAAATACTCTTTTGCTTCAAACTAAAAAATCAAACATTGGTTTCTGACGATAGGTACATTTTGGTGCATGTCCCGCACTTTTGAGATACGTCCGGTCGCCGGCCGGTCCTTAGCCCCGCCCCTAAAGTTGGCGCGGCCGCAGGCTGGAAGGGCCTCGTCGCCCAGTCGCTGGCCGGTTAATGCGTCTGAGTACGTGCTCAGACAATCGAAGGGATACTTACGGTGGGCAAATGGCGCGAGTCTGCCACTTCGCGCTCTGGAGCGCTCCGGAGCCCTGCCATTCACGCATTTTGCTGCTCCGGGGCTCTCCCAAAACTGGTGCACCTCCGGAGCAGAGATTTGCGCGTCCCGGAGAAGGGTCCCATTGTGACGTCGCCGTGACGTCATGGTGACGTCACGGTGAACGAATGGGACCAATCTCTGCTACGCGCAAATCTCTGCTCCGGAGGTGCGCCAGTTTTGGGAGAGCCCCGGAGCAGCAAAATGCGTGGAATGGCAGGGCTCCGGAGCGCCCCAGAGCGCGAAGTGGCAGAGTCGCGCCATTTGCCCGCCGGAGGTATCCCTTCGACTGTCTGAGTGAAAGCTACTTCGCGTCAGTTTCATGTTTATTTTTTGTTACATAATGCCTCTTTTTTCTTGAAGCAATTATAGAACGCTATAGGTTTGTACGCTGGACTTATCGTCTTTATCCGATTACACTAATTTCATTGTAATAAGACGCACCTTTTTCGATTTTCAAGTGTGCCGCTTAGGCCTCGTTGTGTTGAAACGAGACTTATGCCGCACGATAGCAGTATGCAGCACTGTAAATAGTCTTTTGGTCGCGAAGTCCTTCGGCGTGTCTGTGCTGTTCGAGTTGCAAAAAATTCCCCGCGTCCTATACGCGTAGAATTAGGGGTAATTGTTTTTTTTTTTAGAGAAAAGCCGAAGATCCTTTAAAGCCTAATAGCGTTCAAATACTAAGAAGAGAGAGGCATTGTGTGCCAAAATATATATGAAACTCTGGCTTCCACGTAGATACCTGAAAATGAGCGACAATATAACAACTCGGAAAACAGAAAGTACTCTCATACTTCTCTAACTTAGCTTTTTTCGCCTTTTTCAACAACGAGTTAGCTAAGAAACATAAGCAAAAGAAACGATAATAGACATTGATAAAAACTCGCACGGCAACTGCTGACGCACAAACGTTCTGCGTCTGCACTACACTGCATTAAACAGTGAATTTCCTCGACTGTACGAATTCCATATCAATTTTGGATTCATCAGCTTGGTTTACGGCAAAAATAAAAGAAATTCGTGCGATTAACAAAGTGGCAGGTGACGGATTAGTCACTACCATAAAGAAAAAGTATTACAAGAATAATGCCGAAAGTGGAATAACATCAAAATCAAATGATGATTAAGACCGTCCTGGATTATAAGGTGCATACAAAATGAGGAATGGTTTATGGCAACTTTCAATAAACGCATTAGGACTCGTAAATATGTGTGGCGTGAAAGTCATGTTTGACACGTAATGGTTCATGAATACATGTCTTACTAGCTGGCTTACCCGGACATTCCGGCCCTCAAAACACTATGATAAAGCTCTCATTCCTACCCTGTACAACTTTCCCCGTGCCTAATTCTACATACCAAATCCTTATTCCCGCTGTGCTCGTAATCAGCAAGCTCACTTAACTCCTGTGTCAACTCCCAGCCCCGCAGCTTGAACGTTGCAAAAAACCGATAAAATCGATAGAAGTATGACAATTTCAAAAATCAATATTGCGATCATAATCAGCATGCTCGATCGATTCCCCCCTCTGCGCAAACTCCCAGCCCCGCAGGTCAAGCTTTAGGCAGCTGCCGATTGATAATGAAAAGCAGCCTACGACATCCGCCCCGCCTCAAAGTGTATGTGTGCCAAGTTCGGACCGGAATGGTTCAGAAATAAAAATTTTTATATCGTCGCAACGCTGCGGTCTTCATTCGAGGTTGTTAATTTTACTCTATGGTTACTGCAACGCCGCGGCTACCCGTTACCTCATGACAGACTCTGCACCTTCAAGTTCTTCTCAAAATATGCTATGGTTATCGTGCAATAGGTCACTGATATAAGAAGCTGCCCAAAAACCGAGAATTTTTCATATTTTTTTTTCAAAAAAATCCTACAGACCTTTAACTCGCTCACGCATATACATTCCACATCAGGCATTCATAGCTGTATTTTTATTAGCTAAAAATCACCCAAAATTTCCATGTCTTTACCAAAGTGATGCTGTGCTGTTCTTACACTAACAGTTATATACTAGAAGCCTTTAGAAGTACTACTGTAGATTCTTGGCTTTCTATATGCTGTGGTTTACGAGATATGTTGATTTGAGCGTGAAAGACCCGAGAGAAGAAAGCTAAATTTGATATTTCTCGTGAACCAGAGCATGTAGAGAGCCAAAAATCTACAGTAGTACTTCTAAGGGCTTCTAGTATACAATTGTTAGTGTAGGAACAGCTCAGCATCACTCTGGTAAAAACATGGAAATTTTCTTTCTTGATTTCTAACTAATAAAAAAATATAGCTATGAATACCTGATGTGGAATGTATATGCGTGAGCGAGTTAGAGGTTTGTAGGATTTTTTTGAACGAAAATATGAAAAATTCTCGGTTTTCTGGGCAGCTTCTTACAGCGCAGTGATCTGTTGCACGAGAAATTTGGAAGGCTATAACTTTGTACAATCTTGATATTTTTGAATGCAATCAAGACTATCAGAAGCAATATACCTCTCGTAACTTAGCGCGCACCTGTTCATAGTGATATCGCAAACGGGAGGAAATCCATGCGTCAAATAACTGAAAGTTTTTCTTTTGAAAACCTCGTCTCTAATAGCTTACAACTCCCTTCAAGTTTTGTTCCTATGGCTGGCAATCAGCTTATTTTGCAGCCACAAGCAAAGAGTATAGTTTGCATATAATAGACTCCAACAAAGGATCTCTGCGAAAAGGAAGGATAAAAATTCAAAAATGTTCATTTTTTTGAGGCTCTTTGTTACAGGAGTGTAAGTGCTAAATTACAAAAAAAAATTTGGAATTCTTCGCGCACTGGATAGCTAAGTTTCTCTTCAAATATTGTATTACTTAAGGTGTGCTAATCTCAAGCTTACAGAATTGGCGAAGCTTTGGCGATTGCCTTAATCGTGAGAAATTTTGACCCGTAGATCCCAGCAGCAAGTATTCATACTGGGAGCGTCGATCTCCCAGTTCAGATATTCTTGAAAAATCTACTTGAACATGCAACGGGTAAACAATTTTTATTCCTTACAGAAGTGTTCTCAAAAGGATTCGTTCATTTACGTCTGAATTTAGGCCAAGGAAGTTGAAGCAACGAAAGCTCGATTTTGAGTGCAGTTGTGCGTGATGCTGGTAAAATTCTCACAGACGAGATAGAAGCTCAAGTTCACCACTGTTAGAAAATGCATAAAGAAAGCTATTCTTAGATATGAAGAATCTATATCGAAAAAGAAGTTTTGAAGGAAAAAAGTAGTTCGGAAACCTAGCCTAGAAAACGGACATTATTTTTGCAACAGCCTAATACATCAAAAAAAGAAGGAGGTTGTAGCAGATCTGCAACTTTTTTCTTTACTGTTCGGGATTCAGTTTTGTACTTTGCAATCTTGAAAACAGTGACGATACCAGTAGAGCGGAAGAAATGAGCTGAGAACTAAAAGCAAACGACTGCGATGTGAGAAAACGGGTAAAGTAGACTTACTACTTGACGGAAGCACGTAGGAGCTGGATCTGATTGAGGAATGATCTTGACATAGTACTGAATGAGGATCGATTGTTTGGTAGCGCGTGCTTGGTCTTGGATCACTTTGTTACACTTCAAGTCTGCCTCTATGTAAACCTTCATTTCTCTTTAATACTTTTTCATAGCTTCGCCTATATGGACTTTTTTGCCAGTGATGTTAATTGAATCAGCGCATGTAGAGAGTAGTACTTAATATGGTTGGCGCTGCTTTGTTGAGTAAGCTTAGTTTACTCTTTAGGAATTTGCACGAAAAAAAAGTTCCGGACTTGTGCTTGTATTTTGCATAAAACTCCAGCATATATTTTTACGAGAATGGGATACCGAAGCTCTAAATTAGCTTGTTTGTATGCATGTAAATCGCGAGTCAGGGATTTTACGTCAAACCCTTCATCAGACTAGACCTACATAGGTAGCTTCCTGGAAGAGTGTGGGTTCATTGTCATTTGTCTTTACCATGTGAATTTATGAGAAAAGGATTTTTCTTGAATTCAGTTGCAATGGCATGAAGAGTTTTTCCTGATGTAACAATTAGAGCGAAGAAAAGGACAACAAGCCGCCTAGCCAGAATTTATGGACTTTCTTCAAAATTTTGCCATCGAAATGCAAGATGTCAGCAATACGTAATTGCCGGTGCTCGCTTACTCTGAGTAATTCCACCTGTATGAATTACTCTAGATCATTTTGAATCAGTGAATCACTACTATCGATTTCTTCGGAAATGAAAAGTTGGAATGTAACGTTATTGTTTTCTACGGACAACAACTTGCTAGATTGCTGCACATAGGCAAAACTAAATAAGACTAAGGAATTTACGAGATTGGAAAAAGGATAAAAAGCGAGCTTCCCGTTTACTCCCTATTGCTGTTATAAGAAATCATTTGTGCATACTCTTGAGACTTTGATTGGAACGTGGCTAAGCCCCAACCGCGCATCAGTACTGACATCTGAGCGAAAAAAATTTACAGAGAGGCAAAAGTGGGGGGGGGCCGACTTTGCACTCTTGTAAATCACAAAATTACTGAAATATAATTCCATATTTGTGCCACATAATACTGTGATCATCCTCTACAAGCCGCACTTTACATAGCTGAAAATGCTTGCCATATGTATTTGTAAAAATTGGTTTTATCAAGCAAGTGCTCCTGCAGAGCGAAAAAATCAAATTTTTTAGTATCTATAGTTTATTTCGTAGCTAAAGATATTGTGAACATTCTACAACAATTTGATGCACACGATGTAGAGGCTTTGCGCTATCACATCGTAGTGGTTGCGTTTATAGAAACTATTCTTTCGAAAACGCAGAATAAAGATTTGAATATCACCTGCGTGCAATGGCCATTTGTCTCTAAATTTGAATTCTAAAGCTATAGTAGCGCAGCAGGTGTGGAGTATTCTTCCCACGAGCCTCCTGTATAAGCACCCATTTGAATTTGATCGATAGAACAATTTCAATCCTATTTAGATTATGATATTTCGCTCCCGTTCGCGCAATCGCATCCATATGCGAATACATTGCCTTCACTTGAAGCTCCAAAATTTTTTTTTCTAAATTTTGCAAACAAAAAATTCTAAAATATGTTATAGCCAAAGCTTGCTCCATCATACTGCGCATTTGTTTAGTGAAAGAAACACTTATCACGAAGGCATGGAACGAATTTCAATTCGACTGCCTGCTTGCCACGACAGACAGACTTCCAGGATTATGAAGGGCTGCTTTGAAATCAAAAGAGGCAATCTCGAGATTTGAGAGCTGCGGTATATGTATTTGCAAAGGATGGTTCATGTGTGCACCAAATTTTCTGTTTCTAGGTACTTTCCTTCTGATTTTATCTGGTAAATGGCTCTCAGAATTTTGCCTCACCCTGCAATATGAAGAACCTCAAGACACTACTATTTGTTTGCTGTAATATACTCGATACAAAATTGTTGTTAGGTGTTTTTGGGGTCCTGATGTAGACATCCACCAAATATGGAATTGAAGCTGCAGAGTTCAGAAATTTCACAAATTTATTATAAAACTACTAAGTGAATATTAGCCAACGAAGACGCCATTGAAGAAATGATAGCTCAGAATTTGTAAGAAGGAACATCTTTTCGCAACAGTGTATATTTGTCAATGATTGCAATTGTCTTCTACAGACAGCTTCAATTGTTTAGTATATTTGCGTGGCAGATTTCAAGACATAGTTGAAAATGTTGGATTTTGTCGTAATGTTTACAGACGTGAGAATGGATGGAAAATCTGATTGTTGATTTTCAGTGCTGCTGACGATACATGCTGGGGCCATCGCTGTCTGGAACTTTCTATCTAGTTGCACACGTGAACCCTTCATTTATCTAGATTATCAGACTTAATGAGAAAGTCCCAACAAGAATCCTTCAAATTTTTATCACTGTCACATAATTTTGTTGTCGTGTTGTCCCATTCTCACCAGTAAATAGCACTTTGTGTAATGTGCACGTCCATCTCTTTGGTTGAATTCTGCAGTTCCCATTCCACCACTTGTCGAAATGATCAAAGAAGGAAGTGGCGTAATTATCATCTGTTTGCCTATAAGATTCTTTTGAAAACCGAACACCTCAAAAAATCAAAAATGCACACGAGAAAATAAACTTATGCGTAGTGCACGCATAAGTTACCGAGATCAAACAGCACCGTTTTTTCTTGAGAGGATGTTCAAATTCTGATAATGCAGAGCACTTACTTGTGTTGTAATGTACGTATTCTTCAGCCGGTAAAAACATGCAGCTCATGCGGCAGCAGCAGCAAAAAAAACATCTTTCATTCATTTTAGGACTAGGAGACGGGAGACCTCCTTGCACACATTGTCTAAACAAGCTTAATCGTGTACTTAGCAGGTTTATACTCGTCGTTTATCTCGCCCATGTTTATTCACACTTTGGAAACATGGAAGAACAAACTCAAACATGTTAAAACAATGTCCGCAATGCGGTCACGCTTCTCCTATTCGTAGAATAGATGACAAGTGAGCATGCAGTCAGTGCAGCTTTTCTTTTCTAATGTAATAATTCTTGAAAAACCAAACTTTCTCAGCTTGTAGATAACTGCCGAAATTCCGATTTTTGATGAAAAGTGCAGATTTTTCTAAGGATTTTTCGATTTTTTTCTGTTCTAAATTTCCAAAAGATGAAGGCTAGAAACGGTGAAGTTAGAGCAACTTATTGTCACGTGCATACTTCTGACAATGTTGCAATTGTCTATAACTCATCGTGAACGCATTCTTTTGGTCTGCCTGTCTTGGATTTGTAGAGTTCGGAAGATTGCTAGATGTGTGGTGAATTTAATCGCGTAAATGTGCCTGGCACCTCAGGCTAACAGCTACTAGTTTCAGACTAGGCCAATCTCCTGTTTGGAGCTTACGGAACTGTTTCTTCAAAATTCTGCATTTATTGGTTCGATCATGGAACTCACGAATGCAATATAAATATGAAAATTTTAGTTTTGGCAGGCTGAAATTTGATTATTTTGAACCGCACAGGATATCTAGGCTCGACTTGCTTAAAAAAAATCGTTTGCGAATTTCTTGTTTGTTCTCTTTTTACGACTTAAAGCTGAATTGTTTTGTTTAAGGAAAGCTGAATTGAATAATATGTAAATCGCCAGCCACTATTCTGTATTTGGTGATCGATTAAAGCAACGAAAAAAAAACTTTCGCATCCTACATACTCTACTTATTGCAACGCTTGGCCAAATATTTATAAATAATATACGAGCAATCAAACTCAAGAAGTTGTGAGCTTGAGTAACTTGAACATCCGCACAAGATTTGTTTGCAGTTTGTTTGATTATGTTGATTACGAAAAGGATATCCGCAATTTTATGAGTATGAACGTGACGCAGCTTCTTCATATTGAAGGCATGTCCAGCCAAAACTTGACTCCTACAATTACTTTCTATCTAAAATAGGCCCCAAAGAGGAGCATCTGCGTTGGTCCGGCCTTACAATAATGTCTCTGAATGGAGATCATGGACCTGGAGCCGAGAAAGTACTATCAAGCCACGCCTAGATCCTACCAAGCTCCGTCCAACGCCAGATTGCGCGTACGCGACGTACGCGACGTACGCAGCGCAATTTGGCGCGACCCGTAGCGGAAGCCGCCGTCTTCGGTTAAGGCTTCCAGAAGTCGGGTTTTTAGGGGGTTTCGCACTTTTTAAACTTATAACTGTAACTAGGATCTCAAAAGATTCCGAATGACGAAAAAACGGCAAATTTTGGATGGACTCTGCCTCTACAGTTAAGTTATGAAAATATTTACGGCGTATGCGATTTTGGTTATGCTTCATCCCAACAATTTTGCTCTAGAATTATACAGGGTTTCCCAAAAAATGTACCTTCTGTTTGATAGTTATAACTCTCTTGTAATTCCTTCGAGAAGCTTTAGGTACCATTTTGTAGGGCTGGTTTCAGCTTAAGTTTACTTTATAGAAAGGATCACCGATCGCTCTTCATTACTGTAGAATTACGGTAGAAACTTGAAACATATGGTGTCACTGCGGAAGAAGCTGCCGTTTTAAAATTTTTCAAGAAATGTGAAAACTTGTGTGATAGGGTTTTTATGGATCTGAGTTCTATACTCAACTATTCACACTTTCTAAATGGTGTGACCGCACTCTTTAGGAACATTGAAAAATGACCTTTACTGCTTACCTCGCATAACTCTTCAATGAAGCATCATAATAAGTTGGGAACTTTACAGTTGGAACCAGCAACTCTAATTGGCCTAGTGTAAGAGTTTTCAGGCTGTTTTGTTTTCCTTTGGCAAAATATGACCTTTCATGGCTCAAAACCCTCTCTGAAGTTTCTACCGTAATCTTACAGTAATGAAGAAAGATGTTTGATTTGTTTTGTATTGTAAATCTAAGTTGAAGCTAACTCTACAAAATGGCACCTAAAGCTTCTCGAAAGACTTTATTACAAGAGAGTTATTAACAATCAAACAGTAGGTGCATTTTTTTGGGACACCCTGTGTGCTGTTACATATGTGTGGCCGTGTCTTCACAATCAAAGTATACGATTGTGTGTGTTCCAAGAAATCTAGTCGCAAAGACAAAAACAGAATCGTTCAATAGATAATTGCCCCGCATGCACCCTTTCAAATGTCAAATCAAATTGCTATCGATGCCATTGATGGAGTAATTGGACAAATGTAGTTGACATTTACTACATTAAAATTTCTTGCCGTGTGGTCGAGACTTGACATTGAATGCTGATCCCTCAGCAGTTTTTATCTAAAATTGCTAAAAACATCTATGAGGTTTTTTTTTGTCAACTTTGCTCACTAGAATATCTCAGCGTTCATGTATTCTTCATTCCATTCAACTTTCATTTTGTGTGGCTCAAATAGTCGCTTTCATAGTTAAGATATGGTTACGTTAGTGCTACTTTTTCTGCAGCGAAAGTCCCGAAATTGAGTGTTTTCGTGATCATTGGATTAATTCTCTTGGTGTGCTGACTACTGTTACGAAATTTCTTTTCGCAATTCATGACAGCGCACTGCTAGTGGGTGGAAGAAAGAGAAACTTTACAAAATGTAGAGGAGATAGAATATCATGTAATGTCTTCATTTCACCTTGCAAATCTTGTTTATCTTATTTTTTTCCAGTTGATGCTTAACTTAATGCAAATAGAGAAAAGCAAGCTTTACAACTTCATTATCACAAATCACAAATGGACACTTGAAGTTTGGAAGTCACTGGAAACATTTCCTTGCCTTGAAAATCGAATCTACAAATCCAAATTCGCTTACCATAGTTTACTCTACTATATATGCTATGACGTGTTTTTTTTCAATTTTCTGAAATACAGGGTGTCCCAAAAGTAAGTACACACTTTTCAATTGTCAATATCTCTCTTCCCAATGGGTCTTTCTTTGCCGGTCCAGTACCATTTGTAGAGGAGGCTTCATCTTAGATTTACAGTATTGAGCGAATCACCGATGCTCTTCGTTACTGTAGGATTACAGTAAGAACTTCCAGCATGTGGAATCCTTGTGAAATATGCCATCTGACAAACTTTTCTTTCAAAAAAGAAAAATCGTGTACTAAGTTCTTCGCGCACGCTGATTCCACTAGACAACTTTTTACGAGTGTTTTCAGCTTTTTCGACGGTGTAGTCACATTTCTTACAAATACTGGGAATTTGGTTATTACGGTTTACCTGGGATAACTTTGGAAAGGAGCATCATAGTGAAGTGAAAATTTTATATTCGAAATCAGCTGATTCCATTACCATGGTATAAAAGTTTTTGGCTAGTTCGATTTTATTCTTGTGCGCAATATTGCTTCCAATGGTCTAAAATCCTTGTCGAAGTTTCTACAGTAATCCTACAGTAATGAAGAGCAATCGGTAATTCGCTCAACGCCATACATCTAAGTTGAAGTTTCCTCTACAGAATGGTACTTGAATGGCAGAAGAAGACGCAATGAGAAGAGAGATATTAACGATTGAAAAGTGTGTACTTTTTTGGGACACCCTGTACAAGGATGGTAAGTGCAAATTGGCAGCAACTTTCTTATATGTATTTTACAGTGGCTGTCCAAAAAATTCCTTATGGTAAGTGAGTGTGACCCAACTGTTTTTTTTCGAAAGGCGGCGCGGTGTTGGTCATGGCTTTTGAGAATTCCTGAAATACTACGCAAAATTTTCTTTAAAATTTGCAAAAAAATTTGAAAAATTCTGCTTTCTGCTTTCCAAATACTTGCACATGTTCAAGTCTCCGAAGGTTTATTACGCGCTTCATAAACAAGAACCTTACTGATGCCTCAGCTGAGGAAAATACTAGGTGCCCATAAATTACGTTGACAAATCAAGTTTTGAGACTTTTATCGGGATTCCGTTAATTTGAACTACTTTGTGAAAGGTGTGTGGACATTTGTAATAAGAGGATTGAGCATAAAAACCTTGTCGGCTCTGTAAACGACTAGTTAGAATAGCAGGAAAGTGCACTGACGCCGTTTTGTCCTTCACTTTTTGAGATTTAAATGCTTTAACACAGTAAAATTTGATCTGATAAGAATTTCAAACTTAAGTTTGTCAACGTAATTCGTGGGCACATCTCACTTGACTGATATCTCTATAAACGCCATAAAACCGAAACGATTGGTGGTTTTATAAACTTTATGATCTGCTCTTTGTTATCGAGCAAAATACATGCTGATCGAACTGTGTGAGTTAAATTTATCGAGTAAGCCTTAGAAAACGCTAGATGATTTACATTGATGAACAACGAGTAAATAATGAAAAGAACGATTTTATTAAAAAAAACATAAGCCCTTAGAATGATGTTTAGTCAACACAAGGTTTGTTCCATTAGAATAAGCTATTTATAAATTCCATAAAAAGCTTTTTGAATTCTAATGCTCTATTCAGATTTTGGAGACCTTACGCAAGAACTATTGGTGAACACTAACCATCTCTGTCTAAATTTGGCGGCAAAAAGCAACACAGACAAACACTTCTTTTGAAAATTTAAACTTGCAAATCCTTTCAGAATGCAATAAATAGGATATTTTTGGTTTAGTGCGAGAAAACTTTTCAACTTAATATTCACAAACAAGAACGATATTTGCACAACATCGCAGTCCCAGATTTGAAAATTTCGCATTTCTTTAGTGAAGTAATAATTTATGCCAAGACTGAACTTTTCAGATGACTTGTGAGGACACTAGTAAGGATGAACATTGCTTATTGCAAAAGGATAGCTCTGTCAACAATACCAGCGACGGTTTAATCACACCAGGGGAAATCCTCAACTATCTGGGTAAGCCGTTCTTGTTTTTGATGAATTTATTCATGTTGAGGGTTAATGAAACGGCTATAGATAATCTTTGACTAATGCCTTTGATTCAATTTGTGTCAAATGTGGTGATAGCGAGTGTTATAACAGATTTATCCATTTAATTTAGGCACAATGAAAATAGCTTTTGATTATTCAAGTGACGCGTTCGTGAGCTCAAGAAAATTGAAGATTCAAAAAAAAAGTCAGAATGAGCCGTGCCCATTTTTGCTTCGCATGCTGCTAAAATCTATGTTTTTACAATTTTACAATAATTTTTTTTAAATTTTTTTTACAATAATTTTCATAGAACATTCATTTATTCTATCAAAGTGTTCTCATAATATCCGCTCTTAGGTGATCGAACTTGCTCAGAGCGCAAAAATCAGTTACAAAAGACAAGTGGAGGGAAAAAAAGATATCAAAAAGTGCACAACTTGTTTGTAAACCTTATATCTTCAGGTCCGCGCAATCCTTTTCTCGTCACTTGCGTACTTGTAACTGGACTAACTTGGGCTGTAGCTGCTATGAACGGTATGAGCACCGCCTTCATAATACAAAGTTGCGAGAACTGCTCAGATATGATCTCCCTCGTTGACGAGGTTGATTGAAGGTCTTGAGGTTGTATGGTAACTAATACTATGTTTAGTTCGACTTACGTCATAAGAACTCTTGGTACGCAGATGCAACGGTAAGCGCGTTCATGATTGGAAACGGAATTGGTGGAACGTTAGTGTCAAAGGCAGCAGACAGGTGAACTAATGATTATTTACATCACAATAAAGAGGGAAATTCTGCACAAATTATGCACGTACAAATTCTTCGCTTTTGCAGTCCATTTGAATCTTATTATTACAAAAACTTATTGATTGGTTTGCTTCCACTGGATCCAAAAAAGTTTGTTGCAAACTTCACAACTTCACACTTACAACAGAGAAATCTCTTTTTGGTGAATGAAGATTGCTATAGCTTCACATTACGACGCATGTTAGGATCCGGCAAAGTCCGAGCGATGTCCCAGAAAAAATTGTAGACGCACTCTGTGTTGGAAATTGTCATTCTATTGTAGATACCATCATTCAGTACTTATGGCTAGGTGTGAATCCTAAACTGAAGCTTATAATCAAATGATTAGCATAGCTGCTAAAAAGCTTGACTTTACTAACTTAGATATGGCAGACGCCCAATTCTGATCCTTTGTTTTCTGACAATGGCTGTCACCGGCATACTAGCCGCCTTTTCACCATCGGTAATGGTATTTGGAGTTATTCGTCTCGTGCAAGGAGTTTTTTACACAGTGAGGTATTATTTGTCTTACGTCTACTTAGCAGTAAGTATATGCTTTAGGGATCCGCATTGGTGGGATGGGTTCTGGGCTACGAATGCACACCTGTAGAACTCCGGTTTTTTACTACAGGCATGCATCTCTTAATGATAACTACAATACAGAATGTGCAAAACTTCCATGAATGTCGCGGTACTACGATAATTACGCGGTTTACGCAATATACGCAGCGCCATAACTTCCTTCGGAATTAATATAGTCTAAATCCGGAAGCAGCGCAGTGTTCAACCTTGTCAAGGTCAATCTTTTGATGTACAGCATGTCTTCAATATTCCGTTTCCAGTTCTCTCAAATGTTTCTGCAGGAGTCCGTTGGCAAAGATGTATCGCAGCGCCTATCCGGCGTAAAAGATACCAGGAAGTACTATTGCTGATGCTTAGCAACAGAGCTTCATATCTTAGGGTGATGAAGAGTAAAATAGAACGACATGATTTTTCAGAAGACACCAGCCCTTATTTCCTTTGGAAAGAAATCTGCGGCTACTTTCTAGCGCACTATGTCCTACAAGGACAATACTATCGAATAGTACTTTTTGGTACATTTTGCGTCGGATAGGCGTTGGGGAACATCTTTGCGAACGACCATCTGCAGAAGAATTTGAAAGGACTGGAAAGGGAATATCGAGGACAGATCAAAAGATTCGCCTTGACGAGCTGAACACAAAACTGCTTCCGGATTCAGAGTTTATTTATTCCGAAGGAAGTTATGTGCAAGATACTGTGAAACAAAGACGCATAAAGCATACAGGGTGTCCCAAAAAAATGTGAACACTGTTTGATCGTTGATAACTCCGTTGCTTTCATGTCTTTGGCCGAGCTGGAGGCACCATTCTGTAGAGCTAGTTCAACTTAGACTTATAGCATGGAGCGAATCATCGATCGCTCTTCGTTACTGTGGGATTACGGTAGGAACTTTCAACATGTGGATCCATTGTGAGATATGCCATTCGACAAAATTTTTTCCAAAACTAGGGGTTTTTGCGCACGCTGATTCTACTGCACAACTTTTTTCAAAGCCTTTTTGACGGTATAATCACATTTCTGACAAATACTGGAAATTCGGTTATTGCGGTTTACCCGAGATAACCTTGAAAAGAAGTATCGCAGTAAAGTGGAAACTTCATATTTGAAATTAGCGTCTTCCAATACCATAGTATAGAAGTTTTTGGGTTGTTTGGTTTTGTTTCGAGACAAAATATGGCCTACAATGGCCTGTAATCTTTGTCGAAGTTCCTACCGTAATGCTACAGTAATGAAGGGCGGTCGACGATTCGCTCCATACTGTAATCTAAGCTAAACCTCGCTAAGCTCGGCGAAAGACATTGAAACAAGGGAGTTATTAACAATCAAACAGTGTTCACATTTTTTGGGACACCCTGTATATTAGGTTGTCCCGAAAGTTTTGTCGGTTTTTTCAAACCACTATAAAACCACGCACAATGAAGACCTGAATGAGCATCAACATGTATCAGATGCAGATTTTCATTCTCTTTCTTGTGGTTGCATTTAAGACCAAGTGCCTGTACGGCTATTTTGATAATTGCCACAAATCATCACTCGTCATTTTTATCTGCTCAAAGTCAGGCTAATTTTCAAAAATTTCATTCCAAAGTTTTGGAAAGGGCTAAGCATGGCACAAATAGAACAATTCTCGGGCTGTACGACAGTATTTTTAGATTCTCCTAAATTGCTGTTTCTAGCTTTAGAGAATTATTTTTTCGGAGGTCTCGATTTCTGGCAAACCCATGGAACACGCAACTGCGGCAAAAACATGAAGATTTTCGGAATTTCTGCGAATTGAAACTTGATTGCTAACAAACAATAATTATGCAACAATAGCAAGTTTAATTTGCTTGGATAAATCAGCTTTTTGGAATTTTTGGTAATTTTACGTGGTAGACGTGATCAAAAAGCCGCGGTTTTTCTTAAATAAATAATTATTTTAGGACTTGTTAAGTTTGACCCATGTAATCTAAAATGAGCATAATGTAGCCGAAGAATGGCTCTACATAATAGTTATTAGCGCTTTTTGAAAGTAGTAGGCGAAATTTTTTTAAAATTCAGAAAAGATTTGGCGCTACTGCTGAGGTGCTCAAAAAGCCATGGCGATAACACTGCGAAGACAGAGTAGATCAGAGAACAAACATAGCTGCAAGAGAGGTTGAAAATCTGAATTAAATAATATCTAGACCTTCCTTGAATTGGTATTCTGTAGGTTTTAGTGGGCGATGGAAAAAACCGACAAAACTTTCGGGACAACCTAATATTTATTGTAGAACGCATTGTGACTTTTGAGTTATTTGATCCCTTGGATCACTTTGCAGCTCTTGGTAGTTTGGTCCTTAGAGAGAAGATTACGGAAAGTTGCTTCCAAACGATCTGCGGTAAGAATATTTGAAAGTCTGCATTGGTAATATCTGCAACGTAGTAATTTTCTTCAAATCTTGAACTATTACACCAGTTTGTTTACCCAAGAGTAGTAGAAGCACCCTGACATTACATATGTATCGCAGTGATCGTGCTCTACTCAAGCAGCACGAAATGGCGATAGGTACGAGGGTTGAGGTAAAGTATTCTTCAAATCAAGGATGCAGAATCCGAAAAGAAACTTCCTGACTTGTGACATCAAGAAACGTGGTTGATTTGCGCAAAAATAAGAAATCTAGTTAGTTTCATCGTTTTCTGCGCACTACTAAAGCTGGCTAGATATTGGCCAAAAATATATGGGGAACTTCTATGAATATAAAATCAACAACATAAAATTCTTTCATTTGTTATGCTTCAAATTTCCAGTGTATTTTGGAATATTATGGGTTGTTGGATATTGCATCGTCACACCATTAGCCATGTTCTCACCCAACTGGAGATGGCTAATCTTCTTCGTTTCTATACCGCAACTCGTTACTGCTATCTTGTGTTTTATGTAAGTCAACTCGAGCATTTTGATAACGAGATGTAGATATTAAGACTGGTACCTGAAAGTCTTCACTTTCTCGCTCTTGAGAAAAAAGAGCGATCGATAGGTGATTGGCTTAAAAGAGCACGAGGAAGTAAGAAAACCCTCATGCACATCAAGGCTGGCACCGTTGTGAGCTCATTGGAAGAAAATCCAGAGTGAGTGGGATTAACCTTTATTATTCATAAATAAGCGTTGTCTTGCCGTGATTTAGGGCTCAAAACTTGTTTGTGGAACTTTGGGCACACAAAGTCTTTTTAGTATACACGATGGTTCTCATTTATCTGTGGTAAGTTCGAAGCATAATTTGTAATCTCGTCGATAGCTGTACGAGATTGCGCCTGAAATGAAAACACACGGAGAAAAAAAACAAGGACAAGATCTGTAATCTCCTATAATTGACTATAATATAACTAATATGTTGACTATAATCGATCTAGTTATCCAAAAGAAGCGGACGCGTACAGCTAAAAATTAAGGTGCCGTGGTCGTAACCTCAAAGCATGAAAATACAGGGTGTCCGTAAAAAATGTGCCTACTGTTTGATTGTGAATAACTCTCTTCTAACGAAGTCTTTCAAGAAGCTTTAGGCACCATTTTGTAGAGCGAGGTTCAACTTAGATTTGCAGTATAGAGCGAATCACCGAGCTCGTTTTATTACTGTAGGAGTACGGTAGGAACTTTCAGCATATGGAACCATCGTGAAATATGCCGCCTGACAAAATTTTTTCAAAAAATCTAAAAAATCGTGTACTAGGGTTTTCGCGCACGCTGATTCCACTACACAACTTTCTACGGGTGTTTTCAGCTTTTTTGACGGTGTAATCACATTTCTGAAAAATGCTGGAAATTCAATTATTACGGTTCACCTGGGGTAACTTAGGAAAGAGGCACCACGGTAAAGTGGAAATTTCATATTCGAAAAGAGCGGCTTCCACTACCATAGTGTAAGAATTTCCGGCTTGTTTGGTTATGTTCCGAGGCAGATTATGGCCTCCAAAGACCTAAAATCCTTGTCGAAGTTCCTACCGTAACAGTAATAAAAAGAGCTCGGTGATTCGCTCTATACTGCAAATCTAAGTAGAACCTCGCTCTACAAAATGGTGCCTAAAGCTTCTCGAAAGACTTCATTAGAAGAGAGTTATTCACAATCAAACAGTAGGCACATTTTTTACGGACACCCTGTAGAATTTGACGTTTCTCATTCAAAGGAGTGGAACCAAGTGGCTTTACAACAGCATTTGCACTTAGTCAAAAAGCGACCGTCAGCAAAACAACAACAGTTCAAAAAATGATTAACAAAAGCTTTAATCGATATTGTATTAGGTACTTTCAGGAATTGCGACACATTTATTTACTTTGGCCTTTCACTTTACAGTACTCATTTTGCTGGAAACATCTACTTAAATTATTTCCTCATCGGATTGGTAGAATTGCCAGCTTACATTCTATCTCCTATTGCAATGGACAGGTGATTGAAAAGTTATGTAGGTATAAAGTTTGGGATTGGTTTTTAGGTATGGAAGAAGGATTGTGATTGCATTAGCGCACATATCTGCTGCAATGATTTTTCTCATACTTGTGTTTACTCCAGGTAAAAATTAGTTCTTCTGTACCTCATGAGTACAAACATCTATAATTTAGAAATTGTATGGGTTCGCACGACGTTATGGGTCTTTGGAAAGTTTGCTATCTCATGTTCATTTATGAGTATATACGTTTACGCTAGCGAAATATTTCCTACCAACATCAGAAACCTATCAATTGGATTTTGCGAGATGATGTCGAGAGTTGGGGGCATTCTTGCTCCATACGTCAAGGCACTGGTAAGTGTGCTGAGACAGAAACAAAGCTTCATAACCAGGATCGAGCAAGAGGTGTGGTACACAAGCGTTGGATACGACCCCCTCCCTATCTTCTCAATACCCCCACAGCATTATCGTTTGCCTTCCTTAGGCATGACGCTCTACCATGCATAATTAAGCAGATTTTCGTAATTATCATGTCAAATAACCAGCTAAGTTTTAGCAAGTTTTGAGTGTTCTCAATATTGGACCACCCAAGTGAAGTAATCATTTTCAAACATAATTAACTAATTAACTTACAAAAATGAAACAGCTTACTATTTTTGCACTCAGTACAAAGCACTAATCCCTATTTACCCACATCATGAATCCAGTCAAAAATAACTGTCG
Organism: Cylicocyclus nassatus; assembly: GCA_958299035.1. NCBI lineage: Eukaryota > Metazoa > Nematoda > Chromadorea > Rhabditida > Strongylidae > Cylicocyclus > Cylicocyclus nassatus. The sequence goes on from CATQJL010000316.1 coordinate 68,513,493, forward strand.
TACTATGGAACTAGGAGCAGGCCAAAATTTCGTTTGTCCCATTTTTCGCTTTCAATGGCTGCGCTTTCACCAGCTTTTACTCATGGCCCAAATTGCTTCCGTGAAAACTGCAAGACTCATGGTCACTCTATCAAACTATATGTGCTTTGTTCGCTGAATTTCTTTTTTTGAGGCAAGTTAATAGGGTGTGGCACAACCCCTGAAAAGCTTGGCCGCCACAACTTATTAGGGGTTATGCTACACCACATTAACTTCTTACCTTTAAAGCATTCAAATCCTGTCTCTTTTATATGATGGCTACTGCTGAACCTTCTCCTCCACATAACAGGAATTCAGTTCGAAATTGTTTCTCTTAGTGAAAGATGTAGTCGTTTTTCTTTAGCTTAGCAAATGGAAAAACCACGGAAATATTGGATTACGGTAATGTGCTAAGTCTGTGCAACTACATGAATTGCGAGGGAAGGCGGCAAGAACTAGCAAATTCGATAGCCTAATTCTCGTAATTTTCCAAAGTAGTGATTTGAGTCTGTTTGGTCTTCTCTAGTCTTACAAATTGAAAGCGAAAGTAGTTTGTTCACTTACCTTTGAAACAAAGTTAGCATGTTCGAAAATGACCACCTCACTTGAGTGTCTCAATACTTGGAAACTTCAAACTTCTTTGAAACTTGGCCCGCAGGGGTTATTTGACATGCTAATTACGAAAATGATGCCTTTATGCTTTTGAAATTCTTTCAATATGTTTACTGTGCGTGTCAGAGGGTAGGCGAAAACACCAGTGCTGGTATCTTGCACAATTGGCCCCTATCAGACATTCTTGATTGACATCATGTCGCTAACATCACTACCACTGCAATGACGACCCTCCCCCTTTTTCTGACCCTTTTACGACCCCCAGGTAAGGCGTGCCACACCCTACGCTTCCTGTTCATAACTTACTAGACCAGTAATACCAATGCCGACATCACTTGATTGGTCGAAGTAAATTCTGTTATGCAAACTTTATTTAAAAGGGCATCAAATGCAACAGCTTCAAAGTTGCCTAGTGAGAATACGGCTATTTTCTCCATTCAAACAAGCTTAACAAGTAAAATCACTTTTATTGTTTGTATTTCAACTAAGCAGGTTGCATTAGCATCTTTTCAGTAGGTATACAAAGTTTAGCAACAGTGGGCGCATAGAGGTATGAGCGAAGCAACCTCTTATACTACTGTCATCAGCCTAATAAAGGTCGAAAACCTACATTATCCTTATTTTTGACTCACTTTATAATGTAGAAATTTAAGGTTTTGCGGTTTTACCGAAACCAGGATAAAGGATGTGGTTTTGCTGCAATCATAGAATTATGCTTACTTGAGTGATGCTTTTCATTTAGGGTCAAATATCGCCAATCCTGCCAATGATAGTGCTTTCGCTGATCTCTCTGATTGGAGGCCTGATTACATTCATACTCCCTGAAACTCTCAATCGTCAGCTTCCTTCAACGATAAAAGAGTCATCTCAGCGAACAAGGCATTAGCGATGTTGATCACCTATCTGTACAAAAATAAAATATTGCTTATTTCACTCTACCTCAGCATAAATAAACCGCCTAAAAACATTTGTTTCTCAACGAACTGGGAATTTGGGAGACTAAGAATTCGACAACCATTATTAAAGCGCGTGGTTATCAAAGCGTTCCACAATGGACGCGCAGAAAAAATGTCATGCAAGGACTAATTGCTTATTTGCTAGAGTAATGTCTTTTTTGTGCTGATTGAAGGGCCTGGTTAATGATGATTTTTCAAAAGATTTTTGAGAGGTTCTCCAACTTGCAAATTAAGTAGAAAAAAACGTAATATTGCAAAAGGTCTGAAAGCGATCTAAGTTTACGTTTTGTTCTTATGCCGCCAAACATCTCTTTTGAGTTTATGCCGCCAGACGTTGTTTGAGACGCATCGTACTGACAATGAGTACAGCAAACGAGGTTGAATTTTCTTCGCATAAGGTTTGGTCAAGGCTGCGCGCCTACGCGGCTTACGCAACATACAAATCTTTATCGTGTGCCTACTTGCGTGCGTATGCTGCGTAGTTTGGCCCAACCCTAAGTTTGAAGAAAACGACGGCAATGATTTTAGCGTCATACTATCCTGGCTACGAAAATGTGACATTTTGCCACAAAAGTCCCTCAAATATATACTATCAAAACCAAACTGTGAACAATAGAATTGACTATTTAGCGATAACATGATCTACTGCCAACGATATAGCAGTGTGAGCTTGATACTTATAGGTAGCAGGAATCACTAAGCACAACTTGTGATGTGATGTGCGATGTGATGTGTGCCACACTGATCTAGTGCGGTCAATTGGCTGATGGACTAGGTTGTCTAACCTCGGTCGATGTACCCAGTTTGCGTCTGAAACAATGTCAAGGGAAGCAGACTCAGGAGAAGTGTTTGGCGTCATAGTGGAAATGATAGGTAACTATAATCCCTTCCAGACCTTTTGCATTACTTACTTCTTTTTGCATAGTTTTTCCTTGCAAGTTTTACCCAATACGTCTTATTGGTGTAATAATAAGATCTACTATTCATCTGGCTGCACTATGATCATCTACAGGAAGTAGTCCACTTTACTCATTGCGCCATGTATACCCTGGTTCTCATGTACTTTGGGCGAAATTATACAACCAATGCATACTCTAGTTTTCTCAATATTTTGCGTTTTGATAGCGTTAAAAGTAGTTTATTAGTGAAAGGTTTAGTCAATCGCACTGTTTCAGCAGAATTTGTTTCTCGGGCTTTCGCAAAATAGCTTTAGTGACTCTGTCCATCTACGCGAGTTCAAAATCGCTTAAAATCCTCGAAAACAACCTTCTTAGAGTGCGCAGAAGCATTGTGCGCGAGCTGACAAGGAAAGGATGATCGGTCGAAGTGGCCATCTGGAATAAGCTGTATATTGGGAAACCGTCCTCGGTAAGGCAAACTCAAAACTACTTTCGCTAGGTGCCGAGCGGTTTTGTGGGGTGAGTAACAAGGTCATTTTCCTCCGGCACAGCCGGAGCACCCAGTGATGAACGAGGCGCTAGAACAACGCAGCAGTGTGGCGGTGGCGCAGTGGCAAGACAGCGGACTACGAAGAATTCAAATGATATATTAACATGTTGAATACAACCACAAAATGTTGGAAGCAGAAGAGCTTCTCGCAGCGCGCGCACTTGCAAAATTGCAATCGATTCACATCCCATGTATTGGCTCTCGATCTAAACTTTGCCTTGCATCATAGGGATTCCATCCTTAAGATCTTATCGTTCATTTACACACAGTTTTGCTCGCCGCGATCAAAAATTTCCTTTCATACCCATGGCATGCAGCCGGATACATTGATAACCACTCCGGCGAACTCGAGTCTCCTAATCAGTACTGTTTTTCACCGACTTTGATAGGCAATTGTGAAGCTGCTGATTGTCATCCTTTATATTTTACACGATGTGTGCGATGCGAGGCTCTTCTGCTTTGAGCATTTTGTGGTTGTATTCCATACATGTTAATATATTATTTGAATCCCTTGCTATGACATCATAACCTCCACAGATTTACATATTGTAGAAGATTATAGCTTACTAGCTGGCTTACCCGGCTCCGCCTGGCCCTGTCAAAAACGATAAAGGTTCCATTTCTATCCCTGTACACCTTTACCTGTGCCCACTTCTACATTCCCTATTCCCGCTGCGTGAGTAATCAGTATGCTCATCTACCTTCCTCACCAACCAAAAAATCGATAAAATCAATATCGATCGATAACGAAAAGCAGCCTATGACCCGCCGGGGCCCGAAGTGTACGTGTGCCAAGTTTGGTCCGGATAGGTTCAGAAATGGAATTTTCTATACGGAACATACGTACAGACAGACATACAGACAGACAGACAGACATAAAACAGACATTCAGCTTTATATATAAGGTTGTAGAAATAGTGACTTTTCTGCAGTTTCAACTGCCTAAAAATGAGTATTTATCGTTTACTGTCACCCAATAGACTTTTTACAGAACTGCAGAACAAAGTAACAGCACTCGAACCCTCGACCATCTGCTTCGTATTCCGCTGTTTTGCCACTGCGCCACCGCCACACTGCTGCGTTGTTCTAGCGCCTCGCTCATCACTGGGTGCTCCGGCTGCGCCGGAGGAAAATGGCCTTGTAACTCACCTCACAAAACCGCTCGGCACCTAGCGAAAGTAGTTGTGAGTTTGCCTTACCGAGGACGGTTTCCCAGTATACAGCTTATTCCAAATGGCCACTTCGACCGATCATCCTTCCCTTGTGAGTACTATTCTGCATTAGCCTTTGTCAAAAAATTAAACACGTTGAAAAGCACGGTCGCTTGGAAAGACGTGTTGATATGCGGAAGGCAGTAATCGGCGAGTTGTCCAGCGCGGCGCTATCTTTCTCTATAGGCCACTATGAGGCATTTTCTGGCATTATGGAGCCTGCAAAAAGTCTAGCCCTTACCAGTCTAGCCGTTGAGAACTCAGTTTTCCCCAAAATGTTGAGATACTAGCATGCCACATGATTGGTGGCAGGAAAGCTCTGAGCTATATCACAAGCGAAAGTAAAAAATTGCAGTGGCCATATTTGAACTGATGTATATCTATATCGCTTTGAACTGTGATCTCGATGTGCATTTCGAATTGCTAAAGAGTTGCTCCAAAAGTATGAAGGACTATCTGTCTCATTTTTAGAGTGAGCCCCTCTCGAGCGGCTCCGGTCTCGCGCAAACGTCTCACCTCAACTCTGCATCGCATTCGAGGAAGTGTCGCCTGATCATTTTTCCCCGCATGTAATGGGAAACGACAAACCACAGAGCTACAAAAATATCTTAAGTTGGCAGCAACATTTGCATTTCTAACAGCCTAACTCAAAATGACCGCAGTTAAAGTGATTGTATTCTTTTGATTAACTCTCAAAAGCTACTCCTCATTGGAGAGCAGCAAAGGCAGCATCACAAAGAGAAGAATTTCGTTTGTTCAGCAGAATTAAATTTGCGCACGCTGAGAGAGCAAATTTTATATTTTTCCAAAAATGATGCGCAAGAACTTTCGGACCAACCTAATATATCAGGTTGGTTCATGATTAATGCACGTTTTCTCAACTTCCACTCCAGATGAAGATAATTCATTTGAAAAACAATCTTTCTGAGCGGAACAAAAACTGTTATAGACAGCAAACTTTTAGCTATACAACGTATACTTTTGTGTGATTGCACTCATCACTGGAAAGATTTTATGGCTCAAAAATTACCGAGAATTTTTTCTGGAAAGCTCTGGTTTGAAGGAGCATAACTTACTCTCAAAAGAACTAGATTGGAGCAAACTTTGCTCATTGTGTAGCCGATGGTCGATTCAGTAGTAACGTGGAATTTGGCTTTTACCAAAAATTTTCTGCGGAAAAAATATTGCCAAGAAAGCAAAAGTACCATTTTCTCCTGCATTTTAGAGAAGGCAAAAATCTGTATTTTTTAGATTCCTTCAATTTTTTCTCATTTCAAAAACGAGAAAATTCTGCCGTTTTCCTATTATTAGTAGTCCTTGGTCTACTCTACCGAAACCAAGTTGAAACTTCTGTAATTGCTTCTCATGTAAGCATTTTATAAAGCTTCCAGTGATTCCAGCATTCAGCTAAGTTTGAGTCAAAGCTTCTCGGCTCAGGATTTCTATAAAATTTAGCTTTGGTGAGCATTTTCTAGCACAAATCTTCGCGATTATAACACATATTTTTAAACAAATTTCAGCATTTTTCATGTTAAGGCAAGTCGAATGAAAGGAAAAAATTTTCAAGTTTGAGTTCCTTACCTTCAAAGGCACGCAACTTCGGTCTGAACAAAGATCTCCGAAAACAGAAGTGTATGTTTGAAAGTAGAAGAAACGAGCTTTCCGATAGTCTTGATGGTCTAGAGAAACACGATTTTCGATTGAAAACTAGCGCTTGAAAGGAGAGATAGGAAAAACGTGCATTAATTATGAACCAACCTAATATATACAGAGTGTCCCAAAAGTATGTAAACACTTTGAGCATGAATAACTCTCTTCCCACCAAGTCTTCTCCTTAGAATCAAGTACCATTCGGTAGAGGAGGCTTCAACCTAAATTTATTGTATTGTGAAAATTGTCCAAATCTCTTTATTACTGTGAGATTACGGTAGGGATTTTGAAGAGGATTTTGAGCCATCAAAGGCTACATATTGCCGCAAAATAGATACTCAAAGAGTTGAAAGTATCGTCCTTAGGCTGTATTAACTCGCTGATCATTAGCGTGAAAATTGCACCTCACAGTCAGACATTCGTCATAGGTTATGCCAAGCAAACTGCATAGACGTTTTTTTTAGTGTTTTTCATGTGATGTGATTGGACTATTTGCAACTCATAAAAAACTCATAAATAGTTGTCTGACGAAGTCAGCATGTCCAAAAACACTACTGCGCAGCTTTCTAAATTTATTTGGAATTTTTGTCCTAATAGCCTATTTCGGATGACGCCATATCTACCGTAATCATGAAGGAATGAAGGACGACGGGTAATTCGCTCTATACAGCAAATCTAAGTTGAAGCCTCTTCTACTGAAGAGTACTTGAAGCTAAAGAGAAGACTTAGTGAGAAGAGAGTCATTTACGTCAAAAAGTGTGTACTTACTTTTGGAACACTCTGTATATCAGCGGCGGTCGCAGGATTCCCGTCCAGAAGGAGAGGGGGAGGGAAGATTACAAAATTTTCTGCGAATGAAGGTGCGTAGCGTTAGCCATACACTCCGAAAAATTTTTTGAGGTGCTTCTCAAAATTTTCCGAGTCCTCAACCCTCAAAATCTGGAAAAAGGGGGCGTACCATGCGGGTGGCGAGCAAGGGGAACGATGGCTGTTGGGTGTCAATAACTCCGCATACTTCACCGTCATTTTAGTCCATCTGCACACAGAAATTCAGAGCTTTTCCTTCTTTTATGCTTTTATCTAGACAGGAGAATCGTATAGGCTGTGTTTGCTTGAAAATGGAATGTGAAAATCAGCTAAAAATGTCAAAAAAAGGTCTCAAAGGTGAAACTTCCAGTATTTCAAGCTTTTTACTGTAAGAACGTCTTCGAATTGCACATACAACCGGGATTCAAGCAAAGCTTATTAAGCAAGTTGAGTAGAGCATTAATTTCATTTCTACTATTTTTATAAGTTCGCAATTTGCGAATTGTGAAGGCAAGTAGTGCATTGGCACCAGCGGCTGGCAATTGCTATCGTTCCTCTTGCACCACACCCGTACCATGCAAGTATTAAAAAATTTCGCGCCACAATCTCGCGGGAGGGGGGGGGGGGCTATATATATTTTAAAAAATACTAAATCTGCTCCTGCAAACATATATAGAGTGTATCTCCCAAGCAGATGATGTGAACAAAATTGGTGTCGGCACAAGTAACAATAAATCAAATTTCTTTGAAATGTTGAAATTCACTTTGCGTCTGCTCGATAAGATGAAGATCAAAAAGATAGGCATCTATGTATCTTAGAAAAACCATCGAAATAAAAAGCAATTTGTAACCTAAAACCTCTAACAAACTTCATCACATCATCTTTGTACAGGCAAACGTCCACATGCCATTCCAGCTTCACCACCAAATCTTCATTTTTTATAGAGGCATCTACGTTGCGAAATACTACGTAAATTAAAAGCTATTGTAGCGCTGAATCTTTGACACACTTCATCACATCTCCCTCATGCAAGCAAATTTCCAAATTCTGCCACTGCAGCTATAGGCTGTAGGTCCTATAGGCCACCCACCATCGGTCGCGAGGATCCAAGGGATGAAGCTGCGCGTGCGCGTCGCATGCGTAGGAAATTAGTACTCAAGCGCGACTGATCGCCCAAAAGCATGCGCACTCGCCTCCAATGCTGTTTTTCCCTTCGTTTCAACTCTTCGCCATGGCTTTCCCGTCCTTCTGCATGCTTGCGTCAACTATGGCTCATTTTGGATGATGAGGAGTCGTTTGAGGGGAGCACCAAACAGAAAACTTATTGAGAGATGCTTTCAATTCATTCTTGAACTATCAGAATACTGGAAAACTTAATGCACACTTGTGAAAACAAATCAAAACATTCGCATCTCCTCATTTAGCATGAATTAGCCACTTCAGATGCCAGCAACAAAAGTTTGAGCATGCAAATCAGCATGTGCAATGCGTTTTCAAGCGGCCTAGCCTTAGAATGAGTATTTGAATGGTTTCCATATTATTTTTGAAGTGAGATTATCTAGAAATACAACAACATTTGAAAATGTTGACCACAATCGCAGAGAAACTTCTTAAATGATGGTTCACGCTATGCTCTTTTGAAGATTTGCAACATATAAAATACGCACGCACATGAATGAAAACTAATGTAGGAATGTAAAGCAGAGATAGACAAAGAAACATCAAAGAAGCTTGAGTCAGTCAAAGTCAGTTGATCCATTCAACTCTGAAGCAGGCCAATTTTGCGCCCGAGTACCAAATTCCTACGTATGCGGCGTGCGCGCGGAGACTCATCCCGCGGTTCCTCGCGACCGATGATGGCTGATATGGCCTATATACACCATCGATTCGCCCAGTCTGCACAAATCTTGGAAATAACACTTTTGCTTTTGAATGACTAAATGACGTTCTCGAAGTTGCTGCGATGTTCCAAAACTTGATAGTTAAGCGATTCACCCTGTTAAAAGAAAACCAAAAACTTATATTAGCGGTTAAGTCACTATTCCAGCAATGATGAAAATGCACGTGTAATGATCTTTTTATCTTCATGTTCAATTCATTCTCAGCTATTTATAACGTTTCGGTCAGAGATACCGTGATGATTAGAATTGTGGCTTTAATCAGTCAGTAATGAGATCGCAAAAGTATGTTTTTGTGTTTCCAACAATCATAGTTTCTTCTTTGTTCTTGTCATGTACTTTTAGGCTTGAAGTTGTTGCAGTGCTCTCGGATATCGTCTTCACATTGTTTCGCGGTCTACCATCACCAAAACGTCGCCAGTAGGTGGTGTCCAACACATCAAAATTTTTGTCCATTTTACTTCGTATTCTGCTAAGGATATTCTTCTTGCGAATCTCCATTTTCTTCGTCGAACTGTTGAAAGCTGTTGTTCACATCCTTCAGTTTTGTGATAGAACAAATACATTTTGCAAACCTTTTAGTTTCTTCACCGAAACCCAAACATCAATCATTTCATCGCTCTTTGGCATTTGAGGAATCTCATCAGCGAACTTTTAGTTGCCGCCCACGTCTCGTATCCGTAAAAAAGAGTCGGAAGAATCACCTAATCGAGGTGGCTACGCCTCAGATGCACACATTCTTGTTGATTAGGAATTTAGGCTATTCTGCGTCTGGAAATCTCTTTGCCATGAGTACGTGGGCACTGGATCAGTTGACCAAGATAAATAAAGGGATTCAGGCGTTCTATGACGTTGTTTCTATATGATAGTCGAGTTCGTCCAAGCTTCTCCATTTTCGCCCACCCAGTTGTTTTTGCTGACGTTGATTTTGTGCCAGCAAGTTTTCTCCGACTAAGTGTCACACATTACGAAGCTTTTCAGCCATTGTCTGCAGTCGACCTGTATCGTGTCCTATAAGCACAACGTCGTTCGCAAATGCAAGGTAACGAAAGGTACAGTCGAGTAGATTTAGCGGTAAATATAGTGTGCTTGCACAGAAGGTGAAATGCGGTGAAATTTGCGCGTGAACAAGTAGCCACGTCAGTACCGCGGGTATCTTGCGCGCGCAATTGGCCGGCGTCACAGTCGAAACTATTTCTTCACGCGCCAATTTTACCGCATTTCACCTTCTGTGCAAGCACACTATATTTACCGCTAAATTTACTCGACTGTAGGTAAGGAAACAACTGAAGACAGGTGATGAATATAAGCGGTGACAATGCATCTTCTTGGCGGACTCCCCTCTGTACTTCAAATTGAATTTTGTTGTTGTCAAGCTGAAATGAGGCAGTTGCTGCTTGGTGTAGGCATTGTATCATCGAAATTGTGTCACTGCCAACTTGGGAGTGGCCAGGGGCCAGACTGCGTCAAAATGAATGGTATCAAAGGCCTTTTTGAAAATCAGGGAAGAGAAAAGCAAGTGGTAGGTGATATTTCATGGGTTTTCTCAGTTAATAACTGATTGATTGCCTGTAGATGACCAGTGGTTGAAAAAGTTTTTCGAATTCCAGCTTCTCAATTGAAGGCATCTGCGAACTTTTTTCTTGACTGGATTGGCTAAAGCTCTTGTTAGGACTTAATAGATTGTGGGTAACAGGGACCTTGGACGGTACTTGATATCGAAGCCATCTCCTTTTTCAAAAGGAGTATTATGGAGGCATGTACAAAATTGGCAGTGATATTGTTGTTCTTAAACAGTGAACTGATGATGTTCGCCAATTGAGGAGCAGCGAATTCTTCGCCGTATATGGTACTCGAGCGAATGCCATCAATTCCTGGAGCAACGTTACCGCAGATTTTTGAGGCTGCTTTTCTTAGTTTATCGGCAGGGTCGACTGGGACATAGGTCGGGGAATATGCGAACGGTCGAAATTTTCGCCGGATGCATACAATTCAGCGAATTTTTTGCAAGAGTTTTGGCTTTGCTAGAACTGGTAGTCATCGTTCCATCCTGTCGCCGTGACTGGCATAATTTCACGTTGGCATAAAAGTTCGATAGAGCACGCTTCATTCTATTGCGCCGGATGGCTCTTTCTAATACGGAATGTTGATGTCTATCAAATGTCTCTCATTGACCTACGAGCAGCTTTGCACACAACGTATTCAACCTGGGCATTAACCATTTGCTTCATACATACAGCAATCCATGCTTGAGAGAAGGAGAGTGCGCGTTCTGTCAGGAATTTTTTCTATCGGTTCCTAACAAATTTCGGTGTAAGCATCAGATTCGGAGAGACTTGCACACTTGTTGCCAAGAATTCAGAAATCATCTAATATCGTATACGCGAATGAAATGCGGCGATGAGGGAGTCATTAAAGGCAGAGGCTCGGCAAATCCTCGACCTTTGGTTTTTCCGCTTACCTGGAGTAATTCGGCGCGCTGAATTCTAAAATCCACTTTTTGGAGCGCGAAAATGGCGAAAACCAGCATTTTCCAAGACCCCTCATCTTGAATTTGGACGAGTGGAACGCTTCCCACCATGGGTGGAGACGTAGAGTCGTTGTGGGATCCTCATGTTTATAGCATAGCGGCATGCCGCCTGCGAAGGTGGGAGGGGGACCGCAAGCTCATCCGAGCGCGTGTAAGAATGGCTTGCGCGCACTGGTTCAGGGGCAGTTTTCTAATCAGGGGCAGCATGTAGTGCGCTCGGACAAGCAACCTTCCATATCCAAATTTCGAAATGTTTGGTTTTGCCGAGCCACTGCCTTTAGAGGCAGCGTCCCGGCAAAAAGATGAGTGCCGGGTTTTTGTTGTTGAAGTATACCTCTACCTAAGTGATGATAAAATTCGGAGAGAAAAAAAGGGGCCTACCAAGCTTGAAATTGCTCCGAAAGTGGCCCGGATCTTACAGTAGGCCCGAACGCCGCCCGCACAGCGACTTCGAGATGCAAAGCCAGAGAACGCATAGCACACACAGTCATGAGCTCAGAATCCCGCAACGAGTCTGCGCCTCTACCTTGCATGCGTCTCGTACTCGCACGAGCCTAAGATTTGGGCCACTTGAGGGCGATTTGTGGACTTTGTAGAACCCCTTTCTCTCCATGCGTCTGTCGTCGCTTAGTTAGAGCGTCTCCTATTACATTACTACTAGAGCCAGGTACACCCACTCTGATGGGACGCTGCCTTCATTTTAAGCTCACAGTAGCAAGTAGGTAGTTGATGAGGATAGGCTTTGATGTGCACGATGCGGATGTTCACGTCGCTCTCACAAGTCGGTGGTCACTTCCAGCATTAAATCTAATTAGAACAATGACGCTAGTTACGAATTTTCGCTGCCGTGTTAGGATATAATCAATTTTTTCAAATACTCGTCCATTCGCTGAGCGCCAAGTCCATCTTTGTTTTTTCAGATTTTAGAAAAATGAGTTCATCACGTAAAATCTTTCAAAATTGGCAAATTTAGTCATAGCATAGCCTTTTTCGCACTCCAAAGCAATTGTTGCCTATGAACTTGGTTCGCGATCCATTTCCTATTGTGCATTAAAATTACCGATGAGAATATCGTACGCACAGCGCTTTTGAGAGAGGTGAAAGGTGCGTACGCTACAGCGATACGCACTGCTTTGCCATGCACAAGAAAATGGATTTGAATTAGAGTTCAGAAAGAAAGGATACTCACGTGCGGTACTTATGGATGCGTTCATTGACTACTATTTCTACTCCTCTTCTAGTGATTTTGACCCACCATTTGTCGTTCCGTTGTTGTACAGATGCTCCTAAAAGCCGCGTTGCAAATGGATAGCGCCACTTCCACATGTTTCGCATAAACCAACAACGTCGAAGTTTATTAAGCGCAATTCTTCTTCAAGCAATTCAAAGAACGGGCATTGTAAGAGCACACGCTGATTTGTTGTTGACAATGCTGGATCCTCTGCTCCTTGATTCTCATAATGCAGCTATCCGTTGGGCCAGCTACGGTTTTTTCCAGTTCCTTCTTCGCTCTTGTCCCTCATGTGTGGGATAGGACAGAGCCAGGAACCAACCGACCGTTCGCTGGGAGTTAGGAACACTGGATATGACGTGTAATCATAACTTATAATAACGAGCTAAACTTGTTTACGTGTTTTTGCGTTCTGTGTCTCCGTTACGAAATTCGTAGAGCATCCAAATTTTGCACAGCGCATCTTACATGAAAGTCCACCCAAGCAAAAGTGCTAGAGATTCGTTGAGTGGCAAAAATGTAAGTCAAAAAAACCAAACCACCAACCAAAAGAATAAAACACTTCATAATGACTCAAAAACTAATTCGAATTTGCATTTGTTCTGTCGCGAATAATTTCATTCGCGCGAATTCACCGATCTCTCATGAGAAAACCTTCGAAATGAATAGTTACAGTTTATCAGTGATAGTCACTGCGCGGTAATTTTCGTTGCCATCATTATGCGGGAATGAGTAAGGCACATAGCTAAGGACCGGTGACTTTGCGAAGCGTAGGTGACGCGGGTAATTATTATACAAGGGTAGGATAGTGAAAGGACATATTAAGAAGCATGCAAGTGCACAATAAAGTAAGGCAATGCGCTTAACTTGTCAGCTACACGGTTTTTTGTTTTTTGTCCTAAAATCGCATCAACTGTGTTTTATAGGGCTCTGCGTGATCGCGAAATTGGTGAGTTTCCAACCGTTGAATGTTTGGAAACCATTGCAATGGTTGCCAACACACCGACTCTGGCGACTACGCCCTAAATCAAATATCATCGGAATAGTAGCACGGGTAATCTCAAGTGTACACAATTTCAGTGCAATAAATTTTCTTTAGCTGTAAGCTTCTTGTATCATTTTCAATGGAAACCACTCAACTTCCATCAATTCTTTGCCCTTCAATATCGATTCTTTCCTGCATCCATGTGCTAATTGCAAAACCCATATTAGAACTAACTTAAAATCTTCTCATGTCGCATTTCGGGACACAGTTCTGTGATGAAGAGGCCGGGGGAGGAAGGAGAAGCGAGGAGGCCATTTCAGATATTTTTTTGCTGGAAAAAGTGATCAGCCTTTCACGTAAGCAAAAAATGTTTTAATGACTTTTCGATACAGTCTTGGATTAAGCATATACTGGATGCAGAATAAGTACCGCCCGTTAAAATGGAGGCGAAAAATCGGCGTAATTCCCACGTTTCTGGTAAACTCGACATAATTTTAAGTTGTGAATACATTCTACCAATTTACAAAGACTGGCCCCTTAAAGGCAATGGCTCGGCAAATCTCAACCTAGTCAAATTTGCGCTTACCTGGGGTTATTCAATATGCTGATTCCGAAAATCCACTTTTGAGAGCTTGAAAATGGCGAAAATAAGCTATTTTCAATGCCCTTCCCCTTGGAATTGGACGAGTGGAGCAAGGCCGATGACGCTAAATCGTTGCAGGACCCAATGATTACACCGTTGCGGCGGGCAGCCTCCAATGGTGAGAAGGAAATTGCCAACTCGTCCAGATGCGTGTAAGATTGGCCTGCGCGTGTAAGTTTGAGAGCGATTTTCTCGGCAGGGAAAGCATGCTGTGCAACCGGGATTGCACTGTTTTCATACTTGGGCGATAAGGAACCGTTAAAATCCTGAGTTGTTGGATTTTGCCGATCCACTGCCTTTAAATTGCAAATACACCCGGCGGCATATCCTTTTTCGCGTTGCATCCCAAATCAATTTTTGCAACTATTTTTTACAAGTGTAAAGAAAGTATAAAAATTTTTAGGAACTTTTTTTGTTTCCAATGTGAATTTGAAAAATTTTCTACCACTCAAAGAATGTGTTAGTGAGTTCGAAATATTCTGAGGTTAGTCATTCCGCAGTTGCGTTAGGGGAAAGGTGAATTTTTCAAACGAAAGAGCTGCTGCGGCCCAACAGGATAGGATAAGATAACGTGGCGCAGAAAGTGCGTACAATTGCCATTGCCATGAAATTATAATGTAGACACACCGATGCTTTTTTCAACATCTCTGTTACTTTTTTGGAATCTGGGATTTTGCATCATAGTTTGGATCTAATCCACTGAACAATAACAGATCTGATTAGCCTGTTTTTTTTTCGAGAATTTCGCAAAACGCCTGGAATACAGTTTTTCTATGAGATGTTTTGGGAGAGAAACTGAGAGACCGTTCTTTTTACCCTAAAAATGGTTCTGAATACAAGTATGAAGTCAGAGTTTTGAGACACTGCTTTTAGCCTCGATATTCGTATCCACCGTTGCGAGAACAGCAGGAAATACATGCAAAATGCCAGAGAGTTACCACATCGAATGCTAAATCTAATTTCGTAACTGATGTGACTTTAGTTAGAGTAGAAATATGAAATAAAAAAAGCCTTTAATCATCTACATATATAATTTGTAGTTGCACTTATGGCTGTGTAACATAACGTTAAAAAAATTTAGATTCACAAATTTTTTGTCAAACTGTACATGCTCACAAGTTTCGGATTTCCCAAGCGTTTATTTAGAATGAGCAAAGTGCTTATCTTTACTCAGAAAAACATTTACAAGAACTGCTTGAAACCTGATGCTTATACAGCACTTCGTTTCCAAACTTGTGTTGAGTTACACTCAGATAATCGCCGGGGGCAGGCGGTCCGCAAACTCGCGCTTTTCTGCAGGCGGTCAGCAGAATTTTGGGGCGTGGCCAAACCTTCAGCGGGCGGCACTTCCTTTACGGCCGCATATTCTGCCAGCGGGTAGCAGTACAGCATTTTTTACGAGCGCTCGGCAAATAATGTCTTTCAGCGAGCGCTGGCCAAACTTTCAGCAAGCGCTCGGACTCTTTTTACGCATTTTCGGGCGTACGTCGAGCACAGGTAAGACTCTGTGTGGCAGAGGTGTCACTGTTGGTTTGATTACTCAAGTTTGAGGTACTTTCTCTCAGCGAAAAGTACCTGGGGGCTGTGCGGTCCTCCACAAAGGACCGTGCGGCCCCGAAAATTTTGCATATTCTCGCGGAAAGTCCGCGAGAATGGGGCCACTGCGCCGCAGCTAATCTATAAGGAAACCGCGATTGTTTTTCAAGCATTCGTCTAAAAATTCGCTAAAATTATCACAAATTTCTGCAAGCGGACCGCAAGAAATTAGCAAACTATTTTTCCGGTGCGCGCTTGCTCAAAACTCGCATGGCCGCCTGCCCCCGGCGATTATCTGAGCAAATGCAGAGAATCGCCGGGGATAAGCGGCCATGCGATTTATAGCCAAGCGAGCACCGGAAGACTAATCAACTATTTTTCGAGGTTCACTTACAGATTAAAAGTAGCCATGTCTCACAGATTAGTTGTGGCAACAGTGGCCGCATTCTCGTAAACCCGTGAAAATATGCGAAGTTGCTGAGGGGGAGGGGGCAGGTCCTTTGTGGAGGACCACACAGCCCGTAGGTACCTTCCATTGGAAGAAAATACCTTAAATTTAGATAGTCGCCGGGGTAGGTGGACCACCCGCTTTTTCGCAAGCGGTCAGCAGAATTATGGGGCGTGGCCAAACCTACAGCGAGCGGTACTTCGGTGTTCTGCCAGCGAGCAGACAAAATTTTCTGCAAGCGCACGTTAAATAATTCTTTCAGCGAGCGCTGGCCAAACTTTCAGCAGGCGCTCGGTCTCTTTCTACGCAGTTTCGCGCGTACGCCGAGCAAAGGTGAGACTCTATGTGGCAGAGGTGTCATCGATAATTTGATTACCCTAGTTTGAGGTACTTTCTCTCAGTTTCCACAAAGGACCGTGCGGCCCTCATTAATTTTGCATGTCCTAGCGTCCTTCTAAATTTCTGCAAGTGGATCGCAAGAAATCAGCGAACTATTTTTCCGGTGCCCGCTTGCCCAAAAATCGCGTGGCCGCCTGCCCCCGGCAATTATCTGATGGCAGAGGTGTCATCGATTGTTTAATTACCCAAGTCTGGCGTACTTTCAGCGGAAGGTAACTATGGGTTGCTAACTATGTATTTCACAAAGAAGTGTGCGGACCTCAACAATATCGCATATTCTCACGGAAAGTCCACCAAAATGCGGCCATTGCACCATTACTAATCTATAAAAAAGCTACGATTCTTCTCCAGGCGTTCCTCTGAAAAATGGGCGATAATCTTCCATATATATGCAATCGGATCGCAAGTTGCCTCCGCTTGCCTATACGCATGACCGCCCACTCAAATAACGCCGGGGGCAGGGGAACATGCGATTCATGGGCAGGCGGACATGAGATTTATGGGCTATATTTCCAGCACCGGAAATATAATTCGCTGATTTTTTGCGGCCCACATGCAGGTGGAAGAATGTTGGCCAATTTTTAGGCGGTGGAACAACAACGGCTTTAGACTAGTTGTGGCGCAGTGGCCGCATTCCCGCGGACTTTCTATGGGATGCAAAATACAGGCCACACGGTCCTTTGTGAAGGACCGCACAGCCCGTAGGGAGAAAGTCTGAGAGAAAGTACCCAAAACTCGGGTAATCAAAACACCGATGACACCTTAGCAATCTCAGACAATCTCCGGAGGCAGGAGGTCCGCAAACTCCCGCTTTTCTGCAAGCGGTCAGCAAAATTTAGGGGCGTGGCCAAACCTTCAGCGAGCGGAACTTTCTTTACACTCGCATGTTCTGCCAGCGGGCAGCAAACAGAATTTCCTGCAAGCGCTCTTAAATGATCCCTTTCAGCAAGCGCAGACCAAACTTTCAGTAGGCGCTTGGACTCTTTTTACGCAGTTTCGAGCGTACGCCGAGAAGGGGTGGCACTCTACATGGCAGAGGTGTCACCGATGGTTTAATTACTCAAGTTTGGGATACCTTCTCCCTGCTTAAGGTACCTACGGGCTGTGCGGTCCTTCACAAAGGACCGTGCGGCAGATAATTTTGCATATTCTCGCGGAAAGTCCGCGAGAATGCGGCGATTGGCCGCAACTAATCTATGAATTCCGCAATTGCTCCCCGAGCATTCGTCCAAATTTTTGCCGAAATTCTTCCAAATATCTGCAAGCGGTCCGCAAGAAATCAGCGTACTATTTTTCCGGTGCCCGCCTGCCCACAAATCGCATGGCCGCCTACCCCCGGCGATTACCTGAGCGGGCATCAAAAAAATAGTTTGCTGATTTCTTGCGGTCCGCTTGCAGAAATTTGGAATAATTTTGGCCAATTTTTAGACGAACGCTCGGAAAACTATCCGGTCTTTCTACGGATAACTTGCCGTCTAGTGGCCGCATTCTCGCGGACTTTCCATGGGAGTAAGCAAAATTATTGAGGGCCACACAGTCCTTTGTGAAGGACCGCACAGCCCGTATGGAGAAAGTCTGAGAGAAAGTACCCAAAACGGGTAATCAAACCAACTATGACACCTCTGCCATCTCAGATAATTGCCGGGGGCAGGCGTCCATGCGAATTTTGAGCAAGCGGGCACCCGAAAGTTAGTTCGCTGATTTCTTGCGGTCCGCTTGCAGAAATGGAATAATTTTGGCTAATTTTTGGACGAACGCTCGGAGAACTATCGCGGTTTCTCTATGGATAAGTTGCGGTCCAGTGGCCGCATTCTCGCGGACTTTCCACGGGAGTATGCAAAATCATTGAAGGCCACAAGGACCGCACTGCTCAGAGTACTTTCCGCTAAGAGAAAATACCCAAAAGTCGGGTAATCAAACCATCGATGACACTTCTGCCATATAGAGTGTTACCTTTGCTCGGCGTATGCCCGAGACTGCGTAACAAAGGTCAGAGCAGTCGCTGAAAAAGTTTGGCCAACGCTCGCTGGAAGCAATTACTTGATTGACTCAATAATGACGACGCCTTTGCCATTTGGGGTGCTACCTTTGCTCGGGTAAAGACGGCGTAATAAGAATCAGAACGCTTGCAGAAAATTCTGTATTGCTCCCGCTGGCAGAACATGCGATGGCAAAGAAAGCGCCGCTTGCTGAAGGTTTGGCCAGGCCCTCAAACTCTGCTGACCTTTGCAATAAACTGGAATTCGCCGTCCACGTGCCTTCCGATTATTTAAGTTGTTGCACCATAACCAGCCAGCGCAATCAGGACCGCAAGAATGTCTGCCAGTATAATGCGGAAGCGCTGTAAAAGGTGTGTGATTCGGGTTTGGGACTAAATATACGGTGTTTCAGACAGTTTCCACTTCGCACTATTGTCAAAAAACTTCTTATCTCAATAGGCACTTCTTTTTGTACAGAATATGGAAAAGCGGATAGCGACAAGGTAAGGACAGTACCATTTTAAGGAAAATTATCCGGTCTGTCAAAGCATTTGAAGCATAGGAAAAGCAAGCGAGCAGATCTGCAAGGGCTAAGAGGAGTCGCAATTCTTCTCGTGTTTGTGATGCATTTGAAACCGAAGACTTACCGCTTTGGATTTGTGGGAGTAGACATGTAAACTCATGCATCAGTCCCTTACTTTTGCTCAGTAAGACTCTTTATAGCGTTTTAGATTTTTCGTGCTTTCCGGCTACCTCATGTCTAGAATGCTTAAACACAAAGGAACTACGGCAGTCTCCACCATGGATTTTTACGGACGCAGGTTCAAGAGGATTGTACCCTTGTACATGATCGCCGTTGCTGCCACATACACATGTAAGATGATGAAATTCTGCACAGAACAATTTCAAAAAATATGATCTGCTGATAATAACCGGTTTTGTATAATGAATGGCTTTAAAACTTAGTTAACCATCTAAACCTTGAAAAGAATTATTGATTCGTTTTGATGGATACTTCCGCGTGATACGATATGATAGAGGACAACTCGTCAACGATCTTCTTTGGGTGTGCACGTTTACTTCTAACCTACAACCAGTTTTTCAAAGGCTAGGATATTTTGAACAGGTACTGATTTGAACAGGGTAGCACCTTGCCTTAGTTCACCAATCTTGCAATTTTGAGCTAACGAAATTTCGATTTTTCGTACATACTTGGTCTCTCGGAGTGGAGCTGCAGTATTATCTTATTGCACCTGTAATAACGAAAATAGCATCCTATTGCACGAATAACATTCGTCTAATGTTCCTTCTTTTTCTTGCAGTACCTTCTGCCGCCTTTCAGCTGTACACTCCACCCAATGTGAGTCGTTTATTAAAAGCACTAAAAACGATTAGGGTGGC
This sequence comes from Cylicocyclus nassatus, assembly GCA_958299035.1. Taxonomy (NCBI): domain Eukaryota; kingdom Metazoa; phylum Nematoda; class Chromadorea; order Rhabditida; family Strongylidae; genus Cylicocyclus; species Cylicocyclus nassatus. Next base: position 68,533,247 of record CATQJL010000316.1, read on the forward strand.
CATATGCTCTATTGTGAACTTTTGTTCCTGCTCTAAGGTTAGATGAAGAATGTGGCAAGTGAATTGTGGCATGGTTTGTGCAAACCCCACTCGGCATAAGTAAAAAACCAATAATTTGCACAATGGAGTAGTCTTTAGTTGTCTGTTCTTTGGAACCAAGGTCATTCACGGACCAGTCAACAATTTTCAAATATCACGCATACTGACACCTACAGTATGCTTGCAGAAGCCCTGAGGGGCGAAAAACGATGGGGATTATTTTCAAAACTAGCGTTAAAGAAATTCCTGGAGTAAGTTTGTCCCAAGATAGTCGTCATTTTAGCCAAATTCAAGCCTTGAGACATACCATGTGTATTAAGCTATCCCACGCGGTGATCGTTGCTTGACACATTATGTGTACCAAGCGGTCGTCAATCTGTTAACTACCATGCATTGCATTCTTGATCTCACATGTGATAATGTAAACAAAGGAACAAAAAGTCTTTGGCTTACTTGTACTCAGACAATCAAATGCTCTCAGCCGGCAGCCACAAAGCCACCGCCTAGACCCACCAAAAGCGCGGTGGCCTCATCGCCTCACTGTCGCTTCCCGCTGAGAGCTTTGTCGGAGTTTTGTCGGAGCTTGTCGGAGCGGGCTCAGCGGGCAGCGAGCCCGCCTCGACAAGCTCCGACAAAGCTCCGACAAAGCTCTCAGCGGGAAGCGACAGTGGCTGAGATAAGGCAACGACGCTTTTGGTGGGGCCCGCTGAGAGCCTGTGATTGTCTGAGTAGTACTGTAAGAATATATTATCTATGAGTAAAGTAAAAGTTGGTATAGATGAAGCAAGTATGAACATCTCACGATGCAGTAATGTTCTATCAGATATCATACGGCTTCCCAGTGTCTCGAATATGGCAGTTTTTGTGTGGAGCAATTGTGAACGAGTTAACTACCTTGCCTTCAACAACTACTCATGAATACGAGCTTCTATCAAATCAAGATCACAGGAAACAGGATGCTGATAAAAGGGACCATTACACATTGGAACATATGTCTAACTTACAAAAACAAAAAGCACCTGGAACCGATCAAGGTGGGTTAAAGATCTTGTGTAATATCAGCATATTAGCTGGCGAAGCCGGCTCCGCCCGGTCCTGATAATATTTTCGTACTTATCCTGCTGAAATACCCCTGTCTAGCTCCCAGACTCGTAAGTAAAACACGCAAAAGACTAATAAAATCGATATCAATCACTGACGAGAAGTAGCATAGGACTCCCGTCCCCGCCCTGAAGCATATGTGTGCCAAGTTTGGTCCGGATCGATCACAAAAAGACGCATACAGATATACGTACAAATTGACACTAAACTTTATACACTAGTGGGTCCGAAAGTCGTGCCGTTTTTAGAATAATCCTTAAATCATTCATAATATTGATAGACAACTAAATTCAGCAATGATGTTTTTGCTTGGCTTACTTTAATATTCTTTCGAATGATCACCGCAACCTCCAACCCGTGCATTCTAGGTACCCTAGCTTCAGTCATTTTTGGAAATTTCGCTTAGATTTTTGAAAAAGCTTTGATAACAATTGAATTGTGTAAAAAAAATGCTACAGAACCGATTTTTTTAGCAAATCGTCGCAAGTTGGGACTCCCAAAAGTTGATTATGATTAAACACTAAATCTGACGAACAAATGAGTTTCTACCCCTCAAAACATCGATTTATTAAATTTTCGGGTGCAGCTTAGGACGCATCAAAAATGCTAAAATTACGGCAATTTTTTCGTCGAGGCCTTTTACGAATCAGAAAGAAAAGAGTTTGCCAAAAAAGGAGAAGAAGTCACTTCGAACGACAACCTAGCTGTCTGCCGTCTGATATTCTTTGAAGTTCGAGATAAACGTAAACGAATATCGATTTGGGTAGCATCAAAATGAGAATTTCAAAAGAATTAACGCAGCTACTTATCGATGCTAAAAAATTGTATCACATTGCATTTTGTTCACACTATCTAACTGCTATCAAAGTTAGTACAAAAGTTGAAAATAGAAATTCTAAAAAAATAGCCAAACTCAGGATGAGTAAAACCATGGGTTGAAGATTCTGATGAAATTTTCAAACGAACATCAAACGGTTAAAAAGAAGAAGAAAACCTGCGTCAAACCCATTTAAAGCGTATGTCCATCATTATTCTGAATGGTATGAGATAGGTCTGAAAAAGGCACGTACTTTCGGACCCACCTACTATATGATTTTTCTTTAGTGTGAAAGTATCATTCTTAAGAGAAGTTTGGCTGAAAGAGCTTATAAGATTTGCACATGCAACCAAAAGTACGCTTAATTATAGACTCACTCAGAATATGATAATAGAAGCTGTGTGGACGTAGCTCATCTGCGAATTTGCGGTAAGTTTCGATCCGCTTTGGGCGGAAATTGGATTGGAGGACGTCAGCCTCGCAATGGTTTGCGCCGTTTTGCGGCTACAGTATAATCGTGGTGAGAACCCAAGTCTGCGGCTCTTCGTTCTCCTTAGTCTTAGCTTGGCAAAATGCCAGCGCAATGCCTCCAGCCATAAACACGCGCTGCTCTACGCAGAATTGCTTAATCCGGGATGAAAGCGTCTGTACTGTTTGATTGAAATGAAATTGTCATGAAATCTTTTGGGTATACCATTCTGTTAAACTGCCTCCAACCTGAATTTACGATGTGGAGCACATTACCAATCACTTTTTACTAGTATAGGATTGCGGTACAAATCCGTCACATGTGGCGACGCTGTGAGATGTTGGGTTCGAAAAAGGCGGGTTGTGTAGAGTTCGAAAAAACTTTTCAAAAATTTGGATTGTGTAAGCAGGTTTTCATGTATGCTGATTCCACTACATGTTTTTTTACGCGTTCGCCGAGCTTTTTAAATGGCGTAATCAAAATTTTGACGAATTTCGGAAATAGGCTGCCACGATATATCTGGAGTAACTTATGAAAAGCGTTACGATGAAGTGCGAGTTTCATATTCAAATTCAGCAACTCTAGCCTAGTATAAAAAGTTTCAGCATCTTCAGTCTTCCTTTTATAGGTAAAATAGCCTTAATGACGCAAAACCTTATTCAAAGCGGTTACTGTGATCCCACAGCAATGAAAGGAGAACGCTAGTTTGCTTCCATGCTGTAATTCTAAGTTGACAGCCTACAGAATGGTACGTAACGCTTCTGGAAATCGATGAAAGGGGAGTCATTGTGAATCAAACAGTGCGCACATTTTTTTGGCACACCCCGTATAACATATCCACAAAGTTGGCATGTCGTCACTTACTCAGCCAGCGTATGTCGGATATTAGCTCCTTCACTATCAGCTGTGCAAAGTGTTGATTATATCTATCAAGAGCAAGGCATGAAGAAAGAAAAGGATACACTGGATGACAAGGTACACTAGGAAAGCTAGCAAAAAGTGAATCAGATTAGCAGATACTATAACTTTGTGGTTTTGATTTTGCACTGTTCACCATGACTGAAAATGATGCTTTTCAGTTTCTGAACAAAATATGTCCAAAAAATCCTACCTTGCCAACACCTTGCTCGTTGCTTTGTTGACAATCGTGATAACGAACCCAAAACAATTTGACGCAAATTTAGTGAGGTAAGTAAGATAAAGGTAGCCTTAAGGATTCGCAATGCTTTTGAGCTGAGAAGAAAAGGATTTTTTCAACACTTTTTGGATTCAAGGATATACGCAACATGTATGACTGGAGCACTGATCTATCTCAATGCAAATGTGTTTCTCCTAACGAATAAGTGTATAGTCTACTGTGGAGCTTTATCATACGTCCTATATCTTGTACACTGGCCAGTCATTGTGGCAGTTCGATATTGTTCGGATTGGCGGATGATGACTGTCACCGGTAGATTTGGCTTAAATCTTACAGAAGAGGAATTCAGAGTTTAAGTGGCCTTCCTAGAAGAGATGCAAACTCCAAATCTGTTTTCCTCATCTGCGGATCTCCTCTGGGCAAGGAGTTATAAAAAGATTCTAAAATAGCGTAGTTGAAATAAAATCATTCATAGACGAATCTTGTGAATCAAATGGGACATTAGTCGCTGCTGATCTTTTGATGAAAAAAAAAACTTTCCTGCTTGCTTCCCTCATGCTCGTCATTATTCCATCTGCATGGTGGAAAGACTGACATCGTTGGTTTTACTCTGATCAGGAATTGAGTTTTTCACTCATAAGCTACTGTAACTCCTTACCCAGAGTAACGCTCGTAACTCCTCACCCAGTAAGACGGTGAGCCATTTTTTGTGTTACATGAACAAGTGTCAGCGGAAGATCAAGAACGTAAAATTGGAAAATTACATCAAAACGCATAAGCATTTTACAAGTCCTACGTCTAACCATGTAGCATATATATTACGGAGTGCTCTCCACATCTCCGCAACAAACATACAGAAGGGAGCTTCGTCCGCAGTCAATCTCCCTTTTTTCTCACTCATACAAAGTCTTTATAGCAGCACGAGCTGGCATCACGGGTTCCACTTCTGAAGCCAGTCCATCGTGCTTGATCTCTCCTGTGGCAAAACCCTCCATCTGATTTCGACTCGTTTCGCTTCCTACCGCCCCTACCATATCTTAATGACAGCAGATCAATATGAGCTTCACCGCTCATCCTCCATAACTATGGAAAATGTCCATAAACGAAAAGATTTTCTGCTTTATAAATTAGGTTGGCCCGGAAGTTCTTTCGCACCAATTTCAAAAATTTATAACTCCCGGTACTTTCAGCAGATTTGCGTGTTTTCATTTTTATCTGAAAGAGCAATTCATTCTGTTCATAACAGTACTTGAGCAGCTTTCTCTTGAGCATGCACTGCGTAGATAGGAGCGGTAGAAGAAGCTTAGTCAAATTTGAATTTCCTGTGTAGAGTCATAAAAAATCGGAGGCTTGCAGCAAAAATCGGAGCAGTCAGTTTTGTAGGTTCTTTCACCAGCTCTTTCTGACAGTGTAAAGTTTGCGCCGATTGAACGTCTCTAAGAAAAGTTACGATTTTCCTGAAAAATGCCAAAATAAATCAAATTCGCCCTTTTGTATTGCTTATTCGAAAATCGTAACTTTTAATAAAGACGTTCTCGGCGTAACAACCTACAATATCGACTGCTCCGATTTTTGTAGCAAGTTCCCGATTTTTTATGACCCTACACAGAAAATTCGAATTTTGACTAAGTTTCTCCTACCGCTCCTATCTACGCAGTGCATGCTCAAGAGAAAGCTGCTTAAGTACTGCTATGAACAGAATGAATTGCTCTTTCAGATAAAAATGAAAACACGCAAATCGGCTGAAAGAACCGGGAGTTATAAATTTTTGAACTTGGTGCGAAAGAACTTTTGGGCCAACCTAATATATAGAGATTATAAAATGTAGTGAAAGAATTTGTATTGTAAGCTATTGTAAGCTATCCTCCCCGAGTAAGGCGGTGAGCCATTTTTTGTGTTACATGCAAGTGTCTGTAGAAGATCAAGAACGTAAAATTGAAAAATTACATCAAAACGTATAAGCATTTTACAAGTCGTGCGTCTACCATGTACGCGTATATTACGGAGTGTTCTCCACATCTTCGCAACAAACATAAGGAAGGGAATTTCGTCCGTAATCAAACTTTCTTTTTTTCTCAACTTTATGAAGTTTTTATAGCAGCATTATAATGTAGTCAAAGAATGTGTAGTTCTCAAAAACTTCTTTTACAGATATCCTCATTGTATTCTTCGTCAGTTATACTGTATCATCAGCAATCCATCACACTCTTGAAGTGGATAACATGCCTTGCTCCATAAAACTTGATTTTATAACAAAAGCTTATTCGAGGAATATTTTATTGAGAGAGGAGTATTACCTGCTTTGATATGTGTCATTGCGTGTTACGAATGGATACTTTTTACTAAAGACATCTACCTCTACGCTCCAACGTTAGAAAGCATCGACCGAAACATCTCCAGTTCAATCTGCTCAAAACGCAAATTTATGCCTAAAGAAAAAAATCTTAACATTTGCAGAAATCGACTATGCAATTGAATGGAACATGCGGCAATTGAGTGGAGACGTTCACTTACCGTGCGGTAAGGATGACACTCAGCTTCATTCAAAGTTTAAAGGTATTCAGTGGAGATGTGTTGCGGTAAGTAACATTTTGGTGTTTCAGAGGGTCTTTTCCAAATTCTAGCAACTGCATACGGTGTTGGACATTATATATTATGAAACCACTTTGGAAAACTTCGTGATTTCTTGTCGATGAACCTTTCTGAAACTTTGCTGTATAGGCGCTTTAGGCTAGCATAACCCCCCGCAAATTTTTCTTAACTACCACAAGTTAGTTGTTGTACAGCCGACGTAAGCCTACATTACAGCATTTCTGTCGCTTGATAAAATATGATTGTATAAAAGAGTGACAGTTTTATGGTGATGTTAGAGTCTGTCTTATTCTTGCAAAAAACTCGAAGGGTTCTATCACTATCATCTAAATAAATAAGAGCCCCTTTTTAAACCAGCTGTTTGCTGAAACAATTAACTTTTGATGCTGTTAAAAGTGAAAAAAATGCAGTTATCATCTCTGTCGAAGAGGACAGAGATGAGAACTGTCGTAGGTTCTGCATATGTTTTACATTTTAAGATGGAACAGTAAAAAAATTGAGAGACAAGGCTTACAATAGTGTGAAACAGGTGGCTTCATCATGTTAGGCCGATGCAAAAGTTTTGTCAATTTTAAGGTTTTCGTTTGAAAAATACGACAAAATAAATATAAAAATAAAATAAATAAATAAAGTGGTTTGTTTATCCTTACTGTACGGGATTTGCGGGACATTTCAAATTGACAAAACTTTTGCACCGGCCCAATACGGCATAATTTCCAGTACGTTTTTCCGCTATTTTTCGTTTTTTTTTGTAATTTTCCTTTGTCCTCCACTAAAACTTAGCAGGATTCGAAGCCTTTTTGAAGAAATATCTTATCATTAGATTAGCGTGCGTAACACAAAGTTCCGGACAGATCTATCAAGAAAACTCAAACTATAATTATAATTTTCACTGTGGCTTTATGATATTGTTCAGCACTGTAGTAGTACATAACTAACCGCCAATTGCAAATTTTACTGTTTGTATTAAGCCCATTTGATCGTAAAATTAGGAACTTCGATTAACTTACTATGTACATCAAAGGCGAAAAAATCCGCCAAAAAATGCTTTCTGTTTCTGCTTCTTTCAACTGTTTTCTCAACACACACTTTCCTTCGACACAAAGTTACTTTTCCCATCCATTTTCCCTGCTTTCTCTTTTTTTTTCTTTTAGCAAAGTTTTTCATGTTTTAGTGGACTAACTTCATGCACTGGGCTAGCTTGAGTGCCTTGGAAAATTAGATAGACTATTTCCGAATTTAAATGTTTTTTGGAATTTCTCTTCTACTGCAGTTCTGATAGTTTTCGAATGAACACAAACAGTTTTAATGGTGTGCAACAAGAACAAAACTCTTCTTTTCTTTTTCTCGCACGATCGGCAGAACTGCCAAAAGTTCTGAAGACGCATGCGGAATTCATTTTTTCCAGATAATAAATACTTTGATTCCGCTACGAAAATGATAAGTCAAACTTGGTCTATGATACAATCTCAAATTCTGTACGAAGATAATCATGTGATCTAAGGCAAAAAATTAACCTGTCAAAGGCAACGTCCACCTTAAATCAGGGGTCTTGAACTTTTGCCAGCTTATGGTAGTAGGATTACCTATCAATCCAATGCCTAAGTTGCGCAATATGTCGCTTCGGAAGCGAGGAAATCTCTTCGAAATAGCAAAGGGCATGAGGGCCCCTGATCGGCGCCGCCTCTCTTCAGTATGCCCGCCATCCAATCACCGTTCCGGAGAACAGCCCGCGGGTTGTCGGGGTTTTTGTGGATTCGTGACTCCATATTCGTATTCAGGGACATGAGAAGGCCGGGAAAGACCAAAACATGAAAGTCGAAAATTTGAGGGAACGGAGTCTTTTACGCATTCGAATCAAAAGTTTTGCGTCTTGGCAAATGCCATCCGCCGCCCACATACCTCTGTGACGGTCTAAAACTTGAGTAGCTCCTTTGTAACATTAAGAGCATTCATAGTAATAATCCCGTTCTCCTACTTCAAGTTTGCAAGATCTACATCTTACCACTTTGAAACACGCATCTCCAAAAAATGGAAACTCCCATTCAAAAAAAGCATTGAAAAATTCGAAGAGGTGCAAAAAACCTTTACCAGAATGGTCTTCTGCAGGTGTTACACCAAACCACGAATTACTCCGGTCATCGCCACCCTACAGATAGGGGCTAATCGCCTCAGACCTTATTTCTAACGTGTTTTTAGCGATCTACTTGTTCGCTTCCGCATTTCAATGACATGTCCCTACACCTGTCCGCAGTACGGTATTTAGCAGACAGTTTGCATCGGCTTGCAGGGTTTTGCACGGTGACCCATCGCGTAGGCTCTGAGTCCCCATGCAATCGCATGCAACGTTCGCAGATTACGGCAGTAGGATCTAGTGTGGGGATGAATACCTTAGCTGCGAGTGCACCATCAGCGCTGTCACTTGGGCGTTGTCTTACAAGCCTTTTTAGCTGAAGTTTACACATCTCACTTATACGACTATAAGCACCTTTGAACGCTAATTCCAAATCTGCCTTTTTTTCTGCGGCACTATTCTCCAAAAGAAGTTGTGTTTGAAAGTCCAGATTTACCATGCTCTAAGTAAGACAAAATTAGCGAAAAAATGTACAAAATAGTGAAAGTAGGTGATCAATGTATCAAGTATGTATACTGAACACAAGGAAGGAAGACAGCCTGTAGAAATTTGCATAGTATTTTCTCAAAATCAAACTTTTGAACACTCGTGACTTTTTTCGAAAAGTTGCTTCGGAGAAAAGAAAGGAGCTGCGGAATTATCATTCAGTGCTCTACGAAGTTATTTAGGGTTTATGTGGAAAGGCCACATCAACTAAAAAAGCTTTCCTTGTTGTTACACCATTGAAAAAAATTTTCACATGCGATCCTCATGTGTCCAGTTTTGCATGGACGCTGCCTTCGAGTTTAGGAACAATGGCAACAACCAAGCAATTACTGGGTTCTCAAACTTTGCTGTACTCGGACAAAGAGATCTCGATTGTGCCACCGAAAATTAGGCAGTAGAATAATTTCGGTCGTCCTCAATTTTTTGTATGCCGGACTTCCAAACAGATTGAGCTAATATCAAAGGAGATTACATCCTAGGATACTTCCGTTAAGTTTTGCAAAAATCTAACTTTCATCAAGATTTTGGTGACTAGGGAATTTCGGACGTTTAGTAGAAAATGACGACAGGTTGGCTACAATCTTCGTTCGTTTTTTCCTATTTTTACCAAACGAAGTAAAAACGGAAAAATCATTGCTGCATTTTCGGCATAGTTATAGATGTATTTTCTTTTCTTGTAAATTTTTCTGCCTCTAATACCAGCTAAGCCTGGTAATTTCTGCCAAAAACTGCATTTGAGTATGAGAGAAGGAGGATTGATCTCTCACATTTTGGAAACCCAAACACTTCAGCAAAGAATCTGGTTGCGCTTTTTTAATCTTTATTTTGTGGGTGGCCTCGTCTGTAAATGAACAGATAAACAAAAAATGAATAAATAAATAAAATGACGATTGTGACTTTCACCCACAGTGGGGGTGAGAATAGGGAGAACACGCATGAAGTGAACTATAAACCACCTGTAATCGCCTTTGCCAGAATTTAGGCTTGGTACTGCCATTCAATCGGAAATAAATTAGTCCTCTTTTATAGAGTGGAAATGGCACTGCCAATATCATCTTAGTAGGAAACTCCTTCGCACGGCGGGCATACCCGCTAATTCACAACATCCTCAAAGGGCGTTATCGCAAATTCCGTCTCCTTGCAGCAAGCGGTGAGTTCAAGATTCTTTTATGACGTTTTATATATAAAGTTGAATGTGTGTGTATGTCTGTCTGTACGTATGTGTGGAGTAGAAATTTTTATTAGGTTGGTTCATAATTGATGCACGTTTTTCCTACCTCTTCTTTCAAACGCTAGTCAATCGAAATTCGTGTTTCTTCAAAACCATCTAACAAGGGAATGGTCAGAAGTCGAAGTGGCCAATCCATACAAGGCTGCATACCATCAGATGCAGCATAAAACGCTGACTCTAAATCTGTCTTTCTTATCTGCAGAGCGCTTTTGTGGACGAAATCATAAGCCGTTGAAGATCATTATTTGCTGAGAAATCGTGCGTGTAAAGTGCATACTTGGCCGTACAAAGCCATTCACGGCTCAGTGTTTCACCAAAACATGCAACTAGGTCCCTTTATATGACCCGTACTTAGAGGTGAGCTAAAAGAGCAATAATATGTCTAATTTCGCAATTTTTGTATACGTTTTTTTCGCAGTAAAGCTGCTCATAACTTCGCCTACAAAGATGTTCTGCAGATAAGGAAGACAGACTTGAAATCAGCACTTTATGCTGCATCGAATGGTATGCAGATTGTATGGATTGGCCACTTCGACTTCTGACCATTTCCTTGTAAGCTGTCGGAAAGCTCGTTTCTTCTACTTTCAAACATACACTTTCTTTTTCGGAGATCCTTGTTCAGACCAAAGTTCTGTGCCTTTAAAGGTGAGGAACTCAAACTTGAAAAATTTCCCTTTCATTCGACTTGCCCTAATTCCATGAAACATGCTCAATTTTGTTTCAAAAAATATGTGTTATAATCGCGAAGATTTGTGCTACAAAATGCTCTCGAAGGCTAAATTTTTTAGAAATCCTTAGCCGAGAAATTTCGACTCAAACTTAGCTGAATGCCGGGAATCACTTGGAGCTTTATAAAATGCTTACATGCGAAGTAATTACAGAACTTTCACTTGCTTTTGGTAGAGTAGACCAAGGACTACTAATTATAAGAAAACGGCAGAATTTTCTCGTTTTTGAAATGAGAAAAAATTGAAGGAATCTAAAAAATACAGATTTTTGCCTTCTCTAGAATGCAGGAGAAAATGGTACTTTTGCTTTCTTGGCAATATTTTTTTCCGCAGTGATTTTTTGGTAAAAGCCAAGTTCCACGCTACTACTGAATCGACCATCGGCTACACAATAAGCAAAGTTTGCTCCAATTTAGTTCTTTTGAGAGTAAGTTATGCTCCTTCAAACTAGAGCTTTCCAGAAAAAAATTCTCGGTAATTTTTGAACCGTAAAATCTTTCCAGTGATGAGTGCAATCACACAAAAGTATACGCTGTATAGCTAAAAGTTTGCTGTCTATAATAGTTTTTGTTGCGCTCAAAAAGATTGTTTTGGAAAAGAATTATCTTCATTTGAAATGGAAGTTGAGAAAACGTGCATTAATTATAAACCAACCTAATATTTCTCAACCGACTTGGACCAAACTTGGCACACATCACTTCGGGGGCAGGGAGCTGTCATACTACTGTTATCGATCAATGTCGATTTTATCGATTTTTATCGATTGCAAAGTTCAAGCTACGGGGCTGGGAATTGGCACAGGGAGGTACTATGTGAGCACGCTGATTACGAATACAATATTAGTTTCGAATTATCCAAAACTTTTATCGATTTTATCGTTTTTTTTTCAAACTTTGAGCTGAAGGGCTGGGATTGGCACGAGGGGGCATATTGATTTCGAAAACAACACAGGGGACGGGAAATGAAGTGTAGAAGTGGGCACAGGGAAAGGGTGTACGGGATAGGGTTGGGACCTTTATTACAGTGTTTGACACCGAGAGGAGCCGAGTAAGCAAGCTAGTTTTTCATTATATATCAGGATGCGCCCCTCTACTGAACTGGTGTAGCTCTTTTTCGGGTGCAGTGAGAGAAATGGTACAGCGGGAAAGACCCGATATTGTATTGGACATTCACTACGATATGTAAGTTCGTAGTTATTGTTTCCCGTTCGTATCATATCAAAGCCTCCATTTAAGAGTTGGTCCAGTTGAGGATATTGAAACAGATATGACCTATAATCAATATCAAAGCAACATTAATTTTATCAGGTAGACAGTGTACATTGTCAGAAAAATACGTAATTAATTTATTGCACTTCACTTGCAAATTTTAAGAACACTGACCACACGCTTTTGCAAGATCGCTTGTTGATTTTTTTTGTTTCGATAAGAAAGCAACAATTTTTTGCAAAGAATCAGAGCTAGGAATGGGTTAAGCGCCACTAAAAGGGCGCGTTTTCTGTTTCTTGAAAAAGTGCGGGGGGAGTGCGGAAAGTCACAACGCATATTTCCAGTAACAGCCTAAATGCCCCCATACCCAATCCCTGAATCAAATTTTAGCCTAACTGGTGAAGATGTGTACGTAATGACATATTATTCAGATTTAACACTTAATCCCTTTCAAATTCCACTATATCTTCCCTCACTCCAACACTCTTCTTCATTTTACCGGGCGCTCTGAAATCCCAGCTGTAACGCAAAACTTGAGAAAGTTTCAAACACCGGTGCCATGGCAATCGGTATACGAAGCGCAAAACTAGACATACAGTATGTTTGGCTTTATGCTGGGGCAGAACATGCAGTTGCTGTAAAAAATTTATGCCTGAAAGCGAGTGAACGAGCATGTGTAGTTTTGCAACGTGAACTTGCGAATTTGCTGCAATGAAATTGCTCATAAATTAGTGTACAAATGCGCTTAGCTTGTAGAAGGCAGGGAATAAATGTCAAGTCAACATTTTATGTGCATCCATTCCTATGCAGCTGTTTGAGGCCACTTCAACTTCAATCATTCTCCTGTGAGCATCATAACTGAGGATTGGCCGCGACTCAGCTCTTATTGGCAACTAATTGGGATACCCGGCTCTGCTTGGTTCCTATCAACATGACATCAAAGAACTCACTAGTCGGTCCCATTTTTATACCTCATTCCCTCTCCTTGTCCCTTCTGCAAGGTTCTACTTCACTTACCCCTACGCCAATTAAATATACTTGAAAGTCTAATTTTTTCAAGCCTTTTTAAGAATCAGTATCGATCGATAGCGAAAAGTGAACGTTAGGCTCCCGCCAGAGTGCCGAAGCCATGCCAGCGCTACGCCAGCGCCGAGCCAGCGTTTCGATCGATACACGTGTATTTTGTTGGGGCGGGGTCCTGGAACTAGGTCAGCTAACCCCGCCCCAACGAAATACACGTGTATCGATCGAAACGCTGGCTCGGCGCTGGCGTAGCGCTGGCATGGCTTCGGCACTCTGGCGGGAGCCTTACTCACCGTCCTGGAAGGGTATGTTTGTAGTGTTTGGTCGGTTCAATTGAAAATTTCGAAACAAACACCAACTCTGTTTTGTTTATAAACATGAAATACTGATACTGCTGTCATCATCTCAGCCTTTTTTCTTCATCCTTTTTCAAAATTCTATGTTATGGAAGGCAGCGAAAGGGGAATTATGGCGCAATGGGAAAAAAGTAGAGAGCGATGGCGCACGTACTACTAAAGGTTTTGCTCAATTAGTATCGCTCTGATTGCTTCTGAAGCGAAAACCGCTTGAGCCTCCTTCGGCGACATATAGTGCTCCACCCTCCGGGACTCCCTTCGTGGGCGGCAACCTGTCCGCCTTTCAATATACAGTAAGTTTCAACCCGCTTTGAGCGGGACTGGTGACGGGCATCCGCCTCGCAACGTTTCGCGCCGTTCGCAGCTACAGTACACTGTAGTGCTGAAAACTCTTGTTCGCCTCTCTTTATTTTCCTCAACCTTTAGGCAAAATGCCAACGCTGAGCACTTGCGAAGCCTCCAGCGATGAGGACGCGTTGCCCCACTTCAAATGCTTCGCCTACTGAGGGTTGAAACATACTGTAAACTCGAGTGCGCAAGTCAAGACGCAGGGTTACACGCAGGGTTTGCTTACTTAGAGTATTCGACGATCCCGAGATTACATTTTAAGAGCACGGAGGAATGGCGAAAAACCATTTCCACGGCCATTCATATCATGACTCGACGGCTAACAGCTCTCGCCAAGGTTGGAGAGCAGAGTCTTTGATCTTGGGTCTTTGCAGGACCCTTGTTTATAACATAGGGGCATGCTGCTTATGACGGCGAGAGAAAGGATTCCTTTATAATACGCCGCAGGCGCGGCGTGCTGCGGCACACGCGGCAGGACGCCGGTGCAGTCGCAGTGAAAATATAAGCTCGCTCGCTGTGAACGAACACTTCCGGGGAACACGAACGTGCAGCAAATATAGATAAACATCCATAACCGGCGCTGTGCTGCCGTGAGCGTGCCACTGCGACAGTAGCGGCTCACGCCGCAGGCTGCTGCGCCCTGCCGCGTGCACCGCTAAACGCCGCGTCCTGCGGCATAGTATGAAGGAACTCAAAGTCGCGAGCTCATTCAAATGCGTGTAAGAATGGCTTTCGCTCACAGGATTGGAAAGTCTTTTTGAAGGCGGCATGCGTTCAGACTTGCTCTGCCTGAATAAGATGTAAGCACTTACCATATTAAAATTCCGAGGTGTTTGGTGTTAAGCCATTGCCTCTGAGTGTTACCGAGGAAATTTAAAAATCCGAACCTTTATGTGCTACTTGCAACGAATCTGTACCTCTCTTAAACCATAAATATTTGTAGATAAATACTGGTGTTTTCTTTGATATCGAAACATCCTCACTCTGCAAAAACGACTATTGATTTTTTGATAAAATAGTTATGTTTTGCGAGCTTGGCAATAACTGCAGGAAGCCGATTAAGCAATTTTACGAGGTTTATTGTCATTGACATGCCCTATTTTAAACACAACTTTCTTATCGGCGCAGAACTTGCAAGAAAGCTTCGACATGGCCTTTCTCTTGGTGATGAATTTGTCGTTACTTGGAAGGTATGTTTTCAAGCTTGTACCTCCCTGCTTTCAACCAACTAGTTACTTTTTAGCAGTACATCAAGCAAACGCGATCTACGAGAATATTCAGAAGCTCAATTAACTGCACCAAATGCATCTTCAACGATATCGCTGAGGTGTGCAAAAGCAATAGAACAAGCGACTGACAAGGCAAGGTTGCCAGAGCAAAGTGGCCGACTAAAATGTGGTACGTAATCTGACGACTCAAAGGAATGGTGTCAAATGTGCACTTATCAACTCCAAGCTGTTTTACGACGTACCACTGACTTGCTATTAGGCTCCTTCTAGGAAGAACACGGCAGGTTTATAATGATGGTGCTTGACAAGCGCCATCATTATTTTGCCTCAAATATGCATTGAACAACTCAGAAATGTTATAGGACTTGAGAAGATAAACAGGATTTGAACCCTCACTGGTAACTTATAATTTAGAGACACTAACCACTACACCATACGTTAAGCTTGGAATAGTCGTGCGTTCCTTAGGCATTTGTTTATTCTTTATTCATTCTTAATGTTTTTTACAAGTGATGGGTTTAAGGCTCTAGATATTCAGTGAGACTGCATATGTTACCCAATTTTTTTTTCCTTGGAGGGTTTTTCGATTCCTTTTGTCAGTGACGAGTGAGTTTGGAGGTAATACGGTGTGCTCGAAGATCGTCTTCCCAGCGTGTTCTGGGTCTGCCGTCTCCGAAACATCGACGGTGGCTGATATCCAATTTATTGAATTCACTTAAGTTGCTGCCCATCTTCCTTCTCACTGACACATCAGTAAATTCTGGCAAATCGTCACTTTCTTTTTCGTGCTGTTGCAATAGCGTCTTCAAGTATTGTGATGGTTCGAATTCAACTTGATGATTTTTTTAGATCCCAAACAAACTCAGCATCGTTCTTTCCATCGCTCTTTGACATCGGAGGAGCTAGCGACTTTTTTGTTCGTGCCCACGTTTCACAGCCATATATAAATGCAAGTATTGTATTCAAAGAAAAAGCCAGAAAAAGCCACATTTTTGTTCGTGAGAAATTCCGCGTTTTGCCGAAAACATTCCATACCAAAACGATGCGTCTTGTGCCTCCATGTCCGGTTATGCGGACATTGTTGTAATTGGTCGAGGTAAACATAGGAATGTACGTTAGTTGACATTATCAATTAGTGTTATGGTCGAACTCGTCCAATGTTTCCTCTATCTTAACCCATCATTTGATTTTGTTCCCGTTGATATAAAGTCCAATGGGCTCGGATGCATTAGGAAGTTTCGCTGCCAATGATTGTTTCGAGCTGGACTGTAATTTATAACAAAACGTAATTCTTGTTCGAAAAGGTAAGCTAGCGAAGTTGTCTTTCAACGATATCATGTCCATTTCCATCTCTTTATTGTATTGATCCTGAACGGAAGGTGATGAAATAGGTGATGAAAATAAGCGGTGACAAGGCGTTGCCTTATCGAACTCCTTTTTATACCTTGAATGCAACACTGTTGTTGCAGTTGATGATTTCAACAGCAACAATAACGTGAAGTGATTAGGTTGATGGTATTATCAACCTAATCACTTCATTTTTCCACATCGCCTGTGGATTCCCGTACTGAATTGTACGCCATTATTCTTGAGTATCTAATCACTCAAGAATGAGTGGCACCTGTGCACTAGGAGTGTAGCCGAACGGCGGCAACTCCTTTCAAGCCATTACCTCGTCTGCACGCTCCGTCTTCTATCCGTGGATACTATAAGGTGCCCCGGCTGTATCATAGATCGCTGTCTCTCTCTCTGTTAGAGTTTTATCATTGAAATCGTATCATCATTGACGTCAAAGTAAGCAAGAGATTCCCGTATTGCATTGAAATTGATGGTGTCAGTTGCTTTTTCAAAATCGAGGAAGAGAAACGCAATTGTTTTGAAGGAGAATGCTAGCATGTACGAAGTAGATAGGAATACTGCCATCTTCAAATAGTCTGTTTATGATATTTGCGAGTCAGTTCTTCAAACTTGCAAGCTCCAAAACCGCAAACGGCCATAACTTGTTTCATAAGGCTTTGCAGCTGATGAGTGCACATTTGATATAACCCACAAACCAGAAGTTTGTGTGTATACCATATCTCAACCGGCTACTTCGACCTGGCGCCTTCCCGTTTGACTGCAAGTTCTTATGATATCACACCGAAATGATTCTAAGCTAAATCTTTCTATTGCTTGTCAACAAGAAAACTTCAGTTTGCGAGGCCCCACTTCATTATGACATCCCAAAATGAAGCGCAGGGCTTGGCGCTAAGTGCTCAGCAATTAGTCTTTAAAACATGGAGCACTGTACGTTGGTGAACTTCAGTCAACAAATGAGAAAAGCGGAAATCACCAAAACACAAACCTCTGCGGCGAGGCTTCGAGTATTGACGACTATCACTATATCAGAAAATGAATGATAGAATAAACGAAAGTGGTGATGGTGACAACTGAATAAATCATTGTAGCAACACAAAAAACACGACTTTGCATTTTGTGCGAAGTTAAATTTTTTGAGAGACTGCGAGAATGTTTCTTACACAATCGCTTCGTAAATCATGCGTAAATTTCAGGAACAGGGTAAGATTCATGAAGTTCATTAGGGACCAAGAACTGATTCAATCTTGCTCGAAGAGCAGCACATAAAAGTGTGACATTATCTCTTTGGCTTGAGCCACACTGCATGACGTTCGCGGCGTACGCAAATAAGCATAAAGATATGGGACGTGCGATGCGTAGCCGCACGTCTGTCAAACCTTTTGCAGTTTATGGCCTTAGCGATGTTGTCACTAACTGTCTCAAAACGAACAAAATGAAGTTTTTTTGTGTACAACTTCCTACTACCCTAATTTCCGGGGTATAAGGCTCACCTTATATGAGGCGCACCCACCGCAGCGAACAATAGCGCGGAAACGCTTTCTAAATGATTGCTCTCCTAATCTAGAAAGCTAAAGACTCAGTGTGCTGTAATTAATCTTCACTTCTTATAAATCATGCCCAGGTACTTTTTACTCTTTTTAAAACGTATACTTTCAAATCGTTTCTACAGATAGAGGAAGCTGTTTTCAGTGGTGTTTATGACGTCTAGATGATTCTTTCTTTTGTTTTCAATGATATTGCCTGTGCTGCATTTTGTGCTTTCCTTCGTTTCCAACAACGCTACTGGTAGTGAAACGGTCCTTTGGGTTGAGCCAGACTTAGCGGGGAAGCGGCGTACGCGGGGGAAGCGGCGTACGCGGCGTACGCAGCGTACGCTCGGTATATTCATCATAGGAGCATACGCGGCGTACGCTGCGTACGTCGCGTACGCCGCGCAGTCTGGCCCAACCCTTTCTTTACAACGATACCACTGATATCTTGAAGGTGCTACTTCTGTCCTATTCTTGTCATTCTTGATAAAAGAAAAGGTAGAGATTTGCTGTATACTGCTTGTGCGGCGCCGCGCATCGCAAACGTCATCGCACATCAGTCCGCGACCGATGAAAGCTACTGCGCCTTATACCCCGGAAATTAGGGTAATTAAGACAATGGCTCCGCCTATCGGTCCTGAAGATGGAAAGCTCAAAATAGGGCTTTAGGAATGATAGAAATGTCTAAAATTTGATAAATTATCAAGGTAGAGAAGAGCGGATTTATAACAACTTAGGTATATGGAACCTGATTTTGGGCTATCTTCAGACTCACTTCTGGCTCAACAATTATATCAACACAATTATCATCATGCCGAGATTCAAAGACAGTCGCACTTTTCGATATCTTCAGACTATTCACATTGAGAGGAGCCAAAGGGAGCTTCTACCCTTCAAAACTGTTTTCTCGCTTCAGAATTGATCTTTTGCAGCGAGACTTAGTAGGGGTCCCCTACGTTATATGACATCAAAATAAGTTGCAGTTTGGGTGGAGATGTCTACAATGATTAGGAAGCTACGGTACGGCAAGACGATACAATCTCTCCGAATTCTATTTTAGTGCTTGACGAGATCAGTGAAATGGAATGAAAGGCAACGAGTTGATAGCATATTCCTCTTCAATGACAAATTTTTCATTTCAAATAATTGTGATAGTATAGAGACGGTACCAGTAAAAATTGGACAAAGTAATGAAGATGATTGGAGTTTTGAGAAGGCTCAGTCAACCGAGTACTCTCGCTATTAAGAAGGAAGTGGGACAAAAAGGCATTCCCTTTGTGGAGACGTTTGCTTCCATGTATCTATTGATCGATCAATATGGAGAACGATTTGAAGAACAGATACAACAGAAAAAGAGCAGTCTCGCTTCTTTCGGCCCTTTTAAATAGCCGACCGACTAATCAGCTGACGCAAGCAGAGTTCCAATCTTACATATTTAACTATCACGTGTTACCTGATTACGTAGCGAGAGCCAAGAACGATAGGCCAGTCAGAACTTGAGGAAGCAGAAGACAGATGGACATTAAAAAACATGAAGTACCAGAATCCATGTTCGACTATCCATAAATCTTGGCATAGTTTGGATCTTTTAATTGGTTTTTTTAGCAGCGTCCATGTGTTTTCGACGTTTCAGACTCTGAAAAAGGCGAGTCTGCCGAAACGTCAGTCTGTATATATATTGTAAAATAAATATCTGTACGGACATTCGACGCTGCTGAAGAAACCAATCAGAAGATTCGAACATGAGGTACCTTTTGCATCAACGTGCTTTGGAAAGATTATCAACGAGGCGGCGGCGTGTTTCAGGAACTGGAATAAGCAGTTTGCTGAGTATGACTTTTGGAACTTGTAGACACAGCCGCCCACCACTAAAGCCACCGTGGATGATGCGAGCTAGGGATAGAAATAAATGGCAATTTTCGTGCTGGGGCCTACACTCAGTAAACGACAGACCAACATCCGTGTAGTTTAATAGTCTAGTCTAGTACTTCCGTAGAAAAGCAATCAAAGAACGCCTCAACGTTTTTTTTCTAGCCTCTATAAATGAAATGTTAACCCGAACTCGATTTGCGCCGTTTCAGGGACTGTTTCAAAGCGGCAGCTTTCTCACTTACGATCCTGTCACATTTCTAGCACGGATTTCGGACACACATCATCTTACTCCGGTCGGTCTCGAACTGCTGCGCCCCTTGTATACAAGAATTTTGGAAAAATTGCTCCAACTTTAAATAAATATTTCGAATGTTGAATTTTTTGTTTTATCGTTCTAGTTTGAAGTGTTTTTTCATGTTTGTCACTTACATTATGTGCAGAAATTGAGTGGAGAAAGCAAGTGCTACTTGTGCTTTACATGTAAATTAGTCAAAGAAGAAACACTTCTGGAAAATGTCAGTACTGATTTTTTGAGAATCGAAGAGGTTTACCCCTGTTGCTTTTATGAGAAAGAAAATATCAGAACAAAAACATGAATCTAAGGGAAACTAGAACACCGCAAAGTAAGCACGAAGGTCCTCAGAAAACAACTGCAAATCTGCAAACGCAGCAAAATAAGGTCTTCAACACTTGAGACCTAATAGGTGAATAACACCACAAACGTACTCAAACCAAAACCGTCAACACTTCAAATTAAAAGAATTGGCGCGTTCATATAGTAAAATCGTACTTGCTATAGTTAAAATCTTGCCGAATTGAGTGAGTAGCCAAAAGAAAAAGAAAACCAGATTTGCAGAAGCAATTCATTGAACTTATCGCTACACCACCAGTGGCTGCTGCTGTTAGTGCGGCAGTTTGAAACAACACATAACATTGGAAAATCTTGGAGAACAAGTAAAGCTGCTGTAATATCAATTTTAGACAATTGATGGCTCTTCGTGAACAAAGAATTTGGAAAGCCTTGATATAGTGAGCACAGTAATAATAAGGGCAAGTTATTGAGGTGCTACCACGTCAAGAACACCAAAAATATTGGCTAGCTTCGAAGTAATTGCCAGTAATGTTGAAATTTTGGTACCTTGCGTTGCTCTATGATCTCTAGCTTTTTACGCTGTTATGACTCTCCGCAAAGACGTTGAAGTGCGTGAGCTGGTTTGCGCTTCTCTTACTCTCTTAGCAATATCTTTCAAATCCGCAAGATAGCTATTTTTTTTTATTTCCAAAACAATTAAACGGTTGAAAAGCAAGTAGCTTTGACGTATACATTACGGCTTGATGAAACCTGGCTAAATCAATAGGGGCAGTGCTGTGTTTGGAGAATGTTTCGCAAATAAGCACTGCTCTCGGAAAATTTCTTGAGTTGAAAACAATCAACACTGCCCACTTGACGTTACCGCTCAGCTGATCGCAAATTCATTGAAGAAAAGCAGTGAGAGGTGGTTAAAGTATAGGTCATTCATCGCACGCAAAGAATGTACGCCGCTATGTTCGTCTAAGATAGTCCGTGCGTGAGAGAGGCAGCGGACGGCAAGAACAATCAAAGAGCGCTACATCGGCGAGAGCCGACACTTTCCGAAGTGACATCCTCTCTTTGAGTGTAACGAATGGCCTATACGTTCGATACAATCGCATTTATTGATTTTTGCTCGAGATAGGGTTAATAATGGATTGTTTTGGCTTTTAATAGATACATCTAAAAGTGAACTTTGAACAATAAGCGATTATTTTACATCTGAAGAAGGCGAGACCCTTTCATTATTTTACACCTGAAGAAGACGAGACCCTTTCAATGTACGTGGAATGAATCGGCAAACGGGCTGCATGGATTTGCTTGACCGTCACACAACTAATTGACTTTACTTGTTTGATCGATAAAATGCAGATTATTTCTTTTATTCAGTGTGAGTTTGCTCCAAAAATGATATGTTGGCATACATCGCAACTGTCAAATATATCAGAATTCCGCAAAGCAAAGCTCATTTTAGAAGGACTTTCAAAGAGTAAAAACTTCTTTGCTACAACAAATAGAACCAAAGCGTTTTAGTCCTTTGATGAGATTAAGCCGCGTATAGTTCCAACCTCCCACAATGATCGGCCGCCTCAACGTGGCGTGGGAGTGACACTGGGTGTCGATGCGATGCGCAGCCGAGTGTGTACTCTGGCAGGGCCTCCCAAGCTGTAAAGGAGTTCGACGTTTCCGGTTTCGGCCGGATGCCTAGCTAAGAGGCCAGGCCAGATCTCCCGCCGTCTGGCTTCCCCCGGTCGCTAGGCGGTCCTCCCCTCTCCACACCCGGGTCAGCGATCGCCCCGTGAAAATTAAGAGTTGGCCAGTAAGTCTGCTCTTGTACGGGGAAACATTTTATTACTTGATCAGCAGAAAGAAGTGAAATTAACTCTGCACATCGTATCCCGCCTACTGTTGGGCCAGACTACTCTGCGTACGCGGCGTACGTCGCGTACGCCGGTTTCCCAGCGTAGTCTGGCCCAACCCTACGGCGCCGGGTGGTGGAGGAGATGTCAGGGCCCTGAAGGCACCTTTCGGACCAAACAAAAACGACACGTCTGCCCGGACGACATGTCATGGAGACTGCCTCATGCTCTGCACCTAGAACGCCAGGACAGTCTCCACAAACGCCAACCTCCACGCTCTTCTGGACGCTGCGGAGCACATCATGTACCACGTCATCGCCCTATAGGCAACGAAGTTCAGGAAAAAGAATGTGCGACAGACGAGTGAAGGGACGCTTATCATTTTTGGTGAAAAGGTTCCATCACGAAACGTGGGGGGCGTTGGCTTTGCCGTCCACCCATCAATCGTCCATCTGTCGATTCGCACAAGATCCTATCACCCCGACCAGTCATCCTACGATCACGCCTTCCACATCAGAATGCCATCAGCATCACTACCTGCCAGGGCCCGGCACAGATGGTCCTGGACTTCGTTTTTGAGGTTAGAAGCAACGGGGATATCATTTTTATATGGTTCTGGGCGAAACACCGAAAAAAACGACGAACATGTCAGGTTTTACGATTGAACGTGTTCTTTGGCAAGCACGAATTTCAAGCGTAAGATTTAAACAAACAGATGGCTTGTTTGCAGCGCACAAACAATCACATGACGCCGAATTTGGGCTATGTATATACAGTATTACTTCAAACAACATTATGTAAAATCAATCAGTATCAAAAATTTATGTGACCTAATACCCGTTCTCGAATTTGTTGGTTTCTAGACACACAAAACCAACTGGGTTGGCTCGGAGCATAAACATTGGTGAGTTCACATAAGTTTTGGATCTTTTTGATTTGGACGGAAAGAACGCTCCAAAATCTATCATACAGCGAAGAGAGCGAATCAAACCACTGCTTCTCTTCTTTTTTTGAGCTAAACAAGTGCGAACCAAAGCATTGATAGATATCGCGCTTCAATCACATGCGGTATCCTTTGAACTATGTGGCGAAAAATGCATCGTCAGATTGTTGAGGTCACAGATTTGGTTGGCCTAAGAGGTTTTTAACGTTTTTGAAAACGAAAATGGTACCATACTCAAGAATTGAATCGACTCAGAATGTATTTTTCTGCTTTTTTTAATATTAGGTACCTCAAAACTCACTTTTTTCGCTTTTTTATCGTTATGTTTTGTTAAGTCGATTGAACAAGGTTTTCTCTGCTGACTTTTACGTCAAAAGGGACTTCGTAAATTTTCGCGATTTTATAGCCGACTTCGTTTCCAAAAATGCTCCAAACCAACGCTTGCTTGGTCCTGTCAACTGCTACTCTCCAACATCGATAAATCAGAACTAGACGCCTTCTACGAAGATGTGGAGGAGGTCATCCGCGAGAGAAGTCCTTTTACAATTTTGTTGTAAGCGACTTCAACGCGAAAATCGGGATGCCATTAAAGAAAATGGGAAGTAGTTGGATATGGTCTCCGGAACGAAGACGGCAACCTCTCATTGGGCCTCTGTCCGCCGCACAATTTTTCCATGGTTCCATCTTTATGAAGAAAGAACATCCCCGGTGGACTTGGGAGTTACCCAACGGAACGACTCACGTAGATGGACTACTTTTCACCAACCGAAGATGGAGCTTGCTTGATGTCTTAGTAGTTCCATCCTTCTGTAGTGCTGATCACCGCCTCCTTCGAACGAAGGCACGATTCAGTTAAAAGCTGGAAAAGAAGGTCTGTTACAATGCCGCAAGAAGGAAATAAATCATTCATGGCGGTAGCAGGTAGAAGAACTCATACCAAGTTGCGACTGGTTCATCGAAGAGGACCCAGAGTACGACTACGACCGGCTTCTAAAAGGATTGCGAGCTGGCGGAGAGTGCGCCTCAGCGACTTTTGAAAAGAACTTGGAACGCATCTCGAAGAACACCAAGGGATTACTCGAAAGAAGAAGATTTCCGAGGCAGGATCCGAACGCAACCCACCTCTAGCCAACGTCAGTTGCAGCACAGCTTTGCAGGAGGATCTCAGGAAGTACAGGCAAGCCAAGATACTGGAAGCAGCCGAAGAAAGACGAAATTCAAGAAGAGCCAATGGGATTTCTGCGAAAATCATGTACCGCTGGCTGCAATATTGAACGAAGACGGGACTCCAACTTCTTCCGAATATCAGATGGAATATCCCCAAATGCTTCTACACCAACCTCTTCCGCTCATCGACACCCGCGCTGATGTTTCCACTGGAGGAGTACCATCAAGGATTCTACCTGCTGAGTGCGTATTGCGATATAGACCATGAAGACGTCCACGGCTCCAGAACCAGAATTTTCTGCGAGCCGGAGGAAACCATCTACACAAGGTTCTAGCGTCGCATTTCACATCTTACCTTCAGAAGAAGAAGACTTCTGACTAATGGAAAACATCAAGAACCGTCCTTCTCTCTAAGAAGGAGGATCTTCGGAACTACCGTCCAATGTGCCTGCTGAGTGTGCTCTACAAACTTTTCACGAAGATTATCCTCGCTCGCATATCTAGGACACTGGACGAAGCCCTGCCGCAAGAACAAGCTGGATTCCGCAAGGGATTCAGTTGCATGGACCACATTCAGACGGTTTCGAAGGTCATAGGGGTCTGCAGGGAATACAACTGCCTCTCGTCCTAACCTTCGTCGATGCGAGAAAGCCTTCGAAGCGTCGAAACGAACGTCATTCTGTCAGCGTTAGTCGATCAAAAAGTGGACCCAGCTTACGTGAGGAAACTCGATAGCTACAAGACTGTACAGCAACGATGCAGCTACTCCATTGCCCCCTGACTGCTCCAATTTGAAAGGGAGTTCGACAAAGCAACACTGTCTCGCCAAAGCTGTTTACCGCGGCTTGCAGCTGGTGATGAAATTACTGAATTGGGACGAGAGAGGCATACAGGAGTTGATGGGAGATTCCTGTCCAGCCTTCGTTTTGCGGATGACAACGTTCTCTTCTCGAGCAGTATTACTGAAGCAAAGACGACGCTGAAGGAACTAAACAAAGTAGGGAAGAGATCGGATTGCCAATAAATTGGGAGAAGACTCAGTTCATGAGGAATGTCCTTTGCGAAGATGCAGAATGGAATTGGAAGACACTCCGATTATGGGAACGTCTTCTTAGGTGCATCTCGGACGTTCGATGAACATGGAGAACGACTTGAGAAAAGAACTTAACAGGAGAAGAAGAGCACTGGGCCGCCTTTGGACCTCTGAATCAAGCACCGACCAAATGGCGGACCCGGAGTTTCATGTACGCTCCTAGTAAGGAAGTAGTTTTAACCTCATTTAATCGCAGAGGTTTTCGTTTGGATTTTGGTAGGAAAGTAAGAACGGTAGCCACGAAGGATGAAGTGGCAAAAAGGATTATTGGCCAAAGTACCCATATGGAACCCTGTAACATCAGACACTTTCCATCACTCCAGCAATGTTCTGTATGGCGCAGCTATGGCTCCGCTCCTAGAAAGCACAGAGCACAGACCGAGTCTTTTCTCAATTTATGGGCAATCCGATCTTCTTCCCTACTTTGTTTAGTTCCTTCAGCGTCGTCTTTGCTTCAGTAACCGCTAGAGAAGAGAACGATATCCTTCGTGGCTACCGTTCTTACTTTCCTACCAAAATCCAAACGAAAACCTCTGCGATTAAGTGAGGTTGAAACTACTTCCTTACTAGGAGCGAGCATGAAACTCCGGGTCCGCCAATTGGTCGGTGCTTGATTCAGAGGTCCAAAGGCGGCTCAGTGCTCTTCTTCTCCTATTAAGTTCTTTTCTCAAGTCGTTCTCCATGTTCATCGAACGTCCGAGATGCACCTAAGAAGACGTCTCCATAATCGGAGTGTCTTCCAATTCCATTCTGCATCTTCGCAAAGGACATTCCTCATGAACTGAGTCTTCTCCCGATTTATTGGCAATTCGATCTCTTCTCTACTTTGTTTAGTTCCTTCAGCGTCGTCTTTGCTTCAGTAATACTGCTCGAGAAGAGAACGATGTCATTCGCAAAACGAAAACTGGACAGGAATCTTCCATCAACTCGTATGCCTCTCTCGTCCCAATTTAGTGATTTCATCACCCGCTGCAAGGCCGCGGTGAACAGCTTTGGCGAGATATTGTCGCTTTGTCAAACTCCCTTATAAATTGGAATAGTCAGGGGGCGATGGAATAGCTGGATCGTTGCTGTACAGTCTTGTAGCTATCGGGTTTCCTCACGTAAGCTGGGTCCACTTTTTGATAGACTAACTGTTCTTCTTCATTTGGCCATCTAATAAACTCGTTTTTTTTTCACATAACACATCCGACACCTGCAAGATAATGCGGGAGACTGTCGGCTGTGAACAGCCTAAGGTAATGGCTGTTGTCTGCTGAAGTTACGATGTGATGGAGCCACATTCTATAAGTAAATATGTGTACCTGCATATTAGCACTCCCCACATGTTCTAGAAAGATGGCGAGCTTATGACAGTTTGAAATCGACGCAGTCCTTGTGGTCGAATGTGATAAATCTTCATGTAGCAAAGCTAGTAAACTATAAAAGCCACGTCGACTTAGGCCCGTATGCACTAACATTTTTGCGGCGAGGGGAGCGGCGTCCCCCGTTATGAAGGGACCGCGTGCGGACGCCGCTGCGGCTTTTTCATCATTGGGGACGCCGCTCCCCTCGCCGCAGGGATGTTAGTGCATGCGGCCCTTAGTCGAAAACGTCCTCTGAACTTGCTGTCGTCGAGCATATCTAGCGAGTTGCTGCAACCCATTTGAATTATAGTAAAAATTACCGCAAACCCGTTTTTTTTTTCTTTCCAAAATGCTCATTACAAGCCATACCTTTTCGGTTGAACAGTTTCTTTGCAAAAGCGACCGAGATTCACTATCAACTTAGGAGTTTTCATGCTCAGTGGTCAGGTCATCATTACAGCGATATAAAACGAGCTCTCAGAAAATTGCCAAACCTGAGATCCATCTTATTTTTTGACTTATTCTAACTTTTCGAGCAATTTCAGAGCTTTGCCCCGAAAATTCAAGATTTGATCTTTCGCAACTCCAATGCTCAATTCCTTCCTAAAATTAGTATCGAATCACAATTTACTTTCTGTTTCAAATCTCAAGAAATTTTCAAATGGGAAGGAAAATTGTTTTTTCTTCATAGGGTTTACTGTATCCGCAGTTTACTTGGACTTTTTCGGAGAGTTAAAAAGTAAAAACAAAGTAAAAATCCGGAAAGTTAGCACTTGTCTTCCTCAAATAACATGGGTCGCAGATTTTGATTTTTTAGGCTCGTTGCTTATGCCACAATAAGATTATGACTATTTAAAACAGGATAAAATAATCCATCATATGCTACCAATATCCTTTATAATTCTGTACCTCGGAATGTGGCGCTCGGTCAAAAAGCGAAATTTTGGAACGACCTAATATACAGGTTCCCAAATGTAAGTACACACTTTTCAATTATCAGTAACTCACTTCCCACAGAGTCTTTTGCTCAGCTTCGAGTAACATTTGGTAGTGCAGGCTTCAGCTTAAATAGGCAGTATAGAGTAAGTCATTTAACTCTCTTCATTGCTGGGATTACAGTAGAAACTTCCAGCATAAAGCGCCATTATGAAATATTTCGTCAAAAAAACTCTAAGAAATTGTGGGAAGTAGTAAAATTGTTTTCATACATGCAAATTTCACTAAACAACTTTTTACAAGATTTTTAATTCGATTAGTTTTTATCAGATTTCAGAGAAAAACATTGTTGTTTACGTAGTTTTATAATTAACGTATTTAATTGAATTCATGGAAAAACTTTACAATAAACTGCGATTTCATGTTCGAAGTCAGCGATTCAATTTAATCTAACAGCATTTCTAGCTTATTGGTATTCATTCAGCGGCAAAATGTATCTATCAATGGCTTGAAACCCTTTTCAAAGTTCTTGTGGTAATCTTACACTCAATCAAGAGAACTGGGTGACCCACGCTATACTGTAAATTCAAGTATCTACTGAATAGTATTAAACCTAAGCAAAAGACTACGTAGTAAAGATTTGGGAAACCTTGTATATGATATTTGTGTTATGGTCCGACATGCATACACAAAGACCAAAAATTGATTGGCTTTGAAAAAATTAAATATCAGAAAGTCAACTCAATTGCCTCGGGTAGGGTTCAAATGCCAGCGTCTCTTATTTGCTCACAGAAATTTCTACGAAGCCAAAATTGTACGGAAACTTTCTAGCTGTAATAATCTCTGGAATATAGGCTACTCGATGATGGTCACCATTGTGTCTATTTAGTTATTTTATTTTATTTTATTGTAGCACTGCTTTGTCAAAATTATACGCCCTTTAAGACTTTTGTTTCTCTCAAATCGCTTCCCTCTCGCTTGCCTTTCTTACATGTCGTACTCATTCAAGCAGAAAAAAAGCTGCTCATTGCAAAATTCAGAAAGTCTAGAAAGTCGTTGTGAGAAATGTTTTAACGTTTCTGAATTAGAAAATACGCAAATCAGACAGAACATCGGGAAAAACTAGTGTGTGGTGTTGAATTGAACTTATATTGTTGCATTAATCTGATTGATTTCAAGCTTTTCTAACTTTTAAAAAGTCAAAAAAACCCCATCAACGAAAAAGAGCCCAGCTGAAACTTGCTAAGAAGAGTGCACGATTGATGAGGTTTGTTAAGCTAAGCCTTCATAAGTTTTCTTCAAGCCAAGTTGGCTTCCAGCTTGGTCAACGTGGTCTTGAGTGAAGAGCACCTTAAGAGATATGATTTAGTAAAAGTCAATTGCACGCAGCAATACACACATCTAATAGATAGATCAACTCTTACTATGGTTTAATTATTCAAACTTGTAAAACGCTTTAGTGAAGCAGAAGTTGTTTTATTAGACCATATACACGTAGCACGCCTAAGTGAATGTTATGTCGCAACCTACATCAAGTTAGCCTCCTAAGTAGATTCATAGATCTCTCACCTTAACTTGAATTGGGTACGTATCATCGTGTCGGTAAGATATTTTGCATATTTACTTACTAACGCAACTGCTCTATGGAGCGCAATTTCAAAAAAGTTGAAGTCCAGTAAAAGTATGACTTTTCTTTTCGAACTATTGTTAATAGATATTATTACTTATTAAATTAAGCAAAAATGTCCTCCAGTACCTAATAAATGATTGGATTAGAGCGATCACAAATCTTGGGTCTTCATTACGCTCGAGAGAAAGCATAGAGTAAAATAAGAATGAAATTTAAAAGGGCTAACGGTTCGTCCGAGAGCAAGTATATGGCCTTTGCTCTTGTTGGATTTTCATTTTTCATCGGGGCATATATAGAAGAAAAAAACAAGGAAACAAACGGAGGCGCGTATAACTTACCGAAAACAACCATAATATTTTCAACCCCTCATCGAAGCTTTTGCCGAAAAACATCACAATGCCGTGGTTACCCGGTTTGGGTGGTGAGTCCCATAAAACTGGTTGTTCTTATTTAGCTTGAGAATTTTTTGGATGAAGACTCCAATGGCGAGCTCGATCATAGCGGAAAGCACGAACTGAGGTTTGTGTGGCTGAGCTAAAAATGGAGGAAGCTAGACTTCTAGTAGAAGCTGCAAAGGCGAATCTTCCTTGTAGCACCACCAGTAATCTTCCTTACCCACAATTTCATAATATGTAACACAGATTTCAATCGGAATCCCATGTCGTTGTGTTTTCAAAAGCTGCAAAATTTTGAGTCGAAGTGTTTACTATAATATTATTTTATTGTAATTGTGTATTGCTTAAGTGATGTTTTATTCGAGAACATTATTATTTACTATGAGTAGGAGTTTGGCCCTTATTATATTTATATGTACTTCAGTTACCATTATAACTATTTCAGACTCATTTGGATTATGGAAGATAATAAGGAGAAATCTTTGAATTCTTAATCAATACGGCGTTTCCTCGTGTATTTCGCGATAGAGCTGATCCCCTAAACGTGCTCGACGACAGGAAATTCAGAGGATGTTTTCGTCTAAGTCGACGTAGATTTTATAGTTTACTAGCGTTGTTGCACGAAGATTTACCAACTTCGACAACAAGGATTGCTCCGATCTCGAGTTGTCATAAGCTCTCCGTTTTCCTAGAACATGTGGGAAGTGCTAATAGGTACACACTGCTGCAGGTACACATATTTACTTACAGAATGTGGCTCCATCACATTGTAAGTTCAGCGGACAACAGCCATTGCCTTAGGCTGTTCACAGGCGACAGTTTCCCGCATGATCGCGAAGGTGTCGGATGTGTTATATGGAAAAAACAAGTTTATTAGATGGCCAAATGGAGAAGAACAACGCAACATCTAAAGAAGGTCAATTGTATTATGCGCTTTTTGCATTGTAGGCGATGTTTTAAATTTCATAAATTATGTGGGATTCCCTAGTCATCTGGCTTTGGACGGCTCCCACGTAAAAATTCTGGCGCAAAGCGTATGCGAACAGGGCCCGGCAGGAGGTGGCATTTCAGGATTTTGAAAACGATATCCCCTTTGAAGTCAAAATTTCTTACGACTTCCCTTTTGACCCTATTTTTGGCCCCCGTAAGTTCCTGACAGTCCCGAAGTGCAAGCTGGTCGGCATGCAATGAACTCGTAACAGTTGTCTTGTCGCAATTCAATCGCGACGATCAAATCGCGTAAACTCTGTCGAGTAAGGGATCGTTCAGACCAGAAACACATTGTATGGGTCTCGCTGATCCACAAAAATATTGGAGGCAATGAAGGAAAACACACAAAGAAAAAGCAAGAAATTACAAATGTACAAAAACGAATGCAAAAATTCGAAGTCATGTAACATATTTGCATAAATGCACCATTCCACCTACCTGAGATAGTCCGAATGAGCCGCAAATTGGTGAACTAAGTGCGACGTGCTGTAGTCGAAAATTCTGACATGCATGTCATCTGAGCCGAACAATCCAATTTCTGCGTGAAATAAACTTGGCAGCGCGCACTGGCAAATCACATATCTGAAGAATGCGCAAGATACTGGATTGAAACATAGTAAGCAACATAAGGCCCCAGCCAGACTTCAACTGAACAGCCCAGAACCGCTCAAAAACACCAAAGGCCCCTTTTCACGACGCATATGTACAAGAACGCCTGACAACGCTTAACTATTTGCGGGATAGGAACTCATTTTTAGATGAGCTATCTTGAGCGAAGTCTGGCCGGGGCTTAACATACAAAAATACATGAAAATTCAAAAAAATAAACCTACTTTGAAAGATTTCAGAAGCAGCTGACTCTCGTAATTCCATATCTGAACGCTTCCACTGCAAAGAGCTGCCAATAGCCACGTTTCCGTGGGATGAAGGTCCACCGACTTTACTCGACTCGATCTTGTCAAAAACATTTCCTCAACTTTTGATGACAGCATGCCTGCAACAACCAGAATAAAGGAAAACGACGAAAACAAACGACCCAAAAGAGCGAAAGTGCGGAGAACGACCACAATGCGAAAACTGAAGAAACACAATCACAAAAACAATTTTTTGTATAGAACATCACGACCAAATATGACCTCTGGCCCTTCTGAGCCCTTGTAGGGCTCGTCGAAGAAGCAATCTATTCGAAAATTGCGAAGATTGCTCCAATCAGCGATCACTGATTTAGCAGAAAGTCAAATTCTCGATGTTTCCGCGTCGTCCGTGCAAGGTGCACCGATTGCGATTAAAGCGCGCTTTCTGAGGCCGATCATAACGCTGTGAACCCCATTTGGGGCTGTATCGAAGCGGTACCTTGGTGGTTTTGGAAACGGATTTGAACACATAGTAATACTCTCGACCTAGTCCACACTTATGTAAAGAATTCTGGGAAATTATGTGAAGGGAAGCAGGGAGCCACCCCAGGTGGCTCCCAGGTGGCGCGGGAGCCACCTAATTTCGAAAAACACTTACCATTTTTTAAATTCACATAAGTTTCTCATAAATCTTCATACTTTTTTTGTGCTTATGGTCCTCCAACTATACAGCGAATTTGGTGCCATATCGTTACTTGTGCATTGAAAACGAGCCTATTTTGTTATTTCCCTCTTACAAGAATTGCGATTTGAATTCCCGCCTGCGGGCAGGCTAGCGATCGGAGCACAGAATCTTCACATTGCTGGAATCTAAGTTCATAGGACAGTTAGCATCAACAAGGAATGATGAATAAAGAATGACATGTGCATTGTTTATCGGTAAACAAAAGGGAAGTAGTATTTTGGGGTTCGGGGCTCCGCCCCGGACCCCAAAATACTACTTCCCCTTTGCTTTTTCGGGCCAAAAACGATATCCAGCTTGTGAAAGCGCCACCCCCGCCGGGCCCTGTATGCGAAAACAGCTACGTCAACAGAAAAGATTCAACTGACGATGGAAACATGCAATTAGCTCCACACATTCAGAAAATCTTCCATTCTATAATATGGAAACAATATGTGATACTGAACAGCATTTTATTTGGGTTTAGTTCATCCCAGGGCGAGCACGCGATTCTCGCGGTGACAGAACTTACCGCTTTTTGGCACTTCACAATCAACTTTTTTAGGTATTTCGTAGCAGTGCACTTTACAGGGGTTTTGTGACAGGAAGAAAAATCGGCATTCTCCTTGCAGATAGCGCACACAGTTCATAAAGATTTCTTTTGAAACTCGTATTAAGAAATGACAGAACGCCGGCAGGTTCATAACCGACTAGCATTCGATCTCTATGAAAAGGAATAATTTTAAAAGCACAATTTACGGAAGCACTTTGTAGAGGCAGGGTTATCATAGGAAAGCGTTTGGATCGTTAGAGAGGCAGTTTTCGTCGTTATACACTGAACTAACGCACGCGGGTACTAGCAAGCATCAATGCGAAACCATGACTCAGGCATAATCCCACTTGTGAAGTTCCCTATGTCGATAGGTTTCCGATAAGAATCCAAGGATTTTGTAAAATTTTCGAAATTCAGGGAAACATCGTTTCATAAACCTAGACCGCTTGATGCCCGGCTCTGGCTGTAACTTCTCAAAACGCCCTCTTCGCGCGCAAGTTTAGCGCTGAAGCGTCTTAAAACAATGCGAATAGAAACGCTGGAGTGGTTCAAATTCATGGTAATACGTGCCATTAATGCTGCTGCTCTTTTTTTTCACTAAATTCTCTGTCTTAAGTTTTGAAAAATCGATTCATACAATTTATTTTTGTTTCAAGAGTCAGTTATAGTGTTATGCAATGCTTTCATGTTTGATACTCCAGCACAAAAAAATGTGCGCTTACAAAAAGATCATATAAAGCGCTTTTGAAAGATGTATGACAAATCCTTTTCACTTATTTTGCCAGAACTTTGAGAGGAGAATTTAACATTTTTTGTGATTCTTGCGGCCAGGAGCAATCTTATATTCAATAATATCGTACTCTACATAGCTAAAATTATATGACGTTGTCCGTGTTCCTATATGTATGAACACTCTACAAAAACATCAATCATAGCGAGGAAAAAATCGAAAGAGGCACTTTTTGCTAATGATTTACCAGGCAAAGTCCAATCTCTGCAAACCCCATAAAATCTTGTCCAATCAGATATTATAAAAAGGCTAACGTGAAACACACGATAAATCAAAAGAGTGCAAAAATTTTTAGTGTGACCTAAATTGCGTCTCCTTAATGATACCAGAGATGAAAAGATGAGAGCATGTGCAGTACAAAAAGATGAAAAATAAAAGTATTTCTGACGCTATAATTATCCACGATGAACCATCACAATGAGATGAAAATCTACATGCTCAGATTTGTCGGAGCAGCAACTCGTTTTCGACTCCCATTGTTCTAGAAATATGAGAAATGACATTTGTATGGTTCATTTGTAAAATTGTGACGACGGCTTTTACTGCGGACTTTGCGCCCATAGGAGCATAAAATGCGCATACAAGAAAACATCACTTCAGCGTTCAGCTCGGTCACTTCCAGTGTCTAAATATTATCATACGTAAGCAAAAAACCGTTCGACTAAAGACGAAAGCCAAGAAAATGCGACTTCGGGAAGCGGCATGCGTGTCGCGCGCGGTCGCGCCATCGTCACGATTTTTCAAGTGCCCTATATGTAACTTAAGCTATTAGCATCATATCCTCATTAATGCATTTGTAAAACTGTCGTAGATAAGCACTCTAATCAACCTTTTTCTAACTATCAAGCCTGCCTCACCGCTTTAGCCATAAGATGCACAAAACTCTCACCTGTAATAGTTCACAAGTTAATGCTAGCAGAGACAAACCAGAAACTCTGCACGATAAGATGGGGATTTTTCTGGACACATTGACGACAACGTGATCCACATTGTGGGTCATGCAATGAGTGTCACGTGGGACAATGTGACATACATAGTAGGTCACGGCATAAATTTTGTTGAAATGATAACAATTACTGGGTACATCCGTTTTATGAGGTCTTTTACGCTCTAACCCTAGAGGATACAATGACGTTTCTTAACTGCTTTCAAGAACTTAAGTAGGCATAATTAGATGACGATTTGCGTGATTTTAGCTATATATCGAGTTATTCGTCGAAGGCATTGTCCCACAAGCGGCAACTTAAAATGCACGCTGCCGTCAACGTGTTAAACATAAGCGACCAAAGTTTACTATGAGTTCAGGAGATAAATGTAGGTTGATACTTTTTTGGTCACAAATTAAATTGAAAAGATGATTAGTTGCTTCAGCTTAGGTCAATCGAGCGCAGCTACTTCTTACCTTCTCCTCAAAAGCCCATTTTTCGGATGGTATGCGATCAAATTCGCACTCTAACGTTTCCATCTTCTTCATCTTGCACTATAAACAACTCGAAATACTTCTGCAAGTTACGTTATTTCAAGTAATATCAAAAAATAGGAACATCACAATTTACTGAAGCTTTTCAAATTCTGCTAAGTGCAAGCTCTACTTGTCTATCAGTGAATACCTCTAAGATTTCATAAATATTACTGTGTTTTACTTTTTACTTTCTTGGCTACAGAGCAAAAGTATTTAAAGAGTGTAGCTTCATGTTTTTAATCATTGTCAAGCTTTTGTGGAAGTCCCTTTTTGCGCTTTGGGAGCGGCTGAAAGAACTGGAAGAGGAAATAGGAAAGAAGCAGAGACCTCCAAGAAAGCGTCTAGTTTGTGAGAGAACCAACCACGAAAAGTCGTTTTTAGAGCATTCCTTGCTTGGAATTTGTCTGGTATATCGAACATTCAAACTGTGTAGCACAATCTTTAGTGCACGGTGATCCACCAATGCTGCGAATACAAACGTCACAAACAGGTCTAGCCACTACTTTCAACATTTTTTTCTATTGTGTTGCCGCGATACAACTTAAAAATGTGGAGGTATACACTTCGAAGTCAGATGACTTTAAAAGTTTTTCGCAACCATTGTAAAAGCTGGTACAATTCACACTCCAAGTAGGTCTCTTTAAAAGTGCGTCATTGAGTCGAAACAGCTAGAATTATGAGTGACAGAGCTTTCTTTTTTTGGCGCACCCTAGGTTATGCATATCTATATATATATAAAACTCAATGTCTGTGAGGATGTTCGTTTAGTTGTTCGTTCGTTATAGAAACGCGCGCCACTGAACCGATCCGGTTGAAACTTCGCACACGTATATTTTCGACCCCGGCGGTGGTTTAGAGCTACTTTCCGCGGCGATTCGCCGGGCCATTCTATCGATTTATTGATTTGTTTACTCAAACCTAAGAAAATGAAGGGCCATCATGGCAACCGATCATTTCTACATATAAGCATGTAAGCAGGGTCGGTAAAGTCCATTTCAGTTTTAAAGTGGTAGGGTGCGGCTTAGTCTGAAAGCGCTTTATGCGCATGTTAGAAGAAATCTGGAGGCGTAAGTTTACAATTTCTGTTGGCTTAACTAACTTGAAGTCTCGGGTAAGACCGGGGCCCCCAGCTAGTATGAAATAAAACAAAAGTCTTTGATTGTATATAGGGTGTCCAAAAATGTATCTTATATCTGGTCCTCAATAATTTTCCTGCTCTAAACCTTTCTCCGCTTTTAGGGTAGCATTCCGTAAAGCTGGCTTCAGATTAGACTTGCATTGAACGATTGATGGCTTTTCATTAATCTAGGTACGGCGGAAGTTTCATACAGCGCCACTGTGAGATAAGCCTTTTTGGAAAAGTTGTGCAGTAGAGTTTTCAAGCATGATCTACAAAACTTAACACCTGGCATAACTTGTAAAAGAAGTGTCGTGGTAAAGTGCAAACTTTGCATCTGTATTCAGCAGCTTTGATTAGCATGGTGTAAGAGTTTTTAGCTTACTTGACTTCATTTTCAAAGCGGAATGTGGCCTTTGGAGATTCAAAACACTCTTCAAGCTTCTTACCGTAATCAATAATAGAGAGTGATCGGTGATTCGGCCCACACTATAATAGATAAATGATACTTTGGGTGTATATAGTACGGCCTGTTTCGCCTCAATCCGTGCACAGCAGTGGCGGTCCTAGGATTTCCGTCGGGGGGGGGGGGGCAAAATACAAGTGAAGGTGCGTGGCGTTCGCCACGCACTCCAAAAAATTTCGCGGAGCTTCTTAAAATTTTTGCGAGCCCGTAACTCCTGAAATCTAAAAAAGTGGACGTAGCGACGGCCACGGTGCCGAAAAAAACTTTTTTACCAAGGCTAATTTGAATTTTTGAAAAGATTTGAAAATTATTTCAATTTTTCAAAAGAATAAACAAATTACTTGCACATTTTTACGGCTTGTGCAAGTTGATTTCAAAAATTTTGCGGCAAATTCTTGGGGAGGGGGGGAGATGAATAAAAGGCTAATAGTTGACTTGAGCGTTAAAGTATTTATACCTCAAAGTTTTTATACAGTCGGGTGAAGCAAAAAATAATTGTGATCAGTGATCAGAATTACGAAAATCACGTTTTTTAATATATGCTTGATAATGTCTAGGTTTTAAATGAATAAAGTTCCGGACACTTATGAAAACACATTTGTTGAAAATAACGCATTTTATAAATGCACTCGCAATGATATTGGAACTATTGAGAGCATAAAGGTTGTTTAATAGTAGCACTATTCTATGTTCAAACTGTTAAAGTTTGTGTTTTTCTGGTAATTCTTACAGTCTCACCATATATTAGGTTGAACACTAAGTTTTGCAACTGGTCTCATAACTTCCCTCTTACTCAATCAAATTTTGCCACTGTGTTGGTTATTACGTAAGCTACAAGCGCAGCTGCTGTCCTACCAAATTCTGACGTCGCAGTGAGGGTTACGGTAGTTGTATGGTATAAAGGGGAAAAATTCAAAGTTTGACGGATTTGGCTGAAACTTGGCATAGGAGTGTTATTCGACATGCTGATCACGAGAACGATAGTGAAATTCTGTGATAAGGGCTTTTTTGTAAGATTACTGTAGGTGTACGATATGGGGTCTCACCCTAAACAAGGAAAATGGCGTTGATGCAACGAATGAATATGATATTCGCGTTCGGCAGATTAAATAACCTTACTATGTGAAGTCTCGGAGGAATTTGAGCTTCGGACTCTTTAGTCAATGACGGTCGTCCCCAGCAGCTCTTGCGTACATCGGCTCGTTCGACTTTGTGAGGATGCCAAATCTCGACATGCCCCTGAATTTTGTTTCTTTCTTACTAGGCCAAAGGAGTCAACCTCCACCAATAATTTGTAGATGAATTCGGATTACTGCGCATGGTCTAGGCTGCTAAAGGCTTCATTTTAGCTTGAAACCTCAAAAATTCTCAAATTTCACTAGTTTTCGAAAAATGCCTGAAACTTTTCTATTTCGTGTTCAAAATTCAGACAATTTGTGCTCGCTTGTAGCTCACATTGCATTCTACATGATGCCAAAGTTTGAGTGCGCCATGTTGAATGAGAGTGAAGTTATGAAACAAGTTGCAAAACTTAGTGTTCAACCTAATATATTAGGTTGTAACAGAATTGATGCAGGTTTTTCACGCCCCTTTTTCAAAGTGCTGGTTCAGAATAGAATTCCATCGTATTAGAAAACTAAGCATATCATCTGAGAGCCCTCTTCTCTTAGTTTCTTGGACATGCTTCGATTTCGAGAGGGTGGATTCATCTCGAAATTATGTGCCTTTGAAATCAAGAGGCTAAACTCTGAAATTTCCTCTTTTCGAAGTTTTTGCTTTGAATTCACCGCAAAAAACTGAAGATTTATGCAAACTGGCATAATGCTTATACGTGTCCTGCACTACAGAATGCACGTTAGAGTAGAGTTTTCAAAAGTTTCTAGGCTGAGAAATTTCATTTCAAACCCAAGCAACCGCTGCTATCATTCTGCGGCGTATAAAAGTCCTAAAGATGGTCAATTGCAGAGCTTTTGTTATGTGCAGAAACAGTAGACATAGGACATTTGATAGCAAAAAAACCAAAAGCTGTTGTTCTCCTTGGCGGCAAGAAAATCAAGAAAACAGCAAAGAATGATTTTTTCGCCTTTTGAGAGCACTTGTTAAGAATGACTAATCATCAATTTTTTGCGATGTTTTCTGTCACAAATTTTCTCATAAAATTCAAGCTCAACGCTGCTGTACAACCAGATATTGTCTACACAATGAGTGAAGTTTACATCATCCTACTTGATTGTGTAGTAAGCTATGGTCTCTCAAATTAAAGATTTTTCAAGAAAACTTTTGGCAGTTTTAGGGTTATAAATTTTTTCTCAGTGAAGCTACCACGACATAGTAGTGCATACTAAATTGAGAAAGTTTTGCTGATTGCAGCAGTTTCTATTGGAAACGGATTGACTATTTCTATGAAAAGTTATAATAGTCCAAACTCAGAGTTTGGAAAGCCTGCATTGCTTCTGTTACAACCTAATAATAGCTGTTTTTATTTCAATGCTGAAATTAAGTTTCCGCGAGTATATTTATTGAAGGAAAAGCAAAGTGATCAATTCTGTTATACTGTTCTGTATAAATTCTGTTATTTCTAATCATGATTTGCATATTGACGAAGTGACAACTACTATTGTTTGAGTGTGTTTCCAGTTCCAAAATATTTCTTTACCATCCAGTATGTTCTGCAGGTTTCACTTTGACTACGAGCAGGGTCAAGCGTGGGTTGTGGCGCCACATGGAGGGTCGTAGAGGGGCTAGGAAGAGGGAGAGGGGGTCGTTTTCGAGGTGATAGTTATGTTGCGACATAATTTCATTCAACAATGTTTGATAGGCCCATTGTGCAAGATACTAGCACTGATGTTTTGGCCTACCTCGTACATGTACGTACAGTGAACATAATATAAGAATTCCAAAATCATAAGAGCATCATTTTCGTGATTAGTATGTCAAATAACCATTGTGGGCCAAGTTTTAGAGAAGTTTGAGGTTTCCAGATATTGGGACACTTAAGGGAGGTAGTAATTTTCGAACATGTTAACTTTGTTTCAAAAGTGAGTAAACTACTTCTTTTTGCTCATTACAAGACTTCTTTACTCACATTAAAAATCCCACTTCAACTAACCTTTGAAATCTGGAGTAAGACCAAGCCAGAACCTGGTTTGCCCCATATTTCGCTTTCAATTTCTCAGACTAGAGAAAACTAATCAGCCAAAGCTTTTAGGGATTGTGCCACACCCCAGTAACTTACCTCCGAAACGAATTATAACGAACAAAGTAAATATATTTTGATAGCCTGCGTCCTGTAATTTATGGGAGTAATTTGGGCCTGATTCACCTTCTTCGCTCTGAGTGAAAGTGAAAGCGCAGCAATTGAAAGCGAAAAATGGGACAAACGAGGTTTCGGTCTGCCTCTATTTCCATAATTTGGTGATTTTTTGAAGCAGGACTCATAGTATGGGTAAAAGGGAATAGTGCTTTGTATTGAGTAGGATAAGAGTTAGCTTTACTTTTGAGATACTAGGTTGTTTCAAAAGTTCTTCTGCGATTTCTTCATTTGAAATCTCATAACTTTTTTTGATATCAACATTTTTAAACAAGTTTAAATTTTGTTGAATTAAGCGAGTTTATGGCTATTACAGAAACTGTATGCCATGTAAGGAAGGCAAGTGAGAGAGAAGAGAAAATTTCTCAAACTCTGCAAGGTTTTCTTCAAAAAAGAAAATAGCTGCGTTAAAACAAGGCAATTGAAAATCAGAACTTTTGAAACAGCCTAGTATAGTTAATCATGTTTAAAAATGACCACATCACTTGGGTGGTCCACCATTGGGAACTCTCAGAATGTGCTAAAACTTGGCCCATGGGGTTACTCATGACAACTACGAATATGTGCCTAATGATGCATGGTAAAGCCTTTATGTTGTGCCTACGGAAGGCAGACGATAATGCTGCTGGAGGGGGGGGGGGAGGGGGGGGGGTCGTATCCGGCGGTTGTGCGCCGCACCTCTTAGTCGACCCTGACTATAAATAATTAGTAAGTCATCCAGCATCTGTAAGGTTTGAATAGAATATTGGTTCGGGATGGTTAGAACCATATGCGTACTTTGAGCAAGAAATGATCTGCCAGACAAGGTTGGCATTGCCACCTTGTGTTACGCCTACCTTATGTTTAGAAATATGTTGTCCTATTTCACTACAGCTATTACCAAACTAGTTTCTCAGAAATAAATGATATCTTTTATTGTATAGCTTCGCTGTCCAGTTTTGCCTGTAGCAATGTTAGAATAGTAAACAGTTCTATCATCAAGTTATGTATCTACTATTACTATGAGAACAAATTTTGTACTTTAGCAAGATTAGGTTAATAACAGCATGGGAAATACTGGTATTTAGGTAAAATCTGCTGAGGAAAGTTTTAGGTTTTGATCAGTTATAGTTTGTGGCAGGAAATGTTTATATCATTGATAGACTATGTTTCGAGACTGTTTTTATTAAGAAGAACTACCTTGTCGTGATTCTAAAATTGTTTTTCAAAGAATGTAAATATATGCATAATCTCTTCAGATAAAGGTATAACACTGTCTGGAGCTTTTCTTATAGTAGATTGAACCGAAATTTCTGTCGCACCATTTTCAAAAAGTCGTAACTCGTTCTTGTCACGACTTTTGCATGAGTAAGATTTTGCTGAAAACAGCAATTCATATATTAGGTTGGCACATAGGTAATACAACTCTTTATATATAACTCTTGTCTCTTTGAACGTAGCGCACTCATTTTTGGCAATATAAGGATAATGATGTAAGCTTCTAATGCACACATTTTTGCCGAATTTTGCCATCTTATGTAAGGATTACGGTAGGGGTTTACGGTACTATGGGAAAAATTTTAGAATGCATCAGATTTTGCTGAAATTTGACCTATAGGGCTCATTCGACATGCTGATCACAAAAATGAAATCCGTTTCGCAAAAAGGCCCCGTTCGTGAGATCAAGAAATGAATTTCATCTTAGCGACAATTGAATACGATATTCATGTTCACCGTATAGGATTCCCTACAGTGGAAAGTTATAGCGAATTCTGACTTTTCGCAGCTTAGTTACTGATAAATTGCCTTCAAAACTTGACTTGTTCAACTTCTCAAAGGCGCCCCACCTTGTCTTGTGTTGAGTTTGATTTCTTTTTTACTGATTCCAGTGTGTCCACTTCTAGCTACATGCTACATGCCTATAATTGCTTTTTGACATGTTTGATTCAGGTTTCGTAGGGCTTCATGTTTGCTAAAAAACCGTAAAACCTCGATTTTCAGCAGTTTTCAAAAAATGCTTAGCTTTTTTGTACTACGTTATCAAAAATCAAACGGTTTGAGCAGGCTTGCTGCTTACATCACGGTCTACATGATGCCACAAAATGAGATTGCTACATAAATTAAGAGAAGAGTTACGAGTTAAGTTGCAAAACTTATGTGCCAACTCAATACTTTCTAGGGATACCTTGGCTGCTACCAACTAACAAGGGAAGGTGTTAGTCAAAGTGGCCTTTTCGAATGAAAGCCATACTGCCTTGAAGAGTGTTGCACGGTGATTCCAAATTTGCCTTTTAAATCTGCCAAGCGCCTCTGGGCGCCGAGTTGTGACCGTTTTTTGGAACGAAAAATAAATGCAGATTTTAGGTAAAACTGATTATTACAATCTTTACAGCGCTCAGATAAAGCAATGTTAAGTGTTAGCATATTAGATAAAATGTTGCATGAAGGGCTCTGATACTTGACACTGAACCATTTGAGCAAATTTAGGCGATTTTGTTCCAGTTTTGCGTTTAATTTTCTGACCCGAAAAACGCCCATAACTCGTCGTCCAGAGGCGTTTGGCAGATTTTGAAGGTAGATTTGAAATCAACGCTTAATGCTCTTCAAAGCAGTACGAGTCCCATCTGGAAAGGCCACTTCGACTACACACGCTTCCCTTGTAAGTTCTGAAGACAGAAATAAAATTGGGAAAAGGAAATTATTAGGTTGTCAAGAAAATAATGTCGTTTTTCATTTGCTTGCTTTAACAAAACAACAGGACTCAACCCAATAAAGGGTAATGGGTACTGTTCGATAGAGCAAAGCAAGCTCTACAAGATGGCACTCATGATTTTGCGCCAAGCTCGATTCACGGAAAGCGTGAACTCAAAATCTGAAGATTTCTAAATGCCCAAAAAATCGAAAAAAATCAGATCTTCGTTCAAATAATTTCTACGGACCTCCCACTCACACACGTCAATACTTTTGATATCTCATATCCGTATGTGCAGGTGCTGTACTTTTTCCTTGACTAGAAATTGAGAAAACGAAAATTTTTGTGTTTTTCTAAAAGCAATGCTGAGCCATTCTTGCATATGTGATTCTATACTACAAGCTTAGGTAAGTATATCTGTAGATTTTCAGCCCATTTCAAGCAGTAGTTTTTAAGAAATATCGAAATCAGCTTTCTTCCTTTCAGTTTCAGTGCTAAAAGCGACATTTCTCGAAAACTACCGTTCGAAATGAATCTAAATCTAAATGAATCTACCATGAATCCTCGAATTTCACATAATCCTCAAATTTCACATAATTCTCAAAATTCAATTTCAGTTTTCGAAAAACTCTTGATTTTCTCAAATCTCTATATATTAGGTTGTCCCGAAAGTTTGTTCGCATCATTTCGAAAAAATCATAACTTCTGAGTTTTTTGACCATTTTGACTATTTCTATTTTTGCATGAAAGAGTAAGTCATGCTCTTTATAATGACACCTTAGCTGCTTACTATTGATCATCAGTTGCATACTAAGAAAAAATTATGGTCGCCCCCCCCCAAACGGAAATCCTGGCCACTGCTGCTTACTAATAGTCATCTTTTGCATAGGCCCGTAGTAAACCCCCTCTCAGCGCAACTCGGCTGGGGGCGGGCCTACGTTGAACGTAGACCGACTCAGTCCAGCATCCAGTGAGCCATTGATCCGGATTCGGATCGCTTTCTGGTCATCGAGATCTTGTGTGTTCCCAAAAAGTTGAACACCTTGAGCAGGTTTGGTAGAGCGGCTAAGTGAATAGGTTTCAAAGCGCGAGACCATGGTTCGAAGCCGGCTAATGGCAGATTTTTGCGCCACCGCGGACAATCTTTGATAGCGGCCGCCATCGAGAAAAATCGATGGCGACCGCTATCAAGGATATCGCCAAGCAAATAAAGGGATAAAACACATTCACCATATTTTGACGAGAAT
This sequence comes from Cylicocyclus nassatus, assembly GCA_958299035.1. Taxonomy (NCBI): domain Eukaryota; kingdom Metazoa; phylum Nematoda; class Chromadorea; order Rhabditida; family Strongylidae; genus Cylicocyclus; species Cylicocyclus nassatus. Next base: position 68,577,027 of record CATQJL010000316.1, read on the forward strand.
ATCATAAAAAAAACGGAAATTTTGTAACATAGAGCAAATGAAAAAAATTAAGAAACCCTTATTTCATCAGTCTTTGAAGGAAAAACGTGAGCAAGCTCTGAAAAAAAGAGAAAATCCAAGAAATCCTGTTCTCTTGCTTTTTTCGCCGCAATCAGCTGTTCATTGATCCTCTCCCGTTTAGGCCGCCGAAATTGTGCAAATTTGGGAGTTTTGCACCGCAAGAATACGTCGACTGAATTTTCCCGTAAGTTACTCAGGAGCAACTTACGGGAAATTTGTCTGATTCTCTTCTTTTGCACACTATCTCTCTCGGGTCACCCAAAAACCTCGGATAAGTGGCATTCTGGTGAACTGACTGTGACACTTGACCAGACAGTCTTCTGACTGTTGAACTGACTATACTAAAACACGGGAAGGTGGGCGGGATTAGGGTCACCCGAGGAAGTTCTTCTGAATGACTAATCTCAAGTCACCTGAGATGAATGGGGGTTAACTACGGGCCATAGATAGGAGCGATAGAAGAAAATTAGTTAAAATGCGAATTTTCTGTGTAGGGCCATAACAAATGGAAACTTGCAACAAAAATCGGAGCAGTCGGTATTGTAGGTTCTTTCACCAGCTGTTTCTAACAGCGCAAGCAAGCAATACTTAAGGGCGAATATGTTTTGTTTTGGCGTTTTTCAGGTAAATCAGAACTTTTCATAGAGACGCTCACTCGGCGCAAGCTTTGCACTGTTAGAAAAAGCAGATGAAAGAACCTAGAATATCGACTGCTCCGATTTTAGTTGCAAGTTTCCGATTTTTTATGACCCTACACAGAAAATTCGAATTTTCTGTGTAGGGTCATAAGTTTCTGACTAAGTTTCTTCTATCGCTCCTATCTATGCAAAAGATGACTATTAGTAAGCAGCAGTGGCGTATCCAGGATTTCCGTTCGGGGGGGGGGGGGAGCAAAATTTTTTTCTGATGAAGGCGCGTGGCGTGAGCCACGCACCCAGAAATAATTTTGGTACCCTTCTTAAAATTTTCGCGGGCCCATAATCCCAAAATTTTAGAAAAAAGGGGCGTACGTCCCCGAAAAAAATCTTTTCATAAGGCTAAATTGAATTTTCGAAAAAATTTTAAAATTATTTTAATTACTTACAAGTATAATTAAGTCTCTTGCCTAAAAGGCCTTGGTCCTAGAAGGCAGACAACTAAGAATCTGCAAGGTCGTCAATGTGTTAAGAGACTGTTATTATATGGGAGGGAGAGGGCGCCTTCCCTCCCCCTTCCCCCCCCCCCCCCCCCGAGAACAGGTCTCGAAATTTTTGAAAGTTACTTACATGGGTTATAGAATTTAATGACTTGTCTGTTTGTACATAATTGAAATAAATTTGGAAATTTTTAAAAATTCATTTTAGCCTTATAAAAAATTTTTCTTTTCTGATTTCGAAGTTCTGAGCCCGCGAAAATTTTAGGGAGCATACCAAAAAAATTTTCGGAGTGCGTCCCCCGTGCCGAAATCCTGGGTACGCCATTGATACATACACATTCACATATACATAGCTAAGAGATCGTCTGGGGTACTGATATACCAACAGCCAGATATTGCTTGGTACTTCTGAATGTTATTATGTTTACAGTGAGTCTATTGTAATCTTAAAGGCGTAGAAATGCATTGAAGCAAGAGCATTGTCAAAGATCAAACAGTAGGATTTTGGGACAATGGAGATAGACATTGCACATCCGCCATCCACACTTTGCTGTATGGCAAGATACAGTAAGCAAGTTAAGTTTCAAAATCGCTTTGAACTGAATACGCTTATGAGGATTCTGCTCTTAAAACACATGAGACAAAGCTCTCTTTTTACTTTGATGTGAACCGTGCCTATTGTTAAAAAATGTTTGAAGAGTACCTCCACTTTCAGATCCTTCATTTCCGCAACAAAGCAAAGTGTTTCTATCTCAAAAGCTCTCTGTTCAGCATATCATGGAAAAACAGATGGGCGTAAATACGAAAGTGTAAGAATAACACCGTGTTTTCTAAAGTTTTTTTGCAAGGGAAGGATAATGGTTTACCGTGGCCATTCGCAATGAGACACAAATCAATTTGCCTTTGAGTCGCTGTTTACAAATTTGCTTTTGCTATTTGCTAAGCGGCTGTTTACAATAATTTATAAGCTAATAATAATTTATAAGCTTTTTTACGCATAATTTTAGCATACTAAAGCATAGTCAGAATCATTATTTTCTGGGGGGGGGGGGGGTGAGGATAAACGCGAGTGAGAGAGGTTGTTCAAATTTTTAATGATTGCGATTTTCTTCGTTGTTCCGAAAAACGAAGGAATTTGAGAGATGTTCTCAATTTTGTTTAACTAAAACATTGCGAATTCTTGTGAAAAAAGTCATTACTTTTCAGACAATTGCTCAGCGATTAACGAAAACATTTGAAATCAGCACTCCAACCATTTAGGGCCGCATGCATTGACATCCCCACTGGGGGGGGGGGGGATCACAGCTCAAAAAAAGTTTCATATCCTAAAACTTTAGATGTCTGGATTTCACGCTGTCTACCTATCCAATAGGAACATATTGAACAGGAACAAGAAGCTGTACAAGCCGCGTTTTCCAGATTTTTGTATGTGATCATCCCCGTCCGCCGACAGTTTTTTCTTTAAAGTCAATTTTCTTTCCTCGAATGCAGTAACGTTCCAAAGTTGTACTAATTATGTAACTCAAACTGCCAAGCTATTAAGAACAAATGTTGTATTGGAGTCAGAATTCTGAGATTTATTTATTTATTTATTTATTTATTCATACGCTCTATGGCGTTCCTTACAAAAAAAACAAGAGGAAAAAAAGTACACACACAGTAAATCGAACAACCCCAGTCAAGGTCCACCGTGCCGTTGGGCCCATACCTTTAAATTGGTTAAGAAGTATGTTTGATAGAGCTTGCATGTGACTGCTCAGGACTACAATTGTCATAAAGATGTGATCATGGAGATGGTACCCATGCCCCCATTACTGCCAGCAAAACGTCCCTGAGATACACTATCTAACTCAGGATTGCATGGTGGATATACTCCCACCGCATGAGGCTAATAGGAAGAGTAGTTACTCGAGAATACTTGATTAATAAGAAGTGTTGTAATGGAACATTGTAATCGAGAAGATAATAGGTTGTTGCAAGTTGTGGAGGTGGTGATCCTTCACACTCGTACGCTAGCAAAGTGCTCTCGAAATACCAAAGTAAGCAAAGCGGGCTTGGTCAGTAGAGTAGCAGAAAAACCTTGCCCAAAAGAATTCCGGGGAGAGACCAATGCTCCGAGAGAAAATCAACAAAATTCCGCGTTAATAACTCAACTAGAGCAAGTCAGCAAGCATTAAAGGTTGGGAAGAGGGAGATTGTTGTTCAGGCCTGCACTAACATGGTGGCTTGATATGGGTTATAAGGGCTTGGCCATACCCTGCCGGTGTTGTCGACACCGCCAGTGCCACCCACATCACCGGCGCCGCCAACGCCACCAGTGCCACCCGCGCCGCCGGCGCCGCCGACGTCACCAGTGTCACCCGCGCCACCCACGCCCCCAGCGCCACCGCCTTTGAGCGGTAACACTTGGAACATGAGCAACACGAGCAACACCAGCAACATCGGCAACACCGGCAACACGAGCAACACCGGCAACATAGGCAACACCAGCAACATGAGCAACACCACCGGCAACATCGGCAACATGAGCAACACCGGCAACATGGCAACACCGGCAACACGAGAAACAAAGGCAACATCAGCAACATCGGCAACAAGAGAACACAGGCAACATGGGCAACACAGGCAAAGTATGGCCAAAGCCTAAGAAATGCAGAAAGAAATAGTATATGTAGAAAGACGAATCTCAGTGGCCGTGTTCGCTCGAATATGGCAAAACAGATGTCGGACTACATCGCACGTATGAGAATGTTGATGTTGATGCTGATACAGTTGATGCCGCATAAGGAAATAGAGTTGCAGTTGCAGTCCAGACGGTAGATGGAGCATAAAATATCAGCCATAATTCATACAGCAGAAAATAGTCACCAGACAAGAAAGCGCTCATGAGCCAGATCTGAAAAAGAAACATTAGAACGAACTCAAAACAGAGAAAAGACAGAGGTTATAAAAAAAAGGCTATATAAAAAAAACCACATCGTAGACTTCTAGTTCAGACAGGCTATGGCTATGGCTTCTACCTGAATCAAATACATACAAAAGAAAACGAAAACATCAGCACAAGTACGAATCACTCTCAACAGATTTGGGAATTTCTGACTTTTCTAGAGCTTTCTTGAAAGCCCGACTAGTATTAGCCGACTGCAACTTAGCGGGCAGCCGTCTAAACCAGCGAGCACATCGATAGAATAAAAAATTGAAAAGGCCAGAATAGCAGTGTTTATCCAGTCTAGGGTAGTGAAGATTGAAGCCTCCTACCCTGCAACTTACAGGTCTGAAGACCCAAAAGCTGCTGGCAGGAAGGTCAATCTCTTTCCGCAGTATCGCAAAACAAAAAACTAAGTCAGCAATAATTCTTCTACGTTTCAGTGATTGCAAACCAAAGAGTCTCAAGCGCTCATTGTAATCTGGTTTGGACCTATCTTGCATATTATGAGACATGCGAAAAAAGACCATCCGTGTAAAAACATGTTGAACTCTTTCAATCTTAACGATATCTTTCTTTGTGGAGGGGTTCCATACTTGAGAACAATATTCAAGATGTGGTAGCACATAAGCCTTATATAGTCTGGTCAAAACAACTGGATTAGAGGAGTGAATAACACGAAAGATTGAAAAAAGAATAGAATATGCTTTTTTGACAGCAGAATCAATATGTTTGGAAAAATTTAATTGAGGATCAACAAAGACACCTAAGTCTTTGACCAGTGGGCAAGCTACCAAATCTATTCCATTGATTTCATATTTGTCTGGATTAATTTTGCCCAGATGCAAAAATGAGCATTTGTTCGGATTGACAGAAAGGCCGTTAGAAGAAGCCCACGTATTTAGTTTATTTAGGGCTTGTTGCATCGATGTATGCACATCAAGGAAATCATATTCATTGTAAGATGCATACAGTTTGATATCGTCCGCATAGATCTGGACATCAACTCCGTTCAAGTCAATTAGAGCGGGTAGTTCAAAGGTGAAAATCAAAAAGAGAAGCGGAGAAAGCACACCTCCTTGAGGAACTCCACTAGTGCAACGGTACTCATTGGAAAACGACTGTCCAACTTTGATGGTCATATATCGGTCTTGAAGGTAAGAGCGAAACCAGTTCAGAAGATTGCCAGAAATGCCAAACTTCTGGAGTTTCATTATCAAGCCATTATGAGGAATCTTGTCAAAGGCCTTTGAAAGATCAACATATATTATATCAACTGATTTTCCAGTGTTAAGAGCTTTTCTCCAGTCAAAAACGCTTTTAACAAGATTAGTAGTAGTAGATCTTTTAGAAACGAAGCCATGTAATTGAGGTGGAATTCCATAACATTTCTTGATCCAAGAAAGCAGCTTTTTCCTTATAATTTTTTCCATCACTTTGACTGGAGTAGAAGTTAGACTTATAGGACGAAAATCAGACACTTTAACGGCAGTACTAATTTTTGGGATAGGCACAACCACTGATTTTTTCCATATAATTGGCACTTCCCCGAAATACATGGAGAGATTGAACAAGTCCGAAAGGGGTTTGGAAAGTACATCCACACATTTTTTATAGACTATAGGCGGTATACCATCGTAGGGTTCAGTACAAGAAGGATGCAAAAGTTTCAAAGCAATGCGAACATCAGATTCATGGAAGTAGACATTATCACAAGTCTGCTGAGGAGAGGTGTAATTCAGCGGACAGCATACATCATAACCATTTGCGAAAACACTAGCAAAATACTTCCCCAAAGCCTCTGCTCTATCAACATCATTGACACATTCTTTACCAAACTCATCAACAACATTGGAAAAGCCTTTGGTCTGCAGTTTGCTTCGTATGTATCCGAAAAATCTCCTAGAATTTGCATAAGAAGACAACCGTCTTTCATAATTGGCCAAAAATTTCTTAAGATGAAAATCAAGATCAAGACAGACTTTTTTGTATAAGGCATTAGTCAAAGGATGCATTGAAGCATTAAACAAATTTTGCTTTTGATCTAGAAGAGCACAGATGTGCTTGGGGTAATGAAAATTTGATGAACTGTTGATGGTTTGCATACATCCAAATTTGCCAAGTCCTTCGTAAACTTTGGTGCAGAACCTATAATAGGCGTCGTCAAGGGAGGTATGATTTACAAACAAAGAAGTCCAATCAAAAGTATAGAAATAATCGTTTAATCCAGGATAATCAAATTTGGGAAAGTCAGGGATAGGATATATCGTCTTAGCGGTGTAGCCAGCTTTTACATGAAATTCAATGATGTTGTGATCAGAAGAAGCAAGAGGGGGAGTATTTTGACTTTGTTTACATTGTTTTTAGTAGAGAAAATCAAATCCAGAATATTGCTACCATGAGTAGGTTCGAGCACATACTGCTTGAACCCACAATCCAGAAAAAACTCCATCAAGTTTTTTGAATTTTGGTCTATCGAGATGAAATCAATCCAGTTGACATGAAGGTTGAAATCTCCCAAAATAATCATATCTGCAGTTTGTGAGGAGGTGAGATTAAGTAAAACATTCTTGAGCTCATCATCTTCATATCTTTTACAACAAGGTGGACGATATATTCCGATGAACCTCACATAACTAGCATCCGAGGGGCACAGCAGGTCGATAGAAAGCAAATCAATGTCAGATACAGTGTGGTGATACACTTTACCGATCGATATATTACCCTTAACAATACAGCAAACACCCCCTCCTGTACGCTTTGGCCTATCACTACGGTGAATCAGATAAGGTAAATTAGAGATTAATTCAGAATCACTAACCTTTGAAGAAAGCCAGGTTTCAGTTATGAATACCACATCAGGTTTGTACAAGCAAAGAAACGAGTGAAGGTGATCAATCTTGTTAACTAAACTGCGGGAGTTAAATAGATAACATGTTAAGTAATCTATAGTACCATGCTCATTTATTGGTTTACCGAAGACTTGCGGGGAAGTTCAGATATGTGAGTAAGACGCCCTTTATAGACGACCCACTCACGTCCTGCACAATCCCTGTTCCGCTCTCTCGCCTCTTGGCGCAGCTCATATTCCTTTCTCCGCTCCTCCTCGGTCATACTTCTACGTATGTAGATATTTGAGAAGCCAGAAGAGCGGAGAAGGTGGGCATTAGAGAGCGCCAGTCTCCAATAAAATCGACTGGGGAGGACAACCTTTACCAAACGGGGACGGTTCTGATTTGACTTACCCACACGATACGCCTCGGTTGCGCAACAATCAATGTTAAGGACATCAAAAATATCGTCCAGCTTTTTGTTTAAGTCAAGAGCACGCTCACTGGCGCGCAAATTCGGCGGAGGTTCAGCTACACCACTTATAACAATGGTTCGCGAGCGTTTGTCATTTTCAACAGCACTCTGCACCTCTTGCTGAATTTTATCAGACAATACGCACAGCATCTGATCAATGACGGGATCCGAGTTCCTCTCCTTCATGGAGAGGATCAGTTCCTTGACGCTCATATGGGAGTAGTCATTGTCAACTGTGGTGTAGCCTGGATTCTGTGTCAGATCAACTGGATGACCCACAGCGGGCTGTGATTCAGCACTTTTTTTGCTAACACGACTTTTTGCTAACACGACTTTTGCAGGCATCCTGTTGATCTCACAGACAAAAAAGAGGCGGGAAAACAATCAATGTTATGAAATAGTTCAAAAGTAGGCAGGAGAGTTGACAAATGACTCGTATCGAGCAAAGAGCAGGAGATACTGAGTTAGAAACCAGGTAGACAAAGTTCAGAACAATTACAAATAGAATATTAGCGAAAGAAAAGGACTTAGAACAGAGGATTGTAAGAGTGAAGAGAAGAGCGACCGCACGATGTGGATACACGCGTGAGAATGAGATGACCCACAAGTCAAAAGTTGGGGTATATCGAGAACTCGATAATTAATAATTTAGATAATCAGTACAATTTTGGAAGGTTTTCGTTGATTTCAAAGAAAGAAATTGACTTTGAAGATGAAGAAAAATATAATATTAGGTTGTCAAGAAAATAATGTCGATTTTCATAGCAAAGCTATAAAACAAATCCAAAAAGCTATGTGAGAGGTACCATTCGATAGAGCAAAGGAAGCTCTACAAGATGGCATCCGAACATTGGCAGAACTTGTTGTTTACGCAAAGTTCAGAGCCAAAACAAGCGAGCAACTCGTGGTACCAAAAACTGAATTTTCGCCCTAGAAAATCCTGCAAACTTCCCACTTGCTCCTGCTTGTAAAGGATACATGCACTTGTCCATAAGTACACTTGTTATACTTTTTCCATGCTTACAAACCAAGAAAAAATTGAAAAATGGAAAATGGCAGACTTCGCCCCCAGTAGTACTGGGCCCTTCCCACATACGTTTTTGTATACTCCAAACCTTTGTAACTTTACCCATAAAGATTTCGACCTTGGATATGCTTTAGTTCTCGAGTAATATCAATTTTACACAAAAAAGCCGAAAAAAACGACATTATTTTCTTGACAACCTAATAGATTGGCGGCGGGAGATTTTTTTAAGCTGCGATCCCTTCCCCGGCGGGGATGTCAATGAATGCGTAGGCCTAAGTAATATTTGTCCCATACAAATGGCCACGGTCACCAAGTACTTTATTTCTCTCTTGTTAGATTAGATCAATCAAGACTTCGTACTTAGAAAAATCAAGCGAGCAGATCTGCAAGGCCTGAGAGGATTAGCAATTCTTCTCGTGCTCGTAATGCACATGGAACCAAAGTCCTACCGCTTTGGATTTGTAGGAGTAGACATGTAGCTTGTGTATTATTTTCTTACTTTTGCCGAATAAGACAATTTTTACAAGCTTCTAGATTTTTTGTGCTGTCTGGCTACCTCATGTGTAGATTACTCCAACGAGAAGAAATCACTGCGGCCTCCGTTCTGGCTTTCTATTGTCGCAGGTTCAAAAGAATTGTGCCTCTGTACATGACAGCCGTTATTGTCACATATACATGTAAGATGCTGAACTTTAGCATGGGATTTTGAAAAAAATGATCAATAGCAACCAATCTCTACAATGAGCAACTCATGTACAAACCAATAAGATTAAAATGAAGAAAATATAATATTCAAGTTTTACTTTCGCAGATGGATACTTCCGTTTAATACGCTACGATCGAGAGCAACTCGTAAGTGATCTTCTTTGGGTGTGCACGTTCACTTCTAACGTACAACCAATCTTTCAAAGGCTGGGATATTTTGATCAGGTATTAATCAAAACAGAGTAGCACCTTGCATTACTTTATTCTCTTACAATTTGAGTTATCAAACTATCGATTCTTCGTACATACGTGGTCACTCGGAGTAGAGGTGCAATACTATCTTATCGTACCTGCAATAATTAAAATAGCATCCTATTGCACAAACAGCACTCGGCCAATGCTCTTTCTTTTTCTTGCAGCAATTTCTACGGTTTTTCAACTTTGCGCTCCACCCAATGTGAGTACCGGATATTATCTTGTTAACTCAGCAGGATTTTCACACTTTCTGGCATATGATAACTGGCGTCAGCATAGATGGCTGCTTGATGACTGATATGCTCGCAATAACAGTGCGCATTCTCAAAATCCTCAGAAGATGGCAGTTGGGGGAAAATCTTTGTTTTTACGTGCTATAGGCGACCGCGGTGAGCGAGTCATGACTCTTAACGCGCAATTTTTGCGAGGCATTGTTACTTCGCGACGTTTCACAGGTATCGTCCCCTTCACTCAATTGTAGAGGTGCGGACTAAGATGCGAGCTGGTCAAAGTCGATAAACAGCTAAATTTTCTCCATCCATTCACGTTGATAGGAATGATCCCTCGCTACCAAAACCGCCCGCTTTAGGCCCCGGACAGACTTCACGCGAGTTAATCGTCGCGATCTAATGCCAAGATTTTCATTCATTTTCATTTCACATTCAAAAATTTCGGGCTGGGAAAGTATCACAACCGAATGCAAGTTGATTGGCATGGAATGATGTTGCAACAGTTGTCTCGTCGCGATTCAGTCGCGACGATCAAATCGCGTGAAGTCTGCCCGGGGCCTTAGAGTGCAACGCCTGTGCCCGCTGTCATCATCAAGTCATGTACCTGCTTTTCATCCCTCTCTCCCTCCCCCCCCCCAAATCTTCAATCCCCCGCCGTGCACCATAGTACCACTGCGTGTACGGTAAAGGGGTTTTTGCGTGGGATGTGAGTTTTGACTGTAGCCATGGCATGCGCTCTACGCAGCGGGATAAAAGCCCTGAGAAAGATTACAATTGACTGCACGGATCGTCCGGGCTAAACGTCCACGAGCGTTTCTCTTGCGGGCTATAAAATGCTGATCGTTGAACTTGTGCCACGCGGGTTGTGGATAGAGTGATGAAATGTTACCTCAAAGATGGTAATTTAACTTTATTCAAGAACAAAGTTGATTTGACAAGAAGAGAGAAATGTTCCCAGAAAATTTACAACTCAATCTGCCTTCTCAGGATAGTTGTGGACCAATCCCCTTGAGACTTCTTAGTAAGCCTGGATACTTGTCCTGTTGATTTAATCCTACCCCCAAAAGACTTGTGATCAGCGATTTTTCTAGTGCCGGAGACATTCTCATCCAAACGCTAACCTTACCCCAACTTGTGGAGAGACTTGTGGGAGACTGCTCGACCTTACTCATCCATGAGTATTTATACCCTCTAGATCATATGCCACGTCATTGTTAACTGTTCTAGTGATAAGCCTAGATAAGTTAACCTGTGTACACAGGTTAAGCTAGGGCAATGATAAACCGATAGGGTGTAGGCTGGAATTCGCTGCATTTTGAGCTTTCGTTTTTGAGTGAAAGGCAGCGGCTCGGCAGATTCTCGACTTGAAGCTTTCTTGCTCACCTAAGGTAATTCGAGGCGCTAATTCCGAAAATCCACTTGAAGAGCGCAAAAATGGCAAAAACCACCATTTCTCAAGGCCTTCCATTTTGAATTTGGACGAGTGGAGCACATCCCGCCATGGTTAGAGAGGCAGAATCGTTGCAGGATCCTCGCTTCATAACACTGCGGCATGCCTTCTCTGACGGGTTAGAGAGGATCGCAAGCTCGTACGCGCCAGGATTACGGTACGTTTATTAGGTTGGCACATAAGTAATGCAACTTTTTATATAACTCTTGTCTCTTTGAACGTAGCGCATTCATTTTTTGGCAATATAAGGATTATGATGTAAGCTTCTAATGCACACATTTTCGCCGAATTTCGGCATCTTATGTCAGGATTACGGTAAGTTTACGGTACTATGGGAAAAATTTTAGAATGCATCAGGTTTTGCTGAAACTTGACCTATAGGGCTCATTCGACATGCTGATCACAAAAGTGAAATCCGTCTCGCATGAAAAGGCCCCGTTCGTGAGATCAAGAAAAGAATTTCATCTTAGCGACAATTGAATACGATATTCGTGTTCACCGTATAGGATTACCCTACAGTGAAAAGTTATAGCGAATTCTGACTTTTCGCAGCTTAGTTACTGACAAATTGCCTTCAAAACTTGACCCATTTGACTTGTGCAACTTCTCAAAGGCGCCCCACCTTGTTGTTAAATTTCATTTCTTTTTCACTGATTCTAGTGTGCCCACTTCTAGCTACATGCTGCCTATATTGCTTTTTGATACGTTTAATTCAGGTTTCGTAGGGCTTCATGTTTTCAGCAGTTCTCAAAAATACTTAGATTTTTTTATACTACGTTATCAAAATTAAACGGATTTGCAGACTTGCAGCTTACATCACGGTCTACATGATGCCACAAAATGAGATTGCTGTATAAAATAAAATAAAAGTTACGGGAAAAGTTGCAAAACTTATGTGCCAACCTAATAGAATGACTTGCGCGTAACGGGTTTAGGAGCAGTATTCTAGGAAAAAGCAGCATGCTGTGCGCTCGGACCTGCTCTGTTCTCATGTTTGGAGTGCAAGCAACCTTCCACGTCAAATTTCTGGGATGCTCGATTTTGGCGACCTGCTGCCTTTAAGGCTAGATCAAGTGGTTGCAATAAAGCAAATAAATTGTTTCATCAACAATCATTAACAACTGCGAAGAGTTCTGCGCACTTAGCACATCCAAAGCGGTTTTGAGCAGTTGTAACGGTGAGAAGATTTTACATAAAAGCCGCATGTGTGTATAAGAAGTAGCCTTCTCCAATGTTTTGCTCCATAATGTCGAGTTAATAAAACGTCCCTGGCTACGCAGTACTGCGCAATCATCATTTTACTCGTGTCTGTTTCAGAGATAATAAATTCCTCATTTTGTTTGGCCTGCCTTATGCAAAACCAGCATGACTGCCATAGGTTAGAGTTGATAGGTTGGAGTTGCTTTTTGACGCACTACAATTATGGTCATTTGTAGACAGTAAAAAAACTGGGGAAATAGTGTCACTGAGAAGTACGTCTTTTATAGTCATGAGTACGTTATTATATCAGATATCATACGGCTTCTTACTATCTCGTTTATGGCAGTTCATGTGTGGAGCTGTGGTTTACGAGTTAGAAATGTCGGCTTCACCAAGTAATTTGGAGTACAACCTTGTCCCAAGTCGAGATTATGGAGAACAGCAAGACACGAGGAAAACAGAAGATACAATGGTTGACATGCTTCACACACAAAAGGAGAATTTGACACGTACAGACGATGAGGGTGAGTGGGACAAGTTGCTGACAAATAACTCCTGTGTTGAGCTAAGATTCAGCAGGGGTAACTTTGCAAACTCGCTTTCCCGTGAGTGTTGCTTTTTGTTTATACTCGATCAAGAATCTAATAGCAAATTCTAACGATCGCACATTTTGTGCCTCTAACACTTGTTTAAATAAATCACTGGTTTGTTGAGTAGCTCGTAGCATGTGTTGGATTGGAACTGGAACATACATTTATTTATTGGGAAACACTGTGAGTCACAGGTAAAGATTTGAGCTAGAAAAGTAATTAGATTGTTTGTTTGATCTCATAAGCTGTCTAGGAGAATCTAATTGAGCTCTTACGAGGCTGTGCACTATGCACTGTCAACTCCTTTTTTTAAAAGCATAGCTTCTTGTTAGTATGCACTAGCTTTGCAAACTGCTGGTGCATATCGATAAGCGATACACCATACCCTAAATTGTATAGTGTCAGTCGCCGACTTTGGCCATGCTTATTCTAATTTTAGCAGTGGGTGGTGTCCAGGACCCAACGGGCGGTGGGCAAGAGGGGTTTCAAGAACAAATTTTCCTATGACCTCAAGACTTTACGAGTACCCCTTCAACCAAAAAACCGATCCCTGTGCTTGCGCAGTAAACTATTACCCAGAACCAAACTTTCTATTCGAACAAAAATCCAAAACAGCTTTTTCATAACAATACCAATAGTTACCACTTTGAGTTGCCATAAATACCTCAATTTGCTCAAAGTCCGTGGAATATAGCAGAGCATGATCAGAGTACTTTCAAAGAACAAGCTCAGAAAAATGAGATTTTCACAGCTATTTAGCTACAAAAACTGGTCTTCACAGATCAAAAGTGCGATGCTCACTTATAGCCAGTTGAGCCCTTATGTGTGCAGGTGCACGCACTATCCACATTGCGCGTCACATCCCCGATATCGGTCCTTGTTTAAATTCATCTTTGATGTATCCACATATCAATGCTCCTAATGCATGGAAGGAACAAAATCGAGAAGAAGACAATCTCAACCAAGTAAAGTGCCGCTCACAAGTAACGATATCGAAACTCTTACGCACCAAGTGTGCGATCTGCATCTGCATACAAGCTTATGGAGTAATCAGCTATATTGAACATCGCAATGGATAAAAAGATATGGAACTCGCTTTCCATTTCTCGACAGCAACTTTACACTTTTTTCTCAACAAAAAAGACTTGAGGAAACGAAACTGTTGGCGAAAGATAGTCCGCAACGAAATGATACGGTAAACAACTTGCTGTAAGCATCACACCAATAAATGCAACCGATGTGGAAAATCGCGCTAAAAATAAAGAAATTTAGGCTAAATCACGTACCATGTCCTCTTTGGTGACCGCGGGTGGCCAGGCCACCATGGCTGTGAGGTGCTCCATGACCGCCATGAAACAGTGTGGACGGGGATAATTTGGTGTAAACTTGAGGTCCAGCAAGGAAAGCCTGATTAGCAATACGTGAATTTGAAGCCGAGCCCAGAAAAGTGATTTCTCCGATGCAAGACTTTCGATTAACACATTGACGACAGCTTGACACACATGGTATGTCAAGCAGTGACTGCCGCGTGGGACCGCTTGACACACCATGTGTGTCAAGGTTTGATTTCTGTCAAAATGATACTATCTTGGGATAAACTCAATCCACGAGCTCTCTTTTGCACTATATCTGGGGATGACCTCTACTTTTTTTTGTCAGCCTTTCAGATCTACTGCAGGTGTACTGTAGATGGCATTATGCTCAATTATAGTTGAGAACTGCGGGCTGGTCCGTAAAAAGCCTTGGTCCCAAACGGCAGACAACCAAGAATCTGCATGGTCATCAATGTGTTAATGACGCAATTAATGCTGAAAGTAGAAAGCATTGAATAATGAAACCATTTCTTTTATTACATCTGAGAAAGAAGCTCAAATGAAACAGTATGATTTCAAAAACCAAGTTTCTACAGATGTGTGACCATACATACTAAAAAAAAACTCCAAAAGAGCCACCAAAACCACGTTTTGGGCCAAACTTGAAAAAAGAAATATATAAATTCATATTGAAACTCTGTTTATAAGTAAGTTTTTGCAGGATTATCCATGCTAAAAAAAGCTCCCTACAAGTTCAGAAAATGGATAAACTCACCGAAAATTGCAAGATTTTTGCAGTGAATTTGAGCTCGAGATAAAGACTACAACGACCACCAAAATAATCTTTTCCCGTCAGCCAAAGGAATCATCGAATGAATAATAGATGAATACATAGTTAGTGAACCAATTGGTTTTCAACTTGTCATTAGGTAAGTGAGCTTAATTAGTGCAAATAGTTATATTTCAGAAATGCCACCTAAAGGGTTTGAATGGTTTATGAAAGCAGCGGGGCGACAACACTTGTGTGAAAAATAGTCATGGGCCACGACGTTGCGTATCGTTGAGTGATTCATACCTTGAATGTGTGCCTACACACCACGCGCGGTTAACGACGACATTCTTACTATTGAGTTCTTACTAAATATCCCAAATCCAAAAGAGACAAGCAATAAGTAAGAAAAGAAAACACTAAAGATAAGCATAATACAATTCGTCAAATAGTGCGGGTGGTGTGCGCTACGCATATTGAGTTACAAATAACTCGAGGATAGCTTTTTTCCTGCGCAAGTGTTATGTGCACCGCAGATGCAGAGTCAATTTACTACCTATGATTACGGAAAACAGGACCACCGGGTACTACCGCCACTATATCAAACAGAAGTAAGATATGCAAGACTGAGGAGAAACAGTATTTGATAATTTGTAAAACCCGACTTTTAAAGTCATAAAGAAAACGTAAAACGATAAAAAAAAGGAGGAGAAATAAAAACAAAAAGAAACTGCTTCGAAGTAACTCATAACAAAATTCATATCGGTCTGCCCATGTTCCTCTAAATGAACACAAGCAACTGCTCAGATAATCGCGGGGGGTAAGCGGTCCGCAAACTCGCATTTTCTTGCAGGCGGTCAGCAAAATTTTGGGGCGTGGCCAAACCTTCAGAGGGCGGTACCTCTTTACTGTCGAATGTCCTGCTACCGGGGCAAAATACGAAGTTTTCTGCGAACGCTCGTCAAATAATCTCTTTAAGCGAGCGCTGGCTAAACTTTCAGCAGGCGCTCGGAATCTTTTTAAGCAGTTTCGGACGTACGTCGAACAAATGTGAGACTCTATGCTGCAGATCGATTCATCGATGGTTTAATTATCTAAGATTTTGAGGTACTTTCTCTTAGCGGAAAGTACCTGAGGGCTGTGCGGTCTTCCACAAAGGACCGTGCGGCCCTCATAATTTTGCATATTCTCGCGGAAAGTCCGCGAGAATGCGACCAAGGCGCCACAACTTATCCATAGAAAGACCGCGATAGTTCTCCGAGCGTTCGTCCAAAAATTGGCCAAAATTATTTCACATTTCTGCAAGCGGACCGCAAGAAATCAGCGAACTAATTTTCCGGCGCCCGCTTACTAAAATTCGCATGGCCGCCTGCCCCCGGCGATTATCTGAGTGGTCGCTTCGAAGCTACCATCCCCGAAAAAAGATGAAATGAGCGACGGAGAAGGACGAGCAATAGCGAAGACGAGGAATGAAGCGAGAAGTGACGAATTATTGAAGAAACGCAGACTATAGGACTCAACGACGCCGATATAGACTGGAGCGCGCTCTCCTTCTCATGAAATGAGGCTGATAATGCTATTTTTGGCTCTAACAAAGAAGAAAGAAGGAGTTTTGAAAACAAAATTATTGTATACTAAGTTTTAGGCGTAAAACAGACTCATGTAAAAATTCTGAAAATCTAATGTGAATTGGAAGTATTACCTACGTCAGGTGGGCATAAGGTTGGCAATTGCCAACCTCATTTGGAGGAGAAATGGGCGCGCTTTTCAATTACGTAAGTTCTTCATAATTCTTCGTGATATGTTCCTAGTCTTACTGCGCGTATACATACCGAATATCGCGCAATTTAGTCACCTCTGCGTTGCAAACGGGCCATTTTTCCATTTTTTGGTAGCGGGAAATTTTCAAAAAAAGAGGCTTGCCACAACCTCCAGTCACACGATTTTTTAATAAAACTTCTCAGTTAAAATCTGCAGGCCTGCATCCTGTAACAAATTCCATACCTATCGTCATGTGTGCGTTAAAATTTCATAATTTTCTATACTTTGTTCCCACTAGCCTCTCTTCGTTCGCTTGTGAAATTTGGTGCCATATCGTTACGCATACATTGAGAACTACTCATGTGCTGTTACAAATAGCATCGGTTGAGGGACGTCGCGCGTGCGGCAATTTGCGACGGCGCCATTTGACGCGCGCAAACTCCAGTGTTCGCCTGTTAAGGCAACATGTTAAGATAGGCAGAGAGCATAAACTACCAATTTTTTGCGGGTCTTCGCCCCGGGCCCCGCGAAAACCGCAAAACCGATCTCGCCTTTGCTTTATTCATCCAAAACGGTTTCCAGCCTGTCATTTGCCTACCTCGTGCCGGACCCTGGTGGTGTCGCCGCCAATGTTGACTGATGTTGACGGAGAGTGTAGCAAAAAACTGTCACCTTGCAACTTTGACTTCGTATCATTCTACATGAATGAAAATTATAAATTTCAGTTCCTGAACAAAAAAAGTGCAACAAATCTTACTTGGCTAATATCTTGCTTGTTGTTCTGTTGATACTAGTAATAACGAGTCCGAAACGATTAGACACAAATATAGGAAGGTAGGTGCTCCAAAGAATCGCAAGGAATCTTTTGAACTAAGGAGATGGCATAAAAACTGCTACTAACTTTTTATCTCAAGGATATACGCGACATTTATGGCTGGCGCGGTGGTCTATCTCAATGCAAAGGTGTTTCTTCTAAGGAATAGATGTATAGTCTACTGTGGAAGTTTATCTTACATCTTATATCTCATACATTGGCCAGTAATTGTGGCAGTGATATTGTTCAGGTTCATGGGTGATGAATGCCACTGGTAAAATTTGTTTAAGTTCTAGTTTTTTCCATTCTGAAACGTAACAGCCAAGTTTGCGTAACTCCTCTGAAAAGGGTTGCTAGTTATTTGTGCTTCTGCCTCGTCGCCTCACTTCTTGGAAGTGCTGTGGAGTCGAGCATTCTTTGCGCTGAGTAGCTTTTGAAACTTTGAGGCGCACAGCGAGGCTTGCGCATGAAGCTAAAATTACGGTACTTTTCCGTTATCCGGACCCATTTTTTAAAGGCTCTCGTGAAATAGCTATTTATTTCAAAGACAGTTTTTCATAGATTTCAGGAGGACGGCCTTCCTGCCACGTGTCAAGAAAAAATTGACACGTTTTGGTCCAGCTTGACACTTTTTTCTAAATAACTTCCTGTGAAGTAAAAGAGCACTTGTAATTACCTAAAAGCTGTTTAACTGCTTTCATAAAAGCAAAACAATTTTGAACTTATTTTGGAACATCTTGTTGCTTTCAGCAACTATCTAAAAATATCTTTCTTTCGAAACTCTGTCCGCCATGCGAATTTAGTTAGAAAAGATTATGCATGATGGCTCGAAGTACCTCGCTGTTTTGCCGCGTAGACGACGAATATCTAGCGCATTTCTTTATTTTGGGCAACTCCAATCTGTTCATTGATAACAGAATAACTTTTTTATAATAATGTTTTGAAATTGTTTAATCGAAAATGGTGCCATCATTGGTTAAAAAACAATCAAACTTCGTCACCAGGTAAAGCATTACAAACTCATAGTAAAACAACCTGCTAAACATGTAGATGACATGTCAAATTTTTTAACACGTGGCAGAACGTCGACACTTCTTCCTGTGAAGTTGGGACCAAATCTGGTACAAGGAAAGAAGCAATATCCTTCTTTGAAGAATTGAGTCTGGGTAACGGAAAAGTACCAAAATTACTATGTTTTTAGTGGAGGTTGCGAGCCGTATATTTTGTATCAGACTTTCCTCTAATCGTTTCGCAATTTTATCATAGCCGCAAAATAGTGACGCTCCGTACAGCTGCCCTAAATAACCTTTCGTTTTCCTCGTCGACTTCCCTTTCTCTATTTCAAAAGCGCTGAAACAGGAAGAGATGTGCGGATTTATCAATTTAATCATTAGACCTCAGTCTTTTCCTCACTCAAAGCAGCGTCCAGGCACCTGCCCAGTAACGTATTTAGCGGACGGCTTATCTCCATTGACCGATCAGCAAATGGTATGCAACGAAGGTAGGTTCCGCCGATTAGGGCAGCGGGGCCAGAGGTGGGGACAGATATTTCAGCCGCAGGTGCACCATGTGCGCTGCTTCGTAGACTTTATGAGGGCCTAGTGGCGTTTGTCTTTACTTTACGTTACCATTTTCGCCCAGCGAAGAACATATTGCATCAAAAAGCACGAATATTTGCGTGGCAAATTGACAAACGTAAGGATGCAGTATGTTAACTTGCAGCTATCGTTTACCTTGGCTCACACCCATAGACTCTGGTAAGGCCTTTGTGTTCTAGTTATAAGGTGCAAGTTAAGGCTAGTCCGGAAATTTATTTGATGCAGATTGCTTGCTGATGGCCGTCTACACTTAAACTGCGATAGGCAAAATACGATTTATCTTACAAGGGAAGGATACTTGGTGACCGTGGCCTTTTGCAATGTATACCAGTAGATGCGCCTTAAAACGCTGATTTTAAACCTTTTATGCTTATTATCTGCTGTGCGACTCTCTGAACGAAATTATGGACTTTTTTCTATTATATTTCTGTTATATTTTATTTATTTATTTATTGATACGTGCAAAAACACGTGAGTAGAAATATTAAAATCAAGTCTTGCAATGCTAGAAAACCGGAGTATTAATGTACAAAAAGAATATCAGCAAAAGATATACATATAGTACCATTTACAGCACAAGACAATGAAGAAAATGGTTTCACGATTGGGAAATAGGACGATTTGTAAAAAATTTTGCTAATGTCTTTTGGAGAGCATCTTGTGCCAGTAGCCTGTTAACATCGGAAACTATTCTCACAGCAAAAAAATTGGACCTGAAAAGTAATTTTGTTTTGGGAACCCTTAGTTTCAGCGAACCTCCTCTAGTCTTGGAGTTGTAAACGTCAAAGAATTTTGATATATCAATTTTGCATTTTCCTATTAGCATCTTGAGAGCCATGGAGAGATCAAACTTTTTTCTTCTGAGGGCTAAACTAGGCAGTGATAATACTTTGTTGCGTTCATCGCTTCTAGGTATAAGAGAGTAGTTGGGACCCAAAAGTCTCAGAAATAATTTTCTGGTAAAGTTGTTTTGTACCCTTTCGATAGTAGCAATGTCTCGAACCTTATGTGGAGAAGTTACTGTAGTACCAAATTCGACAATAGGACGAATGTACATCTTGTAGGCATTAATTAAAACTTTAGCGTTTGTGGTTCTGAGGACTTTGAATAGATTGTAAGTTCGAGAGAGGGCTTTAGAGACAGTGTTGTTGTAGTGAGAAGTGAACTGAAGCTTTTCGGAAAATGTAAAACCTAAATCCTTCACTTCCTTGATCTGAGTCAGTTTGTTTCCATTCAGAGTATAGGACGACTCAACTTTTCTGACACCCAAAGACATTACATGAGTTTTCTGGGGGGATAGAGGCAATTCAAATTCTTCTGACCATTGATTAGCAGCTTCTAGACAGGACTGTAAGAGCTTCACATCATTTTCATTATGAATAACCTTAAACAACTTGATGTCGTCTGCATACATCACGCATTTGATATCTTGATGAGATTCAATGATATCAGGCAAGTCAAAGGTGTAAATAAGAAAGAGTACAGGGGAGAGGACTCCACCCTGCGGTACTCCACTAGAGATGGTATAGGCTCTTGAAAATTCATTACCGACACGAACTTGAAAGGTACGGCTGTTCAAAAAGTTCTCTATCCATCTGCATATCATACCCTCCACTCCTATCATTCTAAGTTTAGATAGCAGTTTGGTGATTGGAACTTTATCAAATGCTTTGGAGAAGTCTAAGAATATAACATCAATTTGTTGTCGCTTATCAGCTTCAACAGTCCAGTCATTCATGGCTGTAAGGACTGCTGTCTCGACAGATTTACCTTTACAAAAACCATGTTGACATGGAGAAATAATGGAATACTTTTCTAAATGTAGTACAATCTGTTCTTTCAAAATTTTCTCAAATGTTCTAGCAAATATAGAAGTTATGCTTATTGGCCGATAATTTTTTGGATCGTTGTGGGGTGGTTTCTTTGGAATAGGGGTTACAAGAGAGTGCTTCCACCTGTCAGGAACTTCACTTCTCATATAGGACAGATTAAATAGAAATTCTAAAGGAAAACCAATTTCAGGGAGTACCTCTTTGATAAAAAACAAAGGTATTCCATCAGGAGTCACTGAAAAAGAGTTAGGACATTTGGAAAGAATTGTGACTATTTTCTCTCTTGAAAACCAGACAGATTTTTTCATTTCCGGAAATATTGGAGCTGGGTAAGAAGTTGCAGATGAACTTTTGTTATAGACTTTTAGAAATTCTTCAGCTAGTAGGTTAGCCTTGTCTGTGTCATGCAACAGAGATTTTCCAGAGCTATCCAGAAGTGGATATGCGACATATTTATCCACAAGATGAGTCCTCATATAACGAAAAAACCCGCTCTTATTTTTCGATAGGATAAGCTTTTTCTCCAGATGTATATGGTACTTGCGTGAAGCTTTCTCAAGTTTACTATTGAATTTTCTGAAAGCAGACCAAGCTTCAGTACTTCCGCAATCAACAGCACGATTCCAAAGCATATCTCGTTTTTTAATCATGCTTATAAGGTAAGAAGGTAGACTTAGTTGATTTTCCAAAACTCTGCGTAAAGGAATGAACTTTTCCACTGCGTGTTGTAAAACGGCGAGAAAAAGTTCATACATTTCATTGACGGTATCTAAGGGTGTAAAACAACCCAGCCAGTCAATGCCTGATAAATACTCTCGCACAACAGAGTAGTTCGCAATCTTGAAATCCTTGATAAGGATTTCTGTGGCAGGAGTATAAGGCACTCGGAGGGAAAAGTCAATTGTCGAGTGATCACTGCTACCAATAGGGGAGCATATCTCAATATCAATAACCAGATTAGGACGATTGCAAAAAATAAAATCAAGAACGGAATTTCCTCTAGTAGAGCCTTTGACAAGCTGCACAAAGCCATGGGTGGTAATAAAATTGGTGAAGATTTCTGTAGAGGTGCACTGAATCATGGAAGGGTCTGAACTGAAATTAATATGAGGGAGATTGAAGTCACCTAGCAAGACAGTGGGACCTTCAAAAGCACTGAAATCACTGAGTGCCTTTGTTAAATTGATGAGGTCCATGGCGCTACAGTTTGGTACCTTATAGATTAATATCAATCGAATTTTTTCGCTTGGAAACAGTAGTTCGCATACTAAAATTTCATGGGAGTTAGCTATAGATTCACTGAAAACCACATTTATTGGAATAGTTTTTCGGATCAAAACAGCAACTCCGCCTCCTCTACGGCGGATTCGGTCACACCTGATTCCGGTGTATATTGATGAAGCAATACCAAGTAAAGCTGAGAGTTCGTTGTTAGTTTTTAGCCAAGTCTCTGTCAAAAAAATAACATCAAGATGCTCACTACAAAGTTTCAAAACCAAATCGTCCGCATTACTAATCATGGAACGTATATTAGAAAGACAACATGATAAACAAGACAAACAATTCCGAGGAGGATCATTTAGTTTTCCGAAGCAATCGTGAGCGGCGATGACATAACAATAGGATCAGGACGTTGTGAGCGTAAAGGGAAAGGCTTAGTAGTAGGACTCAAATTTGGATTTTTCAAACTAGTATCAGGCAATCTAGACCGACGTTCCTCTCTCATACGTTCCCTTACCTCCCTCGGTAATGAGGGACGTATGAAAACTCCTTTTTTAGAAAAGAACCTCAATCTAGGAGCACGAGCAATGACCTGTTTCTGGAAGGAAGTGGTGGGCAAGACTACTTTAAGAAGCCTAGGCTTCCCTGGTATTTTTCGTCCCATTCGATACAAAGTACATGGTAGACATTCGACGTTGAGAAAGTCAAGTAATGCAACAGTACAGTTGAAATCATGATTGACTTTCTGTGAAACGACAGTAGATTCAGATTCGGGCACACCAATTACGACTATTGAACGTTTCATATCCATTTCACTTTCGGATGGCATTTGAGTACTTCTCAACTTACTGTTTTCTTCTCGTAACTGCACATTTTCTTTGAGCATCTCTTCCATCTTCTGATTCAGCGCGGCTATTTCTTTCTTGGTCTCCAAGAGAATATCAACCATGATCTTGAAATAGCTGGGTAGAGCCTCTTCAGCCGTCAAGGCTTCGAGGCGTTCAGCATGGCTTTTAGCAGAAGTCAGAATAGTAGAGGGGTCTTCTCTCCCATTTGACAAAGAATGAGCAGAATAGAGATCAGTGGAGACGCTTTTGTGGGGTGGGGAAACAGCCTTTGAGTTCTTCTTTGATGTCTTTGATTTGGTAGGCATACTGGGAATAGTAGTTCAACCGGCTAGTGTGAGACTAAGATGCCGAATGAATTTTGTTTTTTTTTTATTTTTTTTGTATTTTGTTTATTTTGTTATTTTTTGTTTTTATTTTATTCAAAATATTTTTCAATATTTTGCAAGACTTAGGCAGTCAGAATCGTCAGTATCCAGGCTTTTTGGAATCTGATTTATCGGAGACAGTTTTTCTGAGCTTAACATGAAGCTTTACTTTATTTTGACGCTCTTTTGTAGTGCGTAAGCCAACATTCTAACGATATTAGTGAATCCTGCATCAAAAACAGTGCAAATTTTTGTGGCAAGAAATGTCCATAACTTCTTTCGGAAAAGCGCACAGCAGATAGCGAAAACAGATTTGGAATCAGCGCTTCAAGATGCATTCAATGGTACACGTTTCATTTCAAGAGGCCACAGTCACCAACTATCCTTCTCTTGTTAGATTGCTCGGAATCTCTTGCCGTTTTGAGATCTATTCCGAAACCGTTTTAGACAAAGAATCACAAACGCTCAAAATAGTGTTTGATGCAAAAATTCTTCCCCTTTTAACAGTGGTGCTACTGTTCCAATTTCTTTGGTGTTTTTTTTCACCCACTCTTATCTTACAGGGGAATGGTCAGAAAACGAAGTGGGCAATCCAAATAAGCTGTATACCATGATGCAGCATAAAACGCTGACTTCGACTCTGTATTTTTTCATCTGCTTAGCGTCTATGTGGGCGAAGTTTGTGAGTCGTTAAAAACCGTTATTTTGCTGGGACAGTTGCATGCAAAGTGCGAATTTGGCACAAAGTCATGTTTGGCTCAATGCTGGGCCAAAACATGCAGCTAAGTTACCTTATATTCCTAAAGCCAGCTGAAAGACAGGCTGAAAGTGCAACGGTGTGCCCAATATTGCATTTCCTTTCCTTTCTTTTTTTTTGTAATCAAAGTGCTGATAACTTCTCCCATAAAGGCAATGAGAGATATGGAATACAGATCTGGAATCATCGTTAAATGCTGCATCGTATGGTAGGCAGCTTGCTTGGATTGGCCACTTTGACTTTTGATAATTCTTTGTTGGCAATTTTTTTAAAGCTTTCGTATTAACTTCTGTAGTAGTTTTGATTACTGTTGGCTAGAGTACATAAAGCAAGGCAATGTATTGGCGTTCATAACTAGAATTTCAAAAATCATTTTTATCGAATTCATGCTTAGCCATCTCAAACCAGTCGAAGAAAACCAAAAAATCCATTGTCTTGCATTTAGTCTACTCTGTCAAACAGTAGTCAAAGCTCTTTTAAAAGTTAGAGATGAGTAACCTAAAAATTAGTTAGGATAAGGGTAGGAAAAATCTTGAGTTGGAATGGCGATTGAGTGATCATCAAAGATTACAGAGACGATGATTACTAGATACTAGATTAATTAGAAAGACTAGAAATGGGAAGAAATTCTGCATGTGCTATTTACAGCATCCGTTGATCGTTACTCTGAACCATACTAGTCTGATGAACGGCAAGAGCTTTTGAACTGTAAGTTAACAATGTGAGATATCCGTCCAACGGTAAGCCAACAACATTTTATAACACTTCCAAAATTTGTGAGCATTTTCAATATAGTGCTTGAAAACGTTTTGTCGGCATTTTTGTAAAGCTTGAAGGCTGTGTGTTGCCTTGGTTGCCTCTCCATTCGACCGTCCATGAGCCATCCCACAAACACCTACCTTGAGCGCATTCCATACTCAATAGATTTTTTGCATTTCAACCATTTCTTAATGTTTGTGAATTCACCCCTCTTTATCTCCTTCGCTATTAGTCAAACCATTGAATTAATCAGTAATGATGGATGAAGCGGACTGAGTGAATCGAGTATGACTTCCGCCTATCAGTCGCAAACAGATCGGAAACCATGGTAAGTCTCCCTCTAATAATGATTGAAGGCAGTGGATCGGTAAAACTGACCAACCTAACATTTTGATGCGGAAGGTTGCTTACCCCCCCCTCACCGAAATGTATACAGAGAAATCTCTCTCGCGCAGCATGCTCTCCCTGCCGGTAAAATTGCTCTCAAATAGGTACATGTAGGTCTTTCATACACGCGCTCGGATGAGCTCGCAATTTCCCTCCCACAGTCGCAACGGTATGCCGTAACGTTATAATTACAAGGGTTCCGCAACGACTCAGCGTCTCTAGCGCTGGTCGGAACCAATCCACCCGTCCAAATTGAAAAGGTGGGGCTTTACAAAATGCACGTTTTCGTCATTTTTGGGCTTCCTAAGGTAGATTTTCGGCATCAGCGCCTCGGATAACTCCAGGTAAGCTAGCATTTTCCAAAGTTAAGATTTGCCGTGCCACCGCCTTTACTTGAAAACTTATCATTTAATGCATAAGCCAACGTCCGTTTTTTGATTTGTAAAAGTTGATCGATTCAACTGGTCACTCTTCGTATTCGCATACAAACTCAGATAATCGCCGGGGGCAGGCGGCCATGCGATTTTTGGGCAAGCGGGCACCGGAAAGATAGTTCGCTGATTTCTTGCGCTCCGCCTGCAGAAATTTGGAAGAATATTGTTCAATTTTTTGACAAATGCTCGGAGAAGTGTCGCGGTTTTCTTATGGATTAGTTGCGGCGCATTGGCCGCATTCTCGCGGACTTTCCGCGAGAATATGCAAAATTTAATGGGGGCCGCGCGGTCCTTTGTGGAGGACCGCACAGCCCTCAGGTACTTTCCGCTGAGAGAAAGTACCCCAAACTTGGGTAATAAAACCATCGAAGACACCTCTGCCAGGTAGAGTCTTACCTTAGCTCGGCGTACGCACAAAAGTGCATGAAAGGAGTCCGAGCGCTTGCTGAAAGTTTGGTCAGCGCTCGCTGAAAGAAATTATTTGACGAGCGCTTGCAGAAAATTCTGTATTGCTGCCCGCTGGCAGAATAGGGAAGTACCGCTCGCTGAAGGTTTGGCCGCGCTCCAAAATTTTGCTGACCGCTTGCAGAAAAGCGCGAGTTTGCGGACCGCCCGCCCCCGGCGATTATCTGAGAAGTTGAAATCTTAGCCTACTCGATTATTGGACTACAATTAGAACTGGATGCGTTTTTGACTATCAAGAAGAGGTTCGAAGTAACTCGTTTTTATAGGAGCTTTCCCTTAATTTACTTTATCACTCCACTAAAGAAAGCATGCATTCATCGCTGTTGTATGGAGAACCTTTTAAGGATTGCTATTAGAACGGTTTTCTTTTTTAAATACACGGACTATGCAAGATCAATTCCAAAAGTGAGACTAAAAATTGGATCAAAGTGCAGACGTAAGCGCGAACCTTGTCGAAGTCTTATTTGAGCTATTTACACGTTGGTACGGTAGGCCGCGTATATTTTCTACAGCAGACGTGAAAGCGAGAAGGAATCTTGTGTGTGCTATCAGACTATGGGATGATTGCTGCTACACTTTTTCCTAAATTATGAAATTCCAGAAGCTTCCTGAAAACTCCAAATTTGGGGCTCGAAGGCAGCGGCTCGGCAGATTTTCAACTTCGGGGTTTTGGCAGATTCAGGGCTATTTCGGCCCCCTAATATGAACTCCCCTTTAGCGCGAAAATGGGGGAAAACCCCGTTTTTAGAAAGACGGGCGCGGATGAGTGAGCCGTTTTTCTCTGCCGTCGGAGAGTAAGGAGGTAGAGAGCACTAGAAAAATTCTGCCCTACGAAGCTATGAGTGACGGCGCGTTTTCTAGCGAAGAACATACTCGTCCGAACAAGGTGTTAGGAGAGCGAAAGAAGGAAGGGGAGCAGCGCTTGGGCCGTCCCCCCTAGCTTGCAGAGTTCACATTTTCGGCGCGGATTGCTGTTTTGGTTCACTTGGAGGGCCTCCTGTCCACCTGTGTCAAAATCTGAGGTAGGTCAATCTGCCGAGCCGCTGCTTTTAAGACATAGCAGGTATCCACCAGCATGATTGTTGACGCAAATAAACAAACGACCAGCAAATTTACGGCATTTGTGTACGCAATCAATTTTTCAGTTTTCTCTGGTGATTTTCTCTGCATACAACTATGCCTTTTCTCTTCTATAATTTTTTGAACTTCTTTTGACACAGTCTCTTACTGGAGGCACTCGGTTCCCCTTAAACTATCGTTGCGTATCAGGAGGGTTCGGTGCTCATCTGAGCGGAACACGCAAATGCTGGTAGAGGAACGGACACCTCAATTAGGCACCGCCTCCGCGGACTGCTGGTCTTTCCGTCCTACTGTCGTGTATCGTGTTGGGACCAATAGTCCGGAGGAGGCGTTGCCTAATTGAGATAATTCCTCCACCCCCGCAAACGCCGCTGTTAGGGCAGTGCACGCCGCTCGTACGCTATGGAACTCCCCTAGAAGGAGAATGGTACGCCGCTGGTACGAAAGAAGATACGCATACGCCAAGAAGATACGCGTTTGTAAAGGACCGCAATTTTACCCGATTCTTGGTTACTTGGAACTGTTGTAACTCAACTGATTTATAGTTGCTGATCTGGTAAATTTCATCGGGCTAAAATGAAAGTAAAATTCCTACTACTTCGTTCGATAGACTTCATCGAATTGAAATCAAAGATCGCGGTCCCTACAACACTCGGTTGAGACTATCAGACCAACTCTGTAAGGACAGCAACTCAATGTTACTCTTTGCCAAGCACTTAGAAGTGTTAACCAGTCACGTAAAAGTTGAGGCAGCCCACCATTGCGTCATAATTCATCCGGGTACCTTGCGCTCACAGCGTGGGGTAATTACAAAGCGTGTAATAGAACATTACCTGCCCAAACGGCGGTATGCCGCTGCTAGCTCGAATTATGAAGTGCCGCTGGTACACTAGCAAAACATAGGACGCCGCTGGTTTGCCAGCCCATTCAGGTACGCCGCTGGTACGCAATGAAGTCAGAGTAGCGTTTTGAAAACGAAGAGTGTAAAACGAAGAATCTAAAAACTTTTCTGAATCTTCCTTTTCCGTGCATCGTGTGGAAATGAATACAGAAAGCTTAGAAACGTTTTTAGGACGTTTTTGGACTGTCGATCATCGCATGGCGCACACTGGCATTTGAACCACTCACCTGAACGTGTGCAATCATGTCTGTGTCATCCCCCTTGCTGACCGCAAGGGGGATGACACAGACATGATTATATGATACACAGACATATGGCATGCCTGATCACCATATCGTCCAGTCTCTCGCTCATCACCTAGAATAAAAGCCAATTAATTTGCAAAAAAAATGAAATCAAAACGGATTTCAGCTACAAAGAGAGAGTTTTGCGCGCGTTTTGCGGAGCGATGGTTCCGATAAGTAGACCTTTTGACCCTGCCTACGTGCCGTGAACGTGAAATCATTCGAAAGCGTCCGACATTTCTAAGAATCAAAAAAATGTGACAGAATCCTGCAGCTCAATACTTACAAGCTTTTGATTGTAATTCTCTTTTCAGGGAAAAACTTATACTCATAGAAAATCGAAGAATGTTATCAGGCTTAAATGTTTTTTCCAGATATCCTCATTGTGATTCTTGTCAGTTTTACGATTTCATTTGTAGTCCGTCACACGCTTGAAGTATGTAAAAAAATTTTTTCAGCAAAATCAGTATAGTGTACTTAAAGGCAGCGTCCAGGCAGATCTGGACCTATGGGGTTTTTACGTGGAGAGTACTTTTGGGACCCTAACTAAGGCACTGCCCAAGCGGCACTTCAGGTAGTGCTCTAATGGCTAGATATTCTCCTCGAAACTGGCCCCCGCGAACGTATTCGCATGGATTCATGGCAGTTTCGCGCCAGGATCCACGCTTTACGCCATGAATCCATGCGAAACACGGTCGCGGGGTCCAGTTTCGAGGGGAATATCTCAGCCATTACAGCACTACCTGAGCTGCCGCTTGGGCAGTGCGTTAATTAGGGCCCCAAAAGTACTTTCCACGTAAAAGCCCCATAGGTCCAGATCTGCCTGGACGCTGCCTTTAAATATACGCCTATTTTAGAAGTATTTTATCGAAAAAGGTGTCTTGCCTGCTTTGACATGTGTTATTGCATGCTATGCATGGGTCGTTGGTACTAAAGACATCTACGTCTATGCTCCACCATTAGAAAGCATCGATCCAAATATCTCAAGTCGAGTCAACCTCGGTCTCATGTTCCAGAAAGAGATAATTTATTGCCATTGCAGAAATCGAGTTTGCAATCGAATGGAATATGAGGCAATTGAGTCACGTCATTCATCTACCGTGTGGTGAGGATGACACTCAGCTTTATGCCAAGTTTGAAGGAGGTAATCAATGGCTCTGCGTTGCGGTGAGTGCTGGCGCGCTTGTTGCCTTAAAAGCACAGTGTATTCATATTGAGGACGTGAAATTTCGACGATGTGTAAAGCTAAGCTCCTGACCAAGTAATCGCTTAAGTTCTGCTGCAGAAGATGAATGCCAAACTAAGTGGCCTACGCGGCGTACGCCTCATATTTTTATGCACGTGCTCGCATGTGTAGGTCTTACGCAGTGCAGTCTGGTCCAAATCAAAGGTATAAGCAGCTAAGGCGGTTCGCCTATCAACGTATGTGGTTTGAAAATAAGGAACCATAATTTAGCTTTATTGTATCCATAAATCAAAAATCCGCCTTTTCAAAATTATTGGATCTTTGACATCCTTATCCACCCTAAAGCCAACTTCAGGCTCTTCATATCCAGAGGCCTACATTGATGTACTAAGCACTTGACCGCTTCACCTTGAAACGATGTTGTCACTACGGATTTCATCTTTTGCAACGGAATTGAACGTACTCAGTTAGGGGTCCAGCTATTATACAGCATCATCTCCATTCTCAGTTTGGGTAGAGGGTGAATTTCAAACGGCTTTTGAAGACAGTGAGTAGCGAATGGTGAATTTTTCATTACTCTTGAGAAGCAAGAAATGGTTGCGCAAACTAGGCCTTGCTATTCTATGAGGCTCTACGAACTTCTGGTTTACTTGATCCATCCTTCTATACTATCGAAGGTGCACATATGCAAATAATTATAAAGCTGCCGCTCGTCGATGCGATGTTGTGTTTAGTTTTTTTTGCTTCAGTTTCCAACTGTGCAAAGCAAGGGACTGAGATTTGTAGAGGGGGAGGGGGGGAGGAAGAAGTGTATTGCTCAAGGAAATTGTTTCAAATTATCTTTTTCAAGAAAGGTAGGGAGCAGAATCGTCAGGTTAAGTTTTTCTCTTTAGAATGGAAATGGCAATGCCAATATTATGATAATAGGAAACTCCCTCGCACGCCGGGCATTTCCACTAATTCACAATGTTCTCAAAGGACGATACCGCAAACTCCGCCTCTTTGCAAGGAGCAGTAGGTTTACAAAAGAATCTGCTATGACGCTACTTGTTGTGAATTAGAATGTCCTGCCATATTGAATTGGTGCCCTTCGTTTGCGGAAGCGATGAGAAAAGTGGTACAACACGAAAAACCTGATATTGTATTGAACATTCACGAGCTTCTGTGAGTTGGTAGTCAATTGCTTCTGTTGTTTGCAATTAAAAATTTTTTCAGGCATGGTAATGAGCCCATCGAAAATCTCAAAACAGATTCGATCTATAACCAATACCAAAACAACATCGATTTTATCAGGTGCGCAAAATAAACCAGTAGAGTTTACTCAGAAATTAACCGAAGCTTTTATGCGAAAAATGCTCGAAAAGACTCTGACCGTACCTAGAGAGAATAGCGCATGCCCTGACTTCATATTATAGAGATAAGGTATGATGGTGGAAGCAAAAATAGTTATTATGTTTTGCATACTCACCAATAAAAGCAGAAAGTTACTAACATATAAAAAAAATCTTTCCATTTTACTCCAGCTCTACATTTTCATTTTCCTTATCCAAGCATTTCAGTGAATCGACAATTGAAATTTTGCGGAATAGCTACCATGTCGCTTTGTTGGCCTGCCATTGTGTACCTAACAAACTCTTTTTGAGTAGTGACTTTAAATTCAAAGTATTAGATTACATATTCAAAAGAAAAGATAGCATCTGGAGATTCCAGCCTTATCCTAAAGCTGCCGCGTGTGTCTAACTTCCTGGGATGGCAAAAAGAAAGAAATAGAAGTTAAGGTGCCCATGCTAGTAACGGAAATCTTATCTTTACAGAATTTGCCATTGTAACTGCTACCAGAAATTACCCTGATTCACGCGTGTAAGACGCAATTTTATTTTCAAGCGCGCTGCTCAGCCGGCTCGTTGTGGTTCGAAAAACGCGACTTATGCCACACGATATCTTCAGGCTATACGCAGCACTGTAAATAGTTTTCTGGTCGCGAAGTCCTTCGACGTGTCTTTGCTGTTCGATTTTAGAAGAAAATATGCGCGTTCTATATGCGTGAAATTGTGGTAACCAGAAACCAAAATGCAAAAAGATATACTAGACGTCTGCGTTCTTTCACACACCAGTAACGCTGTTCCCCATTAGTTTTTCCCTATCCTGTCGTGTTCATGTTGGTTGGTTAGTTGTTTTAGTTGGTCTGTTCACAAACATAATTTGTTTCAATTCAGTGCTTTCGTAAACACATTACCTTCGCAGAATTGTGCTGAGATCGTTCAATAATGCCCAGACTATCTGGAAGGAGTTATGGGCGTTCGAATGTGCGAATTGTAAAGTGTTCTGTAGCGCATATTCCACGAAATAAGTTTCAAAAAGACTTACTTGATTTTTTGTTAAATGTGCTTCTTCTTTGTTATTAAATTAACCATAGCCACTGTAAATCCGCGCAATGAGGCTGCTTTACAAGGAAATGTATCCGTCAAAACTCAAAAATTTTCCACATTTGAACGTTCATAACTCCTTAAGGTAGTCGATTGGCAGATAATGAACATATATTTGAAATTAACAATTCATCTACCCCTGAAAATATATCTACACTATTGCCTTAGATTTTCAGCAGCCTTTGCGAAATATTCATGAACATATGCAACGAAAAATTCAGATCATTAAGTCACTGAGACATGAAGCTTTCCTTCACAATGCGTTCTTCTTCAAATCAGTTAATTGTTGAAAATAAGCAGGCAGCAAGAGAAATAGGTTACTGGTTTCTCACACCTCGCTGTCTTTTTATGAAACGACGGCCAAAGGGCATTTGTTGATTATTTGCGTCGACAAAAAACAACGATTTTTCTGGAAAAAAATTGGGGCGAAAAGTGAATAAACGCCAAGATGCTGTGACGAGGTTGTTAGACTCATGAAAACGGAGTGCAGTTCGCCACGCCATTTTTATGCAATGCCCACCTACTCTTCGGCAATGTCTAAGAGCGTGTGTATTGTGCAGCCCCACAAATACAGGGCTTATCAAACGCAGTGTCGCTTGCATCAGCATCTCCACTCCCGCGCTGGACTCTGTTTCTCTTTCGCGAACATGCTCTCTGATCACTTTCCCAGGGAGAGCGTGGGAAAGGCGGAGCCTCAATCGATTCGAAGTGTTTAGAGAGCATGTTCGCTGGAGAGACTCAGAGTCCAGCGCGGGAGTGGAGATGCTAATGCAAGCGACTCTTCGTTTGATAAGCCCTGTACATTTGTTGGAACAGTGACAGATATCCTCTCTAACGTGGACTTGCCAGAGTTCAATAGCTAAATTGAAGTGCGGTTCATGATTGTATAAACCCACATTTGGGAGATTCGGAACCTTTTTTGAAAATCAAAAAACCCTTGTATTATTTGGAGAAGCATGGTTAAAAACACTATACCCGACAAAAATGACGATCAAATATCACTCTTGAAAAGGTTTTTGCGCCGAATGCGATTCTCAAGCGGTTCATAATTATACGGAACACCTTAAACCCTGCTTCTTTTTCCAGACAAGACTGCAATTCGCTCAAATTTTTTGCGAAGTAACAATAATATAGGCCCGCAGTAACGCTGCCTCATTCGATTTCAACTGAATAAAATTTCACTTGAAGCTTCGACGAGCCCGCTTGCCCCCAGTCGAGTGATTAATGAGGCCAACCATTCACGATGATACGATTTAGAGCGCCACGTCCATGCAAGTTCTATACGAGTCAAAACGTTTTCGCCAAACATTCCCATCTAAGTGATTAGTATAAGCGGCGGAAATCCACTTGTAAGATATCGTCAGGCACGTGACTCCTCACTCAGCATTCCTTGAACATGTTAAACTGACGTGTATTGTAAGTTACTCAGGCGTAACTTACGGAAAGTTTTTCTGCGTATCATCATTTACACATTATTCAAGTCAATTGGTCGTCTAAATGAATGGAACTGATTTTAATAAGGTAGACGAACTTGTCAGGATAGACGGACGGTCAGCTGAGATTTCATTTTGCATTCTTACAGCATAGGGAGGTGATGGTAGTCATTCTATCTTACCAAATCTCGGATGAGGGCCTCAGTTCACTTTACCTGAACTGAATCAGCTTTACTGCGGTCTGACATATGCGCTGCACTGCACGGTGAAACCAGTGTAGCTCAAAAAGAGGAGCGCTACTTTTCTCAGATGGTTCAAAATGCTTTGGGTTCATTGCGCTTTGAGATGTTCTTCTGTAGTGCAAACACTCCACTTAGCTTTTACCAATCTACGGGGTAAATTAAGCTCTTTCGATGGATGTTTATTTGACGTTGGAAAATCCTTTATGCTTCTCGCGTCTCAACCAAGATTGGCCTTCCCAGGGTTACCACAATTTCGTGCCTACCTGTTACAAGCTAGACACCAAAATGTGCAAGATGAAGCATCCATATTATGGAAAGAATGTATTGGTCACTTCCAGTCAAAGTTATATTTCACCTTTCCAAATATAATGTTTAACTCCAGCCAAACCTTGATCCTATCTACGCATCCCAATCTACCAAGATTACTCCTATAAACATTTTTCCCAGTCTTTGGTTAAACTGTAATAACTCGTGTATCTCCGCTGACGTCCCGCTGTGAGCCATACCTTTTATCGTTTGCTTTCTTCCGTTCTTATTCTTTCTTTAAATCTAAATTCATTTAACTTTTCACAACTGTATCGGTTGCACCTCTTTTGACATCAGTAAACGTGCGAAGATGCAGAAATAGAATTGGAAGGCACTTCTATTATGGAAACGTCTTCTTACGTATACTTGGACGTTCAATGAACATGAAGAACGACTCGAGGGAAGAACTTAACAGGAGAAGAAGAGCAGCCTGGACCGCCCTCGGGCCTCTGAAGGAACCCACCGACCAACTGACGGACCCTGAGCTTCGTGCCACCTGTTCCGACTCAACCGTTCTTCCGGCGCTCTGTTACGCAGCTGAGACTTGGGCTGACACCGTAGCCACGTCGACGGCTTTAGGGACCAGCCACAGAGCGCCAGAGCGTAGTCTTTTAAAGATGACCCGACACAAGCAATATCTTGTCGGACTTCGCAGTACGGATATGAGAAAAATGTCTTGTCTTCGTGACCCAGCGGAATACGTTGCGAAAGCGAAACACCGATGGGCCGGTCACATCATGAGAAGAACAGAGGCAGATGGACACTAAGAACATAGTAATTCCTCGCAAGCCAAATGTCCCCGAGGAAGACCTCCAACGAGATGGGCAGACGTGTCCGTGGAACGGATGGACCAGCTGAGAAATCAGCTGGATACGATTTTTGCACCTGGAACTCTTGAACGCAGCCACCGACGTCAGCAAAGAAGATCGCGAGTGTTTGAAGCGAGGGACAAGGACCGATGGAAACTTCTGTGCTGGGGCCCGCACGTCACGTGAAGCCGGGCAATCTGAGTATTTAAAGAAGCGAAATTGGTTGAACATAAAGCAACTTTAAGCCTTTCTTGTGCAGAGCCCTACCTGCGCATCTATTTCTTCGGATATCAAAGCATGAGCGCAAACCATTATTTCATGCTTTTTTGCCTCTCAATACGAAGGCATTCTTACTCTGCAATAGTTCATAATCTTTACTAGTACATTCTGATTAAGCAGTTACGCGAGATATATAGTTATTGATATGCCATATTATCACCATAATTTTGGTATTGCCGCAGTTCTTGCGAGGAAGCTTCAACTTGGCCTTCCTCTTGGTAACGAGTTTGTGGGGACCTGGAAGGTATGCTATCTTGCATTTCGTTTTTTCTCAGTAAATTCCAATTCAGGACTATATCAAACAAACGCAATATAAAAGAAAACGTATAAGCTCACTAGTGTGCACAAAATGCATTATCAACGATGTTAGTCAGGTAAGCAAAAGTACATAGCCATAAGTTCGAGTAAGCTGCTAAATCAAAATGTTATTGCAAGCTCTTCCCAATGTCGTAAAAAAACGTTACTGAACCTTACCTTACGAATTTGCAGTTTGTGGAAATTCTATGACGCAGCAGAAGAAACCAATGCTGAAGCAACGTCCCTTTCTCAGCCGATTTTACAGTGACCAAAATCAAGCAGTCACAAGATTTTTGAGTGACGGCTGCTTTGCTCCCAGTGCGCATAATTGCATTAACATTCCTATACATATTTTGAAATTTGTAGTTTCTCACTAGCTTCGTTTAGATATGCCTAAAAATTCGGAATCAATGCTCATTCAGTAATCAAAGATGGATTAATATGCGGTTTGCTTAACGTGTGCATGAATCAGACAATAGAATCAGTCTACAAATGATCCAAGTTCAAAGAATAAGTCAAAGACTATGATACTATCATTGAGTTTTCATACCACTCCTCTAATCATGCTTGATATGTTGGATTATACAAGACTTCAATGTCGAGACGGTTTTAGACCGCGCTAAGACTGCACCAGAATGGGCTGCTACATTCTACGTCACCCGCACAAAGAACTGGTCCGTCAATGATTGGGACTTCAGTAAAATGAAAAAGAAGACTAGATGATATATAAGAAAAAACAGTGAAGTAATTTCACGCATCACAACGCAATTACTGCGTACTCTTGATCCCTGCTCCAAGTTATGGCTTGTGACTTCGAGGAGGAATAGGAACCAAGTGTAGTGAGCATACCAATGCTGACTTTTATCTTACTTTGAGTAATCTATGTCCCACGTACAACTCGGAGAATCCTTAGCACAGAGGTGGATGAACAAGCTGTTTCTTTCCAAATTATCTGCTGTACAGCTTTTTATTTTCTGCAAACCATAAAGCTATTGGGCAAGTAGACCTCGATTTTCACTGATAGGCGTAAACAGTCGACTCAGATTAGTGTAAGTTCGCTGCCGTTTCATCCTACAGTGCAGAGATGTGAAAATTTGCAAAAAATTTGTCATTTTGCCCGGATTACTTTTTATAACTTGCGCTGAAAGAAAAGCCGAGAAACAGTTTCGGTTTTGTTAGTCACTTTGCTTCAACATTCTAACAAGATAAGCAACGGATATTACGCAAATCGCAAAAACATCAATTAATCAATAGGGGCAATCTGTGTGTCCCGCACAAAAAGTCTTACTAACACAAGCCCTATTCCATACATGAGGTCTGCCAATTTAGTTTAATCCGTAACCCCTTTTATCCTTTTTGGACAAAGATACAAAGGAGGTGGTGCAGGAGGAATAAAAGGTCTTGCCGCCTGTATCCGCAGGAGATAATCAAGAGCGAAAGCAGTGTGAACAAGGTTTGGTAAGGAAACCAACAGGAAATTTGGCTTGAGAAGATTTGAAAGTGCTTGTTGATCGAAATCAAGTTACCTTACCTAGGTTCCATAGCAAATAACAGAAGAATTAACACCTTTAAAGGCAGCGTACACCCAAAACAAATGCAACAGATGTTGCAACAGCAACTGCAACTGCAATTGCAGCTTACGCTGTTATGGATTCGTCCGGAGGAGGCGGAGCGAAAGAAAAGGGGCGGCGTGAAAGAAAATTGAGGGGGGTTTTCTCCGCTCAGAAGCAACATTGGGAGACCGGACCAACGCAGTTGGTCTTCTTCTGGGCCCAGTATATACACGGTGTAGAAAAATCTAGAAAATTAGGCAACTTAGATTTTGGGTGTACGCTGCCTTTAAACACGGCCGTTTATCGAGTTCTGCCAATTCGGACGTACGACCCATTGGTATTAACTTTCTTGTGTTTTTTTCTATTCCGATGGTCGTATAATCCGAATGGTCTTCTATTTAGGCTTCCCTTAGATGCCTCTAAATATGTGCAGACATCTCATATACTTCCATCGTAAATCTGCAGTGCTTAGTAGTACGAACTCAGAGATGTGTCGTATGTCCGAAATGGCAGTACACGTACGTCCCACCGGTGGGTCGTATTGTCGTGAATGTGTCATTAGCAGAAAAAAGGAGTAGCTGTGCGCCTCGGAATAGCCCGTTATCAACTGTTTGATTGTGTTTGACACTTCGATCCTCTGCTGTATCTACGGACAGCGGGCGGCACCACCACCCCGGACATACTTGACCGTTAGTCATGCGTCGGCATCACGACTTCTCTGCGTTTTCACTCGAAACTCACTGTTTCCTAATTGTCTGCATGACGCGCACGCTGGTGTTGCCGTCTCGCAGGCCGCGTTGCCGCGGCATTACGCCGGACATATGAATCCGCACGTCGAAAATCCCTTATCATAGGGACGCAGCAAGAGGTATGAGACGGACATTTGCCGCGCTCAAAGCGAGCCGTCACGACCCAAGGGAAGTTTACTACAGGCCCTGGAGGTATCAGTTGTCGTAAGAGTGTGAAGAACGGCATTATACCCGTAACTTATGCATACATTACAGAAAAGATTGGGTATTGCATCAGGCACTTTAAAGTATAAAAGTATATATATATACAACCAGATAAAGATAGTGAGGTGGCTTTGAAACGTGTTAAGAGAGGGGCGTTATCTGGTATTCGTTCAAATCATTTTCTTCTTATAAAGATAACAGAGAGAGAGAGACAAAAACGACATGATACTTAGAAAGTCATGATGCAAAGATTGTTGCAGAGAGCATGTCTTATCTTCAACTTGCAGGCTTTTGTAAGCCTTCACATCATCCGCTAATTTTTTTACACTTCGAGTTTTCCACATGAATGCAGTCAACGCCGAGATACAGTGAGACATAATGGATTTACTATTTCGCAACTCGACTTCGCTTGGCATTGTCAATCCTTTTCTTATTCAGCATGGTCGCTTACCTTTTTCCCTCCCCTCCGCGTTGCCAGCTTCCAACCAACCTTGCAGGTGAAAATTTGCAAAAATTGCAAAAAATTGATAAAATTGATATCATTCAATGACGAAAGGTAGCCACACACACACACACACACACACACACACACACACACACACACACACACACACACACACACACACACACACACACACACACACACACACACACACACACACACACACACACACACACACACACACACACACACACACACACACACACACACACACACACACACACACACACACACACACACACACACACACACACACACACACACACACACACACACACACACACACACACACACACACACACACACACACACACACACACACACACACACACACACACACACACACACACACACACACACACACACACACACACACACACACACACACGCACACACACGCACACACACGCACACACACGCACACACACGCACACACACACACACACACACACACACACACACACACACACACACGCACACACACACACACACACATTCAGCTTCATTCAAAAAGTTGGGCTTCATTTACAGATGAGATCCATTTATCCATATACTTTCCAGCATTCCAGCTCAAAGCTAGCCTGCAATCGATGAACGTCAATGTCTATATCGTGATGAGCATGATTACCTCTCGCCTATTTCAAGTGTTAGCGTTTGGCTTAGTGCTTGTAAAGTATTGACCAAATAGGTAAAAACATTTAGTGCAAATTCAGAACTACTTCGTTATCAGCACGCTCGCTTCGCTTCATCTCTAACAGATTATGTATTATGTGACTGTAACTGTAACTATACACACATAGAGTAAGTACCAAACACTCAGCTTTCATACAGGTGAAACGTGTGATTTGGTAGATACGCCACCCACAGTTGAACATCAGTGTCGCATGCTTAATTATGTTTAAAAATAGTTTTTTCTCTATTTACATTAATTTCCACAACTCCGCATGTAACAGCAGTCTCAAATTTCATACATAGCATGTTTTGATATTCTACCCGCACTTCGTACAACTTCCCTCCTTTCCCCCCCCTCCCCTCCTTTGCCTGGTTCAACTAATAAGCCATAAACAAAGGATAGCAGTAGCTCAGAATCTAGCAACGTTCATAAACATTTCATTAGTACCATTACTACCAACATGTTCGCAGAGAAGAATTACCCGCATTATGCTAATAAGTAGTCATTTCCGCTAACTAGTCAAATTAATGTTCTGTCACATATCGCATTTACTATATCAGGACATAAGCTGGGCTCTGACGTTCACTTTTAGCAAAGCGGAGACCTGTACTCAGCTATTTATTGAGTTTATAATTCTGTGGCCCCTATGCGACATCGAAGGCGAAACAAGTCGGAATGCAATATAGCTAAAAATCAA
Source organism: Cylicocyclus nassatus (assembly GCA_958299035.1). Taxonomy (NCBI): domain Eukaryota; kingdom Metazoa; phylum Nematoda; class Chromadorea; order Rhabditida; family Strongylidae; genus Cylicocyclus; species Cylicocyclus nassatus. Next base: position 68,616,855 of record CATQJL010000316.1, read on the forward strand.
AACGTGCCAAATTGCCATATGGGACATCATTTATCAAACGAAGTCAACATTTGACTTGCAGCCGTTTGTGTCAAGCATTTCAGGGACTATTTCAAAATGGCACCTTCCTCACCTACGATCCAGAGACCTTTCTTGCACGAATCTCAGACAACAGACACCTTACTCCCGTCGGTCTTGAACTACTGCGGCCGTTGTATACAAGGATTCTGGAAAAATTGCTAAAAGAACTTGATAAATAAGCTACAAATAAACAATTCGAAGCTATATTTGCTGAAAAGCAACTCCTGATCTCAAGCTAAGCATGCAGCTTAATACTTAGCGAAAAATAAATAGAAGTTAAACTTTTTTCATGAATGTTTTACATTTTTGAAAAAAGCAATTGTTGCTCTTGAGCTAATTAGGTAGTCAGAAATCTTCGTAAAACTTTCGTAGTTTTCGACTACAACCAAGATTCGCAGCAGTTTCTCGTTTACCTACTAGGACGTCGACGAGCAGTGCTCTTTCAATTTAAAACAAATTCTAATCAGTTTCTTACACACGTTTGCGAATGGCGAAAATTAGAATGTACATTTTATAGTAATGGAGTTTGGTCATTTGGTCACAAACAAGAGCAATGAAACTCGAGATTGCTCTTGGAAAAAGTTTGCTCTCTTGATGCCATCGAGCTCGCCTACCGTCCTTATCATTTCAGAGCGTAAAGCTTGCAAACTTTTTATGTGCATCGTAATATTGAAGTCTTGCCCTTGCCACAAGAGGGGTGTGAATTAGTATGTTTTCGATCGTGATACAACATTCTTGATTTGAATGATAAGAAATTGTCTTCGATATTTTGCATTATTGTGTACCAATGTAACCTTCATTTTTGGAAGTTGGTCGATTAAGAATTACTATCATTTTGACATATCCGAAACTGAACCACCCTTCAAATAGCATATGATGTAGAATTTCTTTCTCATTTTCAATCTTAAACCGTTCAACTTTAGCTAACTTGTAAATCACCTACCTCAGGGGTTTGGAGAGTTTCCGGTAGGCAGCAGTTAGGGCATGGAGATTGCAATGCAATGCTTGGTCTGAAAATATCGTGAGTTTCTGAAGAGACAGCGTAAATATAATTCCGTCTACATTAAGAAAACTTCAAAACTAGAAGGTCACAATTCTAGACTGAAATCAACAACTAGATAAGCATTTACTGTCTTGTGTAATAACTGGGATTGTAGATCGTAAAGTTGTATAAATATGAATCAAGGCAACATTCTTTAAAATTTTGAATTACTCTGAAGAAAAAGTAACGCCAGGAAGAGGAAAACAAGTTGCTTCAGATAGTAGCTGAATACTTTATTTCTTTCAGCTTTCATAAATTTGATATGGTTTCTTAATTACTTCGTAAAACAAATCTGAAAAGTTATAAAAGTAAGCTAAAATTTCTGAGTAAGCTTCTCGCTACAAAAATTGCCTTTTCGGTGTTAGCATTTTCCTTTAAAAGTATGCATTGAATGACTGAGCCAGTTTTGCCAGACAGTGTATCATCCTGTATCATTAGGAGTAGTGGGGCTTGTACGCAGGGTGCTTTGCGCGCTGGAGATTTTTTGCAGATCAAATCTCCGTTGAGTTTGCAACAAGAACAGGCGTCCCTTATGCTACCCTCTTAGGGGAAAATATAAATAGCAAGGGAGAATAGGGCAAAATATAAAAACAACATGACGGACGATAAAAGAAATTTGTGATGTTCGTATTCTCCGAATGGGCTGCATGATGTGTCCGGAGCTTGGAACAGGATTGCCAGCGCCATTCAAAATCTTGGGAAGCTAATTAGGCGGAAGAGGGGAAAAATTGGTCATATCGTTTTCGCTTCGCCTTAAACAAGGCTTATGAACATTTCGAGAAAACTTTTTGGACTCATGCGCTCGCATATTACTTGCGACGTCTCCAGGAGATGACCAGGTGAAACAAAAAGGGGAGGGGGCTAATTTTGAGGGGGGGGGAGTTAGTTTGTACTTGTAAGTCTCATGTGACAATAGCAATGGAAATTTGCTTGCAAAGGGTAGAGCTGAATATTTGTAAGTTCATGAGGATAAAGTAGGCCAACTCCTCCAAATTCTTCAGCTCGGTTAATTTCGTTAGAAAAAATCCGGTTTTAGATTGCGTGATCAAACTAGTTGATTTTTCTCGAATGAATGAATTCGAATAAAATTTGAAAATTAAAATGTCGAGTGAATATGAATGATTATATTCGAACATTGAGTGTTGGATTGAATAGATATTCGAATTATTTATCAAATAACTAGAGCAAACATTTTTAAAAGTTGCAGACATACCCGGCTAAAGCCGATTTAATCATAATCAGCATCCTCATATCTCCTATACCAACTCATAGCTCAGGATGATCCAAAAATCAGTTGAATCGATAAAGTAGATTAGATTATTATCTATTCAGAAATCTATACATGCTATACGAGGTAAGGTGGCCTTGAAGACATCTTGAAACTGGCAAATTACGTACGACTATCGCGTGAAGTATGTGCAGGGCCTGCATAATCAAAGATCGTATTTTTCAATATGGACCTTCTTCGCCAGGATTTAGACTCTACCATAGTTGATAGGCCGATAGCTCCCGGTGTTAAAATGTCTACAAGCCTCTGAAACTATTATTTGCTTCAACTGAACAAAATTTTACTGCAAGGTGATATAACTGCAAAATTCAGCAGCCGTCTAATCCTCTCTACAGCCGCGATGTCCTTTACGCAAGATACACCACTTCGCGAAAGATCTCTAAGATAAAGACTAGAGACAGTTGTGAACACGAGTTTTACAAGCAAGATTACTCACTAGTGTGGACTTTTGCGTACCAAGAGCGCAACGCAAAAGAAGAGAAACAGGCATGTCAACGTTCCAATATATGAACTCGGAACATGAGCTTGAATTTGATAGCTGTTTTTCTTGCTCATTCGATGTCAATAGCAGTGCGAAATATCTCATTACTCGAAAAAGCATCAACTAAAATCACACCTGTTTTACCCTCGCAAGCAGCCGGAGGAATGCGAGTTTCCATACAGTTCAAAGTCATCACGATTGCAAAAAGAAGCATTACTGAGTTTTGCGAAAAAGAAACGCAGACGAAGCGAGTAACTTGTTATTTGACATTTGATTCTATAGCTTGATACAGTTAGCTTTGCAACAAACTCGAATAACTTGAATATGGAGTTCTTCGAATAAAACATTCCAATAAAAAATGATTCGAAACCCCGTTTTGTGATTATTCGAGTCTTCGAATTTTATTCGAATCCTCGTTTTTTTATTCTTTTCGAACTTTATTCGAAACCTTCGTTTGTTTTGTTCAAGTTTTGATCAATGAAGTTTCGATTATTGTTCGAAAATGGAGAATCCCCGAATATCGAATTTCGAATGCGAATGTATTCGCTCCTTTTATTCGAATGATCGAATTTCTATTCGATTAGAACCGAAGTATACTTGGAACGCCGATTCGAAATCTGTTTTTTATCTGCAGAGCGCCATTGCGAAAGAAGTTATGAGCCTTTTTTGAGGTGAAAAATGAATTGATGGTCGGGTTAAAATCAATTGTTAAAGCCTTTTAGACGTCAAGTAGAGAAACTGGAAGTACTGGAATGCTGAACAAAAGATTTTATTGCATGAACTATCCTCATATTTGCCCTGCTTTTAAGGCTTAAAGAGGCTGCAGCGATCGAGTTTATCACAGCCATTGGTTCATTTTTCGACTCTATACGTGCTCGTAACTTCTGTTCCAGAAGCGCTCTGCAGAGAGGGAGAGCAGATTTGAACTCCGCGCTTCAAACTTTCATTAATGATACGCAGTTTGTGATGATCGTCCACTTCGATCTCGTGCCCTCCTTTGTTAGATTTACGGTATCTTACAAAACACTGGTCGCTCTTCATTATTGTAGGATTACGGTAGGAACTCTTGACTTGTATTCGTTGTATTAGCTGTTTTTCAAAAGTTTTCAAAAATTTTGAAAAGTGATGTTTTAGGGTTTTTACACCGCTGATTTCATAACTCAACTTCTTAGGAGAAAGCTCATCAAATGGTATAATCACAATTATAGGGAACATTGTAAAAACAACTATTGCGGTTCACCTGGCATAAGTCATCAAAGAAGCATTGTGGTAAATTGCGAAGTTTCTATTTGGTTTCAGCGACACTAATTAGCTCATTGTAAAGTTTCAGGTTGTCTAATTTGCTTTCTGTAGCGAACTAGGCCCTAAATGGCTCCAAACCCTTCTTGAAGTTTCCACTGTGATCCTACAGCAATGAAAAGCGATAGATAATTCGCTCCACATTGTGGATCTAAGTTGGAGCTAGCTCTACAAAATGGTACCTAAAGGTAGGAAAAAGACTCAAGAAAGAGAGATATTAACGATTAAATAGTGTTTGCATATTTCTGAAACACCATATATACAGGGTGTCCCAGAAAGATGTGCATACTGTTTGATTGTTTATAAATCTCTTGCAATGAGGTCTTTCAAGAAGTTTTGGGTACCACTGCATAGAGCTGGCTTCAACTTAGACTTACAGTATGGCGCGAATCAAAAATCCCTCTTCGTTGATGTACAATTACTGTAGGAACTTTGAGGAGGGCTGTAAGAAATAAGGGTCATATTTTACTTCCAAAAGAAAACCAAAGAAGCTGAAAGCTCCTACACTAGGTTGATGAGAGTTGATGATTCCAAACGTGAGTTTGGCATTTCACGGTAAGGCCCCGGACAGACTTCACGCGATTTGATCGTCGCGACTGAATCGCTACGAAACAACTGTTTTTAAACATCATTCCATGCCGATCAACTTGCATTTCGGTTGTGACACTTTTCCAGCCCGAAATTTTTAAATGTGAAATGAAAATGAATGGAAATGTCGGCGATTGAGTCGCGACGATCAAATCGCGTGAAGTCTGTCCGGGGCCTAACGCATTTTCGTAAGTTATGCCAGATATACCACAACAACCATTTTCTGCTATTCGTCAAAAATTGATTAGGGCATTTGAAAAGCTCTACAAAAGCGCATAAATTTGGTACTGAAATCAACATACATAAGGACCTTGTTACGCAACCAGATCACAATGGCGCCATATGTTGCAAATTCTTACCGTTCTCCTACAGTAACGAAGACGGATTCTTAATTTGCTCCATACTGGAAATCTAAGTTGAAGCCAGCTCTAACACTGGTACCTGAAACCTCACAAAAGACTCCATTACAGGAAAGGTTACCAACATTTAAACAGTATGCACATCTTTTTCGTTCACCCTGTACATATTGAAAACATACTGAATTTGCTCCTGCAAACATAAGGGTATCTCCCAATCAGATAATGTGAACAGAGTTGGTGTCACAAGTATGCACGATAAATCAAATTTCTTCGAAATGTTGAAATTCACTTAATTTGCGTCTGCTCGATAAGATGAAGATCAATTAGATAGGCATCTATGTACCTTGAAAAAAAAACCATGAAAATGAAAAGCCATTTGTAATACAAAATTTTAGCAAACTTCATCACATCACCTTCGTACAGGCAAATGTTCACATCATGCAATTGCAGCGATTCACCATCAGTTCACTAATTTTCATAGGCATCTATGTTACATCGTAGCTCTAAATCCTTACCACACTTCATCACATCACCTTCATATGGCAAATTTCCACATTCTGCCACTGCAGCGACACACCATAGCCTCGCCCGTTCTGCACAGATTTCAGAAATAATATTTTCACATCACTTAAATGTCTAAATGACGTCTAAATCCTTCAGAAACGGAATTAAAACCTTTTATTAGCGGTTAAATCACTGTTTCAGCAATTATGCAAATGCACTTGTAACGCGAGACAGGGCCCGGCACGAGGTGGGCAGACGGAATTTTTCAAAACGAATTTCCCTTTGACCCCAATAGTTTCTACGAATATCCCCTTGAGCCCAAAAATGACGCTTTGTGCTTGTGGAACGAAAGCACCGGCCACATTTCGCCTAAAAGCGCTCAAAAGCGCCCAAAATGCTCAAATTCCTCTAATTACTCCTCACCTGTATCATAGAAAACAGGAAGAATAATAAGCAAGGAAAATGATGAAAGAGTGAAAAAATATCAAACTAACTCAGTCATAGGACTGAGAGACGCCGTTCTCGCGCGTATCGATTGACCGGGGCGCGCTTTCCATCTTAGAAAGCTAGGGTGTTGATGCGATTTTGGGCTCTAACAAAGACAAAAATAGGAGTTTCGAAAGCAAAATCTCATTATATAGTAAACTTTAGGTGAACAACAGATTTATGTAAAAATTTTGAAAAATTATGTGAATTGAAAGTTTTGCCCACCTCAGGTGGGCAAAAAGTCAAGCACGCTCTTCATTCACATAAGTTTTTCATAAATTTTCATACATTGTTCCTTAGTGCTACTGCGCGTATACACACCAAGGCCCGTATGCACGTACATCCCCGCTGGGGAGGGGAGGGAATCTGAGAGGGGATGCGTCATATCTCGCTACTTTACGTATCTTTCTTCTTCCTTTTCTATCTTGCTTATAAAGGTTCTCATATCCTACTACCTGCGCATAATCGATGCCAGGTTACTGGCATAACTGATTAGATTTGTACTATTTTGTGTGATCCCCAGGGGATCGCCTCTCATTTTCAAAGTCATTTATCTTCCTGAGAAATCAATGGAAACGCCGCAAAATTGTACCGAGGATATACTACGGCATTGCTAAACATGTTTCGACAGAAAAAAAATAGAATCTGAAGATTGTGAATTTTTCGATGATCCCTAGCTTTTGAGCCAGGGATTACCGAAGATTTCGATATCCTGAGATTTCACTTATTTTTACTTTAAACATGCTTAGCAGTGCCGTAGTATATCCTCAGTACAATTTTGCGGCGTTTTTATTGATTTCTCAGGAAGATAAATGACTTTGAAAATGAGAGGTGATCCCCTGGGGATCCCCAGGGGAATCCCAGGGGATCACACAAAATAGTACAAATCTAATCAGTTATGCCAGTAACCTGGCATCGATTATGCGCAAGTAGTAGGGTATGAGAACCTTCATAAGCAAGATAGAAAAGGAAGAAGAAAGATACGTAAAGCAGCGAGATATGACGCATCCCCTCTTAGACCCCTCCCCTCCCCAGCGGGGATGTACGTGCATACGGGCCCAAGTCTCGCGCGATTTCGTTTTTTCTCCGCTGCAAACGAGCCATTTTTCCATTTTCTTGATAGTGAGAAATTTTCAAAAAAAGCTTGCCACAACCTTCATTCACATAATTTTTCAATGAAACTTCTAAGATAAGCCCTGCAGGCCCGTATTCATGTACCTACCAAGTTTCGTACCGTATGGTCATCTGTGCGCTGCAAACGAGCCATTTGAATTCACATCTTCATTTACCAGTTTTGCGAAATTTTTGGAAAAAATGCTTATTACACCTCCCATTCACATAAGTTTTACATAACATTTCATGTTTTGTTTCTACTAGCCTCTCTTTGTTCGCTTACTTAATTTGGTGCTACATCATTACGCCTGCATTGAGAACTGATCATGTAATCATGCTGTTCAACAGCATCGCTCATGCGACGTCGCGCACGTGGCAATTAGCGGCACCGCGGCGAAGTGCGCGCGAAGTCTGCTGTGCGTTGGGGTTTATGAAAACTATTTTCCGATGAATTAGATGTATAAGGTAAGCATGATTCGACTTTCTCTTGCTTGCACTTGAAATCTTCTTCCAAGGCTCCGCCCCGAACGATATCCCCTTTGCTTTTTGGTCCCAAAACGATTTCCAGCTTGTCATTTGTCCACCTTGTGCCGGGCCCTGGGGGGAGAACGCTTATATTTCATATACTCGTACAATCCTACACTCAGTTCATAGCCTTCACAATCCATCCCTCTCATACACCCTCATCCCCATACAATACTCACTTTCCTCCACTCATGCCTCTCACACTCTGCGCCCCTCATACATCCTCATCTCTTACAATCCGACAGTCATACCCCTCACACATCACTCCTCATTTACTCTCACCCTCAAGTACTCTCTCCTACACCCATATCTCGCACTCCACTCCTGTCATTCATCCTCATCCCTCAAGCGCAAGAGTTGACTACCCAGCTAGCGCACGGTAACCAACCACTTGACTTCATCCTTGGGGACCATAGCGAGAACTAACAAGCGACGTGCAAGCGATTGCATCAGAAGCGACGGCAAGAAGCTTCTGGCCCTTCCCCTCCCCAACGGGGATATACGTGCATATGGGCCTTAGTGGCAGCGTCCGGGCAAATTTCGCCTCTCATGTTTCTGCCATTCTGGGGCCTTTCCGTAGCCCCCCTGATTACAGTTGTAAAGTCCAAATTATTCAAAACTCCCGAAAAACCCGGTTCTTGGGAATCCTCTCTTCAAGGAGCGGACGAGTTTCGAATTGCTCGTCCCATCGTCATGCCAGCGGGAAGAGCTGCAACTGCACGGATGCAGTTGCACTGCAGTGTGCAGTGCAACTGCATCCGTGCAGTTGCAGCTGCAATGCAATGTATCACAGGCCCGTATCGCCTTTTAGAGGGTATGACAAAGGATTGGACCAACGCGGATCGGATACGCATGGGCCCCTCTTTACAACTATGTGCTAATCTGGGTGGATGGATCTTTCCTGGACGCTACCTTAAGGGTTTGAAGGAATTTAATTACATGGTAAAAACGTTGCAAGCAGGCGATGACATAAAAGTACCGATACAAATAGCAGAAAAGGAGGAAAAACCAACGACTAAAAATGATTTACTTGATACCACTACCCAAGAGATCGAAGAAGCCAGCGCTGTCGTTGTACGCGTATGGTCCGTGAACCTATAGAAAACGATTGGGTGGGTAGGGAAACGAAGGCCGCCAGTCTGAACCGTCTTTTGTGGCCAACTTTGTAGTGTTGTTGCATGTCGTTCCAGGACCAGCTGTCCGCGAAGGCGGCCCAAACTGGCGGCTTTCGTTTCCCTACCCCGATTAAGTTAATGAAAAGATGGTCAATAGACTGCAGTACACACACTTAGACAATCGCCGGGGGCAGGCGGTCCGCAAACTCGCGCTTTTCTGCAAGCGGCCGGCAGAATTTTGGGGCGTGGCCAAACCTTCAGCGAGCGGTACTTCTTTATTGTCTAATGTTCTGCCAGCGGGCGGCAACATAGGACTTTCTGCAGGCGCTCGTCAAATGATCTCTTTCAGCGAGTGCTGGTCAAATTTTCAGCTGGCGCTCGGACGGTTTGAAGCAGTTTCGGGCATACGCCGAATAAAATTGAGACTCTACATGGCAGAAGTGTCATCGATGGTTTGATTACTCAAGTTTGAGGTACCTTCTCTCAGCGGAAAGTACCTGGGGGCTGCGCGGTCCTCCATAAAGGACCGTGCGGCCCTCGAAAATTTTGCATATTCTCGCGGAAAGTCCGCGAGAATGCGGCCACTCCGCCGCAGCTGATCTATAAGGAAACCGCGATTGTTCTCCAAGCATTCGTCTAAAACTTCGCTAAAATTCTTCCAAATATCTGCAAGCGGACCGCAAGAAATCAGCGAACTATTTTTCCGGTGACCGCCCGCCCATAATTCGCATGGCCGCCTGCCCCCGGCGATTATCTGAGCAAGTGTACTATTTCGGACACTGTCTTTAGCATTTCCAAAGTCACGTTCAAAAAGATCTTTGGTCAACTTTTCTTTGTGACTAAAAGATTAGCGTTGAGCGCGTTTATCTACGAAAAAAGATTGGTTGCTGTAACATTTGTAATTGCCTAGGTGATCATCATCTAGTCGAATAGATTTTGCGGTAAATATAGTGCGCCTGCAGAAGTGGCAGCACTTGGGCTTGAACAATTGCGCGCGAGAAGTTCCAGATTTCAGCGTTTTCGCTCATGACCGACTAAGCATAGAAGGTAAGACAGAAACTTCTTATTGACAAGTCAAATCGTCGTCTGAGGTCAGGTGTACCCTGTAACTGCATCGCATAAAGTGTTTGTGACGTAACCCTTTCTTTCATCTCTTTTCTAACATAAACGTTTTGTTACCTGCTAGTAGATTTCTTCGAAGTCAAAACACTCACCAACAGTGGATTTGCATATTTTTTGTGAAAAAGGAACGCGCGTTGTCAAGAAACGTTTTTTGGTAGGAAATAGACGAAAAGAATGGTTACGTCACAAACACTGTAGGCGATGCAGCTTCCAGGATGTACACCTAAACTCAAACGACCAAAAGCTGCTTTCTAACTTACCTTCTACTCCTAGTCGACTGAGACATACCTGAAAAGTAAAGAATGCAAAGAAAACACTGAAATCTGGAACCTCTAGCTCTGCGGCAATCGCTTATGCGCAAGTGCTGCTGCTTCTGCACTATGCTTACCGCGAAATCTATTTGATAATACGTCAAGAATCTGAAGACAATCACGCAGACGTCGCTGGGAACAAAGCAGAACAACGAATAGATAGGTTGATCAAACCAGCTTCTATTCACCTCAGGGTAGACAAGGAGAAAATCGCCAAAAAATCAGTTATCAAAACTCCACATACAACTATAGCACGCAGTGTTTTGCAATGATGCCACTATACACATCTCCGCAAGGATTAAAAAACAAGGGAAGATGAAAACTGTGGGTGGAAAAGTCCTTAACTGCTTGCTCGAAGCCATCATCTCAAGCGAAAACACCCAAATCGCATGCTATTTTCTTTCTAGAAAAGTAAAAAGGTTACCAGAAATTAAATTGCTTTCGAGTACGTGGAAAGCGAAGATATAGAATGACGAAACATCAAAAAATCACCTCCATAGTATTTGATTGCCAATTTATAGTACACATCTAGTGGAACACCAAACTGGCTCCGCACTAACTGAGCACGATTAACTACATGAACCTGTAATCAGTGACAAAACAGTTTACAATCCAAAAAGGAACGAAGAAAAGCTTAAAATTAAGGAACAAACAAGAGGAATGACAAAATAACGGAGGGCACGCGGAAGGCGACAATGCGCGCAAAATGCAAGCACTGTGATATCCTCTTGCTACTCTTTACAAAATTTTAACTCATGGCATCGAGCCGTGTATCTGCCCCACCCCCTCCCCTACCTTGGCACCGTGTCACTTTAGCACCGAAGAGTTTTGAAAGGCACAAGCTTTGGAAACTGTCGCCTTCCGCATCACACCCCAAAATAACAAAGCAACGCCGGTTTAGGACTGAGTGACGCCGCTCTCGCGCATATCGATTGGAGCGCGCTTCCTCAGTAGAAAACGGGCCGCTGATGCAATTTTGAGCTTTAGCAAAGAGGAGAGTAGGAGCTTTGGAACCAAAATCTTGCCATAAAGTAAACTTCAGGCTAAAGATTTATGTAAAAATTTTGAAAAATGTGAATTGGAAGTTTTGCCAACCTCAAGTTGTCATTAAGGTCTCAAATGACAACCTAATTTGGAAAAAAGTTGGGCACGCTCTTATTCACATAAGTTTTTCATAATTTTTCATACTTTCCCTTAGTCCTACTGCGCATATACACACCAAATCCCGCGCAATCTCGTTACCTCTGCGTTGCAAACCAACCATTTTTCCATTTTTTTGATAGCGGGAAAAATTTTCAGAAAAAGTTTTCCACAACCTTCAGTCACATAATTTTTCAATGACTCTTCTCAATTAAGCCCTGCAGACCCACATGCATGTACGTACCAAGTTTCATACCATATCGTCATCTGTGGTTGCAGACGAATCATTTAATTCACATCTTCACTCACCAGTTATGCAAATTTTTTGGAAAAAATGCTCAACCTTCCACTCACATAAGTTTTTTATAATTTCTCATAATTTAACGAAGAGACTAAAAACTTATGAGACCTTATATGACACAAAATTCCGTAGGCGAACGAAGAGAGGCTAGTTTCCACTAGCCTCTCTTCGTTCGCCTACGGAATTTTGTGTCATATAAGGTCTCATAAGTTTTTTTAATTTTGATTTTTTCCGCAATAAGTCACGCACTTCCCAATTCTGACTAGAATGCAGGGTACCGTTCGATAGAGCAAAGCAAGCTTTATAAGATGGCACATATGTGCTCACACCAGCTTTACCACATCACGAATTAGAAGCCAAAATCTTCTTCGACTTCCAGATGCCCGAAAAATTTAAATTTTTTATATCTTTGTTCAAAGAAGACTTACCAGATCCTAAACTTGCTTATGCTTATACACCTCACATATGACATTCATATGTGCCGTAGCCATATAAAAAATTTCAATTTTTCAGGCATCTGGAAGTCGTCAGATTTCAGCTTCTAGTTCGTGATGTGGTGAAGCTGGTGTGAGCACATATGCGTCATCTTATAGAGCTTGCTTTGCTCTAAACGGTACCCTGCATTCTAATCAGAACTGAGAAGTGTGTGACTATTGCGGTAAAAAGCCAAAACTGAAAAGACTTATGAGACAACCTAATAGTTATGCAGGCATTGAAAACTACTCGTGTATGCTGTTATAAATAGCATTGTTTGAGCGACGCCGCGCGTGCGGCAGTTAGTGACGGCGCGGTTTGACGTGCGCGAACTCCAGTGTCTGTTGAGGCACATAACAAGTTAAGATAAGCAAAGAGCATGAACCAGCAATTTTCTCCGCGGCTTCGCCTCGGACCCCGTAAAAACAATTTCCCCTTTGCTTTTTCTGCCAAAAACGACTTCCAGCTTGTCATTTGCCAAACTCGTGCCGGGTTCTGACCTGTAATATTTATTATAAAAGAATGGGATGGTGAAAGTACATACTAACAAGGGAAGTCAAATAACTTAGATTAGCTTTTTCAGATGGAACACATACAGTACTGGCCATAGCTATAAAGCCACCCTAAAAATCACCTTAATTTGCTCTCTCTTGCTCATATTTGTCTGAAAAACCACTATTCTGTGCGCAAACTAGCGGCATACCATTGACCAGAACGGCTCCTGATTTCATGGATTTTGGCCGGAGAAAAATTGAAAATTTGAAAAAACGGGTTTCGAAGGCTGGTCACAGCTATAAAGCCACCTCTCATTTTCAATCAGTACTGCGTTTTTTAAACCTCAAATTTTTTGTACATATAGAACATCAAAACATAAAACATTTATTACACTTGGAAGGGGTCGCATTTCAAAAAGAAGATTCGTACGGCATTTTTTACTCTAAAATGCATAATAGGTCACATCATTTGCAAAAAACTGCTTTTTCACTGAATTTTGAAGCACTTGTTTGGCTCGTATGAAGGCCCTATGCTTTGCCGAGCCTTTGCAATGAATATGGCGAAGAGCGCTTGAGATAACATTGCGTAGTCGCTGATATTGATAAACGAGCCCCAACCTCACCTTTAGGTAGAAGAGTTTTCGAACCGCAAAAATTGAGTTCTAATGCCCGAAAAGCTCTGTCGCGTGCTCAACACGTCGCTTGTATAACGACAGACTCGTGTGCATAGCCTGTCATCGACGTGTGCATAGACGTGTGCATAGACGTCATCGCAACTCTGAGGACTCTGGTTCCGCTTTGGACGCCTTTTTTTCCAAAAATGAGTGGTGCACTCCGTCTGATCATGGTCCACTCTAACCACCTCGATCGAGCGGAAAACCGCTCAGAAGTTCAAAATCCTTCTATTCCTGACAGTTTAGTAGGATTTGAATTGATGAGGAGTTCAAAGCAGTGAAATTTGAAGTCTTGTGAGATACACTGCGCAACCGAACTGCAGACAAAGCGTTCTAACTTCATTGCGGCAAATAGGTCTTTGTAAAAAAAACCTGGCGGCTTCTGCAGGAGTGCGTCGCCATGCAGACAAGGTGTCAACTTCCAACCAAAAGTTTTCGCGTGTCAGAAATCTAGTTTTGCGCCTCAGAAACGCGCTTACACCTCGGTAAAATGAGGCTCGTTTACCAAGATTAGCGACTACGCAATGTTGAGTTCAGCACTTTTCACCTCGTTCATTGCAAAGGCTAAGCAAATCCTAGGACGTTCATCCGAGTCAAACAAGTGCTTCAAAATTTAGTGAAAAAGCAGTTTTTTGCAAATATTGTGAGTTATTATGCAATTTAGAGCAAAAAATGCAGTACGAATCTTCTTTTTGAAAGGCGACTCCTTTCAAGTGTAAAAATGTTTCATATTTTGATGTTGTATATGTACAAAAAATTTGAGATTCAAAAAACGTAGTACTGTTTGAAAATGAGAGGTGGCTTTATAGCTGTGACCAGCCTTCGAAACCCGTTTTTTCAAATTTCTAAATTTTTTTCCGGCCAAAATCCATAAAATTGGGAGCCGTTTTGGTCAATGGTATGACGTTAGTTTGCGCACAATGTAGTGGTTCTTCAGACAATTATGAGCAAGAGAGAGCAAATTACGGTGATTTTTAGGGTGGCTTTATAGCTATGGCCAGCACTGTATAAGCTGTACCACGCACCATTGGTTGCAGAAATCCACGAAATGAGGCTGACGCTTCGCAGCGGCGGAAATAGACTTGGGCGCGATTTGCCTTATGCTTGAACTTATGATCACATTTCTTATTGTACTTACTTTCTTTCCTCTCAAAGCTTTGTTTTCTGGTAATGACGAGTTTTAGTCGTAGCTCACAAATCCAGATCAAACAATGAGAAAAAAAAGGGAAGTAAAAGGTGCCGATGCTGATTACATCGTCCGAAACATGGAAAACATTTTATACACTCCCGCATGCAATCAAATCTATAAAGGAATTGCGAACTACGTAAAGTAGAGATTCTGTAAAGATGAACAAGAAACAATTGATATGAAGCATGAGTCGCTTAGCCGCAGGTCTGACCACTACACGCTTTCGCGCTCGAGTACCATTTGGGCTTCCTGCGGAGCGCAATCGAAGCCTCACTCCGTGAGTTTCCGCGACCTATGGCGGATGATACAGCCTATGTATTTCATATCAGCTTCGAATGCTGATTTTGAATATGATATTTTTAGCTGAGGCATATTATTCTGAAACGAGTTGTCGATTTTTTTCTGTGCAAAACATACTTAGTCTTTTACCTACGGCATTGCGGTATCATCATCTAAGTGCTGATTGAGTGGGTTAGGATTATCGTCAGTGACAAAAGACTCAATCTGGCATTGTTTTGTTATCCCAGCACCGAAAGCAGATTTTCAACTACACGCAGCTTTCGCATGTTAAATGATATAGTAATTTCGTGCAGAAAAAAGCCTTAACGCGCTGAATAATGTGCCGCAGCCTAAGAATAGCACACTTGGAATCAGCTTCCGAAACTGATTCCAAACATAAGCATAGCATTTCAAAACGCGAATCTAAGTTACCTGTAAGAAGACATATTCTGTAAGAGGCATGCACAATAAAATAATGCACAACAAAGTAAGGCAGAGCGCTTAACTCGTCAGCAAGTTCGTCTAATTTTTGTCCCAAACTGGTGTCTATGTTTTATGGGGCTCCACATAATCGCGAAATAGGTGAATTTGCAACCATTCATGGAGCTTTCCCATTATCTTTCTGCTTCTAAACGCTCTTCTGTTATCTGACGTTAGCTTTCAGTAACCTGAAGCGAGTTTGAAAAGTACAGGATTGTTGAATTGGTTTGAAACCTTGTGGCATCTTGAGCGCGCAATGGCCGCAAACTCATCAATTCTCGCGATCAAGCAAAGCCCTATATCAAACATCATCAGAATAATAGGAAAGGTGATTTCAATAAACAATGTTAAAACATTAGATTCTCTTTCGCTGTAAGCTTTTTCACTTATCACTTTCATTAGAAACCACTCTACTTCTATTAACACCTCTGTCCTTCGTTACTAATACTTTGCAAAGAAAGAAACGATGTTGTGAACAGTGTACATTGTGTTCATTTTCCACAATCGTAAATGTACTGGTTCGGCTTATGCTTGCGGCTATTGCAGAACTGTGTTTTATAATTTACTTGAAATCTTCTCGTGTCGCATTTTTTAATGCGACATGAGAAAATTGCTTTGGAATGAAGAGTGGGGAGAGATAGAAGAAGCGAGGAGGCAATTTTATTTATTTATTTATTCATACGCACTTCGGCGTGCTATCAATCGAACAAAACAGCTAAAATGAGGATACTAAGGAGAGCCGCAATGAAAATGAAGTAGTAAACACAAAACAAAACAAAACAAAACCAATATCTTTTGATCAGCACATCAAGCAACAACATATGGGTGGGACCAGAAATAAGCTGAAAGGACATACTACCGAGTAGTGTAAATTCCAGACTAAAGAATTCGTATATCCACTTACCCTCGCCAGCCAACAGACATGAAAGTGGCCCAACAGTGGGAGCGGGAGCAGAAGCTCGGCAAACGGATACGCCGGCAGCCCGGCAAACGGATACGCCGGCAGCCCAATTTTAGATAATTTTTGCTGGCAAAATTGATCAGCCTTTCACGTGTGCAAGAAATGGCTAAATGACTTTCTGATTTAAAGCTATGTAGCACAGCCTTAGATTCGGCTTATAGAAATGGCTCTGTGTACAACTATGTAGTCGGAGTATCGAGCCACTGCTTTTAGCCGCAATATTCGTATCTACCGCTTTGAGAAAAACGCTAGGAAACATATGCAGAATGTCAAAGAGTTACTACATTGAATACTTAATCTAAATTCATAGTTGATATAATTTTAATTGGAGTGGGAACATGAAATGAAAAAGATTTTCACCACGAAGATGCACGATTTGCACCTATTGCTGTACAGCAAAACACAAAAGAAAGTTTAGATTCAAAAATTTCTTTTCAAACTGTACATGCTCACGAATTTCGAATTTCTCGAATGTATAGAACTAGCTGGCTTACTCGGTTCCACCCCGCCATGTCAGAACGCTATGAAAAAGGTGCCATCCCTATCCTTGTACAACCTTTCCCTGTGCCCACTTCTACATACCAACTCCAACTCCCTATTCCCGCTGTGTTGGTTATCAGCATGCTCACTTATTCCCGTGCCGATTCCCAGCCCCTTAGCCAAAATTTACAAAAAAATCGATAAAATCGAAAAAACTAATAAATTATCCCAGAAACTGATATTGCATTCGTAATCAGCATGCTCGATTACCCCCCCCCCTGTGCCAACTCCCATCCCCGCAGGTCAAACTATACAAAAAATCGATAAAGTTGATACCGATCGATGACGAAAAGAAGCCTGTGACACCCGTCCGGCCCCGAAGTGTAGTGTGCCAAGTTTGGTCCGGATCGGTTCAAAAATGAAATTTTCTATCCGGAACATACGTACAGACACACATACAGACATGCAGACATACAAACAGACATTCAGCTATACATATACAAGATTAAGCAGAGTCTTAATCTTTAATCAGAAGAATTTCACAAAGCTTGCTGGAAACCTGATGCTTATAAAGCACTTTATTTCCAAACTCGCGTTGAATAACAACTGTTCAGAGAATCGCCGAAGTTAGGCGGCCATGCGGTTTATAGGCAAGCGAGCATAGGAAAAATAGTTAGCTGATTTCTGCGCTCTACTTGCAGACTATAAAGAGTGTTGGTCACCTTCAAAGATTGGTTGCGGCGCAGTGGCTGCATTCTCTTTCCCGGAGAACATGCGAAGTTGTTGAGGGGCGCATGGTCCTTTGTGAAGGATAGCGCAGCACGTAGGCACCTTTTATTAAAAGGAAATACCCCATGCTTAGATGATCGATGAAGACAAGCGGACCGCAAACTTGCGCATTTTTGCAAGCTGTCAAGAATTGGGCGTGGCTTACAGCGGGCGGCACTTTCTTTAGTGTCGCACTTTTGCTAGCAAGCAGCAATACAGATTCTGCAAGCCCTTCTTAAATAATTGTTTTCAGCGAGCGCTGGCCAAACTTTCAGCGAGCGCTCAAATTCTTTCTACGCTTTTTCGCGCATATGTCTGACGTCAGCTTAAGTGATGAGTTGAGTTCAGTTCATCCGAACTGATGGAGCTTTACTACGGGCCGATGTGTGATTCGGGTTTAAAACTAAATATATGGTGTTTCAGACAGTCTCCATTTCGCAATATTGTCTGAAAGCTGCTTGTTTCGATAGGTATTTCTTCTTGTTCAGAATATGGAAAAGCGGATAGCGACGTAAGGACGGTACTTCTAAAAAATTATGCAGATTTGTCAAAGCATTTCAAATACAGGAAAAGCAAGCGAGCAGACCTGCAAGGCCTAAGAGGAGTCGCAATTCTTCTCGTTCTTGCGATGCATTTGAAACCAAAGACTTACCGCTTTGGATTCGTAGGAGTAGACATGTAAATTCATGCATCAGTCCCTTACCTTTGCTCAGTAAGGCTCTTTATAGCGTTTTAGATTTTTCGTGCTTTCCGGCTACCTCATGTCTAGAATGCTCCAACACAAAGGAATTACGGCAGTCTCCACTATGGAATTTTACGGACGCAGGTTCAAGAGGATTGTACCCCTGTACATGATCGCCGTTGCTGCCACATATACATGTAAGATGCCGAACTTCTGCATAAAACAATCTCAAAAATATGATCTGCTCGATAGGAACCGATTTTGTATAATTAATGACTCTATAACTTACACGTAGTTAATGGCCCAAATCGTTGAAGAATTATTAGTTTGTTTTTGCAGATGGGTACTTCCGTGTGATACGTTATGATCGAGAGCAACTCGTCAATGATCTTCTCTGGGCGTGCACGTTCACTTCTAACCTACAACCAATCTTTCAAAGGCTAGGATATTTTAATCAGGTATTAATTTGAACAAGGTAGCACCTTGCCTCAGTTCACTGATCCTGCAATTTTGAGCTAACAAAATATCGATTCTTCGTACATACTTGGTCTCTCGGAGTGGAGTTACAGTATTATCTTATTGCACCTGTAATAACGAAAATAGCATCCTACTGCACAAATAAAACTCGCTCAATGCTCCTTCTTTTCCTTGCAGTACCTTCTGTCGCCTTTCAGCTGTACACTCCACCCAATGTGAGTCGTTTATTAAAAGCACTAAAAACGATTAGGATGGCCATATGCTCTATTGCGAACTTTTGTTCCTGCTTTAAGGTTAGATGAAGAATCTGGCAAGTGAATTGTGTCATGGTTCCGCAAACCCCACTCGGCATAAGTAAAAAACCAATAATTTTGCACATTTTTGCACAGTGGAGTAATCTTTAGTTGTTTGTCTGTTCTTTGGGATCAAGGCCATTCACGGATTAGTCAACAATTTTTAAATATCACGCATACTGACACCTACAGTATGCTTGCAGAAGCCCTGAGGGGCTGACAAAAACGATGGAGGTTGTTTTCAAAACTAGCGTTAAAGAAAACTCCTGGAGTAAGCTTGTCCCGAGATAGTCGTCATTTTGGCCAAATTCAAGCCTTGAGACACACCATGTAAATTAAGCGGTCCCACGCGGTGGTTGCTGTGTACGGTTGTTCAGTACTGTGTGTATGCTGCCATGCGGGATTTTGCGGTGCTTGGTTTGCGGGCACATTTGACTGCGACAACCTCATACTTGGGTAATTAAACTTTATTATAACAACAAAATCACATTGACGTACGATACAAAAACTTGAGAAATATGAGACAGATATACCTTATGAAGTTCCGTGGACCTGTGAGACTTTGGTAGCAACTGAGAAGTCAACTAAGTGCAAGTGAGTAACGCAGAACAAAACAATACACTAGTAATACAAGCATTTGGGAAATATGGGTTGAGATGTATGTAAGTGAGACTGTGGTTCTGTGGGACTGTGAAAGATCTGTGGCAGACTGTGTGTGGAACGAGTATAAGCTTAAACAACAAAGGCAACAGCAAGCAACAAAGTAAACAATAAGAAAAACCTGTAAAGCGCGCCAGCCTTGCTAAAAGTACCAGCCACTTACATTTGTAAGCAAGTATAAACAAATTACACTGAGCATGAGAAATCTACTAATAATCTGAGAGCTAACAAAACAGCAAACATAAGCCTTTGAGAAAGTTCGTGTTTTAGCCGCTGTTGATATCTTCGGAACACAAAGTACAATACGAACAGAAAATTTCGTATACGTTGCTTGACACATCATTTGTGCCAAGCGGGCGCGTCAATCTTCACACTACCATGCATTACATTTGTGATCTCACATGTGATAATGTAAACAAAGGACCGAAGAACCTTTGGCTTACTTGTAGTACTGTAGAAATAGATTATCTTTGAGTAAAGTAAAGGTTGGTTTAGATGAGGCATAGTATAAACATTTCACGATGCAGTAATGTTTATCAGATATCATACGGCTTCCCAGTGTCTCGAATATGGCAGTTTTTGTGTGGAGCAATTGTGAACGAGTTAACTACCTTGCCTTCAACAACTACTCATGAATACGAGCTTCTATCAAATCAAGATCACAGGTAACAGGATGCTGATAAAAGGGACCATTACACATTGGAACGTATGTCTCACTTACAAAAACAAAAACTTGGAACCGATCAAGGTGGGTTTAAGATCTTGTAGAATATCAGCATACTAATTGGCAAACCCCCTCCGTCCGGACCTGACAATATTTTCGTACTTATCGTGCTCAATTACCCCTGTCGAGCTCCCAGCCTCGTAGGTGAAACACGCAAAAGATCATTAACACGTTTCGGACCGCGAAATCGCGCGCGGCGAAAAAGAGTGCACTTTCAGCCATTGGAACAAAGGGGCCTTATTTGGTAAACTGTGTGCTACATCTGTAATCAGCTTGTCAAATAAGTTCCATACCCAAAGTTTTGAATGGATTCGAAGTGTTTAAATTTTCTCGCTTGTGAAATACTTCTGTGCTTTCCTGAGAGATAGGAACAAGAACTCGGTTTCTTATAGTATCCCAAAGTATCTATGTTGTAGAGGGTACACATCAGTATTGAAACTACGGTTTTTCTCTTCGATATCAAAAGAAAAATATCAAATGAAAGTTGCGACTTCGCACGCGTCGTTCGCATTGCCGCACTTCGTTGCAACTGTTGTTCAATTTGTGTTCATATCTCCTAAACGAATATCGTCGACACAACTCTACAGAGTCATGTGAAAAGTAGAAGCTTAGGCCTTTGACATGATAACCTTGGACTAAAAGAAAAGCTCCTGTAAATGTCAAAAAGATCCCTCAAAGCAGGGTGCTGCACCAAGTGCAGTACCGGTCCGAAACGTGTTAACATCGACATCGATCAATGACGAAAGGTAGTAGCACGACACTTGCTTCGTCCTGAAATGTATGTGTGCCAAGTTTGGTCCGGATCGGTTCACAAAAAAAACGCCAGGCATACATCCAAATTGATATTAAGCTTTATATACTAGGTGGGTCCGAAAGTTTGTGCCGTTTTTAGACTTATCCTTAAATCATTCAGAATAACGATAGACAAACGCTCTAAAATCAGCAATGATGTTTTGCTTGGATTTCTTTAATGTTCTTTCGAATGATCACCGCAACCTCCAACCCGTGCATTCTAGGTACCCTAACTTCAGTCACTTTTGGAAATTTCGCTTTAGATTTTTTGAAAAAGCTTTGATAACAATTGAATTGTGTAAACAAAATGCTACAGAACCGATTTTTTAGCAAATCGTCGCAAATTGGGACTCCCAAAAGTTGTTTATGATTAAACGCTAAATCTGACAAACAAATGAGTTTCTACCCCTTAAAACATCGATTTGTTGAATTTTCGGGTGCAGCTTAGGACGCATCAAAAATACTAAAGTTACGGCAATTTTTTCGTCGAGGCCTTTTACGAATCAGAAAGAAAAGAGTTTGCCAAAAAAGGAGAAGACCACTTCGAACGACAGCCTAGCTGTCTGCCGTCTGATGTTCTTTGAAGTTCGAGATAAACGTAAACGAATGTCGATTTGGGTAGTATCAAAATGAGAATTTCAAAAGAATTAACGCAGCTACCTATCGATGCTAAAAAATTGTATCACATTGCATTTTGTTCACACTATTTAACTGTCATCAAAGCTAGTCCAAATGTTGAAAATGGAAATTCTAAAAAATAGCCAAACTCAGGATGAGTAAAACCATGGGTTGAAGATTCTGACGAAGTTTTCAAACGCACATCAAACGGTTAAAAAGAAGAAAAAATGCGTCACCATTCAAAGCGTATGTCTATCTGTCTGTCACTTCACTTCATAATCTTACGCCAGCGCAAAGAAGAGGTTAGAGAGAACTTCGAGAACTCTCAGCTACGAATATCAAAATCGGGATCACTAATAAGGGAGGTGAATTCATGGTTATACCAAAAGAGTTGGAGATCGCCATAATACAACAGCATCTCCAAAACGACGCAACATATTGCGTATCTTCTGAGCGAGAATTCACAAAACAATATAAAAAGTTGAACAAGGTCTGGACTGAAATAGCGCGAACAGCAGGCCTCGCAAAGCAAACTGTATCCCGCCTCAAGATTGATGTACCAGTCTGTCCTGTACTATACGTACTCATAGAAACACACAAATTACCATCCGACTTACTCAATTCAAAAAATCCTTCGGACTACAAAGTTCGCCCTATCATCAGTAACGTCAATGGTCCTACACACAGGATATCCTGGTTACTTAATCTGATATTGACACAATTACTAAAACATGTCCCCGCACACTTGTCCAATACGAATGCCTTACTTAACCATTTGAAAACTGCGCGATTCAGTGAAAATGACGTCATAGAATCCTTTGACGTCACCTCTCTATTTACAAATGTCTCGAATTCCAATGCGTTAGAAGCCGTTTTCGAATTACTGTCCGAAAAGAGTAACAGTATTAATTTCTATGGCTTTAACATAGAGCAAGTTATGGCATTGTTGAGAGAATGTTTAGAATGTTCGGTTTTCAAATGGGCGGGACAGTATTATAAACAAACTAGAGGACTCGCAATGGGCCAGCGTTTGGCACCTATTTTAGCAATAGCATTTATGTCAAAGATAGAAGAACCAATTCTCAACCGCCGACCTGTTCTTTACTACAGATACACCAATGATACTATCATCGTGTGTCCAACACAAGCGAAAATGGATCTATGCTTTGACATACTCAATGCTCAATCAACTGACATCAAATTCACAAGGGAAACGCCTAAGCAGGGATGGTTGCCATTCCTCAATGTCCAGATCTGCTTATGCAGAGGAGAGTACAGAACACGCTGGTATAGAAAACCAACCAATAAGAACATACTTGTACATTACTCCTCTGCACATCCAATTCAAATGAAACTTAGCATTATCAGAAACATTCTGCGAACGTCAAACAGGGTGTCTTCAAATAGCACTCTAGATTCCGCATCGACCAAACAGGCTATCCAAATTGCACACGCAAACGGTTACCTGCTGTCAAAAACGAAAACACAAACGTTCGTCACAAGGATAATGCTACAGTTTTCAATGATGTCAGTTGCGAAAATGTGTCATTCCTTATGCCATTCATATCGGATAAGTTAAGCGCTGCGATTAGAAACCGCGTTCATAAAGCCGGCCTGCAAAATATGCTTAGAGTTGTCGAAGTCCCACACCCAAACCCCAAGCAGCGCCTGGTGCGTAACAGAGGTTACAATCCAGCCTGTTCAAAAACAGACTGTAATATATGCAATTCTAACAAACCGGGAGATTGAATGTGTCGTGGCGCTGTTACTTGATATCTTGTAAACTGTGTGGGGAAGAATATATTGGAGAAATAGGAAGACCGCTGTATGTACGAATTAACGAACATTTGGACGGAATGAGAAAATCGCGAGTGTCCACGCCTCTTGGCGCACATCGTGTGCTTTGCCATCAGGACATAGAGTTTCAAATTAAGGTTGCTATCCTTCCGAAAGAAACCGACATTGCAGCACGAAAGACCATAGAGGCTTGTTGGATCACGTCCAAATGTCCCAAACTGAACAGAAAGGAAGAGAAAATGGCTATCAGTAGTGAGCTCATCCCATTCTTATCATTGTGTGGATTTGAGTCTGACCTTAAAAGGGAACCTCATTCCATCACAAGAGTTAGCATATAGTGGCCTGACTAAGTGTCAGAGTGGTGGACAGCCACTTGAAGTGTATCGCTGAAGGTATGTCTACCCTTGGAGCGTCGAATTTACTGACTCACTTTCCAGGTCTTGAAGAAGGCGACCCTGCCGAAACGTCGACTTGTTTACTGTATTGACGTTATATTGATAAACGGATAACAATCTTGAAACGCTCACTAACTTACTGAGAAACCTATACTGAACATAAAATGCCAAGATTCAAGGATGGTCGAGCATGGAAAATTGTATGTCAATCATTATTCTGAATGGTATGAGATAGGTCTGAAAAAGGCACGAATTTCGCACCCATCTATTATGATTTTCTTTTAGTGTGTAAAAGTATCATTTTTGAGAAAAATTTGGCTGAAAGAGCTTATAAGACTTGCACATGCGACCAAAAGTACGCTTAGTTATAAAGTCACTCAGAATGTGATCATAAACGCTGTGTGCATGTAGCTCATCTGCGAATTTGCATTTATGTATACGGTAGGTTTCAATCCGCTTGGAAATTGGATTGGAGGACGTTAGGCTGCGTTCATACTGATCTCCAAGTCCGGAAACATTTCCAGCACAATGCTCGAAATTGAGCGCTGGGCTAAAACTGTTCCCTGACTTCGAGATCAGTATGAACGCAGCCTTAGCCTCGCAATGGTTTGTGCTGTTTGCAGCTACAGTATATCATATCGTGCTGAGAACCCAAGTCTGCGGCTCTTCATTCTCCCTAGTCTTATTTGGGCATGTCAGCGCTATGCGCTCGCGAAGCCCTCAGCGATAAGCACGCGCTGCTCTGCGCAGAATGTTTCGCTTAATCCGGGATGAAAGCGAATGTACTGTTTAATACGATAGCTCTCTTTTCATTAGATCTTTAGAGGTACCACTCTTTAGAACTGAAGTAATTTCAACCTGGATTTGCAGTTTGGAGCAAATTACAAATCATTTTTCACCAGTGTAGGATTGCGGTATCTGTAAATCCGTCACATGTGGCGATGCTGTGAAATAGTTCGGTAAGCAGAGTTCCATGCATGCTGAACCACTACATAGTTTTTCACGCGTTCGCTGAGCTTTTTAAATGGCGTGATCAAGATTTTGACAAATTTCAGAAATCGGTTGTAACCATATATCTGGCGTAACTTATGAGAAAAGCGTTACGGTGAAGTGCAAGTTTTATATTCAGAATCAGCAACTCTGACTAGCCTAGTAAAAAGTTTCCAGCCTCTTCAGTCTTCTTTTTATAGGTAAAATATGCCTTAATGACCCAAAACCTTATTTGAAGCTTTTACGGTGATCCCACAGTAATGAAAGGAAAACGCTAGTTTGCCTCCATGCTGTAATTAAGTTGACAGCCTACAAAATGGTACGTAACGTTTCTGGAAGTCGATGAAAGGAGAGTCATTAAGAACCAAATAGTGCGCACATTTTTTTGGCACACACCGTATAACATTTCCACAAAGTTGGCATGTCGGCACTTACTCATTGCCAGTGTATGTCGTATATTAGCTCTTTCATTATCACTATGCAAAATATTGAGGAAAATTAGCAAAAAAGCGAATTGGATTAACAAGAAACCATAACCTTGAGGCTTTGATTTTGCACTGCTCGCCATGACTGAAAATGATGCTTTCCAGTTTCTAAACAAAATATGTGCAAAAAATGCTACCTTGCCAACATTTTGCTAGCTGCTTTGTTAATACTCGTGATAACGAACCCGAAACAATTTGACGCAAATTTAGCGAGGTAAGTAAAGTAAAGATAGCCTTAAGTATTCGCAAAGCTTCTAAGTTAAGAAAGTAAGGATTTTCTCAACTCTTTTTGAATTCAAGGATATACGCAACATGTATGACTGGAGCACTGATCTATCTCAATGCAAATGTGTTCCTCTTAACGAATAAGTGTATAGTCTACTGTGGAGCTTTATCATACGTCCTATATCTTGTACACTGGCCAGTCATTGTGGCAGTTCGATATTGTTCGGATTGGCGGATGATGACTGTCACCGGTAGATTTGGCTTAAATCTTACAGAAGAGGAATCCATAGTTTAAGTGACCATTTTAGAAAAGATGCAAACTCCAGATCTGTTTTGCTCATCTGCGGATCCTCTGGGCAAAGAGTTATAAAGAAAATTCTAGAATAGCGTAGCTAAAATAAAATCATTCATGGACGAATATCGTGACTTAAATGGAACATAAGCCACTGTTAAACTACTGTTAACCTTCTAATGAAAGAAACTTTTGCGTGTTTCCCTCATGCTCGTCATTATTCCAACTGCGTATTGAAAAGACTGCCATCGTTGGTTTTACTCTGATTAGGAACTGAGTTTCTTTACTCATAAGCTATTGTAAGCTATCCTCCCCGAGTAAGGCGTTGAGCCATTTTTTGTGTTACATGCAAGTGTCTGTAGAAGGTCAAGAACGTAAGATTGAAAAATTACATCAAAACGTATAAGCATTTTACAAGTCGTGCGTCTACCATGTACGCATATATTAAGGAGTGTTCTCCACATCTTCGCAACAAACATACGGAAGGGAATTTGTCCGTAATCGAACTTTCTTTTTTTCTCAGCTTTATGAAGTTTTTATAGCAGCATTATAATGTAGTCAAAGAATGTGTAGTTCTCAAAAACTTTTTTTACAGATATCCTCATTGTATTCTTCGTCAGTTATACTGTATCATCAGCAATCCATCACACTCTTGAAGTGTATAACATGCCTTGCTTCAAGAAATTTAATTGAATGACAATGTTTATTCAAGGAATATTTTATTGAAAGAGGAGTATTGCCTGCTTTGATATGTGTCATTGCGTGTTATGAGTGGATACTTTGTACTAAAGACATTTACGTCTACGCTCCAACGTTAGAAAGCATCGACCGAAACATCTCCAGTTCAATCTGCTCAAAACGCAAATTTATGCCTGAAGAAAAAATCTTAACATTTGCAGAAATCGACTATGCAATTGAATGGAACATGCGGCAATTGAGTGGAGACGTTCACTTACCGTGCGGTAAGGATGACACTCAGCTTTATTCAAAGTTCAAAGGTATTCAGTGGAGATGTGTTGCGGTAAGTAACATTTTGTGTTTCAGAGGGTCTTTTTCAAATTCTAGCAACAGCATACGGTGTTGGACATTACATATTACGGAACCACTTTCAAAACATCATGGTTTCCTGCCGATAAACCATTCTGAAACTTTGTTGTATAGGCGCGTTAGGATAGCACAACGCCTTGCAACTTCCTCCTAGCTGCCAGTTTATTGTTAGACAGCCGACGTAATGCCTATATTTCTGTAGCTTATAAAGTGAGGCTGCGTAGAAGCTTGATTTAAGGTGAGGTTAGAGTCTGTCTTATTCATGAAAAACTCAATGTATCCTATTGCTGTTGTTCAAAGAAACGAGAGCTCCTTGTTAAACGAGTTGTTTGTTGAAGCAGATTGACTTTGATACTGTTGAAAGCAAGCAAATGCAATAATCATCTCTGTTCAAGAGGATGACAGGTCGTAGATTTTGCAAATGTTTCACATTTTAGGATGGAACTATACACAAAAATGAGAGACGAGGATTGTGATAGCGGCTTTATAATACAGGGTGTCCCAAAATTAAGTACACACTTTTCAATCGGCAATATCTCTCTTCCCAATAGGTCTTTTTGCCATTCAAGTACCATTCTGTAGAGAAGGCTTCAACTTAGATTTAAAGTACCGATCGAATCATCAATCGCTCTTCGTTACTATAGGATTACGGTAAGAACTTCCAGGATGTGGAACCATTGTGAAATATGCCAACTGACAAAATGTTTTTCAAAAAATCTGAAAAATCGTGTACTAAGATTTTCGCGCATGGTGATTTCACTACACAACATTTTACAAGTGTTTTTAGCTTTTTGACGGTGTAATCACTTTTCTGACAAAACCTGGGAATTGGGTGATTACGGTTTAGCTGAGATAATCTTGGAAAGAATCATCACAGTAAAGTGGAAATTTCACATTCGAAATCAGCGGCTTCCAATACCATAGTATAAGAGTTTTTGGTTCGTTTGGTTGTTCTTAGGCGGAATATGGCTTCCAACGGCCTAAAGTCTTGTCGAAGTTCCTACAGTAATCCTACAGTAATGAAGAGCGGGCGGTGATTTGCTCGATACTGCAAATCTAAGTTGAAACATCCTCTACAGAATGGTGCTTGAATGGCGGAAAAAGACACAACGGGATAAGAGTTATTAACGAATGAAAAATGTGTACTTACTTTTGGGACACCATGTATAAAATCGATGCAAGAGTTTTGTCAGTTTTTTGAATCCACTGGCAAACACGAAACAAAGATAAACAAACAAGTCACGTTGTGTCCAATGCAAAACTTTTTCATCTTTCCAGCGTTTGAAGATTGTCGAGATAATCGCTAAAATTCACAATCTTTCGTTGTCACAATGTCCAGCTTTCGCGATTTTTCAAAATTTTTGTATGAGACTTTTGAAGAAGCTTTGGTAGCCAGTAGGTAGGGCAAATCTTCTGCCAACTGAGGCGATTCTTCTTTTTTCAGCTACTCTCCTAGATTTTTCTCAAGTAATACACAAGTCGTGAATTTTGAAAAATAATCCGCGACTGCATCCAATCACTGCAAAATCTTCAGATTGATTATTGAGGTTTCAACAATCGATTAATACTATCACTAACCTTAAAGACTAAATGAGCGGTTTTCCCTTAAAATACGAAGATTTTAGAAATCAGTGCGCAATTGTGAAGTAGCTCGAGTTATTTGTTAACTTTACTGGATGGGATTTCGAACTGATAAAATTTTTGCACCGACCTAGTATTGTCCAACTTTTAGTATGTTTTCGAAATTTTCCTTTTTTTCTCCGTTGGAACTTAGCACGAATGAAAAGCCTTTTTGAAGAAATATCAGATTAGCAGCTGTGTTTCCAAACAGATTTATCAAGGAAAAATCTGATTTCAATTGTGGCTCTATAATATTGTTCAACACTGTAGTAGTACATGGGTAACATCCAATTGCAAATTTTGCTGTTTTATAATAAGCTCATTTAATCGTGAGACGTAGGAACTTCGATTTTTGACTTACTATATACATAAAAGGAGAAAAAATCCGCCAATGGATGCTTTCTGTTTCTGTTTCTTTCAAATGTTTCCTCAATACGCACATTCTCCTGCGCCACAAAGTTGCTTTTCCCATCCATTTTTTTCTCCGCTTTCTCTTCTTTTTTTTCTTCCAGCAAAGTTTTTCGTGTTTTAGTGAACTACCTCCATGTCTGCATTGAGCTAGCTTGAGTGCCTTGGAAAATCAGTTAAACTATTAGAATGCAAATGTTTTCCACTGCATTGTCCTGAAAATTTTTGAAGGAACATAAACAGTTTGCTGGTGTGCAACAAGAAAAACTCTTTTCTTTTCCTCGCAGGATCCGCAGAACTGCCAAAAGTTCTGGAGACGCATGCGGATTTCATGCAAGTTTTTTGCAGATAATAAATACTTTGTTTCTGCTACGAAAATGATAAGCCAAATTTGGTCTATGATGCAATCTCAAACTTTGTGCAAAGTAGTCATGTGGTCTAAGGTAAAAAATTAACTTGTCAAAGGCAAAGTCCACCTTAAGTTAAGGGTCTTAAACTTTTGCCAGCCTACGATATTAGGATAACCTATCAACCCAATGCCTGGTCTTAAGCTTTTGCCAGCCTACGATAGTAGGATAACCTATCAACCCAATGCCTAAGTTGCCCAAAATGTAGCTTCGGAAGCGAGAAAATCGCTTCGGAATCGCAAAAGGCGTAAGGGCCCCTGATCGGCGCCGCCTCTGTTCAGTATGCCTTCTCATCTAATCACGTTCCGGAGAACAGCCCGCGGGTTGTCGGGGTTTTTGTGGATTCCCGACTTCATATTTGTATTCAGGGATATGAGAAGGTTCCGAAACGAACAAAAGATGAAAGTCGAAAATTTGGGGGAACGGAGTTTTTTACGCATTCGAATCAAAAGTTTTACGTCTTGGCAAATGCCATCCGCCGCCCACATACCTCTGTGACGGTCTAAAACTTGAGCCGTACAGTGCTACCAAAGATTTGTTTGTGGACCTGCTGAAGTTTACTACGCACTGTGCCTCAGCACCAAAAAAGTCTTGTCAACTCCTTTGTAACATTGAAGTATTCATAGTAATGGCCCCATCCTCCTTCGAGTTTGCAAGACCTACATCATATCACTTTGGAACACGCATCTCCAAAATAGAAACGCCCTTTTAAAAGAAAACATTGAAAACTTCGAAGATTTGCAAAAACCTTTACCAGAATGGTCTTCTGCAGGTGTTACACCAAACCACGAAATACTCCGGTCATCGCCTCCCTACAGATAGGAACTAACCGCCTCAGACCTCAGGACATTTTTTTAGCGATCTGTTCGCTTCCGCATTTTAATGATAGTGTCCCTACACCTGTTTGCATTACGGTATTTAGCAGACAGCTTGCATCGGCTTGCAGAGTTTTGCACGGTGACCCATCGCGTAGGCTCTGAGCCCCATGTAATCGCATGCAACGTTCGCAAAATACGGCAGTGGGATCTGAAGTGCGGATGAATAACTAAGCTGCAAGTGCACCATCAGCGCTGTCACTTGGGCGCTGTCTTACAAGGGAAGCCTCTTCAGTTGAAGTTTCCACATGTCACTTATACGACTGGGCACCTTTAAACGCTGATTCCATATCTGCCTTTTTTCTGCGGTACTGTTTCTCAAAAAAGTTGTGTTTGAAAGTATAGATCTATCATGCTTTAAGTAGCATAGAATTAGCGAAAAGATGTACAAAACAGTGAAATAGGTGATCAATGTATCAAGTATGTATATTGAACACAAGACAGCCTCTGGTAATCTGCATAGTATTCTCTCAAAACCATATTTTCAAACACTTATAACTTGTTTTTGCTTCGGAGTAAAGAAAGGAGCTGCGGGATTATCATTTAGTGCTCAACAAAGTTGTGTAGGGTTTATGTCGGAAGGCCACATCAACTAAAAAAGCTTGCCCTGTTGTCTAAACCCTTGAAAAAATTTCCCATGCGATCCCCAGTATCCAGTTTTGCCTGGACGAAAAACAATGGTAACAACCTAGCGATTACGGGCTTTCAAACTTTGCGGTACTAGAACGAAGAGATCTCGATTGTGCCACCGAAAATTAGGCCGTACGATAATTTGTCGTCTTCAATTTTTTTGTATGCCGGATTTCCAGATAGATTGAGCTACTGTAAAAAGAGATTACATCTTACGACACTTCGTTAAGTTTTGCAAAAATCTAACTTTCATCAAGATTTTGTTGATTATGGGAATTTTGGACGCTTATTAGTGAATGACGACAGGTTGGCTACAATCTCAGTTCGTTTTTTCCTACTTTTGCCAAACGTAGTAGAAACAGAAAAATCATTGCTGCATTTTCGGCGTATATATAGATGTTTTGTTTTCTTGTAAATTTTCTGCCTCTAATAAATCAACCGGGACTGTCTGTTGTCTTGATCAGTTGGCGAGCCCCTCCTTGAGGTCCCCTCTTACATGCTCAGGGCCTCTGAAGATTTCGTTCGTCTACTGTCAAGCTGGTCAGCTAAAAAACTGCGTTTAAGTATGAGAAAAGGATTTTGGAGAGGACCGATCTCTCACCCTCTGAAAACCAACGACTTCAGCAACAGATCTGATTGGTTTTTTTAATCTTTATTATGGTGCACCTCGTGCGTAAATGAATAGATAAACAAAAATGAGCAGACAAATAAAAGACGATTGTGTCTGTCATTCATAGTCAGGGGTGAGAATAGGGGAACACGCATGAAGTGGACTCTGAACCATCTGTAATCGCTGCGACATTTTAGGCAGGTTACTGCCATTCAATCAGAGATGAATAGTCCTCTTTCACAGAGTGGAAATGGCACTGCCAATATCATCTTAGTAGGCAACTCCTTCGCACGGCGGGCATATCCGCTGATTCACAACATCCTCAAAGGGCGTTATCGCAAGTTCCGTCTCCTTGCAAGAAGCGGTGAGTTCAAAAATTTCTTTTTGACATTATTCATTATACAGGGTGTCCCAAAATGATGTGCACACTGTTTGATTTTGAATAACTCTCCTATTATGAGGTTTTTCGAGAAGCGGTAAGCTCCATTTTGTAGAGCTGGCTTCAACTTAGATTTGCATTATAGAGCGAATCACCGACCGCTTTCATTACTGTAGGATTACGGTAGAAACTTGTAAGAGGGTTTTGGGCTATGAAAGGCCATAATTTGCCTCAGAAAAGAATCAAAACAGTCTAAAAGCTTTTACACTAGGCTAATTAGAGTTGCTGATTATGACTGTAAAGTTCCCAACTTATTATGATGCTTTATTGAAGAATTATGCCAGGTAAGAGGTAGCGACCATTTTCTCAATGTTCCTAAAAAAGTGCGGTTACACCGTTTAGAAAGCTTCGTAATCTTGTGAATAGTTGATTATTGAACTCAGCGTCCATAACAACCTTATTACACAAGTTCCCACAATTATTTGAAAATTTTTGAAACGGCAGCTTTTTCCACAGTGAAACTATATGTTCCAAGTTTCCACCGTGATCTTACAGCAATGAAGGGCGTTCGGTGATTCGCTCTATAATGCAAATCTAAGTTGAAACCAGCTCTACAAAATGGCGCTTACCGCTTCTCGAAAGACCTCATAATAAGAGAGTTATTCAAAATCAAAGAGTGTGCACATTATTTTGGGACACCCTGTATTAGGTCGTTCCAAAAGTAATGTCGCTTTTTTCGAGTGAACGCCACTATCCGTGGAATCAACATTTTTAGGAAATCTTAGGAACATTCGATGCAGCATTTCATTCTCTTTCTAATGATTCTAATTAAACTGCATAACGTTCAATGAGCTCTCGAAAACTTACCAAAATCTGCGACTCATGCTTTTTGCCATGGTCAAGTTCGGCTATTTTTCTAAATATTTGTACCTAATCTCCGAAAAAAAGTGGCAGGTAGATAGAGCAAACACTACAAAACACAGAGTAATTTTTTCTTTTCCTTAGCTTGCTTCTCAGAGTTTCTACGGTCAACTTCTCAATGCCATCAAATTCCATATTTAGTCAAGTCAAACCTCACAGAACAACAACCGGCAAGCGAATCGGGTGTCATTCGATGCAGATTTTTCTCCTCTTTTTAGCGGTTGCTTTTTGTCTCCGATTCGTCAAGTTTTCCGGGATAAAATCATCGTAATTCAACTTTTCCAAGGCACCCCCAAGGTGTACCCGAAATTTTCGAAAGTTGCTAAACCGAAGCGGTGAATGCTCATTTGGTTTGTAAAATTGTTGCCAAATTATAATCCATCTTTGTAAGTTCAAAGTCCGAAGAATTGCTGGCATTTGATGCACTTGTGTCTGAGACAAGCCTGCTAAAATTCGGTGGTTCCATTAAAAAATCTGTGCAAAAATTATGACGAGATCTGAAAAGTAGAAAAAAGTTGTGCTGTTTCCTGTAGGGTTTGCTCCATCCATCCATTACTTGATCTTTTTCTGAGGTTTGTTAAAAAATTTTGAAAAAATTGTGAAACTTGGCCATCTCAGAAAGCATTGATCGCAGATTTCGACTCTTTCCTTGAAGCTCATTGACTGTATTGCAACAACTTCATAACTATTAGAAAGAGAATGAAATGCTGCATCAAATGCTACCAGAATCTCTTACAAATCTTGGTTCACGAGATGTGGCATACGTTTAAAAAAAGCGACATTACTTTCGGAACGACCTAATATATCAGGATGCGCTCCTCTACTAAACTGGTGTAGCTCGTTTTCGGGTGCAGTGAGAGAAATGGTACAGCGGGAAAGACCCGATATTGTAATGGACATTCATCAAGCTATGTAAGTTCGTAGTTATTGTTTCCTGTTCGTATCAAATCAAAGCCCCATTTAGAGTTGGTCCGATTAAGGATCTTGAAACAGATACGACCTATAATCAGTATCAAAGCAACATTAATTTTATCAGGTAAACAGTGTACATAATCAGAAAAATACGCGATTGATTTTTTGCACTTTGCTTGCAAATTTTCAGAACATTGACAACACGCTTTTGCAAAACCGCTTGCAGATTTTTTTTTGTTTCGATAGGAAAGCAGCAATTTTAGCGAAAAATGAGAGCGAGAATTGGGTCAAGCGTCACCAAAAGAGCGCGTTTCTGTTTCTTGAAAAATTGCGGGTGAAGTGCGAAAATTCAACAACGCATACTTCAAGTAACAGCCTGAATGCCCCATACCCAAACCCTGAATTAAATTTTAGCTTAACTGGTGAAGACGAATACGTAATGACATACTATTCAAATTCAATACTTGATCCTTTTGAAACTCCACTATATCTTCCCTCATCCCAACATTCTTCATCGTTTTGCAGACGCTTTGAAATTCCAGCTGTAACGCAAAACTTGAGAAAGTTTCAGACATCGGTGCCATATTGGTATACGAAGCGCAAAACTGGACATACAGTATGTTTGGCTTTATGCTGGGCCAAAACACGCAGTTGCTGTATAAACTTTATGCCTGAAAGTGAGTGAACGGCCACGTGTAGTTCTGCAACGTGAACTTGCGACGATATGAAGTCAGCATTTTATGCTGCATCCATTGTTATGCAACTGTTTGAAACCACTTCCACTCTGACCATTCATCATCCTGTGAGCATCATAGCTGAGGATTGGCCGCGACTCAGCTTATTGGCAACTAGCTGGGATACCTCTGCTTTGCTTCGTTCCTATCAACATAATCAAAGAACTCACTAGTCGGTCCCACTTTTATACAATGTTCCCTCTCCTTGTTCCTTCTGCAAGGTTCTGTTTGACTTCCCCCTACGCCATTTAAGTTCACTTGAAAGTCTAGTTTTGTCAGAACTTTTTATGAATCAGTATCGATCGATAGCGCGAAAAGTGACAACGTCATTAGTCTTCCTCGAAGGGTATGTGTGTAGTGTTTGGTCGATTCATATATGAGAATTTCTATTTGAAACAAACACCAACTCTGTCTTGTTTATGGAGATGAAATACTAATACCGCTGTCATCATTTCAGCCTTTTTTCTTCATCCCTTTTCAGGATTCTGTGTTATTGAAGGCAGTGGAAGGGGAGGTACGGCGCAATGAGAAAAAAGTAGAGTGCGATGTCGCACCTACTGCTAAAAATCTTGATCGATTAGCATCGCTCCAATTGCTTCTAAAGCGAAAACTGCTTTAGCCTCCTCCGGCGATATATAGTGCTCCACCCGCCGGGACGCCTTTTGTGGGCGGCAACCTGTCCCCCTTTCAATATACTTAAGTTTCAACCCGCCTGAGAGGGACTGGTGACGGGCATCCGCCTCGCAGCGGTCCATGCCGTTTCGCAGCTGCAATACCGCTCATAAATCGTCAAAAAAGTCGCCGGACTGCGGCGCACTCCGCCACACTCCGCCGCAGTGCGCCGGAGTGTAGCAGAGTGCGTCGGAGTGCAGCAGGGTGCGCCACACTCCGCCGCAGTGCGCCGGAATGATCGTCAATTTAGCCATATCTCGCTTCAGAATGGACGAATTCTGAATCCGAGAACACCGTTCGATTCAGCTCGGCGAGACGCATCATCTTATGTATGAAGCTGAACGTCTGTTTGTCTGTTTGTCTGTACGTAGTTTCGAATAGAAAATTCCATTTTTGAACCGATCCGGATCAAACTTGGCACACGTAAACTTCGGGCCCCGCTTCGGGCACGCAAGCACCATATTCAATACATTGGAGTCATTGAGCGAAGCGAACATAATATCCGCAATGCGAGTGTCATAACCAGAACTCACGGTGGAATTTCGACGAAATTTGCGGTCTTTACATTTTGGGCAAAATTCCTGAGAACGTGTTTTCGTAGGCTCGTAACTCGCGAATTTTATAGACTGGAGCCTGAGTTATTCGATAGCACATCTCCTAGTAACTTTGAATAAGCAAGCAGGCAGGCTTTCTGACAGAGACGTGAGAGGTGGAGGCGAAGTTACGAGCTTTCGTGAATCCGTTGCAGTTAGCTTACCATATCTCTGCGATTGACCCTATACTTGACAGAGAACACGATTTTCGTAAGCAGCGTGTTCGAAAACCTCTATGAGCGGCGTTTCTTTGCAATTGAAGATCATCAACATTTTGACCAAAATCCACCGGCCAGCTTCAGAGCGTCAGCAAGAAAGAATGAAATCACCCGAACATCTCGGAAAACTTGTTCGTAAGGGTTATTCGACCTGGTGATTACAAAATTCACATCTGCTTAGTAAGATAGCCTCGTATTCTAGGGTTGCGAAGAGTAGAATTTGGGACAACAAGATTTTTTTACGATTTACCAGCCTTTCTACCTCCATTCACAGGTGCGATAAGGTGAGAATGACTCCTCCAGGGTGAAGGGGGTCCAGTGGCCGCAACCCCTCCAGGGTGAAGGGTGTTTTACTTGGTAAAGAGATAAAATGTCGACGAGGGGAGAGGAGGTAGCCATTCAGTCAAAGTTCATAATTTGCAGTTCCTTACCATCACTGTTTGTCTTTTTTCTGAAATGTGAAGTGATACGCTGCTGGATTAGCATACAATTATTTTTTACCAGCACCTTGTATCTTTTTACATTTCCTTTTCCCTTTTTTACATCGCCCTGACTGTTTTTGGAATTACCATAGTTGAGTGCATGCGAACATTTGTTTCGGAAAGAGTTAGACAATTTTTGAGCATTTACGAATTTTTTTCAAAGAAGAAATTCGTAATTTCTGTAGATGAACAGCAACGTCAGCGATGAATATTTTTGAAATAACCTTGTCTTCCGATTTTAGAGAATATATAGTTTGCCTGGAGTCTGTTGAAAAAGTGCCTGGTGCAGGATTTGCCTAGTGATTTCTGGGAATTTTCGAGTTTTCAGGATAAAAAAATCCGTGGCTGCTGCAGATGAACAGCTGGTGCAAGGAAATAGTAACCGTCGGAACCGCCTCGTCCTCCGCTTTCAAAAAATATATAGCATGTCTGAGATCCTTTCAAAACAGTGCCTGGGTAAAGGGTGTGCTTGGTGATTTTTGAAGATACTCGATTTTTTATCATAAAAAAATTCATAACTTTTTAGATGAACATCTTGTACACGATGATCACCGCTGGAACCGTCTCGTCCTCTGCTTTCAGAAAATATATACTTTGCCTGGGGTCCATTAGAAAAAGTACCGGGTGAAGGGTGGGTGAGACTTCTTCAATGAGAGTGCTCAAGTAGACGCCTTTTTACAATACAATGGTAAAAAAGCCTGTACTTGAGCACTCCCATTATAAAAGTCTCACCCACCCTTCACCCGGCACTTTTTTTTGACGGACCCCAGGCAAAGTATACATTTTCTGAAAGTGGAGGACAAGAAGGTTCCAATGGTGACTATCTCGGCGTACATGATGTTCATCTGAAAAAGTTATGAATTTTTTTATGATAAAAAATCGAGTATCTTCAAAAATCACCAAGCACACCCTTCACCCAGGCACTTTTTTGAAATGATCTCAGACATGCTAGATATTTTTTGAAAGCGGAGGACGAGACGGTTCCGATGGTTACTTTTCCTTGCACCAGCTATTCAACTGCAGTAGTCACGGATTTTTTTATCCCGAAAACTCGATAATTCCCAGAAATCACTAGGCACATCTTTCACCAGGTACTTTTTTAAAAGGATCTCAAACATGCTGTTTATTTTCTGAGAGTGGAGAACGAGGCGGTTCTAATGGTCACCATCTCGCCATGAAAGATGTTAATCTACAAAAGTTATGAATTTTTTATTGTCAAAAACTCGAAAATCGCCAGAAATCATTACTCACACCCGTCACCAAGCACTTTTTTCAACAGACTTCTTCTTTCCTATACATTGACAATTCACGTACAAATATCTCCTTTCTTAACCTTACTTCACTGTTGTTTTTTTACTCGGCTTTTGGTGAAGGGGGTCACCTTGGTCCCGGCTCAGGGGTGAAGAGGGGGTGAGAAAAGTCTTACACTATCGCACCTGTGCCTCCAGGGTTAGTTTAACCTTCAGAATTCGTTGATGAATACGGATTAATCGCTTTCGGGGTAAGATTAACCCTCAAGGGTAGACTTAACCCTCAGGGTTAAGCTTACCCTGTGTTTCATGAATACGGGTTAGTCGCTCGGCCACAGAAATGGAATTTTCTATTCGGAACATACAAACAGACATACAGAACAGACGTTCAGCTTCATCACGCGTCTCGCCGAGCTGAATCGAAGGGTGTCCTCGGATTCAGAATTCGTCCATTCTGGAGCGAGATATGGCTAAATTGACGATCATTCCGGCGCACTCTCCGCACTCCGGCGCACTCTGCCACACTCCGGCGCACTGCGGCGAAGCGTGGCGGAGTGCGCCGCAGTCCGGCGACTTTTTTGACGAATTATGAGCGGTATTGTACACAAAATGTCGTGCTAAGAACCCCTCGCATCTCTTTATTCTCCTTTATTCTCCTCAGCCTTTGGGTGCCAGCTGAGCACTTGCGTAGTTTTCAGTGATGAGGAGGCGTTGCTCCACTTTAAATACTTCGCCTACTCCGAGTCGAAACATACTTTAAACCAGAGTACGCGAGTCAAGACGCAGGGTTACACGTGAGGGTGTCTCAGCCTTCCTGCTGAATAGATCGTTTCAACATTTCTGCGTTCCCCATCAACGTCAGCGGGAAGGATAAGCCCAAGTAAGCAGAAATTACAATTGGAATTTGGCCTAGACGCTGCCCTTGAAGGCAGTGGCTCGGCAGCATCTTGATCTAAATAACTTTTGCTTACCTAGAATAAGATCAATGGCGATCCCGAAATTGCACTTTGCACGGAGAAATGGCGAAAAAACCATTTCCCACGGCCCTTCATTTTGAACCTCGACGGCTAGCAGCTTACGCAAAGGTTCGAAAACAGAGTCTTGGGTCTTGGGTATTTGCACGACCCTTGTTTATAATATAGGGGCATGCCACTTATGATGGCGAGAGAAAGTCGTCAGCTCATCCAAGTGCGTGTAAGAATGGCTTTCGCTCGGATTGGAAAGTCTTCTTGAGGGCCGCATGCATTCGAACTTTCTCTGTCTGGATAAGATGTAAGCACTTACATATCAAAATTCCGAGGTGTTGTGTCCAAGCCATTGCCTCTGAGTGTTACCCAGGAAGTTTCAAAATCGAACTTTTGTGTGCTACTTGCAAAGAATCTGTACCTTTTACCTACCTCTTGTACTCTCTTAAACCATGATTAGCGTAATCTGTAGATAAATACATGTGTTTTCTCTTTGATATCGAAACATCCTCACTTTGCAAAAACGACTACTAATGTTTTGGTAGAGTAGTTCTGTTTTGCGAGCTTGGCTATAACTGCAGGAAGCCGATTAAGCAACTTCACGAGATTTATTGTCATTGACATGCCCTATTACACCCTCAACTTCCTTATCGGCGCAGAACTCGCAAGAAAGCTTCGACATGGCCTTCCTCTTGGTGATGAATTTGTCGTTACTTGGAAGGTATGTTTTCAAACTTGTACTCTTGCTTTCAATCAAATAGTTACTTTTTAGCAGTACATCAAGCAAACGCGATATACGAGAATATTCAGAAGCTCAGTTAACTGCACCAAATGCATCTTCAACGATATCGCTGAGGTGTGCAAAAGCAATAGAACAAGCGATTGACAAGGCAAGGTTGCCAGATTAAAGTGGCCGATTAAAATGTGCTATGTAATCTGACGACTTGAAGAATTACTGTCGAATGTGCACTCATCAACCCCAAACTCATTTAGACGTGCTATTGATTCTTGCTATTAGACTCCTTCTAGGAATAACATGGCAGATTTATAATGATGGAGCTTAACAAGCGTATGCGTTATTTTGCCTTAAATGTGCAATTGAACAAGTCAGAAATATTATAGAACCTGAGAAGATCAATATTATTTGAACCCTCACTTGTGACTTATAATTTAGAAATACTGACCATTACACCATGCGTTAAGTTTGGAATAGTCGTGCGTTCCTTAGACATTCGTTTATTCTTTATTCATTCTTAATGGTTTTTACAAGCATTTAGAAACACCGCAATGTGTTCAAGGCTCCAGATATTCAGTGAGTGCATATGTTACCAAGTTTTTTTTTCCGTTGGAGGGCTCTTCGATTCCTTCTGTCAGTAACGAGTGAGTTTGGAGTAATACAGTGTGCTCAAATATCGTCTTCCCAGCGTGTCCTAAGTGTGCCGTCTCCGAAACATCTACAATGGCTGATATCCAATTCATTAAAGATACATCTTCCTTCTTCTTGACACATTAGTATTTTCTGGCAAATCGTCACTTTCATTTTCGTACCGTTGCAATAACGTCTTCAAGTTTTGTGATGGATCTAACTCATTCCATACAATCTCAGCATCGTTTTTTTCCATCACTCTTTGATATAGGAGCTAGCGACTTTTTTGTTAGCGCCCACGTTTCACAGCCATATATAAATGTAGGTATTGTATTCAAATAACGACGTTTCGGATAAAGCCACATTTTGTTCGTGAGAAATTTCGCGTTTTGCCGAAAACATTACACGCCAAAAGATGCGTCTTGTACCTCTTGTCCGGTTATGCGGACAGTTGTAATTGGTCGAGATAAACATAAAATGTACGTTAGTTGACATTACCAATTAGTGTTATGGTCGAACTCGTCCGATGTTTCCTCTACCTTCACCCATAATTTGAATTTGTTTCCGTTGATTCAAAGTCCAGTGAGCTCGGATGCATCAGGAAGTTTCCCTGCCAGTGATTGTAGTTGAGCTGGACTGTGATTTGTAACAAAACGTAAATTTCGTCCGCAAAGGCAAGGTAGCGAAGTTGTCTTCCATCGATATCATGTCCATCTCCATCACTTTATTATATTGAGAACAGAAGGTAGGTGATGAAAATAAGTGGTGACAAGGGGTCGCCTTCTCGAACTCCCTTTCGTACCTTGAATGGAAGACTATAGTTGCCCAGCTGTAATGATGCCGTTGCGGCTGATAAAAAAGTTTTATCATCAAAATCGTATCATCATTGGCGTCTAAGCAAGAGCTTCCCGTATTACATCAAAGTTGATGCTGTCAATTTCTTTTTTAAAATCCAGGAAAAGAAGCGAATTGTTGAACGAGAATGCTAGCATGTACGAAGTAAATAGGAATACTGCCATCTTCAAGTAGTTGGTTTACGATATTTGCGAGCCAGTCCTTCAACATACAAGCTCCAAAACCGCAAAGGGCCATAACTTTTTTAGAATAGGGCTTCGCAGCTGATGAGTGCACATTTGATACTAACTCACAGACTCGAAGTCTGT
The DNA here is from genome assembly GCA_958299035.1 of Cylicocyclus nassatus. NCBI lineage: Eukaryota > Metazoa > Nematoda > Chromadorea > Rhabditida > Strongylidae > Cylicocyclus > Cylicocyclus nassatus. The sequence continues at coordinate 68,658,070 of CATQJL010000316.1, forward strand.
GTGTAGATCATATCTCAACCGGCCACTTCGACCTGGCGGCCTTCTCTTGTTGGTAAGCGTTGAAGCCAGGGTCAAGCGTGTGATGCGACTGTCGCAACGGGAAGGGGGGGGGGGGGGGTAAAGGGGGTACCGGCAGTGGGGGTTGGGGTCGTAAGAAAGGGTGGTCCGAATTAAAAAAGTGTGGAATGTAGGAGATAAATTTTTTAGTCGCAAACGTTCTTTAATTTTCAAAAAACAGCATTTTCCTCCCTACAAAAAAGGTGTCGCAGACGGGAATCGTACTTGCTGGCCACAAGTATGACCAAGATTCCAAAGACACTTTCAGAAGCTCAAACACTAGGTATGAGTGAAAAGAATGTTAAATGTACCAATTGGCCTAAAAATCCTGCTTCCAAAGCATTACTGAAGACACACTCTCGACAAAAGAGCTCATCTCTACCAGCGATGACCATCGATAATTTTTAAAACCATTTTGTTATGTCTTTCAAGGGCCTACACAATTTACCTGTATTTTGGAGATGCTCTGCCAGCCACACAAAAACACGACCTCGTAAATTCTTGTGCGAAGATAGCTTTTTTTGAGAGACTGCGAGAGTGTTTCTTACACAATCGCTTCGTAAATCATGCGTAAGTTTCAAGAACAAAGTAAGACTCATGAAGTATTAAGTTGCGCGAAAGTTTTATCCGTTTTTTCAAACAACTATAAAGCCAAGCACAACAATGATCCGAATAAATTTCAACATGCATTCGATGCAGCTTTTCCTTCTCTTTCTTATAGATAATTTTCGAACCATAATTTCGCACGCCTTTTTTGATAATTGCTAAAATTTACCACCGTGCGATTTTATCTGGTCAAAGTTTGGCTAATTTTTAAACGTTCTATTCCAAAATTTCGGAAAGGTTTAAGTAAGGGTCAAATAGAGCAATTCTAGGACTACAAGACAGTTTACGTTCTTCCAATTTGCTGTTTTTAGCTTTAAAAAATTATATCTTCGGAGGCCTCGATTTTAAGCGAACTCATAAACGCAACTGCCGCAAATACACGAAAACAAGTGAATTTGCGAATCAAAACGTGATTCTTATTAAACATAATTCATTCAACATAACCAGGTTTGGTTTTCTCGAAAAAGCAGCTTTTTGGAATTTTGCAATACTTTTACATGGTAAACGTAATCAAAAAGACGCGGTTCTTATTAACTAAACAGTTATACCGGACTTGATAAGCGTCGCATATACAGGGTGTCCCAAAAAAATGTATCGAACGTTTGATCGTTAATATCTCTCTTCTAAAAAAATCTTTTCCCTTGCTTTAGGTACCAATCTGTAGAGCTGGCTTCAACTTAGATTTGCATTATAGAACGAGTCACTCATTTCTCTTCATTACTGTAGGATTACGGTAAAAACTTCAAAGAGGGTTTTAAGCAATGAAAGGCCATATTTTGCCCCAGAAAGGAAACAAAACAGCCTGAAAAATTCTACGCTAGGCTAATTAGAGTTGCTGATTATAACGGTAAAGTTCCCAATTTATTATGATGCTTCATTGAATAGTTATGCCACGTAAGAGGTAGCGACCATTTCTTCAATGTTCCTAAAAAGTGCGGTTACACCCTTTAGAAAGCTTCGTAATCTTGTGAATAGTTGAGTAATGAACTCAGGGTCCATAATTTCCAATGCACAAGTTTTCACATTTTTTTGAAAAATTTTGAAACGGCAGCTTTTTCCACATTGACACCATATGTTTCAAGTTTCTACCGTAATCCTACAGTAATGAAGAGAGATGGGTGATTCGTTCTATAAAGCAAACCTAATTGTAAGTTGAAACCAGCTCTACAAAACGGTACCTGAAGCAAGGCAAAAGACTTCTTGGGAAGAGAGATAATAACGATCAAACGTTCGATACATTTTTTGGGACACCCTGTATAATCTAAAACGAATACAAAGTAGCCAAAGATTTGCTCTACATATCGGTTATTAAAGCTCTTTGAAAAGATTAGAATACAATTTTTAAAAAATCAGGAAAAATTTGGCGTTACTGCTGAGCTGCTCAAAAAGCCATGGCGATAGCATTCCTAAGAAAGGGTAGATTAGAGGGCAAACATAGCTGTAAGAAAGAGGATAAAAATTTGGATCAAATGCTACCTGAGTCATCCATGGATCGGTGTTTTGTGAGTTTTAAAGCGATGAAAAGAACGGACAAAATTTCCTGGACAACCTAATAAAATAGGGACCGAACTAATTCAATCTTGCTCAGAGAGCAGCGTACAAAAATGTAGCATTTCTCGTTAACTTGAGCCACACTGCGTGGCGTTCGCGGCATACGCATATAAGCATAAAGATATGGGACGTGAGCTGCGTACACCGAACGGTCTGGCCAACCCTTTTGAAGTTTATGACCTTAACGATGTTGTCATACTTACTGTCTCAAGACGAACAGAATGGAATATTATTGTGTACATTCTCCTACTAATCGAGACAATGGCTCCGCCTATCAACTTAAGTAGTTCTGAAGACGGAGAACTCAAAATAGGGCTTCAGGGAAGATAGAAATGTCTGAAATTTGATAAATTATTAAGGTAGAGAAGGGCGGATTTATAATAACCCTAGGTACATGGAACCTGATTTTGGATACTCTACCCTAGGTACATGGAACCTAATTTTGGATACTCTATCTTCGGACTAGTCAATTGGCGGAGCCGAGCTTCCACTCTCTAAAGCTGTTTTTTTCGCTTCTTGATCTTTTGCAGCGAGAATTGAGCGACGGCCTAGTAAGGGGGGCCCCCTACATTATATGAGATCAAAATATCATTAGTTTCGATTGGGTGGAAATGCCTATAATGGTTAGGAGGGTACGGTACGGCAAGGCGATACACTTTCGCCGAATTCTACCCCAGTGCTCGACAAGATCCGTGAAATGGAATGAAAGAGGGCAACAAATTGATAGCATATTCCTCTTCAACCTTCCTCATACGATTGACATCTTTTTCATTTAAATAATAGGGATAATATAGAGACGGCACCAGTGAAAATTGGACAAAGTACAAGATGATTGAAGTCTTGAGAAGGCTCAGCTAATGGAGTACGCTCGCTATTAAGGAAGTGGGACAAAAAGGCATTCCCTTTGTGGAGACGTTTTCTTCCGTGTATCTATGAATCGATTGATATGGAGAACGATTTAAGGAATAGATACAACAGAAGAGCAGCCCCGCTTTTTTCGGCCCTTCAAATAGTTAGTTTTAATTTTAATTAGCCGACCGACTAATCCGCTGACAGAAGCAGAGTTCCAATCTTACCTATTTAACTACCACGTGTTACCTAATTGCCTAGCGAGAGCCAAGAACGATAGGCCAGTTACATTATGAGAAAGCAGAAGACAGATGGACATCAAAAACATAGGGTACCTTTTGCACCAATGCGCTTTAGGAAGATTATCAACGAGATGGAGACATGTCTCAGGAACTGGAATAAGCAGTTTGCTGAATACGACTTTTGGAACTTGTAGACACAGCAGCCCACCACTAAAACCACCGTGAATGTTACGAGCTAGGGATAGAAATAAATGGCTTTCTCGTGCTAGGGCCTGCACTCAAGGAACGACAGACCAACATCTAAGCAGTCTAATAGTCTGGTTTAGTACTTCCATAGAAAAGTAATCAAAGAACGCCTAGCATTTTTTTCTAGCCGTTATAAATGAGTAGTAAACCCGAACTCAATTTGCGCCGTTTTAGGGATTGTTTCAAAACGGCAGCTTTCTTACCTACGATCCTGTCACATTTCTCGCACGAATTTCGGACATGCACCATCTTACTCCGGTCGGTCTCGAACTGCTGCGCCCCTTGTATACAAGAATTTTGGAAAAATTGCTCCAGGAACTTTCTGGATGAACTTTGAATAAATATATCGAATGTTGAATTTGTTGCTTTATCGTTCCAGTTTGAAGTGTTTTTCCATGTTTGTCACTTACATTATGTGCAGAAATTGGGTGGAAAAAGCAAGTGCTATTTGTCTACATGTGAGAATCAAAGAAAAAACACTTCTGGAAAATGTCATACTGATTTTTCGAAAATTGAAGAGGTTTACCCTCGTTGCTTTTATGAGCATAAATATCAGGACATAACACATGAATTTAAGGAAAACTAGAACACCACAGAATACATGAAGTTCTCAGAAAACAACTGCAAATCTGCAAACGCAGCACAATAAGGTCTTCAACAGTTGAGACCTAATAGGTGAATAACACCACAAAGACACTCGAACGAAAACCTCCAAAGTTTTTTCCCATCACATAACAGAATTGGCGCAGTTTCATGGTAAAATTATACTTGCTACAGTTGAAATGTTGTTGCATTGAGTGAGTAGCTTCAAAAGAAGAAGGAAACCCGATTTGCAGAAGCAATGTATTGAACTCATTGCCACACAACCAGCAGCGGCTGCTGTCAGTGCGGCAGCTTCAAGAGACCTACAGCTTAGAAAATTTTGGAGAACGCAGTACAACTGCTGTGATATCCATTTTAGACAACTTATGTGCTCTTTTGTGGGCGAGGAATCCGGAACGCCTTGATATAGTGAGCACAATAGTAATAAGAGCAAGTTGCTGAGGTCCTATCACGTCAAGAGCACCAAAAATAATGGCTAGCTTTAAAGGAATCTTTGTCAAAAAAGTTGAAATTTTGGTACCTTACGTTGCTCTATGATCTCTAGCTCTTTCATGCTGTTATGACAAAGTCTTGGAGTGCGTAAGCTGGTTTGCGCTTTTTTTTACTCTCTTAGCAGTATCCTTCAAATCCGCAAGATACCTAATTCTTTTGATTTTCAAAACAGTTGAAGAGTTAATGAAAAGCAAGTAACTTTGACGTATGCAATACAGCCTGAAAGCTTGCTACATTAGTATGGGCAGTGCTGTGTATGGAGAATGTGCCGTAAATAGACACTAATGTGTTACGGGAAGCTTCTTGAGTTGAAAAGAAGCAACACCTGCTCATCTGGCGTTACCGCTCAGCTGATCGCAAATTCATTAGGAAAAGCAGTGAGAGTTTTAGATGGGTATTTCATCGCACGCAAAGAATAGACGCCTTGCGTTCGTCTAAGTCAGTTCGTGCGTGAGAGAGGCAGCAGACGGCAAGAACAATCAAAGAGCGCTACATCGGCAAGACGCCGACACTTTCCGAGGTGAAATCCTTTCCTTGGGTGCGACGAATAGTCTAAACATTCAATACAATCGCATACACTAATTTATGCTTTACGAGATAAGATGAATGATGAAATGTTTTGACTCTTGGTAGATACATCTATAATTGAACTTTACTTACTTAGATACTTAGATGGCCCGTTCCTCACGTGGCGTGCGGGCTCCAGCACAAGAGTTTCCATTGGTCCCTGTCCCTCGCTTCAGACATCCACGATCTTCTTGGTTGATGTCGGTGGCTGCGTCCACGATTTCCAGGTGCAAAAATCGTATCCAGCTGATTGGCTGGTCCATCCGTTCCACAAACACGTCTGCCCATCTCGTCGGTGGTCATACTCGGGGACGTTTGGCTTCGCAAGGAATCCACTTAGATGTTCTTAGTGTCTATCTGTCGCCTGTTCTTTTATGATGTGACCGGCCCATCGGTGTTTCGCTTTCGCAACGTATCCCGCTGGGTCATGAAGACAAGACAATCTTCTCATACCGTACTGCGAAGTCCGACAAGATATTGCTTGTCTCGGGTCATCTTCAGAAGACTACGCTTTGGCGCTCTGTGGATGGTCCATAAAGCTTTCGGCGTAGCTGCAGTGTCGGCCCAAGTCTCAGCTCGTAATAGAGCGCCGGAAGAACGGTTGAGTCGAACAGGTGGGCACAAAGCTCCGGGTCCGTCAGTTGGTCGGTGGCTTCCTTCAGAGGCCCGAAGGCAGCCCAGGCTGCTCTGCTTCTCCTGTTAAGTTCTCCTCAAGTCGTTGTCCATGTTCATCGAACATCCGAGATACACGTAAGAAGTCTCTATAAACGGGGTGCCTTCCAGTTCCATTTCTGCATCTTCGCAAAGGGCATTCTTCATGAACTAAGTCTTCTTCCGATTTATTCGCAATCCGATCTTCTTCCCTACTTCGTTCAGTCCCTTCAGCATCGTCTCTGCTTCAATGATACTGCTCGAGAAGAGAACGATGTCATCCGCAAAACGAATGTTGGATAGGAATCTCCCATCAACTCGTATGCCTCTCTCGTCCCAGTCCAGTGACTTCATCACCCACTGCAAGGCCGCGGTAAACATCTTCGGCGAAATAGTGTCGCCTTGTCGGACCCTTCCCGATCGGAATGGTCAGGGGGCGATGAAATAACTGTATCTTGTTGTACACTCCTTGTAGCAGTCGGCTAGTGTCCTACGTAGGCCGGATCTACTCCTTGATCGACTAGTGCTGACAGAATGGCATTCGTTTCGAGCTGTCGAAGGCTTTCTCATAGCCGACGAAGGTTAGGACGAGAGGCAGTCGGTATTCCCGGCAGACTTCTATGATCTCGAAACCGTCTGTATGTGGTCCATGCAGCTGAATCCTTTGCGGAATCCAGCTTGTTCTTGGGGTTGGGCTTCGTCCAGTGTCCTAGATGTGCGAGCGAGGATAATCTTCGTGAAAAGCTCGTACAGCACACTCAGCAGGCATATTGGACGGTAGTTCCGAAGATCCTTCCGTTCGCCCTTTTTGAAGAGAAGACGGTTCTTGATGTTCTCCATTGGTCGAGAATCTTCTCCTTTTGAAGGTGATGTCAAATGCGACGCTAGAACCTCGTGTAGACGTTGTCCTCCGGCTCGCAGAAAATCGACGGAAAAATGGTCTGGTCTGGAGCCGTGACGTCTTCATGCTGGGATCGCCGCGCGCACTTCAGCAGGTAGAATCTGTGGTGGTACTTCTCCAGTGGAATTAACGGGCATCTTCACGGGTGTTGATGAGCGGAAGAGGTTGGTGTAAAAATTCTTCACGACAGATTCCATCTTGTATCGGAAGAGTCGGAGTCCCGTCTTCGTTTAATAGTGCAGCCAGCGGTACGTGATATTCGCAGAGGTCCCTTCGGCACTTCTCGAGACTTTGTCTTCTTTCGCTGCTTCCAGTATCTTGGCTTGCCTGTACTTCCTGAGATCCTCCTGCAAAACTGTTGTGCAACTGGCGTTGGCTATCAGTCGCTCGAAATGGGTTGCATTAGGATCCTGCCTCAGAAAGCTTCTTCTTTCGAGCAATTCCTTGGTGGTCTTCGAAATACGTTCAAAGTTCTTCTCACAAGTCACTGAGGCGCACTCTCCGCAAACTCGCAATCCTTTTAGAGGCCGGTTGTAGTCGTAGCTGGGTCCTCCTCGTTGAACCAGTCACAACTTGGTATGAGCTCTTCGAACCTGTTATCGTCATAAATGACTTCTTTTCTTCTTGCGGCGCTGTGGCAAACTTCCTTTTCCAGCTTTCGACTGAATCGTATCTTCGCTCGAAGGAGGCGGTGATTGGAGCCACTACAGAAGGATAGAACTATGAGACATCAAGCAAGCTCCATGTTCGGTTGGTGAGAATGTGGTCCACTTCCGCGTGAGCCGTTCCGTTGGGCGATTCCCAAGTTCACCGACGGTTCTTTCTTCATGGAATTTCCATGGAAAAGTCGTGCGGCGGAGAGAAGCCCAACGAGATGGTTGCCGTTTTCTTCCGGAACCCATATGCAAACTTCCCGATTTTATATTCCTCTTCTAGTGGCAACCCGATCTTCGCGTTGAAGTCGCCCACAACGAACTTATAGAAGGACTTCTCGTTGCGGACGACCTGCTCCACGTCTTCGTAGAAAGCATACGTTGGTGTGTAGCAGTTGATGATGCTGATGGTCTTCTGACGTGGAGGTCGTAGTCGTAGGATGGCTAGTCGAGGTGACAGGATCTCATTCGAATCGACAAGGTGGACGATTGATGGGTGGACGACAAAGCCAACGCATCCAACGTTTCGTGATGGAAACTTTTCACCACGAAAAACGAGGGTTCCATCACTTATCTGTCGCACGTCCTTCCTCCTGGACTTCGTTTCTTGCAGAGCGATGATGTGGTACTTGATGTGCTCTGCAGCGTCGAGAAAAGCGTGAAGGTCGGCGTTTGTGGAGACTGTCCTGGCGTTGTAGGTGCAGACATGAGGCAGTCTCCATGGCGTGTCGTCCGAGCAGACGTGTCGTTTTTGTCCAATTCGAAAGACGCCCTGAGTACCCTGACATCGTTCTTGCTACCATCCGGCGCCGTAGGCGGGATTCGATGTGCAGGGTTTATTTCTCTTTTCTTTGCTGAACGAGTAGTAGAATTTTCCCCTACAAGAGCGGACTTACTAGGGCAACCCTTGATTTCCACGGCGCGATCGCTGACCCTGATGTGGAGCGGGGAGGGACCGCCTAGCGACCTGAGAAAGTCGAAGAAAGTCAGACGTCGGGGAATCTGGCCTGGTCGGCTCTTAGCTAGGCATCCGACCGAAACCGGAAACGTGGAACTCCTTCACAGCTTGGGAAGCCCTACCAGAGTATACACTCGGCTGTGCATCGCAGTTCGACACCCAGTGTATTGTGGGGGCCGCCTTATCGTGGCAAATTGAACTTTACGTATCAATGAGAGATTGCTTTACACCTGAAAAATACGAGACCGTTTCAATGTGTACGAACCGTTACACAACTAATTGACCGTACTTGTTTGATCGATGGAATGCGCATTGTTTCTTTTATGCATTCTGAGTTTGCTCAAAAGATGATATGTTGGCATACATTGCATTACTGTCAAATATATCTCAGAATTTCGAAAAGCAAAGCTCATTTTAGAAGGGCTTTCAAAGAGTAAAAACTTCTTTTCTTCAACAAACGGAGCCAAAGCGTTTTAGTCCTGTGATGAGATTAAGCCACGTGTAGTTCCAAACTCCCACAATGGTCGGCCGCCTCAACGTGGCGTGGGAGTAACACCGGGTGTCGATGCGATGCGCAGCTGAGTGTATACTCGGCAGGGCCTCCCAAGTTAGGAGTCCGACGTTTCTGGTTTCAGTCGGATGCCTAGCCAAGAGCCGGTCAGGCCAGATCCACCGCCGTCTGGTTTTCAGGTCGCTAGGTTTTCCCCGCTCCAAGCCCGGGGTCAGACGCCCCGTGGAAATCAAGAGTATGCCTAGTAAGTCTGCTCTTGTAGGAACACAAATCTTATTGCTCAGTAAGTATATAACGTATATCCAAAAAAATGAAGGATTGCATTGATAAACTATCAGATGTTAAGACTTCCGCAGTCGTTGGTGAAGAAATCATTGAACCATTTTTCGCCGAATATTTTCCCAATCATTCTGCTCCACAGTCTCTACGACATCTGTCTTGACTATAAAAAGCAGAGACTCTGTCTGAGATTGCGCAAATTTATAAGCTCTTATTTACCGACCATTACTCAGCCATCGAGAAGATATAGAAAGAAAACTCTATACAGGATCCCGCCTACGGCGCCGGGTGGTAGCAAGAACGATGTCAGGGTCCTTAGGGCGCTTTTTGGATCGGAAAAAAACAACACGTCTGCCCGGACGACACGCCATGGAGATTGCCTCATGATCTGCACCTACAACGCCAGGGCAATCTCCACAAACGCCGACCTCCACGCTCTTCTCGACGCAGCAAAGCACATCAAGTACCACATCATCTCTCTGCAGGAGACGAGGTCCAAGAAGAAGGATGTGCGAAAGATGAGTGACAAAACCCTCATCATTTGTGATGAGAAGGTTTCATTACAGAATATCAAAAGCGTTAGTTTTGTCGTCCATTTTGTTGATTCGCACGAGATCCTATCACTCCGATTAGCCATCCTACGACTACGCCTTTCACGTCAGAAGACCATCAGCATCATCACCTGGCTAGGGCCCGGCACAGATGGCTCGGAGTCAAACTGGACTTCGTTTTTGAGGTTAGAAGCAACGGGGATATCGTTTTCATAAGGCCCTGGGGAAAGCGCTGGAAAAAAACGACAAACATGTCAGGTTTTACGAGTTGAACTTGTTCTTTCGCAAGCGCGGGAACTTCAAATGCAAGACTCAAACGAACAATTGACTTGTTTCATGTGCACAAACAAATCATATGACGCCGAATTTGGACTATGAATATACAATATCACTTCAAACAACATCATGTAAAAAGTTTCAAAAACCTATGTAACCTAATACCCGTTCCCGAATTGTCAATTTTTAAACCAACACCAAACCAACTGGGTTGGTTCGAAGCATACGTATCGGAGAGTTCACGTAAGTTTTGAAACTTTTTGATTTGGACGGAGAAAACGCTTTAAAATCTGTCATATAGCGAACAGAGCGAATCAAACCACTGATTCTCTTTTTTTAGCTAACAAGAGCAAACCAAAGCATTGTAGATATCACGCTCCAATCACATGCAATATCCCTTGCTATGTGGCGAAAAATGCATCGTCAGATTGTTGAGGTCACAGATTATGTTGGCCTAAAAGTTTTAACATTCTGAACACGAAAATGGTATCATACTCAAGATGAATGGAATTTATTTTATATTGGGTACCTCAAAACTCGCTTTTTTATCGTTATGTTCTTAAGTCGATTGAACAAGGATTTCTCTACTAACTTTTACGTCAAAAGGGACTTCATAAATTTTGGGAAGCCATGGGGACTTCGTTTCCAAAAATGTTCCAAGCCAACGCTTGCCGGGCCCTGTCACCTGCTACTCTCCAACATTGATGGATTAGAACTAGACGCTTTCTACGAAGATGTGGAGGAGGTCATCCGCTAGAGATGTCCTTTTACAATTCTGTTGTGAGCGATTTCAACGCGAAGATCGGGATGCCGCTAGAAGAAGAATATAGGATCGGGAAGTTTGGATATGAGCTTTGAAACGAAAAGGGCAACCTCTCATTGGGCTTCTCTCCGCCGCACGATTTTTTCATGGAAATTCCAACTTTGTGAAGAAAGAACCGTCGGTGAACTTGAGAATCGCCCAACAGAACGACTCACGCGAAAGTGGACCACATTTTCACTAACCGAACATGGAGCTTGCTTGATGTCTCAGTAGTTCTATCCTTCTGTAGTGGCTCCAATCACCGCCTTCTTCGAGCGAAGGTACGATTCAGTCGAAACTTGGAAAAGAAGGTCTGCCGCAAGAAGGAAAGAAGTCATTCATGACGGTAACAGGTTCGAAGAGCTCATACCAAGTTGTGACTGGTTCAACGAGGAGGACACAGCTACGAATACAACCGGCCTCTAAAAGGATTGCGAGTTTGCGGAGAGTGCGCCTCAGTGACTTGTGAGAAGAACTTTGAACGTATTTCGAAGACCACCAAGGAGTTGCTCAAAAGAAGAAGCTTTTTGAGGCAAGATCCGAATGCAACCCATCTCGAGCGAATGATAGCCAACGCCAGTTGCAGAACGGCTTTGCAGGATGATCTCAGGAGGTAGAGGCAAGCCAAGATACTGGAAGCAGCCGAAGGAAGACGAAGAAGTGCCGAAAGGACCTCTGTGAATATAACGCACCGCTAGCGGCACTATTGAACGAAGACGGGACTCCTAGTTCTTCCCGATACAAGATGGAATCTATCGAAGAACGAAGAACTTCTATACCAACCTCTTCCGCTCATCAACACCCGTGCCGATTCCCGTTGTTCCCATTGAAGAAACATCACCACGAATTTTACCCGCTGAAGTGTGCACGGCGATTCATGAAGACGTCCACGGTCCCAGGACCAGATCATCTTTCCCTCGCAAGAGGTTCCAGCGTCGCATTTAATATCTTACCTTCAGAACGAAAGATTTCAAACTAGTGCAGAACATCAAGAACCGTCCTTCTTTTAGAAGGGAGAACGGGAAAGATTTTCGCAACTACCATCCAATATGCCTGCTGAGTGTGCTGTACAAGTTTTTCACGAAGATTATCCTCGCTCGCATATCTGCGACACTGGTTGAAGCCCAACACCAAAAACAAGCTGGATTTCGCAAAGGATTCGGTTGCATGGACCACATTCAGACGTTTCGAAGGTCATAGAAGTAGAAGTTTAGGAGTACGGACTGCGTCTCGTCCTAACCTTCGTCGACTACGAGAAAGCCTTCGATAGCGTCGAGACCGACGTCATCCTGTCAGCGTTAGTCGATCAAGGAGAGGAACCAGCTTACGTGAAGAGCTCGACCTACAAGACTGTACAACAACAGTAGTCCACTGCAGCTACTCCATCTCCCCCTGACTATGCCAATTTGAACGGGAGTTCGACAAGGCGACACTATTTCGCCAAAGCTGTTCATCGCGACCTCGCAGTGGGTGATGAAATCACTGGGCTGGAACAAGAGAGGCATACGAGTTGATGGGAGATTTCTGTCCAGCCTCCGTTTTGCGGATGACATCGTTCTCTTCTAGAGCAGTATTACTGAAGCAAGGACGACACTGAAGGAACTAAACAAAGTATTGAAGAAGATCGGATTGCGAATAAATCGGAGAACGACTCAATCCAGGCGGGTTCGGACGGGCTCAGGCTAGTCGCACGAGTCCCGGCGCGATTTGAACGCGATATAAGCGGGGTTCTGAACGGCGGGGATGGAAGATTTTTGTAGTGGATTATAGGTTTTCCTAACACGCTTTTCGCTCCGGACTTTGCTGATGGATTAGTCGCAGGGAGGAGGAGAGTTTGCTATTGGAGCGCCTCAAAATAAAAATCTTGTACATATAACCTGGAATGCCCTTAAGACACCTCCAACTGCTTGCGAGGGTAAAACAGGTGTGATTTTAGTTGATGCTTTTTCGAGCAATGAGATATTTCGCACTGCTATTGACATCGAATGAGCAAGAAAAAACAGCTATCAAATTCAAGCTCATGTTCCGAGTTCATATACTGGAAGTGCGTTGACATGCCTGTTTCTCTTCTTTTACGTTGCGCTCTTGGTACGCAAAAGTCCACACTAGTTAATCTTGCTTGTAAAACTCGTGTTGCACAACTGTCTCTATTCTTTATCTTAGGGATCTTTCGCGAAGTGGTGTATCTTGAGTAAAGGACATCGCGGCTGTAGGGAGGATTAGACGGCTGCTGAATTTTGCAGTTATATCACCTTGCAGTAAAATTTTGTTCAGTTGAAGTACAGAATAGTTTCAGAGGTTTGTAGACAGTATAACACCGGGAGCTATCGGCCTATCATCTATGATAGAGTCTAAATCCGGGCGAAGAAGGTCCATATTGAAAAATACGATCTTTGATTATGCAGGCCTTGCACACCTTCACGCGATAGTCATACGTAATTTGCCAGTTACAAGATGTCTTCAAATATAAGGCCACCTTACCTCGTATAGCATGTATAGATTTCCGAATAGATAATAATCTAATCTACTTTATCGAATTGACTGATTTTTGGAAAATCTTGAGCTTTGAGTTGGTATAGGAGATGCTGATTATGAATGAATCGGCTTTAGCCGGGAATGTCTGCAACTTTTAAAAATTTTTGCTCTGGTTATTTGATTAAATCATTCTAATATCCATTCAATTTCAACTCTCAATGTTCGAATATAATCATTCATATTCATTCGACATTTTAATTTTCAGATTTTATTCGAATTCATTCATTCGAGAAAGATCGACTCGTTTGATCACGCAATCTAAAACTGGATTTTTTCTAACGAAATTAACCGAGTTGAAGAACTTGGAGGAGTTGGCCTACTTTATCCTCATGAACTTACAAATACAGCTCTACCCTTTGCAAGCAAAATTTCTATTGCTATTGTCACATGAGACTTACAAGTACATACTACCCCCCCCCCCCCCTCCCCCTCAAAATTAGCCCTCTCCCCTTTTTGTTTCGCCTGGTCATCTTCTGGAGACGTCGCAAGCACACCCTCGATACATAGAGCCCCGTACTCTGGCAACCTTCACTTTGAGGGCTATAAGGGGACATAACCTTCACCTGAAAAAAAAAAGAAGTCATTCGGGGCTTCGCCTCCCATGTTATTATCCTGACTATATCGGACGAATGTTATAAAGCAAATATAGGGGGTAATATCTTTAGCTTTTTTCAGCGAAACCGGGAATTTGCGTTTTCATAGCTTTTTTTTTACCTTAAAAAGAAGGTTTCTGTGGAATTTTTTGCCGGAATTCAGGACAAAATTTCTCAGTTATCCTCTCATTTGAACAAAATCGAGTTTCAGAAATTTAGGAGAGCTATTGGAGTTGAATAAAAACGAGAAACTGCGCTTAAATCTTGCGCAAAGAGTCGCGCACGAAAACGCTGGTTTATCTCATTAACGAGCAATTTTCAAACTTGGGACGTTGTCAGTTTTCCTCGTCGTGTCATGACGATCAGAATGATACATAATGTTGCAGGGTTTTGTTGAGACCCCGCAGAGATCTACGACCAGAGCCAAATGCCCCGTCGGCTCTGGTCTGGCTCCGCTGCTCGTCTGCGTCTCCGCGCGCTGCGCGCTACCTCGCTACCCCGTACGCGGGGCGCGGGGCATTTGGCTCTGGTGCCCTTTTCTTTGCTGTTTCGAACCCAAATTTAGCAAGCTATACATCATTTTAAAGCGCTTGATCTCTATTTTCACGCTGACAACGTCCCAAACCCATATTTTTTTATTTGATAAAGAATTCCGGCAAAAACCTTGTTTTCAAAAATCTCTTGTTTTTCTCCTAGTTTAACTCTTTTCACGCGGTTTTTTCGTGCATTATATAGATCTTGCTTGTGTTCATAATGCAGACAACCACCCTGCCCTTACTTCTTCGATTATGGTGGAATTTTTTGCGAAAAATCGTAAAAAGTGCGTTTTTTACCCCTATTCTGTTTCAGTGCTTTCGCATCAATTTTTTTCGAGCTTGGGTGATTGTTGCTCAGAACAATAAGCGCAATAATCCAGACAACGTCTCAGGAAACAGGAACTCAATGCGGGGGTAAAAATTTAAAGGACGCATCAAAAATCAAAACCCCGTGTTGCGAATTGCTGGTCCTGGAGAGAAAACTTGCTTGAAAAGGCGCCAAATGAAAGATTTCAAACCTTTTTGCAGCGTTTTTTCCGGTTTTTCAGCAGCTTCTTTTGCTTTTTGTATCTGTTTTAAGTCATTTTCTCTTCCCTAATCTTCTTTAAACAACCTCCACTATTTGTGACGTCAGATATTCAAACAACCTTCACTTTTGAAGCCCTGTCTCTAGAATGTCGAAGGTATGGTCGCAAGTAATATGCGAGCGCAGGAGTCCAAAAAGTTTTCTCAAAATGTTTATAAGTCTTGTCTAAGGCGAAGCGAAAACGATATGACCAATCCTTCCCCTCTCCCGCCTAATCAGCTTCCCAAGGTTTTGAATGGCGCTGGCAATCTTGTTTCAAGCTCCGGAAACATCATGCAGCCCATTCGGAGAACAAGAACATCACAAATTTCTTTAATCGTCCGTCATGTTGTTTTTATATTTTGCGCTATTTTCCCTTGCTGTTTATATTTTCCCCTAAGAGGGTACCATAAGGGACGCCTATTCTTGTTGCAAACTCGACGGGGCCCACTACCGGTACAAGCCCCACTACTCCTAATGATATAGGATGACGCATTGTCTGACAAAACTGGCTCAGTCATTCAATGCATACTTTTAAGGGAAAATGCTAACACCGAAAGGGCAATTTTTGTAGCAGAAGCTTACTTAGAATTTTTAGCTTACTTTTAGAACTTTTCGGATTTGTTTTACGAAGTAATTAAGAAACCATATCAAATTTATAAAAGCTGGAAGAAATAAAGTATTCAGCTACTATTTGAAGCAACTTGTTTTCCTCTTCCTGGCGTTACTTTTTCTTCACAGTAATTCAAGAAGGAATGTTGCCTTAATTCATATTTATACAACTTTACGATCTACCCCAGTTATTACACAAGACAGTAGATGCTTATTCATTTATTGATGTAATTTCAGTTTAGAAATGTGACCTTCTAGTTTTGAAGTTTTCTTAATGTAGACGGGGTTATGATTTACGCTGTCTCTTCAGAAACTCACGATTGAAAAAGTCATCTTAGATCCAGAAGTCCAGCGGGAAAGGTGCAGACCAAGCATTGCATTGCAATCTCTATGCCCTAACTGCTATCTACCGGAAATTCTCCAAACCCCTGAGGTAGGGATTTACAAGTTGATTAAAGTTTAACGGTTTAAGATTGAAACTGAGGAAGAAATTCTACATCATATATATTTGAAGTTTCGGTTTCGGTTAGGGTTCAGTTTCGGGTAGGTCAAAATGGTCGTAATTCTTGGTCGACCAACTTTCAAAAATGAAGGTTACATTGGTACACAATGATGCAAAATATCGAAGACAATTTTTTATCATTCGAATCAAAAATGTTGTATCACGATTGAAAACACACTAATTCACACCTCTCTTATGGCAAGGACAAGACTAGTCAATGACTATTACGATGTACATAAAAAGTACTCGCAAGCTTTACGCTCTGAAATGATAAGGAAGCGAGCTCGATGGCATCAAGAGAGCAAACTTTTTCCGAAGCAATCTCGAGTTTCATTGCTCTTGTCTGTGACATCCTCCCCAACTGACCAAACTCCATAACTATGAAATGTACATTCTAATTATCGCCATTCGCAAACGTGGGTAAGAAACTAATTAGAATTTGTTTCAAATTGTAAGAGCACTTCGACGTCCTGGTAGGTAAACGAGAAACTGCTGAGAATCTTGGTTGTAGTCGAAAACTAGATCGGAAGTTTTACGGAGATTTCTGACTAACTAGTTGGCTCAAGAGCAACAGTTGCTCTTTTCAAAAGTGTTAAACATCATAAACTCAAAAAAAGTTTGACTTCTATTTATTTTTCGCTAAGTATTAAGCTGCATTCTTAGCTTCAGGAGCTGCTTTTCAGCAAATAGCTTCAAATTGTTTATTTATAGCTTATTTATTAAGTTCGTGTAGCAATTTTTCCAGAATCCTTGTATACAACGGCCGCAGTAGTTCAAGACCGACGGAAGTAAGATGTCTGTTGTCTGAGAGTCGTGCAAGAAAGATCTCTGAATCGTAGGTGAGAAAAGGTGCCGTTTTGAAATAATCCCTGAAATGCTTGATACAAAAGGCTGCAAGTCAAATGTTGACTTCGTTTGATAAATGATGTCCCATATGGCAATTTAGCACGTTCTGAAATTTTAGCTATATTGCACTCCGACTTGTTTCGCCTTCGGTGTCGCATAGGGGCCACAGAATTATAAAGATATCAATTTTATCAAATTTTTGCAATTTTTGCAAATTTTTACCTGCAAGGTTGGTTGGAAGCTGGCAACGCGGAGGGGAGGGGAAAAGGTAAGCGACCATGCTGAATAAAAAAAGGATTGACAAGGCCAAGCGAGGTCGAGTCTGCGAAATAGTAAATCCAATATGTCTAACTGTATTTCGGTGTTGTCTACATTCATGTGGAAAGCTCGAAGTGTAAAAAAATTAGCGGATGATGTGAAGGCTTACAAAAGCCTGCAAGTTGAAGATGAGACATGCTCTCTGCAACAATCTTTGCAACATGACTTTCTGACTATTATGTCGTTTTTGTCTCTCTCTGTTATCTTTATAAGAAGGAAATGATTTGAACGAATACCAGATAACGCTCCTCTCGTAACACGTTTCAAAGCAACCTCACTATCTTTATCGGGTTGTATATATATAATACTTTTATACTTTAGCCTGATGCAATACCCAATCTTTTCTGCAGTCTATGCATAACTTACGGATATAATGCCGTTCTTCACACTCTTGCGAAAACTGAAACCGGGGCCTGTAGTAAACTTCCCTTGGGTCGTGGCGGCTCGCTCTGAACGCGGCAAATGCCCGTCTCATACCTCTTGCTGCGTCCCCGTGATAAGCGATAAGCGACGTGACGGATTATATGCCCGGCGTTATGCCGCGGCAAGCGGCCTGCAAGACAAGGCAACACCAGCGTGCGCGTCATGCAGACAATTAGGAAACAGTGAGTTTCGAGTGGAAAGGCAGAGAGGTCGTGATGCCGACACATGACTAGCGGTCAAGTATGTTCGGGGTGGTGGTGCCGCCCGCTGTCCGTAGATACAGCAGAAACAAAGTGTCAAACAGTATCAAACCGGTGACGGGCTATTCCTAGGCGCACAGCTACTCCTTTTTTCTGCTAATAACACATTTACGACAATACGACCCACCGGTGGGACGTACGTGTACTGCCATTTCGGACATACGACACACCTCTGAGTTCGTACTACTAAGCACTGCGGTTTACGGTGGAAGTATATAAGATGTCCGCACATATTTGGAGGCATCTAAGGGAAGCCTAAATAGAAGACCACCTTTCGGATTATGCGGCCATCGGCAATAGAAAAAAAAAACACAAGAAACTTGATACCAATGGGTCGTACGTCCGAATTGGCAGAACTCGATAACCGGCCGTGTCTTCTGTTATTTACTATAGAACCTAGGCAAGGTAACTTGATTTTGATCAACAAGCACTTTCAAATCTTCTCAAGCCAAATCTGTTGATTCCCTTGCCAAACCTTGTCCACATTGCTTTCGCTCTTAATTATCTCTTGCGGATACAGGCGGCAAGACCTTTCATTCCTCCTGTACCACCTCCTTTGTATCTTTGCCCAAAAAGGATAGAAGAGGTTACGGATTAAACTGAATTGGCAGACCTTATGTATGGAATATGGCATGTGTTAGTAAGACTTTTTGTGCGGGACACACGGACTGCCCCTATTGATTGATTGGCGTTTTGCGATTTTCGTAATATCCGTTGCTTATCTTGTTAGAATGTTGAAGCCAAGCAACTGACAAAACGAAACTGTTCCTCGGCTTTTCTTTCAGCGCAAGTTATAAATCGAAGTAATCCGGGCAAAATGACAAATTTTTTGCAAATTTTTCACATCTCTGCACTATAGAATGAAACGGCAGCGAATCTGCCGCGTAGTGGCAAGTTGGCTGCTAATATAATATTACACTAATCTGAGTCTACTGTTTACGCCTATCAGTGAAAATCGAGGTCTACTTGCCGAATAGCTTTATGGTTTGCAGAAAATAAAAAGCTGTACAGCAGATAATTTGGAAAGAAACAGCTTGTTCACATTCACCTCTGTGCCAAGGATTCTCCGAGTTGTACATGAGGCGTAGAGTACTCAAAGTAAGATAAAAGTCAGCATTGGTATGCTCACTACACTTGGTTCCTATTCCTCCTCGAAGTCACAGGCCATAACTTGGAGCGGGGATCAAGAGTGCGCAGTAATTGCGTTGTGATGCGTGAAATTACTTCACTATTTTCTCTTATATATCGTTTAGTCTTCTTTTTCATTTTACTGAATTCCCGATCATTGACGAACCAGTCCTTTGTGCGGGTGACATAGAGTGAACCAGCCCATTCTGGTGCAGCCTTAGCGCGGTCTAAAACCGTCTCGACACTGGAAGTCTTGTATAATCCAACATATCAAGCATGGTTAGAGGAGTGGTATGAATACTCAATAATAGTATCACACTCTTTGACTTATTTCTTGAACTTGGATTATTTGTAGACTGATTTTATTGTCCGATTCATGCACACGTTAAGCAAACCCCATATTAATTCTTCTTTGATTACTGAATGAGCATTGATTCCGAATTTTTTAGGCATATCCAAACGAAGCTAGTGAGAAACTACAAATTACAAAATATGTATAGGAATGTTAATGCAATTATGCGCACTGGGAGCAAAGCAGCCGTCACTAAATATTGTGACTGCTTGATTTTGGTCAAAGCTACTGTAGAATCGGCTGAGAAAGGGACGTTGCTTTAAAAGCATTAGTTTTTTCTGCTGCGTCATAGAATTTCCACAAAGTGCAGATTTGTAAGGTAAGGTTCAGTAACGTTTTGTTACGACATTGAGAATAGCTTGCAATAACATTTTGATGCAGCAGCTTACTAGAACTTATGGCTATGTACTTGCTTACCTCACTAACATAGTTGATAATGCATTTTGTGTACACTAGTGAGTTTATACGTTTTCTTTTATATTGCGTTTGTTTGATATAGTCCTGAATTGGAATTTACTAAGAAAAAACGGATGCAAGATAGCATACCTTCCAGGTCCCCACAAACTCGTTACCAAGAGGAAGGTCAAGTTGAATTCCTCGCAAGAACTGCGGTAATATCAAAATTATGGTGATAATATGGCATATCAATAACTATATATCTCGCGTAACTGCTTAATCAGAATGTACTAGTAAAGATTATGAACTATTGCAGAGTAAGAATGCCTTCCTATTGAGAGGCGAAAAAACATGAAATAAGGGTTTGCGCTTATGCTTTAATATCCGAGGAAATAGATGCGCAGGTAGGGCTCTGCACAAGAAGGGCTTAAAGCTGCTTTATGTTCAACCAATTTCGCACCTTTGAATACTCAGATACTTAGATTGCCCGGCTTCACGTGACGTGCGGGCCCCAGCACAAAAGTTACCATCGATCCCTTTCCTTCGCACACCTACGATCTTCTTTGCTGACGTCGGTGGCTGCGTCCACGAGTTCCAGGTGCAAAAATCGTGTCCAGCTGATTTCTCAGCTGGTCCATCCGTTCCACAAACACGTCTACCCATCTCGTCGGTGGTCTTCCTCGGGGACGTTTGGCTTCGCAAGCAATCCACTTAGATGTTCTTAGTGTCTATCTGTCGCCTGTTCTTTTATGATGTGACCGGCCCATCGGTGTTTCGCTTTCGCAACGTATCCCGCTGGGTCATGAAGACAAGACAATCTTCTCATACCGTACTGCGAAGTCCGACAAGATATTGCTTGTCTCGGGTCATCTTCAGAAGACTACGCTTTGGCGCTCTGTGGATGGTCCATAAAGCTTTCGGCGTAGCTGCAGTGTCGGCTCAAGTCTCAGCTCTTAATAGTGCGCCGGGAGAACGGTTGAGTCGAACAGGTGGGCACGAAGCTCCGGGTCCGCGTCAGTTGGTCGGTGGCTTCCTTCAGAGGCCCGAAGGCAGCCCAGGCTGCTCTTCTTCTCCTGTTAAGTTCCCCTCAGTCGTTCTCCATGTTCATCGAACGTCCAAGATATACGTAAGAAGACGTCTCCATGATAGAAGTGCCTTCCAATTCCATTTCTGCATCTTCGCACCTTTACTGATGTCAAAAGAGGTGCAACCGATATAGTTGTGAAGAGTTATGAATTTAGAGAAAGAATAAGAACGGAAGACAGCAAACAATAAAAGGCATGGCTCACAGTGGGATATCAGCGGAGATACACGAGTTATTACAGTTTTACCAATGACTGGGAAATTGTTTATAGGAGTAATCTTGGTGGATTGGGATGCGTAGATAGGATCAAGGTTTGGCTGGAGTTAAACATTATATTTGGAGGGGTGAAATATAACTTCGACTGGAGTGACCAATAATTCTTTCCACAATATGGATGCTTGGTCTTGCACATACAGGGTGTCCGTAAAATATGTATGCACTGTTTGACCGTTAATATCTCCGTTCCCAGGGGGTCTTTTGCCGAGCTTCAACCACCATACTGTAGAGCTGGCTTCAACTTAGATTGACAGTATGGAGCGAATCGCCGGTCTCCTCTCATTACTGTAGGATTACGGTAGAAACTTCAAAGAGGGTTTTGAGCCATGAAAGGCCATATTTTGCCTCAGAAAGGAAACAAAACAGCCTGAAAACTTTTACACTAGGCTAATTAGAGTTGCTGTTTCTAATTGTGAAGTTCCCAACTTATTATGATGCTTCATTGAAGAGTTATGTCAGGTAAGAGGGATAGCGGCTATTTTTTCAATGTTCCTAAAAAGTGCGGTTACACCGCCGTTAAGAAAGCTTCGCAATCTTGTGAATAGTTGAGTATCGAACTCAGCGTCCCTGAAAACCCTATTACACAAGTTTTCACATTTTTTGAAAAATTTTGAAACGACAGCTTTTTCCACATTGACACCATATGTTTCAAGTTTCTACCGTAATCCTACAGTAACAGTGAGTGATCGCTGATTCGCTCTATACTGTAAATCTAAGTTAAAGCCAGCTCTACAGTATGGTGCTTAAAGCTCGGCAAAAGACCCCCTGGGAACGGAGATATTAACGATCAAACAGTGCATACATACTTTACGGACACCCTGTATTTGGCGTCTAGCTTATAATAGGTAAGCACAAAATTGTGGGTAACTCTGGTAAGGTCAATACTTGGTTGAGACGCGACGAGCACACAGGGGTTTTACAATGTCAAACAAACTATCCATCAAAATAGCTTAATTTACCTTATAGTTTTGATAGAAGCTAAGTGGAGTGTTTGCACTACAGAAGAACGTCTCAAAGCTCAATGAATTCAAAGCATTTTGAGCGATCTTAGAAAAGTACGCACCTCTTTTTGAGCTGCACTGGTTTATCTGTGTAGTGCAGCGCATATGTCACACTATGGCCCGCAGTGAAGCTAATTCAGTTCAGGTGAAGTAACTGAGGCCCTCATCCGAGATTCGGTAAGGTAGAATGACTATTACCGCCTCCTTATGCTGTAAGAATGCAAAATGAAATTTCAGGTGACCGTTCGTCTATCTTGACAAGTTCGTCTACCTTATCAAAATCAGTTCACATTCATTTAGACGACCAATTGACTTGAATAGTGTGAATGATGATACGCAGAAAAACTTTCCGCAAGTTACGTCTGAGTAATTTACGATACACGTCAATTTAGCATGTCCAAGAAATGCTGAGTGTGGAGCCACATGCCTGACGATATCTAATAAGTGGCTTCAGTTCCGCCGCTGATACCAATCACTTACAAGGAAACGATACTTGATGTCATATCTAATAAGTGGCTTCAGCTCCGCCGCTGATACCAATCACTTACAAGGAAACGATACTTGATGTCCGTGGCTTTTTGACATGAGTTGTATACCATTATACTCGTCTTGGAACGCTGATTCCAAATCTGCCCTCCGTTTCTGCTAATCATTTCTCTGAAAGAGGTTATGAAGGATTTTCGCGCCAGGACCCGAGAGAAATGCCATAGGCACACCAACACCGCCGGTGCGGTGTGGTGTAGTGGTTAGTGCGATAGTCTCACAAACTGATGCAGATGTAGGTTCGGATCCTTTCGCGTTCCTCAGTTTTGCACCGGCTCAATTGGGCTTTTTTTGAAAGTTAGGCATTCTCGAGGTAAATGCATGCTCTAACTCTTCACAAAAGGTGAAAAATTGGGGAAAATGGTTACTGTTTACGTTAAAATGTATATATTGGTCACAAGTCGAGTAAATTTACTCGAACAATGCCAACAAGCCATTAACAAGCGAGTCATGCACAAGGCGACGCATGACTTGCACTTTTTGACCCACAAACTGATACTCGAGCAAACAGTATCATCAACCAAGTACCTGTGATCGCGAAATGTTTTCTCCAAAAGTGGTGATTTTGCATCTACTGGAGAAGTTCGGTCCATGTGATGTGACTCGCACTCCCAACAGGAAAGAGTAGAAGATTATAGACCATTTTACCTCAATTCTGCGTGAGGCAGCTTACGGTAGCCTCGAGGTCGAAAGCGATGAGTGCGATGTAATGGAAAGCTCCGACACTGACCCCTCGTGGTCTGCAGAAGATACAGATGAAGAAGACCTAGAGAATAAAGAAGCTATTCGCTTTGGAGGCGTTGAGGTTTCAGAAGAATTGATATGTTATCTAGCTATTTTCAGCGCTAATTTTCCTTACCAGTGGTTTACTGCAGGTCAAGGACGCCATCGAATTCTATCGGTCATCAGAAAAAGGCGCTCGATCACTTTCATGCATGACGAACGGATTTCGTTTTATAACGAGTGAATACCATATCAAAAAATTGAAAAAGATCGAGAAAAGCCGTGAGTATAAACGCAAATTGACTGCTTGTTAGCTGACTATATTAATTATTTTGTAGAGGAGATCCGCGCTGATGGACTGATACGTTTGCGAGCTCTGGCTTTGAAATTGAAAGAAATTATTGCTTCCAAGTTTGAATTAGGAATTGCTTTGCACGATACGGATATCAGAGCAATTGCCCTGCAAATAAATAGAGAAGAGATGTGCATTGAAGATTTCAAGGCGAGTAATGGGTGGATACAGGATCAAGAAACGATGTGAAATTGTCTCAAGGAGAGTCACGACTTTTATATCCAGGAGGAGTTTTTGAATTCTGACCGCCTTGCTTCTCAAGCCGAAGCATTTGTCAGCGCGGTTCGAAGAGGTGTGCTGTTTTTTTTTGTCGCAATGAGAATTATCTGGACAATTCCTGTTCCAGAATTAAGAGATTGGCCGGTGGTCTGTAATGCACACCAAAGTGGCTTTTTCAAGGAACTACACTCCGCTAGGACGCTGGCTATGAAGGGCTCAAAAAAAGTCACGAGAGTAGTTCAATCAACCGCGGCCACCACACACTCTTTCACAGCAATGCCAATGCTCCTTTTAGATGGAAGATTGGGAGAAAGATTAATCGTGGTAATGCAGGTTGGTAAGCCACTAAATCCCACTAGTACTCCAAAATTTGTTTTTGTTAGGAGCCTCAGGGATGCTTCCCTGACCGAGGTCACTTCGCAGCAAGTAACTTGAAGGTGCGGGCGCACACATCCCACATTATGAATGAACCGATATTGCTCGAGTGGATAAGGTCATGCGTGGTTCCCTCTGTTCCAAAATCCATGCTTTTAATCGTGGATTCATGGAGTTCGTTCAAAAATCACAACTCTGTGTTGTCCGTGGTTCCGGCAAGGAAACAAATTGAAATTATGAACATCCCACCAGGGACCACATCCTCCATTCAACCATTGGATGTGTATTTTTTCGACCGTTCAAAGCCATGTACAAACGGATTACCTCCTATGTTCATAGCCCACGATATCGAATTCGTAGTGCATAGTAGAGATTCCATTCTTCGTTTGCTATCATTGATTTATTCACACTTTTGCGCCCCTCGTTTCAAAGAATTTCTTTCCTATCCGTGGTATGCCGCAGGCTACCTTGACGAGCATCCTGGCCAATTTCAAACCCCAGTAGAATACTGCTTTCCGCGTGATTTGCTGGGTCAGTGCGAGAAAGCCAACTGCAACGAATTGTTCTTCATCCGTTGCGCTCATTGCGAGCAAATCCTATGTTTTAATCACTTCGTTATAGATTTCCATCGCTGTTTTAACACACTCTCCGTTCTTTTCACGTTTATAGGCATGTTTGGGATTAAATGTTGAAAATATTCATATAAAAATAACTCCTTGTTGAATTTCTAAAGTGTTAGAGCATGCATTAACCTCGCGAATGCCTAACCTTCAAAAAGAAGCTCAATTGAGCCGGTGCAAAACTGAAAAATGCGAAAGGATCCGAACCTACACCTGCATCAGTTTGTGAGACTATCGCACTAACCACTACACCACACCGCACCGGCGGTGTTGGTGTGCCTACGGCATTTCTTTCGGGTTCTGGCGCGAAAATCCTTCATAACTTCTTTCAGAGAAACGATTAGCAGAAACGGAGGGCAGATTTGGAATCAGCGTTCCAAGACGAGTATAATGGTATACAAATCATGTCAAAAAGCTACGGAAAACGAGTAACGTTTCCTTGTTAGATGTGAATGTTTGGCGAAAACGTTTGACTCGTATAGATACTTGTGTGGGCGCGGCGTTTTGAATCATATCATCGTGAATGGTTGGCATTATCAATCACTCGACTGAGGGCAAGCGGACTCGTCGAAGCTTCAACTAAAATTTTATTCAGTTAATATCGAATGAGGCAGCTTTACTACGGGCGTATATTATTGTTACTTCGCAAGAAAATTTAAGCGAAATATTGCAGTTTTGACTGAAAAAGAAGCATGGTTTAAGGTGTTCCATATAATCGTGAACCGCTTGAAAATCGCATTCGGCGCAAAAATCTTTTCAAGAGTGACCTTTGATAGTCATTTTTGCTGGGCACAGCGTTTTTAGCCATGATTCTTTGAATAATAAAGGTTTTTTGAGTTTTTTAGTTCCGAATCGCCTAAATGTGGTGTTTGTACAATCATGAACCGCACTAGCTATTGAACTTTGTTCACCTTAGAGAGGATATCTGTCATTGTTCCAATAAATGTATTTGTGGGGCTGAATAATAATACTCTCTTAGATATCGCCGAAGAGTAGGTGGACATTGCATAGAATTGCGCGTGGCGAACTGCACTCCGTTTTATTAGTCTAACAACCGCTCTTCACAGCATCTTAGCCTTTATTCACATTTCGCCCTGATTTTCTTCTAGAAAGATCGCTGTTTTTTGTCGACGCAAATAATTAACAAATGCCCTCTGGCCGTCGTTTCATAAAAAGATAGCGAGCGAAAAATCAATAACCTATTTCTCCTGCTGCCTGTTTATTTTCAACAATTAACTGATTTGAAGAAGAACGCATGAAGGAAAATTTCATGTCTTAGTTAGTGACTTAATGATCTGAATTTTTCGTTGCATACGTTCACGAACATTTCGCAAAGGCAAAAACTAAGAAAAGCATTTTATATTTTATTGGAGTACATATTTTCAGGGCAGTTGAATTGTTAGAGAATAACATTTGGATAAACGCCGATTTGGAACCAATCATTAAAAAGAAGTATGTTGACAAGGAAATGGTCAGAACTTAACCCAGCAATTTCAAACAAACTGTATGTCATCGGAATCGTCTTCGACTATCTTAAAGAGTTATGAGCGTTCAAATGTGGAAAATTTTTGTGTTTTGAGGATATATTTTCTTGCAAGCCAATCACATTGCGCGAATTTAAGTGGCTATGTTTAATTCAATATTTTGAGGATATATTTTCTTGCAAGCCAATCACATTGCGCGAATTTACAGTGGCTATGTTTAATTCAATAACAAGGAAGAAGCACATTTAGCAAAAACTTGAATAAGTGTCTTTGAAACTTATTTCGTGGAATATGCGCCACAGAACACTTCACAAATCGCACATTTAAACGCTCTAACTCCTCCCAGATAGTCGCTTGACTGATAATAAACATACAGAGTGTCTCAGAAAGATGTGCACACTATTTGATCGTAAATAATTCTCTTTCTTTCATTTCTTTTGCAAAGCTTGAAGTACCATTCTGTAGAGCGAGGTCCAACTTAGATTGACAGCACGGCGCAAATCACTAATCGCTCTTCATTGCTGTAGGATTATGATATGAACTTTCAGCCTACAGCGTCACTGTGGAATAGGCCTTCTGAAGAAATAATTCAAAAAATCTAAAGAAATTGTTGGCAAGGTTTTTAGGCGTGCTGATTCCACTACAGTTTGCAGCGGTAGAATTTGATTAAAACTGCGGGATTTTCTTTACCTTATTCTGTTTCAATGCTTTCGCAGCGACTTTTTCCAGGCAGGTTGGGCGGTTGCTCCGAACAATAAGGCAATAGTTCGAGGAAACAGGAACGTCAATGCGGGGGTAAAAATTTAAAGGGCGCATCAATAATTGACTTCGACGTTCTTTCCGACTTAGAAAAAAATTTGCGTTTTCATAACTGAGTTCTTTTCTTGTTTATCTTCTTCTTGATGGCCACACCTTCCGAAACATGTTTTTTGAAAGAATCGCAAAAAAAATTCGCAAAAAAGCTTTACTTCGCTTTCCCCCGTGCTGCAAATTGCTGGTCCTGGAGCGAAAACTCGCACTTGGATAGCCGCCAAATGAAAGATTTCAAACATCACTGCAGCGTTTTTACTCGGTTTTTAGCTGTTAGGTTTGCTTTTTATATCTGCCTTACGTCATTTTACCTTCTCTGATCTTCTTTAAACAACCTTCATTTTTTATGAGGTCATATGTTCAAACAACCTTCACTTTTGACGCCCTGTCTCTAAATTATCAAAGGTATGGGTGAAACAGAAATAACTTCTAGATATTCAAGTCAATTGAGGATTGTTGTAGCAAATATGAATTAATTCAGTTTAAATTCATTTCGTATATTCAAAAAAATTTAATCTTCCCCTACACTTCCCACAGCACTGATTTTACTAAGCTACCGTTACAGACAAAATCGCATTATAATTTTCAATCAAAGTAAATTTTTTACTTTGAATTTTGCTTTTTTAGATTTGCTCCGCTTCTAAAAAAAGATCCAAAGTTTTCTAAAAGTTGCAGCTTTTCGTTACACGTAAATGTAAGTTTTTGCGTGTTATATGTGGCACGATCAACAATAGCGACAGTATTCAAATCATTCTCGGTGATAACCTAATTTATAGAAAGGAATGGCTGCAAAACCATCAAAGAGTAAAACAGGAGTTTTAGTGAGCTGTAATGACCTGAGTCTTCTATCCATCCGTTTGCCAAGTTTTTGCCAGAGACCAAAACGCAGAGGACCTGTGGCCGTATTATCAACGAACCCTGAGGGTTAAGCTTACCCTCCAAGGTTAGTTTAACCCTCAGGGTTCATTGGCCGTATTCATCAACCATAGGCTAGGGTTTACCACGGAACGCGATCTACCCGTATCGATCAACGAACCTGTGGCCGTATTCATCAACCCTGAGGGTTAAACTAACCCTGGAGGGTTAAAGCGTCAGTTACGCGTGCGCTGTGCAAACTCACATCACAGAATGCCTAAGTACGGGCTAAATTCACTTTATACTTCTATTCTTTCACTGTTATAATAGTATAGTCAACGAATAAGCTTCCAACACTAGTTTTTATGATACATCTCTAGCATATTTGTGCAGCATCCAATCTTACAGCGTGAGTTCATTTTCATGTGTGCAATTGCCGTTTGAGTTCTTTTTATACCGGGCTTGTGCTACTCTTTTAGGGGTCAATGCGTTTATTATAAAGGGGTTCTCCTGTTTCGGCACTTGTCAGAGTGGAATGCCATTTTTCCTCGTCGCATTCATTTGTCACCAAAGCTAGAATTTTTTTTCTTGCGAAGTCAGTGTTTCATGTACTTCGAATATGAACATAAAACAAAGTCGAAACTAAATACTATAACAACAACCAATCTAAATACTACAATACTCGTTGATCGTTTTCCATAAACTATTAGATGCGAGTACATGTTTGTATGAAGTGTTAGGGTAGAGTTATTCCAATTCCTGGTAATCATTCCAAGAATTTGAGTCGAGAATTCTAGGAGTCATATTTTCATAGCTACTTTCTATTTCGATAATTTGAATTTTCAACCGTCCTGCTACTCAGTTATTCATAATCAATTTTGAAGTGACAAGTACCTAATCAGTGCATTGCAGAATTTGAATAATAAAAACCATAAGTCATATATAATGTTCCGTTCGGATAATTTCCGAGCAAATAATTTACTTTATAGGACGAAAATGGTTGGCCTAATTGATGATCCAGGTCTTCTCGCACCGGGATTTGATAAGCAAAGGACGCGTAGCGCAGTGCAAGCGATGCGCTTGCAAATCCTAATTACCACCCGATGCGGCTGCATGCGGCTGTTCAGGTATCAATTCGGACCCGAAAAGGTTACTCTCTTGTTGCTTTTATGAGAACGAATATCAGGACACAACACATGAATCTAAAACCTAGAACACCACAAAATGAACATGAAGGTTTTCAGAAAACAACTGCAAATCTGCAAACGCAGCAAAATAAGGTCCTCAACAAATGAGACCTAATCTTATATATAAAGCTGAATGTCTGTTTGTATGTATGTCTGTAGGTCTGTCTGTATGTGTGTACGTATGTTCCGAATAGAAAATTCCATTTCTGAACCGATCCGGACCAAACTTGGCACACATACACTTCGGGCCCCGGCGGGTGTCATAGGCTACTTTTCGTCATCGATCGATATCGATTTTATCGATTTTTATCGATTTTTTTGCTGAGTTCACCTACGGGGCTGGGAGTTGGCACAGGGGGGTAATCGAGCATGGGGATTCCGAATACAATATTGGTTTTCAGGATTATCGATTACTTTTATCGATTTTATCGATTTTTTTGCAAAGTTTGAGCTACGGGGCTGGGAGTTCGCACAGGGGGGTAATCGAGCATGGGGATTCCGAATACAATATTGGTTTTTGGGATTATCGATTACTTTTATCGATTTTATCGATTTTTTGCAAAGTTTGAGCTAGGGGGCTGGGAGTTGGCACAGGGGGGTAATCGAGCATGCTGATCATCCCCAAGGGGGTGATCAGCATGCTCGATTACACCCCTGTGCCAAATTCCAGCCCCCTAGCTCAAATTTTGCAAAATCGATAAAATCGATAGAAGTAATGGATAATTCCAAAAACTAATATTGTATTCGTAATCTGCATGCTCGATTACCCCCCTGTGCAAACTCCCAGCCCCGCAGGTCAAACTTTACGAAAAAATCGATAAAATCGATAAAAGTAATGGACGATCCTGAAAACTAATATTGTGTTCGTAATCGGCATGCTCGATTACCCCCCTGTGCAAAATCCCAGCATCGCATGTCAAAATTTACAAAAAATTGATAAAATCAATAAAAGTAACCTATAATTCTGAAAACTAATATTGTATTCGGAATCCCCATGCTCACTTCCCCCCTGTGCCAACTCCTAGCCCTGTAGGTGAACTCTGCGAAAAAATCGATAAAAATCGGTAAAATCGACATCGATTGATAACGAAAAGTGGACTGTGACACGCGCCGGGGCCCGAAGTGTATGTGTGCCAAGTTTGGTCCGGATACGGCGGAGCCGGGTAAGCCAGCTAGTAGGTGAATAACACCACAAACACAATCAAACAAAAACTGTCAACACTTCACATGACAGAATTAGCGCAGTTTTATAGTAAGATTATACTTGCTACAGTTAATTGCCGAGAGTGAGTAGCTTCAAAAGAAAAAGAAAATCCGATTTGCAGAAGCAATTGAACTCACTGCCACACCACAATGCAGCGGCTGCTGCTATCAATGCGGCAGTTTGAAGGGACTCACAGCTTAGAAAAATTTGGGGAACACAGTAAAATTGCTGTAATATCAATTTTAAACAATTGGTGCGCTCTTCGTGGGCGAGGAATCCGGAACGCCTTGATATAGTAAGCATTATAATAATAAGAGCAAGTTGTTGAGGTGCTACCACGTCAAGAACACCAAAAATAATGGCTAGCTTCGAAGGATTATTTGTCAGCAAAATTGAAAATTTGGTACCTTGCGTGCTCTATGATCTCGTAGCTTTTTCGT
Source organism: Cylicocyclus nassatus (assembly GCA_958299035.1). Lineage (NCBI taxonomy): Eukaryota > Metazoa > Nematoda > Chromadorea > Rhabditida > Strongylidae > Cylicocyclus > Cylicocyclus nassatus. The sequence continues at coordinate 68,689,104 of CATQJL010000316.1, forward strand.
GCTGCTATTCTCCGCAAAACGTTAGAGTGCGTAAATTGGTTTACGCTTTTCTTACTTTCTTAGCAGTATGCTTCAAATTCACAAGGTAGTTAATTTTTTTGATTTCCAAAACAATCAAAGAGTTTATGAAAGGCAAATAGGAGCGTATACAGCATGAAACCTTGCCACATCAATATGCGCAGTGCCGTGTATGGAGAATGTGTCCTAAATAAACACTGCTTTCGGAAAACTTCTTGAGTTGAAAAGAATTAACACCTGCTCACCTGACGTTACCGCTGATCGCTTATTAGGAAAAGGTGAGAGTTGCTTCAAGTCAGGTCATACATCGCACGCAAAGAATGGACACCGTTGCGTTCGTCTAAAATAGTCCGTGCGTGGGAGAGGCAGCAGACGGCAAGAGCTATTAAAGAGTGCTAGATCAGCGAGACGCCGACAATTTCCGAAGTGAAGTCCTGCCTTTGCGTTCGACGAATGACCTATACATTCGGTAAAATCGCATACTTTAATTTCTGCCCTACGAGCTAAGGTGAATGATGAATTGTTTCGACTCTTGATAAATACATCTAAGGCCTCGGGCGGAGTTTACGCTATTTCATCGTCGCGATTCATCGCCACAAGACAAGTGTTACGAGTTCATCGCAGGTCGATCTTATTATCAGATATTTCCATTGTGATAGTTGAACGATTAGTCGTGTTGGAAAACTATCACAACCGAAATGCAAGAAGATCGGCATGTGATATTGTTACAGTTGTCTCTTCGCGGTGATTCGCGAAGATGAGATCGCGTGAACTCCGTCAGAGGCCAAAATTTTACATATCAATAAGCGTTTGTTTTACACCTGGAGAATGCGAGACCATTTCAATGTATATGTGGAATAAATCGGCAAACAAGCTGCACCGCTTTGCTAAACCGTTACACAACTAACCAATTTTACTCAACTGATCGATGGAATGCAGTTGTTTCTTTTGTTCCGTTTGAGTTTGCTTCGGAGATTATATGTTGACATATATCGCATGAGCTGTCAAACATATCCCAGAAATCCGCGAAGCAAAGCTCATTTTAGAAGTTCATTTTATCTTAATCTAAAGATACGAACTTTTTTGCCACAACAAGCAAAACCACAGCGTTTTATTCATGTACCCTATTTTCAGGTGTATAAGCCGCACCCTTTTTGCTTTAAACGCAAGCAGACCCAGGCTTACCGCCGCGCATATGTCTCGCGAAGCGGTCGCCTTATCGCATACTGCTCTCACTTAACGCGCTCCATGATGACAGTCAGTCTTTTGGCGTGTTCGCCTTCAAAACGAAAAGGGTGCGGCTTATTCACCTGAAAATAGGGTAATGAGATTGACTGAGCCGGGTGTAGCTTCAACCAACTTGATGGCGGAGGTTTTCGTTTGGTTTCTGGTAGTAAGCAAGTGAGAACGGTAGCCACGAACTAGTGGCAGAAGAAATCATTAGCCAAAGCATCCATACGGAACTCTGTAACATCAGATAACTTCTATTACCACAAAATGGATAGAAAACTCATTAGCAATTTTATCGGCGCTGCTATGGCTCCGCTCCTCGAAAGCACAGAGCACAGACCGACGGAGACATTCCGTGCTGGCGTTGAAAACACTTCGCTGGCATAAACGAACAGAGATACAAAAGAACAACTAATCGCAAACTTTTCCAGCACCCAGCAGCATAGCGACAGCCATAAATTCGCTGAAAATTCAGGTCAAGAAACCTCTGTAATGAAACGTATACACTCTTAGTGCCGTCTCTTATCATTTACAACACTTATCGTCTGCAAAATTTGAAACTAGGAATCAAAGTATGCAAAAATGAGTGCCGGCAAAACAAATCTTCTTCCTCACCTAAATTAACGAATACTTTGTGCATGTTAAATAGCTATTCTTCGCAATTTTCTGCAAAGTTGACTAAGGACACTTTTCCTAGAAAGTGCTGGAAACGGCAATTTGTTCTAAATATCAGTAATTCCCGAATCTTCAGGGCAATTCATAGCAGTGGTATAAGCTAAAAGTGCAGAGATGTGTCAAATACTTTTATTCTTGGCTTAATGAGAACAGTATCTATCAATGGTATGAAATGGAAGGCTGGATTGGACCACACTAATTATCAGAAGTTTTCATTACATCATACTCTCTAGACCTTACCTAGAATCAGGGCCAAGCGTGCCGATACGATTCGGGACCCTCATTTACGATCCCCCCCCCCCCAAGGTACCCATCCCTACGACCGGATTTCTATGCCAATTGGTACATTTAACATTCTTGTCACACATAAATGCCTAGTGTCCGAGCTTCTGACAGTTTGTTTGGAATCATCGGTCGTACCCAGCAAGTTCGATCCCCATCTGCGGGGGTGGTGCAGGAGGAACCAAAGGGCTGCCGCCTGTATCCGCAGGAGATAATTAGGAGCGCGAGCGCTGTAGAGAATATTTTGGCAGGGATCCAAGAAAACTCGGCGGACATCCTTTAGGAAGAAATCTTCATAACTTCGCCTGAAGATGACTTTGAGAAATTTAAAAACAGGTTTGTAATGCAAATTGGAAGGCGCATTCACTGGGCTAAAAGTAAATGGAAATTTGGAATTGTAGTGGTAACAAGAGTCAACTACTTTATAGAAACTTTTTGTTTTGAATTTTGAGGTTTCAAGATCTTGAAGTCCGGGGTTTTCATTCAAAATTCATTCTTTCTTCTTCGAGATAAAGAATTATTTTACCTTTTGATTCAATCAAAATGTCATAAGAACACATCTGGAGGTTTGTGTCAAAAAGCAATATGCACTTTGTCTCATAACTTCAAACCCATTCTAATTTTAAATTTTGACATTAGAGACTTCATAGGATTTGCCATTGAAACTATGTCGGTAATCCTTTACGTTGTCCACAGTAGCAAAAGTTCATCACATGCAACTTAGTTAACATTAATTCCTTATTACCATTTCATACTTTCAACTTCGTATCCAAAAATTTCACTAAAATTCAATTGAACTTTTCACCCAACAATTAGCTTGAAATTTAGCTTAGAATGGTGAATTCTGGTGAATTCTGAAGGCACAGTTTTTAGTAAAAATCGTTGCGAGACAGAGTTGTTCAAATATTCGGTAAGCATATTATTGAAGAAATGCGCATTTCAATACTGATTCCAAATCTGTCCTTCGTATCCTTGAAACTTGATTCCAAGGAGAGTTAAAAGGGTTTGTTTTTAATGGATGTCCTGGCCAAGTTTTCCTGGATCCTTGCCAAAATCTTCTCCACAGCGCTCGTCCTCCTAACTATCTCCTACGGCTACAAGCGGCAGGCCTTTGGTTCCTCCTGCACCGCATCCCCCATCTGCGACACCTTTTTAGGGAGAAAATGCTGTTTTTGAAGGGTAGAGAATGTTTGCGACCAAAAAGCTTATTTCCTACATTCCACACTTTTTCAGTTCTGACCCCCTCTCTTACGACACCCCCACCCCACCGCCAATGCCCCCTTTAACACGTTGACGACGAGCCATTTTTTGAAGGTCTGTCCCTGCGGACGAACCGTTTCTCGGCACTTTCACAGCTGGCTGCATGTATGTATGCATGCATCTATGCGTGAGATACAAAATTGCAGGTGGGCAGGGCGGCTCCGCCCATTTTTGGCAAGCCCCGCCCACTTCTCAAAAATGCTGGAAATTGCCCAAAATCAATGAATTCGTGCAAATTCCGGCATTTTTGAAAAGTGGGCGGGGCTTGCCACTCAGGGGGCGGAGCTTGCCTGAAGGTGTGCGGGTCCTGGCTGATAGTTGTTTGAGGTCTTTGCGTTCATTTACGGCCTCATCCATGCTTTTCATGAACAAAAATGGCTCTTGTGGGAGGCATAGGAGTGGGCGGAGTCTGCCAAAAGGGGCGGAGCTAATACATGAAGTATATCTGAGCCTATGTTGATTATATGAACAAAAACTGAGAGGATTGGACAGATAGTATTCAAATTAAGGCCGCCGCGCACCATTGCGCGGCGTCGTCCACAGGGACAGACTGCCTGCCGCGCACCATTGCGCGGCACTGTCGTCAACGTGTTAAGAGCCCCCGTTGCGACAGTCGCATCACACGCTCGACCCTGCCTAGGACACTGCGTGGGTTCAGGGTTCCGATCTGCAAGTTTGGACATGTCGGGCACGGCAGGCCCGATTTTCGACAGATCGGGCTCTGCTGCCCGTTTAGGCCATGCTAACCACGCTCACAAAAATCAGAGTTTGGACGTTACCGCCTGTCCGAGCAGTGTGTAAAAATGGAACGCGCCCGAAGCGCGGGCGAATGATAAATACCGCTCTTGAAGGGCTCCTAAATCTAACGCATTATTGAAGAGGGCTTCCCGAGCAAACTATAGCCCGACTGCGAATGCAAAATACTGCTTCTGGAGGGAGAAAACAGCCTTCAGAAGCGTGAAGAGACCCGCTTCTCGATTTAGTGACGCCATCACAAAAGCGGAAAATCGCGCCAGGACACGTGCCCTGCGACGCACTCTTGGATCCAGTGGGTTGCCAAGATTTCCTGCTACGGCAATAACGTCACTGAATCGAGAGTGGGTCTGTTTACATACTGTGTTCTCGCTCCAAAGCAATTTTTTGCACTCGCAGTCTGGCTAGAGTTTGCTCGAAGGGCCCTCTTCGGTAATGCGTTGGAACTAGGTGCTTCCAGATCTGCCCGGGCACCGCCTTCAAAAAGACCCTCAAACTTCGCGAACGAAGCAAACCAATCGCTTTTCAGTTAGCTAATGACTCACAAATCTAAAAGGATTGGTCCAATGACGCTGGTAGATGATGACGTACGCTGGTAGTTCAACGAGACCCAGCAACAGATAATTTGTGTAGACATTCCCTGCCAAATGTGTGTTGAGTGAAAGACCAAGAAGACCAAAATAGACAAAATTATCGCATGTCCTGAACTATCGCATTATTTCAACAGGTAGGTGGAATGGATAGTATAGATACAATGCATTACCATAGGTACTGCTGTATATGATACAATAAGCGATCTTATCGATAAAGATCTTATGTTGTCAGATGTCCTCGAAGAAGTTGTGTCTGTAATAGCTGCTAAGCGTCTTATCAAAATTTGAATTTTATCAAACCCCTGAGGAGGAGAAGCATCCGTAAAGTTACAAATCAAATTGTCAGCGTCCGCTTGATCAGCTCTATATCCAAAGTTCTTGAGCCATTTGTGAATTTTCTTTGGCTTACGCTTAGAAACTAGATAATGCAGGGTCTCTGGAACAAATCTGCAAACAATTCCGATTGTACTTAGAAATTGTAAACCGTAAGCACTCTTTATTTTTATGTTTATTTTGTTTCCCTTCTAATTCTGTTGAGTAGGTCCATAGATCTTGCACTACAAACATTAATCATAGTTCTATCTAGTCTGAATAAATGCTTCATTACGGAAACGCTTGAAAAGAGCTATGTGTTTTCCAAATGTGCTTTAATCGATTTTTATATCGAAAAATTACGACGATAGTAGCTAACAAACAGAAGTGATCAAATCGCATCTTTCGAAATGGTCACGAAAAATGCTAAAATCCTAATAAATCCTAATACCTTTCAAAATAGCATGCAGAAATTTGTGCTTTTTTGAAGCAACTAATAAGGATTTTTGAGTTTGCGTCGAGATTTCGGTTTTCGCTCCTCAAAATTTCCAATGTACATCACTTTTGTTTGGCACGCAAGTTTTGCAACTTATTTCGTAACTTTTCCCATTTTGCCTGTAACGCATTTATTTTTGAATGTAGTGTAGAATCATTTAGTAGGCTAAAATGTGTCAAAAAGTTTGAATTGGTAGCGAAATGGAGAAAATTTACGCATTTTCTGAAAGCTGGACAAATCCGAAATTTCAAGGGTTGGAAAACCAAAAATAGAGCTCTTCTTCGTTTAAATCAGACACTCAAGCGAAAATGTAGAATGATGATAATGTTGATAAAGGAATCTCTAGTGATGTGTGCACTTCCGGCGCGTTTGATTCAGACTGAGAAGGCTTTACTCTTGTTTTCAGATCCTTGGAATTTCAAATTTGACCTGCTTTCAAACAATGAGTGAATTCCATTTCGCTACCAAAAATCGAAGTGTCAGCGCAGATTTTTAGCCTACTACTTAGTCTACATTATGTCCAAAAATGAATGCGTCACAGCTAAAAAGAGAAAAGTTAAGCAATGAGTTGCAAAACTTATAGGCCGACCTATTATAGTAACAAAATGTATTGATTTCTGTGCAAGACTTTGCACCACCTAATGCTTATGGTGAAACTGAATACTCGCTTCCAGCACCAGAATGTATAAATAAGTGTGAGAAAACAGATTGTAGTCATCAGTTGTCTCCAGGTAATAGATGAATGATAGATGAATGAACCATCAACGCTATTGTACAGTAACCAAGCACCCAAGTTGCTCCGAAGAGAAATGTCGTGAACGAACGGAACTTGGTCGGTGTATTCTCGTAGGCAGCCACCCAGGCGACCAAGTTAGCGCCCTACCAAAGCATGTACAAAAAGGAAATCAGCATGAAATCAGCTAGTCTCTTCAAATATGACACTTACTGTATATGAGGCTCCTTGAAGAAGACGGCATGAGGCGAAGAAGTGCACTGAGGTGCTCTGCGAAGCTAGCAAAGCACTGAGAGCTTGGATCAAGAAACACAGAAACATCACAGGGCGCCTTCCGTATCTAGGCATTTTTTGTTATTTTTTAGTGGATCCCATTGGAGCGCAGGAATTTTGCTTGAGCGGTGGTGGGGGGAGAAAGCAGATATTTCTTTGTGACTGAAAGACGTCCCAATTTCAAATTTTTTGGGATGATTGTCGAGTCTTTCGCGTGCTAGTAGCATGCTTACTTTTAGCGCTAGCATCCGGGATTTTTTTCTACAGAACCTAATTTGACATTTTTGACCATGTGGACCACTTTACGAAAAACCGCAAGGAATGTTCGATGAGGGGATGAGAGAGTGAGGGGAAGGGGAGACTCGGAGAAGACAAAAGAGCTTACATTACTATGATTTTGTACAGGCCTTGTGAAACCTAACCGCTCGCACCGTGCCCTCAACACCAGCAAGGTGAGCGGTTGTCGCAAATTCTAGGCGGTCTCATTTCCTCATGAATTTTTCAGTCAACATCCATGTCGCTTCCACATTGTACAGTATGTTTTGGCCGAAAGTGTCCTTAAAGTTTATAAAACTGCGTCTAAAGGAAGTGCGCGCTCATTGCCGCCCGTGAACAATTGTACCGCGTCGGGACCCCACGTCTCCAGCCGGCGCGGTGATGTTCAAAACGAGGAGCTGGCAATTCGGTTCACAAGGCTTATGTGTATTTGTCAAAAATCGTAGATTATTCAGCTGTCTGCAGTATGGGTGAGCGTGCTTCCGCCAGTCATGTTTCCAATCATAAAAACGAGGTGCTTTCACTTAACACGTTTCGGACCGCGAAATCGCGCGCGGCGAAAAAGAGTGTACTTTCGGCCGTTAGCCTACATAGGGACCTTATTTCGCAGCCTGTGGGCCACATTTGTAATCAGCATGTCAGATAAGCTCCATGTACAAAGTTCTGAGTGAATTCCAAGTGTTTGAATTTTGTCGCTTGAGAGGGACTTTTGTGCTTTCTTGAAAGATAGGAACAAGCAGATTCTAATAGTATTCAAAAGTATCTATGTTGTACACGGCACACATCAGTATTAAAACTACGGTTTTTCTCTTTGATATCGAAGCAAAGGAAAGTTGCGACGTCGCACGCGTCGTTCGCGTCGCCGCACTTCGTTGCAACTGTTGTTCGATTTGTGCTCATATCTCCTAAATAAATATCGGCGGCACAACTCTACAGAGTCATTTGAAAAGTAGGAGGTTAGACCTTTAACTTAACAATTTTAGACTAAAAGGAAACCTCCTGCAAACGCCAGAAAGATCCCTCAAAGCAGCGTGCTGCACCATGTGCAGCACCGGTCCGAAACGTGTTAAGTAAGCCATCTCTCCTCAAAGATCGAACTATACAATGTAATTTTGCTTGTAAAGGCTTGTCTGATTTACATTTTAATTATTATATCTTAGTCCATCAGTGACTGTAAGCATAGTATCAGTACAGTTGCCATAGTCTATAGAAGTTAAGGCGCTGGACATGATGGAAAGGGCTCCGAATCCCCAAGAGAAGCTGCATGACACGATCGCTGCCACTAGCCTCTTGTTGTGGGTTCCTCAAATGGTCTACTACAAATGCCACAAACAATCGCTTGAAGTCAGAGGCTCTCACCTATATTGTTTAGCACATCCTCTGGATTATGTATACTAGAATCTGTCCCACTAGCTCCTTCCTTTGATGAAGAGGACGTCGTCATGGCTCTGCAAGTTTGACTAACCTTCTGATTAACCTTCTGATTCAACTGGCTCGGCGGCTGGAAGGCGGGGCTTCGTGACCTAATTAGGGCTAGATAATGGTCAGAGAGCAAGCGCGCGATACAGACGCAGATGCGTCATGGACGCGAGCGGTCTTAATTAGGTCACAAAGCCCCGCCTTCCAGCCGCCAAGCCTGTTGAAAAAAGGTTATATTCAGATACTTTCTAATACGTTTTACGGCGATACAAAAAGATAGAATTTACACTTATGCTTATCAAAACAGAGTCAACGTTAGAGCCAGAAAAGTTAAACAAGAGGCCTTTTTCACTTTGAAGTGCAGGAGTTTCGAAACGATTGCGCTTTGATAGTGTGGTACACTATGGAACAGAGCTGCGAAGACGATTTTACTATCGCAGTGGTTTGTGAAGGTATCTTAGTATTTTGGTACATGCATTCGTTAAACAGTGAAACAATAGAAGATTTTTTGAATTGAATGAATCACATGAATTGTGGATACTTCAATAAGAGAAAGAAAAAATTGTTAGTGAAGAGTTTTTTCTTGAAGGAATGTTACCTTGTCCTTCATGTAAGTGAAACCCTTTTCAACAGATCTGCAACTTTCTCAATTTAGAAAGCCACAGAAAATTGGTTCTAAGAGACTTAAAATTGGTTCTAATAGTAGATGAGAAATAATAAAAATCACAGCTCAAAAACTATTTTGTGAAGAAGCGATCGGATCTGCGTATCTAGAGTCGGGTGGAGAAACTTGTCCAAGCACTTTTTCTTTTTGGACTGTCGAAAGCCGTTCAAAAATTTCAAGGATGACTTGATAATGCAAGAGAAGCAGAGCACCTTGACGCCGAAGTCAACATGAGGCTTGTTTACAGGATGTGTCAAAATTACGTGAGTCAAATTTGCACGGCCAAAGGGACAAGATGTTTAAGTATTGAAATAATACCACAGAATGCCACAATCATCCTCAACAAAAGCTCATTGATGAGCCCGAGATGGTTGAAAATGTATTTTTGTGAAAAATGGAATTGTCGCACAGTTCTTTTGGAGAGCAAAAGCTCATTTTTTGGCTCTTACGTTTCATTGTGGTCATCGTGGTCATTATCAATGAGCGGTAAATTTCATTAAAATCTGCAGCTCACCCGATATCCTAAGTAATTACCTCAGTTTTCCACTCACAATCAAATTATCAAAGGTCATATCACAGTCTAAACTCGGAACACATCGTAAGAAACATATCACAGGAAAAAGGGTTCTGAAGATCTTTTACAGATGCAGAACTTTCATAGATGTCGATAGCAGGTGGCCCAAGTCGCTGAACGGAATTTTTTTTTTTGTTATTTGAAAGATTTCCGTGGTGAGAAAAATGAATTGAAACAGCACAAATACAACTGGATTAGAATAAAAATAAAACTACGCTTTTTGTGTGATTTGGGTAAACAAAAATCATATTCCTTCGATGTATTCTCTCTCTCCGCCAAAAGCCACCATTCAAAGAGATAACGGCGAGTCAGGACGAGGAGAAGGGAGGGTAACATTTCGGCTTGGTTTTGTAGCGCACAACTATCAATAAAATATGATGCTACCTCGAACAGCAGGTCAATGCCCATGAAGAATAATATAATTTTGACAGCAATGAAGCTAAACAGTACAGTGTGTAAAATATTTTTTTTTGTTAGCCTGATCGTTGAGAGACAGACATCACGTGACGCGGTAATTACCAAGACTTTGCTGTAACCATGTATCTGGTGGAAAAAGAAAGTATTGCATGAGCATAAACGCCTCCAAATCCGAAAGACTTTATCCAAAAAATGCCATAAAAACTACGGTTTAGTTCAAAATCAAATGTCGAAAAATCAAAGTAATTTATTTGGGAACATTGGACATGACGTACGATGTATGAGCAAATGTTGCTCGAGCGCGGATGTTCACGAATAATTGCCACCTAATTTTGGTCAAAGACCATTGCGTGAGAAACAAAGTTCAGAGCTTAACTTCATATTTTTCGTACTAGAAATAGTTCGTTCAAAAGTAGGTGTCTCTATATCTTGACAGGTGTCACTTACAATAATGAATGAAGTGAAAAAATGCAAAAACAAGATCAATAGCAACTTTTCTCTGTGTGCATCTTTTATCTCTCAAGTTCTAGGGGATTGGTCCATAAGTCTTGCACCAAAAATTGAGAAATCAACTCCAAGAATGTTTTGAGGAAACTACGATCTACAGGGTGTCCCAAAAGTATGTATGCACTGTTTGATCGTTAATATCTCTCTTCCCAATAAGTCTTTTGCCTTGCTTCAGGAACCGTTTTGTAGAGCTGGCTTCAACTTAGATTTGCAGTATAAAACGAATCACCCATCCCTCTCCATTACTGTAGGATTAAGGTAGAAACTTTAAAGAGGGTTTTGAGCCATAAAAGGCCGTATTTTGTTTCAGAAAGGAACTAGGCTAATTAGAGTTGCTGATTTTGACTATAAAGTTCCCAGCTTATTATGATGCTTCATTGGAAATTTATGCCAGATAAGCAGTAGCGGCCATTTTTTTAATGTTCCTAAAAAGTGCGGTTACACCATTTAGAAAGCTTCGCAATCTTGTGAATAGTTGAATATTGAAATCATCGTCCATAAAAACCCTATTACACAAGTTTTCACATTTTTTTTACAAATTTTGAGACGGCAGCTTCTTCCACATTGACACCATATCTTTCAAGTTCCTACCGTAATCCTATAGCAATGAAGAGAGATGGGTGATTTGCTCCATACTGTAAATCTAAGTTCAAAACGATACCTGAAGCAAGGCAAAAGAATTATGGGGAAGAGAGATATTAACGATCAAACAGTGCATACATACTTTTGGGACACCCCGTACATCACAGTATTTTGTACCACGTAGCGAAATTTTTTTTCAACTTTACATATGAAAGATTATGAGTAAAATTGGATTGAGCATTAGGAAAGTGAAATCGTAGCCATTTGTAGAAACTTTCGACCACAAATTCCAGTAGGGAAGTATACTAAATTAAGCCAGCCTTTTGAGAGGAGGGATATGTGTTTGGACTCAGCTCAAAACGCTGATTCCAAGTATACTGTTTGAGTTGCTCCTAGTTGCTGAGCGTCATTTTAAAGCAAGTTGGCTTCTTTTGTATGCGTAGTTGATAATTCTTGATATGGGCGAACATCCGGCACATAGAAGTCGGCCCGAAAAATGTGCTAGATTATCGAAATTGTCTGTTGAGTCTTTTTTTTTTCAAGAGATCTAGCCTAAACGCATAGGCACTCAAATGATAATATCGCAATTTCTGCGAGTCAATACGCATGCGAAGTTCGCCTAAAAAAGCGATAACTCGCTTCAAAATGATGCTAAGCAGCTAGAGACAGCATTTTTGGAACCATCATTTTCAACTGGGTTCAAATATATAATTTTCTCTCAAAAGGTTTTTAAGTTAGCATCATTCCTTTCTCAGGTAAGTCGCAAGACCCCATAAAAGTGATATTATTATAAATTCATCCTCTTACGTATTTTAACGATTAAGTGTCTGAAAATCCTGTTTGACCGTTCCTATCATTTTAACCATTCTAAAAAACCGGCTGTACAATTGCAGTATGTTTTGTTAAGAGAATTTTGTGCTGATGAGAATAGAACTTGCTTTCAGAGAATATTTTAAAGAAGCTATAAATTTTCTTACTAACAATAAGTAAATTAGGAACTCTAATCCCATATAGCATTGCTACCTCGGATCACTGTTCATAATTTGAGAAGAGTTTTAGGTATTTTGCAAAATTTTGAGTTTGTAACTTATTAGCAAGCAGGCCATCGTACTAAAAGTTGTCATAACCTGAGGTTTAGAAAAGACATGGGCTTCCGCTCTATACTGTAATGAAGCCAGCTCTACAAAAAGGTGCATGAAGGGGTGGAAAACTGGAAAACATCAAGTAAGATATCTTAGATTAGACAGTAGGACATTCTTTTGGGACACTTTCTTATGGTTATGCATCACGTTGGGTCACGGTACCTCCTCGAATAGGAACTCGGAAAAAGCCCAGGCCGTTAAAAGTACCGTTGATGCATGTGCTTAATACGTAATTTTCCCTTCAGAAAGTTGCGAGATAATATTTTGTCTTTGAAAATGATATGAAATTATTGTACTGAATAATACTTTTGTTTTAATTCTTGTCTGTATTAAGTGTTCCATGAATCCTTCCATATTTAAACCTTCAAATTGATATTTCTCAAGAACTGAGACACCTAAAAAGTTGCAAATTTTTGGCAATAAGTAATTACGCTATATAAAGGCTGCTGCAGGACGAAGGCGCAAAAGCATTATTAGTTGAGCGGATGCGAATCGGTGCGAGCGTATCCTCAGCGTTGTAAATCCGGCGCCTTATGCGCTCTGCGTTCGCACTCGAATTTATTGCGCCTTCGTCGTGCAGCAGCCTATAATCAGATGTTTGCGGATAATCAGAACTGCTGCAGGCAATGTTCGAAAATTTGGCGTATTATTTTTTTTCACCTCTAGCCATCAGAAAAACGCAGCAAGTGTGGGTATAAGTATGCAATAGGGAATGTATATGCATGAGCGAATGCAAAGTCCGCAGGTTTGTTTTGAATCAAAACTTTATTTTCGTCTCTTGGAGATTTGTTGTTTTTCAAATTTTGTCTTGAAACTCAATGTGGATACCGTTTTGTAGAGCTTGCTTTAATCTGCCAAATGTTACCCCTCATCCCATTGAGAATCTGAGAAGAACCAACTTATGTTGGCAAAATCTTAGATATGAAACGACTTATGGGACAACCTAATATTTGACACGGAACGTTGGAAATGTATCACCATTTTTGTACCGCAGATTGTTCAAGAAAGCAGAAGCCCAAAGTGCTTCTATTGATTTCTCGGAATTCTTACGATGCACTTCGCAAAAAGCAACATAGCCCGACAACGTACGGAATGGTTATAGCTCGCAACTTTATTCTACCACTTTCTCCTTGTTATTATCAGCAAAAAATCGCTGATGCTATGCAAATGGTTGCAATTTTATGTTGAACAATGTTTTACCAAATTGCCAGCAATCATCCTCTGGCCGTTATTATTATGGTGGCCAAACGCGCATGTTTTCATATAATTCTGTTCTGCAAGAGTCCGATGTTGATTTTAGTAACCATTCGATTGGAACCACTTTGAACATTTCGCATTTTCTTTCAATCAGAGACATTTGGTCTTGTCACAGTTTTGCTTTTTGATCAATTCGCCATTTGACTTTGTGCAAACAAAAGGGTTCATTTCTAAACTATCTGCGTTATTGTTGGGCTTCTCTTTCACATTTGTCGAATATTGCCAACAGCGCCTGCCAGGATGATTTAGAACGCCATTTAACCCATCAAGCTCTCACCCCCCAAATCGGTCTACATTCCAGTATCTAGTCTTCTCAGGAAATGAAATCGCTCATTTGAATAATGAACTGGTTAAAAAGCTCGCTATTTGAAAATATCATCTGGTTAAAAAGCAGTTTCGATAGATTTCGACAACTTGTAGAAATGCTGTACACAAAATTTGTATGAACGTATGGCAGGTGTTATTAGAAGCAGATCAAGGAGAACAAGGCATTTTCTATGACGAAATGCTACAGGAAAGCTGGACAACCCAATTTGTCTACCAAATCCTATATATATAAAGCTGAATGTCTGTTTGTCTGTCTGTCTGTCTGTGTGTACGTATGTTCCGAATAGAAAATTCCATTTCTGAACCGATCCGGACCAAACTTGGCACACATACACTTCGGGCCCCGACGGGTGTCATAGGCTACTTTTCGTCATCGATCGATATCGATTTTATCGATTTTTGCAAAATTTGAGCTACGGGGCTGGGAGTTGGCACAGGGGGGTAATCGAGCATGCTGATTACGAATATAATAATGACAGGGCCGGGCGGAGCCGGATAAGTCAACTAGTTTCTGATAATCCTAAGTTTCTACATCTACGCATGATTCCACATGGTCTAAACAAGCTTGTTCCTTTATTCTTCTTCAAAACCATTTGGGAGCTGAACTTAAGTTGATTCATTGGATGTTTTTTATTGTTGCTTTATCCCATACTACTGATTATGTCTTAAGTTTTTCACTGATTGTGGTCATGTGGCACGCTTTTTGCGCGTATCAACTAGATAAATAAATAAATGGTCATGCTTAGAAGTGAGTTGAAGTTGGAGCAGAACTGTAGAGCTGATACGCACATATACGAATTCCAATTTTTTTAACCAGTCGTTAAGCGATAGTTAAACTCATTTTTGTACTACCCAAGATGTCAGCTACGCGCTCGCATTCCGAAAAATACAATTTCAATACAGAAATTCACAAATTGCAAATCTCTTCAATGCAGTTCGTTATAACCATGTAACCTTCTAAGCTTTAATTCAACTAGCTTGGCGGCTGGAAGGCTGGGCTTTGTGACCTGATTGAGGCTACTCGCACCCGCGCGCAGTCTGCGCCTCTCTCGCGCGCGTGCTCTCTGATCTACCTGGCCTTAATTGTTCACGAAGCCCCGCCTTTCAACCGCCAAGCTTGAATCAAAGGTGAGTATCCTTGTTGAGGTGCTTGTCCAGACACTTAGAGCGAACTTTATAAATTTAAAAAAGTTATTTGGAAATAGCAATATAAGGAGATAGTTAGTAATTATTAATAGAAATTTTCAAATGACTGACAATACGAGCTCGAGACAAGCTCCCTTGCAAAAATCTTAGCTACATAAATGTTATGTAAATGTTATAAAGTTTCGTGATTGTTTGATAAAACAAGACTATTCTTTTTGCCGACTTAGTAAATGGGGTACTGTTGATCAGCAATTCGTAATTATCCTATTCGAGCATGAATTTTGTTTTAGTCAGAATGCATGTATGACTAAAGTGAGCATGCCACCTTTCTCGATAAATGATTGAGAAAGAAGTTCTTCGAATTGAGTGCACGGTTGAACTTGAAATGCGCTTTAGGATGCAACTGAACAACTGGATTCAGATCCAATGGGGATCTAGCAGCTCACCAAAAGTAGGGCAATTAGGTCTCACGCCGAAAGTGCCCAGAAGGCGATTTAGAAATGTTGGAGCTTCACTCTGCGCAAAGTGATGTTTTCTGAGGTTATCTATGATCGGAGAAAATTCAGCCTTTCCGTAAGTTGTGGTGCAAAAGGCGACAATCTTAAATTCTGTGAAATTGCCTCCTCGATGCCAAAGTGACACGGCGGCAAACTACGAGGGGTGAAGGTGGGCGCAGGTACATGATTCGATGCCGTAAGTAAGACTACCTTAGAGATTAGAGAAAGAAATTCGATTGCGTCCCTTTCACACTTCTTGGTCTGCGCGTCCCCCCCCCCCCCGCGGTTAGTAGCTTTTTGTCGTGGGTTGAGTGAGTTAATGCGCCCCAGCGCGAAGCGCGGACGCGGCAACGCTCTAATTTCAAATGTCGCTGAGAAGCTTGGTCATGGTAATTTGAGCCGAGATGAAGTCTCATTGTTCGTTTTTGGTAGGTTTACTATTTCTCAGCCTTTTTAAGGCCTCAATACTCAATTACGGTCATTTGATTGAAGGAAACTTACTAGGGTTAGTATTTCGAGGTAGTTCACAACTTGTTGCGTCCTGACACCTGATAATGTAAACAGTATGACCGGTACGTATTTATTATGTGCTATTTTTGCTTCATCTTTCTTGTTCGCCTTTTTCGAGCTGTAGTGTGTTTATGCTCACTTCTGCTCTCGAATCGTAGTGAGTGATTTGACATTTTTCCTATATGCTTCATCATTTAGATGAGCATAAGAAGACGCGATACATTTAACAGCAATGACACTTCGATCACATCAACAAGCACATGTCCGCCTCAGAAACCACCGCGTGGCTATCCGAGAAAAGGTCCGGTACGAGTTGAGCCGCTCAAAGATGTAGCAAATGGCAATACACAAGGGCAATCTACCACCTCACCGGGTAAGATTCATGGTGCAGAACGATTTGAGCTTTAAATTGCTTACTCTATGTGCTTTATTACAGCCCCGTCACAATGTCGATTTTCAACGACGCAAAAATACCAGAATATGAAGAATTACTTTCGACGGCAGATAGAAAAATTGCATAGGTAGGCCAGTCTATCTCTAATTCTCAACATTGGTGTAGGAATTTTTCACATTTGATTTCAGAGAAAATGGTGAGTTTTCGGGGTCTGAAGCAGTCAACATACTTGAAGAATATCTCCAAGCAAACCGCGAGCAGTTTTCTGCTCATGTGGTGAAAAGAGAAAACGCAGTAAAGGTAGGAAGAGTTGGTAGAACGCATCAGCAGTTCTTCTTCAAAGATTCTACTTCAACATAATGCCCATCTGGAAGTATTTGGTTCATATATTAGGGTGGTCGGTAAAAAATGGGGCAGCTTAATTTTTATTAAATTTTAAGATTTTTTGTTTCGGTCAACAACAAGCAGGCTGCAACGTAAACGTCGCTTATATAAGCGACCTTCGCCTATTATTCTGGCAAAGCGTCAACGCTCCTCTCCCACAACCCTACGCGTGGCTCCCTGAAGAACGCGAACAGGGTTTTTTGAACATCGCTCATTCTTGCGCTGCCATACCGTAAAGTTATAGAACAATTGATATACCATTCGAAAGAGCTCTTCATGCTCTTTCAAACAATATATTGAATGTACATGATTTCTTTCTATTTCCGGGTAAAAATAGCGAAGTACCTTTAAATATCGCGATTTTTTGGCGCAACAAACACCAGTAAATCAATTTTCAATCTGTATTTTCCGAATATAGATGAAAATTGAGGTAAGCTACATATAAATGGATAGAGCCTAAAAAGTCTGAGAGAGAATAATTTATTCTAATACTTATCAAAATTGGGAAGTTTAATTTTCTTTTTTGAGAAATCTACATTTATTCTCTAGGTGCCCCATTTTTTACCGATCACCCTAATAGCATATCTCAAAAATCCGTTGAGATTCATGATAGGTGGCTGCACACTTATTATGGCTGCTGTTATCTAACTACAGTGACTGGAAGGCAAAAGCAGAGTGCTATATGAAATCAACCTGTTTGTTTTTATCTGTGTCATGATTGCGGGTGTTTTCAAGCAATTATCGATTATACGAGCGAACTTATAAAGTGCGGTTCATAATTATACGAACACCCCCAATTTTGGGAGTTCCTGGACTTTTTGGAAGAAACTCAAAAAGTCGTTGATACCACGCGAAAGAGCACTGCCGGAAATGGTATATGATCCATAGGAATGATAATCGATATCAATTTTAGGAGTGTTTTTACGCCTAATGTGAATTTTGAGCGGTTCATAATTATACGAACACCTCAAACAAAGGTCCATTTTTCATTCAAGATTGCAATCTTTCGGGTCCAAATTTTTTGTGGAGTTACAGTAACAAAGTGTGAAATGCCTGCTACACACTGAACCCAGTGCAGTTCAAAAAGAGAAGCGTTACTTATCCCAGATGGCTCCAAATGCTTTTGGAGTCATTGCGCTCCAAAAACGTCTGTTTTTCTATGGTTTACGCACTCTAATTAGCTTCTGCCAAAGCTATGAGATAAAATAAACTTTTTCGATAGATATTTTGTTTGACGCTTGGAAAATCTTTGCGTTTTCGTGCCGTGTTTCGAATAAGTTCCATCTTTACCGTAAAGTTAGCGCAATTTCGAGTCTCAAAACTCAGCTTCTGTCTCGCGCAAACATTTGGTATGAAGCAGCTGCATTGCTTGCACGATGATGTATCCGTGCCAAAGTTTTTGGGTTTTTTGCAGGACTAGCCTTGAACTACGGAGCAAAAAACCAGATAAAGGGGTGATTGCAATAGTAAAAACAGTGGATTTGGTGAAATGACGCCTGCGTGGCCAGAACAAATGCTCAACACTGCTGATTTTTTTCTGGCCAACTCCCAGTCTTGTGAACTTTTACATATTATGTACTTACTTCATTCTAGGACTTTAGAAGCTGAGTTTTGAGGCTCGAAATTGCGCTAACTCTACGGTAAAGATGGAACTTATTCGGAAAACGGCACGAAAACGCAAAGATTTGCCAAGCATCAAACAAAATATTTATCGAAAAAGTTTATTTTATCTCATAGCTTTGGCAGAAGCTAATTAAAGTGCGTAAACCATAGAAAAACAGACGTTTTTGGAGCGCAATGACTCCAAAAGCATTGGGAGCTATCTGGGATAAGTAACGCTTCTCTTTTTGAACTGCACTGGGTTCAGTGTGTAGCAGGCATTTCACACTTTGTTACTGTAACTCCACAAAAAAATTGGACCCGAAAGATTGCAGTCTTGAATGAAAAATGGACCTTTGTTTGAGGTGTTCGTATAATTATGAACCGCTCAAAATTCGCATTAGGCGCAAAAACACTCCTAAAATTGATATCAATTATCATTCCTATGGATCATATACCATTTTCGGCTGTGCTCTTTCGCGTGGTATCAGCGACTTTTTGAGTTTCTTCCAAAAAGTCCAGGAACTCCCAAAATTGGGGGTGTTCGTATAATTATGAACCGCACTTTACTTGAGTAATTTGGACATTTTAGGTACTTGACATGTGGTTGCGCGAGAATGTTATAAGTCCATTAAACAGCAACTACAAAGACCCCCCATCACTTTTTCAAGACAGCAAACGATCTATGTACGTAATGAACCGAGACGAAGATCACAAGTGAGTAGAATCTTGTCAGAATTCGTTTTATTCTTGTTTGTTACAATATGCATATTTTTGAATTATTGTATGTAAAATCAATTTCATGAAGTATATAGCCTTGTACCAGCGTTTTATAGATGTAATTTTATGGTGACTGCATTTTCCCTTTCATCATTTATATCTACTGTCTTCTTGTTCTTCTGTACCCTTTCTAGTCGCTCTCGTATAAAATGAGCCAAAAACTGTAGTGTTCGACCTGTATGTATACCTACGCGGAAAAAAAATGGATCATACTCACAACTTTCAATCTCAGGTTGTACATCTGCGCTACTCGCAACTTTTGATCTCAGGTTGTACATCTGCGCATCTCCCATGAACACTAACAGAGAGAGCAGTAGGCGCCCGTCAAGAAGCAGTTCATTCAAGAGGTTTTTCTCTCCTGGTAGATGTGAGTTTTGATTTGCGTATATCAATCATTCAGTTATAGTGCGATTTGTTGCAGCAAAATGTCCCGAAGCAGCGACAAACTCACAGGATGTGGTGGTTTCTCGTTCACCATCGTCGATTAGTGTTGGATGTGATTCAGTGCAAGCCGTTAACTTTGTACTGAATCCAGTACAAAAGTTTGTAACAAATACAGTGCAACAAAAAACACAAAGTCGTCCCTTAGCAGGTGGGCGAGTATTCTTGAATATGCTGTTTTGAGTACTTCAAGGTGCTTTTTTTAAATTGGTGAAGACTCCTAGAGATAGTGCCAAAAAACGACGACTAGAAAACCTTGAAAGCACCGTCCACTCAAGATCTCGAATCATTGTTTTTGTCGACTTCAGGCCTTCTGAAAGCCCTGATTCCGAATATGGAGTCGAAAATACGCGAAAACCCCAAAATTCCCTGTTTCGAGAACCCTCTGCAATCAAGTAGGCGGGGCGACCGTTGTCGTCCCGCCTACTTTGCTACTTCCGGAGCGGGTTTCTAGCTCCAGAAGCAGTCTTTTGTGGTGAAGTTTGGGGGTTTGCCTAGTATGGGGGCCCACACTAGTATGCCATCATAATCTTGCCAACCTCCATTCTGGGTGGACGGTGCCTTTGAGATAGCAAACGCTGCAGTTTTTTCTAGATGTAGGTGATCTTCATTTTACTCCAGAGGAAGTTCGGTTGCATGACGCCGCTCTCTTTCGACTTCTTACCATAGTTGATGTCCCTATGCTTGATGACATAACAAGTCTTCCCGGGCATGAGTCGGTGTGTTGACTGTATAACCTTTCTCTTAACAGTATAGAACAATTTGAAATATCTCTTGCAGAAAAGTGTCTCAATTCTATCCTCAATACTCTCAAAAATGGGCTTCAGCGCCGTCTCTGCTGCAGTCCTGCACTTTAAAGATGAAGAAGAAATGGATGATCTTTTGCACAACACCCCAGCGATTAAGTACTGATGAGCTTTCTGCTCTTTGAGTTCAAAAATCATTGGCACTTTGTAGACCGATAGTGCCGTGGTTCCAAATGGCTCGCATCTGCGCACCCACGCTTCATTTCAAATCTAGTGGAAGTGCAAAACCTAGCAAGACGGAAGTTCACAACTGGGCTAAACAATCACTTCAAGCGGTAAGATCCTTTCAACTAAAAATGCCCTATTATTTTTGAAAACCACTTAGTTTTGACTGATAAGAAAGCTCTAGACATTTTTGCGGTCTGTTATTCCTCAGAATATAATCCATGCATCGTGCAGTTCTCCAGTTGTAGGCTTTTGGGGGCGAAGTTTGTTGATCATATCGTTTTACTTGCTATTCAAGTCAAATTGCGCACAGCCTGTGCATGCGGTCATGTATGTAAGTATGTGTCTACTATCTATTGACCATGTGGGAGTGGTAACGTTTATGAAAGCTGAAGATTTGGAGGTCGAAACCCCTCATAATCTCGAATTTGCGCCTGTATTCTTCATAAAAAGCTTCAATTGCGCTCGCTCTTACCGTAATCTTGTAGGCTATAAGGCTGCGATATGTCGGTGCTCTGATCTCACATATCTTTTGTTTAGGTTTCTAGTCGCTATTCCTCAATCACGCACCGTGGCTCATCCCCGCTGATTCCAACCGAATTCACCTCCATCCTGGAGGCTATCGTTAATCAATTACTCGGCAAGAAGGGCAAAAAGACCAAACTGGCTTTGCAGTGAGTCTCCTGCAACTTTCCGCTAACTGAATTGGTGCATGTGTTTCTGCAGATATCTCTGCCTCATGATCCCCCAACAAGTACGTTCCCATCTTGTTAATGTCGTGCACTTCCTCCTTCGCACGATAGGAACTGACGAATACATGTCTATTAGGAGCCCTTTCTATCTGGGAAAAAAGGTGAGTCTGAATTTGATGTATTGTAATCATCAGCTACGAAGTTTTACATGTCATCAAATTGTCTGATATGATTCACACACATGATCCCAACTGATATTGACGATTTCCTTTAATTCCCTTTATTTTTTTTTTCAATTTTTGGCAAATTTTCATGTGATGTCTAGAGCTGCATAAGGGTTGGAAGCTAATACTAATCCAAGTTTATTCTGTCAAATGCTTAGGAAGAGATAGAATCTAGCTTGATGGGAAAAGGCGCTGTTGCACTAATGAAATCCATGAGTATCGTGACTTGGCCGGGTTCCATATGTTTGTCTAGGCGACCTTTTGTAATTTAGTCAAGAGTTTTTTTTACTGAATACAATCTATCTACGCGTGCAAAAACCCACAACTTCTTCCAAGAAAACATTTGGCATATGGGGGTAATAGGTTTGAGATGAGCTTTCCAAACGCCCCCTTCAGCGGTATACATCACACCTCTGACGGCACAGCAGTAGCCCTCCCTTGCTTATATGCCATCATGCCTTGTATGGCAGTCAATCTTGCTTTTGAAGCATTTTTTTCAGGGTGACAATGAGAACTTTGAAGTCGTTCTGAATGAACTTCGCCCCTTCATCTTTCCGCAAAGTATAGAAATACCGGATCAAAACAGCATTGTCGAGGTTGGTGTCTCAAGTCTTGTCTGATGTCTCTCAGCAAAATCTCTTTGCAGGTTTTGATGCAGTTGCAAAAAGAAGGATCACTAGGAAAAGAGACGCCAGAATTGACATCTGACCTGCAAAATATGAGGTATGTAACTCACACTGAGTAGGATTCTAAATAATCTTTCTGTATGTAGTTGTAGAGCGAATGCAGATAAAGCAACAGTTCCGATTCGATACTGTGAAGCTGAATCGTCTGTGAAAGGATTTGACGTTGACGCTGAGTTAGCTCGTGCTCTGAGTGCTATCATAGACGATCCTCGGATAACTTTAGCTGAAAAACAGAAGAAATGTGAGCTTTTCAAGCAGCATCATCCAAAGATGTACAGGAGATACTTTGCTCATCTTTCATGGTAACTTGTGCTTCTAACGATTTCGTATGCATGACCTATCGCTCATATTCTTTTTTTCTTTGAATAGCATTAATTCAGATAATTATGGTCTACTCAGATTTAATTTTTGTTAGCATAAATTCATGATACTTAACCGTAGCCATTTACATAAATATGATGCATTATCGCCATCTTAAACGTGATTCACGTTGTTTCCTTCTTGTGCATCATTCTAATCGCATAATCTTCTAGGTCAAGATTTTCTTGCTATTTTTACTGATTCAAAAGCTTGTAATATTCCTAGAACAACGAATTGAGTTAGAATCTGATTATATAGAATATATGCCGATGATGATCTCTCAAGTCTGCAGTGCTTACTCAGGGGTCACATCAGATGACGCTTGCTATCCTCTATTGAAACTTGCTGATTGATAGGTATAGACTAATAAATAAATGATTGCCCTGGGTGTATCAGAAGTAAGAGAAGCTTCGCTTTAACCTTCAGTGAAGAGGAAAGTGCCATGGCTTTTATGGTCGAGGAGGACTCCGACCACTGCGGTGTGCCGCAGCGTTCATAACTCGCTTGGCCTACGGCATAGTGGTCACGATTCCGTCGCGCTGCGGTTTCTGTGGAACGACAACTGTCACGCATTGATTGCATGCCCTCGTGTCTGCTACGGCGGTTGTGGTAGTCGTCCGGCGCGACGGATCGCAGACCCTTTTTGGCTAGGGCATAGTTCTGCAGCGATAATCGCCGCGATTTCGGCAAAATTCAGCGATGTCGCGTCGCACGCCGCACAGGCGACTGGGCAATATCACTGAGATGCGAGGGAGATCTTGAGAACTTTTTATGAATAGCGCTGGTGTTTCAGATGTTTTTATTCGAAAAAGAAATGAAACTTGGTTGAAGTAGTTGTACAGAGATACTTCTAGTTTCGAGGCTTTTTCCTAACCTTAAAATCGTCGGATGACTTGTTTTTCGAAAGTGTAAGCATTTCTAGCGAGGTGGTTTTTTGGAGTGTTTTTGGGTGGTTTTTGTGTTAGAGTCTTTGCTTTTGCAAAGTTAGTACACATTATCACTTTGCTCGTTTGCATATTTTACGTTTCGCTATCCGTATGAATAGAGGAAATTATCGTCCTTACGTGCACCAATACCAAACGGTTATGCTTGTTCGCTATCTTCGCAATGATGCTGTGTTTGACTTTTTGAAAAGGCGTTTAATGTGGGTCTTTGCTAGAGCACTACAAAATCCACGTACTAGTTTGTTCCACCTAAAAATTTGGTGAAGAGTGTCTTAATAGTAGCTGTTCGCTTCCAGAGGCCGACGTTCCTAGGTGAGATTCACTATGTTAAGAACTGGTAAGCTCGTGAAAATTGGATTGATTTGGTGAAAGGTGGGCAAAGTGTGAGAATTCTTTGTACTAGCTTTCATCACGATCGGCATGAGGGCTCTATGCTGAGAGTGAAGTGAGTGGAATAAAGCATATCGCACAAGAACAGCTTGCTCAGTTTGCGTACACCTGCCCTTTGTGTGCAGAGATATGAAATCGCGAGCATTAGGGGTCGTTCAGACCGCGCCGGAACCCGCTTAAACCCGTTCAAATACGTCCGAACCCGTCTGAACTGCCTAAGCGCAGCAGGTTGCATTCTTTTGCGTTCGTTTTGCGTAATTTCCTTTTTTTCAATTTCAGCAAAAAAGATCGAAACCCAAAAGTGAAGGTGGTCACTCTGTACCAGCTCAAAAGTGAAGGTAGGCGGAAAATCGGCTCCGACTATCGCACCTCTGCTCCCAGCCCCGTAGCTCAATCTTTGCAATCAATAAAATCAATAAAAATCGACAAAATAGATATTGAACGATGAAAAAAGGTAGCCTACGACACCCGCCGCTCTCCGAAGTGTACGTGTGCCAAGTTTGGTCTGGATCGATTCAGAAAAAATTTTTTTTCGGAACATACGTACACACAGACAGACTTACAGACAAACAAACAGTCAGACAGATAAACAGAGTTCACCTTCATATATAAGATGATAGCCTTGCGTTCAATCAATGCGGCACCACTTTTTACAACGGAAAAAATGCTATTTCTACAACTTTATGTGTTACTAAAAAATTTATTTCCTATTCTTTTCTCAGGTTTTTTCACGAACAAACCATTTCCTCTCGAACGACGGTGGAAAGTGCGTGAGCAAGGTACTAAAAATTCAGAACTGAAGTGGGAAAATGGTTGAGACGCTGCAACGAACAAGTTCCGTAGCCGGCGCGGTATGAATGCAACCTCAGGCATACCTCGAGCGGAGGCTCAAGCCTCAAGTGGAGGCTTTTTTACCATTGTGAAAACCCGGCACTTTTTTAAAGGACCGCAGGCATCTGAAAGCGGAGGACGAGACGGTTCCAATGGTGACTACAACTCGTACAAGATCATCTGCAAAAGCCATGGATTTTTTTTTTACATCATAAACTCAAAAATCTTCAAAAATCACTAGGCATACTCTTCGCCCAAACGCTTTGAACGGACCTGAGACATGCTATATACAGGGTGCCCCAAAAAATGTACTCATTGTTTGATTGTAAATAACTCTCTTGTAATGAAGTGTTTCGGGAAGCTTTAGGCACCATTTTGTAGAGCGAAGTTCAACTAGGACTACAGTATAGAGCAAATCATCCATCTCTCTTCATTACTGTAGGATTACGGTAGAAACTTGAAACATATGGTGTCAATGTGAAAAAAGCTGCCGTTTCAAAATTTTTCAAAAAAAAATGTGAAAACTGTGTAATAGGGTTTTTATGGACGCTCAGTTCAATACTCAACTGTTCACAAGATTGCGAAGCTTCCTAAACAGCGGTGTAACCGCACTTTTTAGGAACATTGAAAAAATGGCGCTATCCCTCTTACATGGCATAACTCTTCAAAGGAGCATCATAGTAAGTTGGGAACTTTACACTTAGAATCAGCAGCTCTACTTGGCCTATAAAAGTTCTCAGGCTGTTTTGTTTCCTTTCTGAGTCAAAATATGGTCTTTCATGGCTCAAAACCCTCTTTGAAGCTTCCATTGTAATCCTACATAATGAAGAGAGATGAGTGATTTGCTCTATACTGTGAATTTAAGTTGAATTCGCTCTTCAAAATGGTACCTAAAGCTTCCCGAAACAATTCATTACCCAGTGAGTGCATATTTTTGGAACACTATTTCCTGAAAACGGAGGACAAGGCGGCTTTGATGGTGACTATTCCCATGTACAAGCTATTCATCTGCAAAATTTATGAATTTTTTTAATGTCGAAAACTCGTAAGTGTCCAGAAATCACTAGGCACACCTTTAACTAAGTACTTCTATGGACGGACTCTAGGCAAACTATTTATTCTTTGAAACCAGAGTGGGATGTTGTACCACGGGACTTTCCTCGCTGACGTTGCTGTTCAACAGCAGCTACTATTTTTTTCCTCCTCGGAATTCGTGAATGCCTATAAATCTACTTCGTCCTTTCCGATACACAATTAATTCCCGTACAAATATCTCTTTTGCTTAATCTTACCTCACTGTTGATTCTTCTTCTTCGTTTTTGGTGAAGGCGATCACTTTGGTCCCGGTTCAAGGATGAAGGGAGGGTGAGCAAATTCTCACACCATCCCACGTATGCCCTGAACAGCAACCGCCTCCGTTAGACAGCTGCGCCAATTCTACAATTGTAGCTTCTCCTTCGGACGAATGACTATGTCCACTACTCTTCAGTAGCTGCTAGACATTGGAATATGCCCACTGTATGCATCACAAACAAAATGCAGGGCCAAGCTACGTGTCGCAATGGCCTAAGGCACTCAATGCGGCGACAGCGACTCTGTTACTCAAATAGAGAAAATTTATCAAGCACCGAAAATATTTTTTCCGAGGGTGGATAGCAGTGTCAGGAATGAATCAAGTAAAACAATTTGAAAACAGCGTCAGTACAAAATGAAGTAGCTTGGCTTGGCTTTTCATGAAGTTGCTTACTGCAATGTTCTTTAGTCTTCGGAATTTTACAAATGCAGGAACGGGTTTTTTTCCAAATTTTATTTGATTTATATTTTTACATTCGTGCTTCATCTCATTGTCATCGACAAAATTAATGTTCGAGAATGCTGCTCAACTGTAAACACAAACACACACAGACAAACAGACAGATACGCTCTTTATTGTAAGTTATGATATTCATACTCGAATAAGTTATCATGAATTGAATGAAGAAATATTTAAACTAATCGAATAATTGAATAAATGAAATTGCGAATATCAAACTATCCGAATACTGGAACAGTCAAATCTTAAAAACTTGTTGAGCACGAAATCGGTTCCACCATGCTTTCAAATATTCGGATATCTGAGTAGGTGCTTTTTCATGACATTAAAAAATCGAATATTCAGACAAGCCATTTTCTCAACTGGCATGATAAACGATTGTTAAAATCGCTGTCTCTTTCATATATTCAACTGTATTAATCAAATAACCAAATTTTTCGAATAGTTTGTTCGAATATTCGGCCTCAGCTACAGGCTCAACCATTCGACCACCACGCGTTGCAGTCGAATATTATGTGCGAAGGTGCCTGTTTGTTGTAGATTCTTTCGCATCTTCTAGCAGAAAAGTGGGAAGATTTGGAAAATGAAAAAAACCTCAGAATATGCAAATATCGATAACCACACCTATAAAAGTGCGGAAGTGACTCTTTTTTTTTGCAAATATTGAATCAATGGAAAATCTTCTCTTGTCTGGTTATATTATTGCTTATGCAGCAAGAAAAAGCGCCGATGCACATCCAGGCTGCCAAAGAACGACATATACGCAGGACAGACATTTTTTGATCGAAAGTCCAAATTTTGTTTTAGCCTCGTTTTCCCTTCACCCATCAGAAGATTTGACATACTAAGAAGTAAAGAATATTGCATATTTTCTTGCTCTAACTGTGCATTAGCACTTCCTCAAGTAAATTCATTCGAGCACAAACTCGACTCTGAGAGTAATACTGAGATAGAACACGAAAAAATGCCTTAGAGGGAGGGGCCGGGTTTTCTACTGCTTTGGGTCGTTTTTATGTTTCTTTGTATTTCATCCCCATGCCACCTGCCGAATGTATCAAGGAATGGTTAATGTTTTGTCAACTTTTTTGCTGGCTCGTTACTCTTAAAATTGATGTTTTTGAGCTCTCATCTCTTTTTTGCAGTTTAGCAATGCTTTCGAACGCCTATTGGACAAATGCATCAATGCATTAACAATCTCCTATACCAAAAAATCAAAATATGCTGCAATCATATCGAAATTTCTTACAATAAATAGCCGCTGAGACGCATTCCTTACCAGTCCACTTTCGTTGTTTCGACGATGTTGTGTTTCATTTGAAAAAACCTCATCCTTCCCAAAGCTGAAACATTTTATTAACACTAATGCTCTTCCATGGATCAGATTTTTCTTTTAAGAGCAAAGCAGGATCTGCGCAAGGAACTGACTCACAAGAAGTTTGAATTTAAGGTCTAATAAAGTTCGAAGATCCAACGATCGAATTTCTTTTTGAAAGTTTCAGGATCTAAGTTGTTCCTGTATATTCCCTCAAATATAGCAAGGACAGTTGTAATTTTGCTGTAACTGGTATACGAAAGGCAAAATAAGGTGAAGTTAGGAAAATTGCTAATTCTCGGTTTTTAGAGGTAATTTTTGGCCTTTAGTCATATTTCTTGTTTCCTGACAAACACTGCTCGCAAAAACTGAAAATCTCCAGTTGGTTCTTGCGAAGATATAAATGCTCATGTACAAGCCAACAATGATTCGTTTGCAGCATTCCGATTCTCATTTTTAGCTACGAGAGAAATACCATGTCTTTCTAAGAAAAACTCGTGCGGAGAGTATAGGCATAGGGAAGTTTGAGTGGCAACATTTTTCAAAGGATTCAAGATTATATTCTTAAGCTTATTTAACGCAGAAATCATCAGGCGATTGCTTTAGTGGTACCTTGAGGGCTTGCTTTATCGAATCTTGTGTTTCTACAATTTTTTTCAATCTTTTCTTCTCGCCAATTTCTGATCTCCTGCGGTAGCATGAGGAAAGCACGAGGAACATGCAGTAATAAAGTTATCATGCAATCATCATCAGTAAGTTTGGTTAGTGAGAGTTACCAGATCTATGTGAAGTAATTATTGCCTTTCTCAAATTGTACATTACTTGTCATACGGCAAATAAAAGGCATGATTGCAGAATGCGAGTACTGATCTTTTCGTTTGTTCTCTCATCATGCTACTGTCTTCTTGGATTCCCGAGGTGGCAGCAGTTGGAGCGAAGGGATTACTTCTTTGTAACGGTCAAGCCGGCTAGAGTATTTATGGTTTTGTATGACAAAGGTTACTGTGAGTAGAAATGCCAAGCCGAGCTCCACTTTAAATCATAATTTCAGTTCACAAAACCAAGCTGGCTAACGTCGCAACGGACAAAAATGGATTTTTCAAAATTTCAGGCACTGCTAAAGAGATATTCCAAATTAGTCCACAACTCCTCATTTACACTTGGTGCAACCGTAAAAGGGTACTGTTTGTTTTTTCTTTGATGATGAACATTTGCATTTCCGAAAGAACGTTGAATTACCCTAATTTCACGCGTACAAGGCGCGGTGTGGTCCTAGCTTTCATCGAGCTGCTCAGCCGCCCCAACGTGTTTTAAAAAGCGATCCTTATGCCGCACGATTTGCCAGGCAAAACGCAGCACGGTATGGGGTTCCTTTGGTTGCGAAGTCCTTTGCCGTGTTTGGGCTGGTCGATGAAAGCTAGGACCACCCCGCGCCTTGTACGCGCAAAATTAGGGTACTAAGCTTACAAGACTACACGAATGATGTTCAGGATGGATTTAATTCGAAAACGAAGGAGATCTGCATAGACATTCCACCAAAGTATATAAGCAGAGGAAAAAAAGTAAAGCAATACTGGGACGTCGATATTGAGCTCGGCACAGAGGCTAACTTATGCTCAATTTCCGCCGCGCAATGAATAAAGACTGTCGTCCGCAAATTTGAGATTCCGCAAATTTGAGATGTACGGGACATGGATTAATGTCACATGAAGAAATCTCAGAAATGTATTTGTCAGAGTAATTCTGCGCATCTTCTTTTTTCTTCTTGTCATTCCTTTAAGCTATATGAATTTAGTTTCTTGACGTCCTTCGTCCTTTTTGCAATGTTTTTAAAGTTCACATCAGGACAATGGAAAGAAGAAGAGAAAAATTTAAACACGGCGTTAGGCCAAATAAGGCATGTGCAGCGAGACTCAAAACTTTGGCCACTCCATATTTTCACGTCAGCTTTACTCACTTTCCAAGTTCTCCTAAAATAGTTCGTATTAAAATCAAGTTTTCCTGCTTGACGGTTTGAAGATTCTATCATAGGAATTTTTCGTTTAAGCGTTCTATAAAGGCGCCTGGAATCTGATTTTAAACCCGTCTATATTACATTACTGTCTTATCACCGCTGATTTTGCGCAAACAATGCTTTTTGAGCTGCGGAATTTCGAATTAGCCCACTTAAATTAAATTATGTTAAGCATTTGGGGCGTTCTAGGTACTGCAATTTCGGAGTATTGAGGTATCTATCAAAATTGGCGCATACCCAGTGATTTATCGGGAGTGGCGGGTATTTTACTGCGATGGTGGATTCGGATCGTGCAGACTTGCACAGTCGGGTAGATGGTTTATACGCATGCTACAACTTGAACAAAACGTTTTTCGCGAAGTTGAAAAAAAAACTCTAGGGCAAGCAAGTTTCTGTTATTTCAGTAACTGCACTGAAAACGTTCTCCGAAGAAGTTGTTTGTGGTATGTCGGCTTCAAAATTCAACTGCGATTTTTTGGTAAATGCAGCTCGTTGAACACGTTTCCAGGTGAATAGATTTAAAGCATTTGAGCAAGAAGGATAAAAATTGAGTTGGCTAATAAAGATTTTCTTCTTGACATGCAACTTCGAAGCTCAAATAAAAACTCAAGTAACTTCACGATCCATTTTACGTTGACTATCGCTGTGGTAAGTTCCGGCATTGTAAAATAATACGTATCCGTTGCTTTCCCTGATATACAGTACTCAGCTGATCAATTTTCAATGATGTATTTCAAATGTGCGTTCATTTCTAACCTCAAAATCGCTCAAAACCGGGTGTGTAGAAGACGACGGCGAATAGCTTAAATTTGGAATCGGCTTTCATTCTCTTCAGGATATGTAGAAATCGCCTAAGAAGGCGATTTCTACATATGGCCGTGGCCGCTTCGACTAATAACCCTTTCTTTGTAAGATCTCCTACTTTAAGCAACTATAATTTGATTTTAAGACCAGTGAATTTAGCTATCATAGTACGTGAACAGCCACAGTGGCGCGTTCCTAGCCGACATGCATTTTGTAGTTTTGTATTTGTGTTTTACGTGTATCTTGAACTATATTTATCTCGAAAACATTGAAGCTGCCAACAGCGCCTATACATTAGTTTCACCTAATTGGAACGCCACTTTGAGATAGAAACTTAGGCCAAGAACCCTGTATTTGCAATGTTTGTAAAATATTAACCGAGAGCCAGGCGCTTAAATAAAGAAATTTGCCGGAACCTTGTCAAGAAGAGCAAAGTAAGAAACAAACCACTGGAACCCAGCACAGACGCCAACAGTTTTCACATACAGGCTGCTGGATGACAAGGTGCAGTCCTTTGGGCGCGAATGCGGCTTTATTGTCTGCTGGAGAGGGCCTAAGGCATACCTGCGATCCCAGTCGCGTCGTGAATTCAGTCTCGGACCTATGTTTCGAGTCCGCAGCGCACTCGCCCCCAACTGTGTGGTCCCGCCACGTCTGTGTTAGATTGACGCTGCGACGAATCGTGGGCCTTTTTTGGACTGCTATACTCTCAAAATGGGCGATGTCGTCGATAGTTCTGCACCAACGATGGGCAAATCGCTCAAATGGATTCTTTTTTGTGAGAAGTTTTGTATTTTTTGGAAATGCGAATCTCATTTAGAACTGTTTTATCTCTTATAAGCGCTTCGTCTCTGCATGAGAAAAGGATGGTCATCGAACGCTCCATCCTATTTATCTTGAAAACAACACATACGAAGTATATAGTTGCTATGCTTACCATATGCTACCCACCTCTGTGTCAGCATTCACCGTTTACTCTTCAGTAGCTGCTAGACATTGGAATATGCCCACAGCATGCATCACAAACCCAATGCAGGGCCAAGCTACGTGTCGCAATGGCCTAAGGCACTCAATGCGGCGACAGCGACTCTGTTACTCAAATAGAGAAAATTTATCAAGCACCGAAAATGTTTTTTCCGAGGGTGGATAGCAGTGTCAGGACCAGGGTCAAGCGTGGGGTGCGGCATGCCACACCTGGGGGTCGTAATGAGGAGTCAAAAGGGGAGGGGGTCGTAGTTGAGTAATCTGATAATAGTGATAACATGATATTCGTATCATATTTATAATTAGCATGTCAATTAACCCTTGTAGACAAAGTTTGAGCGAATGAAGATTCAAGATACTAGGCTACCTAAATGAAATGGTCAAATTCCAACATGGTTAACTTTATTTCAAAGGTGAATTAGCTATCCGTTTTTGCACTCATGACAAAGCACTACTCCCTCTTTGTCCACCTCAGGAATCTCGCTTCAGAAGACTTGCAAACTGTGGAATTAGAAGCCAACCAAAATCTCGTTTTTCCCATTTTTCGCTTTTGATCGCTGTGCTTTCACCAAGTATTACTTAGAGTTAAGAAGACAAGTCAGGCTCCAAATAGTCCTGTGGAATCTACAAGGTTTAGGCTATCGATTCATATAAATATTGTCCGCTAAAAATGTTTTTTTGCTACACTTAATGGGGTGCGGCACACCCCCTTAAAAGCTGCGGCAGCCGCAGCTTTTAAGGGGGTGTGCCGCACCCCATTAACTTGCCTTCAAAACCAGAAAGCGTTCCATTGCTGGTATGAGTATTGAGCACATAGCTTCTTCTTGCTACATTGGAAATCTGGAGCCAAACGTCCCACCCATAAGAAAATTATGGCCCTTTCAATATGCCCATTCAGATCAAAATCAGCCGTCAAATTACGTATGATTGTAAAGTGCAGTCACAGAAAATCGGGCGTACAGCTCTCAGAAGTCCGAAAACTCTCCAGAAAAAGATGGTGTCCTCCAGAATGTTACACTTTGAGGTCCAGAGGTTAAGAGGAGGAAGAAGGGGTCGTTTCAGGGTTTTCATGGGGGGGGGGGGAGGTTCGAAAGACTTGCGCCTGACCTCTTTCTCAACTCTGGTAATGCTATCTTAGGCATATAGTTCAGGGGGGGGGGGTCTTGTTAAGACAGCAATCAGGGGGGGGTCGTAACCAGCGATCGTGTGCCACATCCCTTGCTTGACCCTGGTCAGGACTGAATCAAGTAAAACAATTTGAAAACAGCGTCAGTGCAAAATAAAGTAGCTTGGCTTGACTTTTCACGAAGTTGCTTACTTCAATGTTCTTGAGTCTTTGGAATTTCACAGATGCAGGAGCGGGCTTTTTTCCAAATCTTATTTGATTTATATTTTCACATTCGTGCTTCATCTCATTGTCATCGACAAAATTAATGTTCGAGAATGCTGCTCAACTGTAAACACAAACACACACAGACAAACAGACAGATACGCTCTTTATTGTAAGTCATGATATTCATACTCGAATAAGTTATCATGGATTGAATGAAGAAATATTTAAACTAATCGAATAATTGAATAAATGAAATTGCGAATATCAAACTATCCGAATATTGGAACAGTCAAATATCTAAAACTTGTTGAGCACGAAATCGTTTCCATCTTGCTTTCGAATATTCGGATATCTGATTAGGTGCTTTTTCGTGACATTAAAAAATCAAATATTCAGACAAGGCATTTTCTCAACTGGCATGATAAACGATTGTTAAAATCGCTGTCTATATATTCAACTGGATTGATCAAATAACCAAATTTTTCGAATAGTTTGTTCGAATATTCGGCCTCAGCTATAGGCTCAAACTTTCGACCACCACGCGTTGCAGTCGAATGTTATGTGCGAAAGTGCCTGTTTGTTGCAGATTCTTTCGCATCTTTTAGCAGAAAAGTGGGAAGATTCAGAAAATGAGAAAAACCTCAGAATATGCAAATATCTATCCAACATGTTACAGAATATTGCATATTTTCTTGCTCTAAAGGTGCATTAGCACTTCCCCAAATCAAATTCATTCGGGCATAAACTCAACTCTGAGAGAAATACTGAGATAGAATGCGAAAAAATGCCTTAGTGGGAGAAGTCGAGTGTTCTACTACTTTCGGCCGTTTTTATGTTTCTTAGTCTATCCCCATGCTACCTGCTGAATGTTTCAAGGAATGCCTGATGCTTTGTCAGGTTTATTGCTGGCTCGTTAACTTTTAAAATTGATGTCTTTAAGCTTTGATCCCTTTTTCACAGTTTCGCAATGCTTCCGAACGCCAATTGGACAAATACATCAATGCATTACCAATTTCCTATACCAAAAAATCAAAATATGCTGCGATCAGATCGAAATTCCTTACAATAAATAGCCGCTGAGACGCATTCCTTACCAGTCCACTTTCGTTGTTTCGACGGTGTTGTTTCATTTGAAAAGACCTCATCCTTCCCAGAGCTGAAACAGTTTATTAATACTAATGCTCTTCCATGGATCAAATTTTTCGTTTAAGAGCAAAGCAGTGTTCGCACAAGGACTGACTCGTAAGAAGTTTGAATGCAAGGTCTAATAAATTTCGAAGACCCAACGATCGAATTTCTTTCTGAAAGTTCCAGCATCTAAGTTGCTCCCGTATATTCCCTCAAAGTATAGCAAAGACAGTTGTAATTTTGCTGTAACTGTTATACGAAAGGAAGTTAGGAAAATTGCTAATTCTTGGTTTTTAGAGCTAATTTTTGGTCTTTAGTCACATTTCTTGTTCCCTGACAAACAGTGCTCGCAAAAACTGAAAATCCCCAGTTTGTACTTGCGAAGATAGAAATGCTCATGTACAAGCCAACAATGATTCGTTTGCAGCATTCCATTTCTCATTTTTAGGTACGAGAAAAATACGATGTCTTTCTAAGAAAAACTCGTGCGGAGAGTATAGGCATAGGGAAGTTTGAATGGCAACATTCTTCAAAGGATTCAAGATTATATTCTTTAGCTTATTTAACGCAGAAATCATCGGGCGATTGCTTTAGTGGTACCCTGAGGGCTTGCTTTATCGAATCTTGTGTTTCTACAATTTTTTTCAATCTTTTCTTCTCGCCAATTTCTGATCTCCTGCGGTAGCATGAGGAAAGCACGAGGAACATGCAGTAATAAAGTTATCACGCAATCATCATCAGTAAGCTTGGTTAGTAAGAGTTACCTACCAGATCTATGTGAAGTAATTATTGTCTTTCTCAAATTGTACATTACTTGTCATACGGCAAATAAAAGGCATGATTGCAGAATGCGAGTACTGATCTTCTCGTTTGTTCTCTCATCATGCTACTGTTTGAACTGGATGATCCCGAGGTGGCAGACAGCTGGAGCAAGGGGATTTCTTCTTTGTAACGGTAAACCCGCTGCTCGAGCATTTATGCTTTTGTGTCAAAAAGGATGTGAGTTGAAATGCAAAGCTGAGTTCCATTTTAAATTATGATTTCAGTTTTTTCCATAAAATGCCTGGATGTCGCCGCAGCGGACAAAAATGGATTTTTCAAAATTTCAGGCACTATATTCGAGAAATCAATGAATCCACAACTCCGCATTTACTCTTGTTGCAACCGTAAATGTGTACTGTTTGTTTTTTCTTTGATGATGAACATTTACATTTCCGAAAGAACGTTGAATTACTAAGCTTACAAGATTACACGAATGATGTTCAGGATGGACTCAATCCGAAAATAAAGGAGGTCTGCATATACATTCCACCAAAGTATATACGTGGAACAAAAAAAGTATGGGAATACTGGAACGTCGAAATTGAGCTCGGCACAGAGGCCAACTTGTGCTCACATCCGTCCGCGTAATGAATAAAGTTTGTCGTCCGCAAATTTGAGTTGTACGGGACATGGATTAATGTCACATGAACACATCTCAGAAATGCATTTGTCAGGGTAATTCTATGCTTCTTCTTTTTTTTCTTCTTGTATTCTTTTAAGCTATATGAATTTAGTTTCTTGACGTCCTTTGTCCTTTTTGCAATGTTTTTAAAGTTCACATCAGGAATTCAATGGAAAGAAGAAGAGGAAAATTAAAAACACCGCGTTAGGCCAGATAAGGCATGTGCAGCGAGACTCAAAACTTTGGCCACTCCATATTTTCACGTCAGCTTTACTCACTTTTCGAGTTTTCCTGTAATTGTTCGTATCAAAATCAAGTTTTCCTGCTTGACGCTCTAAAGATTCTATCATAGGATTTTTTCGTTTAAGCGTTCTATAAAGGCGCTTGGAATCTGATTGTAAACCCGTCTGTATTACATTACTGTCTTATCACCGCTGATTTTGCGCAAACAATACTTTTGAGCTGCTGAATTTCGACTCAGCCCTCTCAAATTGAATTATGTTAAGCATTTGAGGCGTTGTATGTACTCAATTTCGGATTATTGAGGTATCTATCAAAATTGGCGCATACCCAGTGATTTCGTCGGGAGTGGCGGGTATTTTACTGCGATGGTGGATTCGGATCGTGCAGACTTGCGCAGTTGGGTAGATGGTTTATACGTATGCTACAATTTGAACAAAATTTTTTCGCGAAGTTGAAAAAATATTACAGGGCAAGCAAGTTTCTGTTATTTCCGTAACTGCTCTGAAACGTTCTCCGAAGAAGTTGTTTGTGGTATGTCGGCTTCAAAATTCAATTGCAATTTTTTGGTAACTGCAGCTCGTTAAACACGTTTCGTGAATAGATTTAAAGCATTTGAGCAAGAAGGATAAATATTGAGTTGGCTAATAAGATTTTCCTCGTGACATGCAACTTCGCAGCTCAAATAAAAACTCAAGTAACTTCACGACCCATTTTATGTTGACTATCGCTGCTAATGCAAAAGAAGTTTCCGCTTTGAAAGCGAAGCAAGCTCGCGCAGCGTACTAACTCTTAACATCGTTGCAAACTAATGAGTCCCGCCTTCCGCTTGCCAGAATAATAATGACGGTGAAAGATGTCGAGCATTAAGAATGAACTGCGGAAGGTTTTCAATTTTGAATGCTTTTTCATAAATTTGACAGCTGCTACCTTGAGAGAAAAAATTACTTTGTCAGAAAAATGAAACAGTTTTCAGATAGGTCAGCAAATTCATTGAAAGACGGTTCTAATTTGACATGACATAATTTTAACAACTCTATTTCTACTGTGCTGTAGTAGTACAAATCGAGAGGACGAGCGAGTGGTGCATTCATGGAGAACCGACGAGGTTAAGTCTCAATCGCACCATTCAGTGCCTTATTTTTTCCGGGGATATTTCTTGAATCAAGCATGTAATTGCTGACTACTGCAACTCACGTAAAGATTCATTAGTCACCAGTGGCCTCTTCGATTATGTAATACAGTGCTATCCTGCTCAAGAAAAATTATCAGTAATAACCAAATGCTTTACCTTTTTGCTTTATCTCTGAGAAACTTCCTTTGGCGAAAGCACCATCCTATAAGGTTTCTGCTTCTTTCTTTGACTTTGATTTGTCCCATTGCTCGATGTGGTCCCTTTTTTGGATGTTCTTACTTTGATATTTAAGGCTTACATGCTGTAAGTACAATGTTTTGCTTTGCTGCCTATCAACAGCTGGAATCTTTGCCTTCGCGTGGATGAGACTTTTTACAGAAAAACAAACTCAAATTTCTATAGGTTTTTGATTTTTCCATGATCTTACATTTACAATAATAACAGCAGTCACTGTGAGCTACATCTTTGTGCAGAAATCTCGTCATATGCTCTGGTAAAACCTTGGCAACTTGACCACTTACGCAGCCAATAGTTTTTGGCGCTGTTTTTGTAAAGTAGTGGACTTTTGATCACTTTTTTGGGCCTAAGTGGCTTGCGCATTTACTTGACATAAACATCCACAATTCTACAAAAAGTGGAATTACGAACCCCATTTTGCTGCCCAAATGCAAAGTGGATTTGTTTGACGCGCAGTTTCTGAGGCATCCACTCAGCGAATCTGCTCGTGCTTTTGCATGTTGGACTTTCATGCGGATAGCATGCGCTGTGCAAAATTTGAGCCCAGGAGGTTGGCTGGAACTCGCGCTATGATTTTCGTGACAGACAGACATTTACACAAACAGATACCCAAAAAACGTAAACACACTTAGCGCGTTATTATAGTGGGATATTTTCGATCTTCATTATGTGGAGCATCAGTCCGATTGGTCGGTAGGATGCGCATAATGCAGGTCACTTCTGTCCAACCTATCACGATCGTTATGCTTGTCCACCACTCGCAAAGCCCTCTCCTAGCCTTATGCGATCGAAAAGACTCAATTGCCAAAAGATGCCGCAGTGTCCACATTCCTTTGAAGACTTGCTTAGGTCATTCAGGCTCCCCTTGCCTTTCTTCGTTATTACTATAGGCCAAACCTCTCCCATAATCTTTCTGCTCACGCTTAACTGATTATGGCAGTGTCATGTTAAACGCATGTGTTTCTGTCTGCAATAGATGTAAACAATCTGCAAATAAGTTCCTGCTGTTCTCGTCTTTGTATTCTTTCCTGTGTTCCTGTGATTGCATGTCGATAAGATTTAAAGTCGTATAATTCAATGACGACTCTGTATCATACTTGGGTAATTCAAGGATTTTTCATCGAATGAATGAATATCGAATAAATTCGGGAAATCAAAAATATCGAATGAATGAATTTCGAATAAATTCGGGGAATCAAAAATATCGAATGAATGAATTTCGAATAAATTCGGGGAATCAAAAATATCGAATGAATGAATTTCGAATAAATTCGGACAATCAAAAATATCGAATGAATGAATTTCGAATAAATTCGGGGAATCAAAAATATCGAATGAATGAATTTCGAATAAATTCGGGGAATCAAAAATATCGAATGAATGAATTTCGAATAAATTCGGGGAATCAAAAATATCGAATGAATGAATTTCGAATAAATTCGGACAATCAAAAATATCGAATGAATGAATTTCGAATAAATTCGGACAATCAAAAATATCGAATGAATGAATTTCGAATAAATTCGGGGAATCAAAAATATCGAATGAATGAATTTCGAATAAATTCGGACAATCAAAAATATCGAATGAATGAATTTCGAATAAATTCGGGGAATCAAAAATATCGAATGAATGAATTTCGAATAAATTCGGACAATCAAAAATATCGAATGAATGAATATCGAACATATTCGAACATTGGATTGAATTTCGAATAGATATTCGAATGATTTATCGAATAATCAAAGCAATTACATCATAAACTTGCGACATATCTGGCTAGAGCTGATCCAATCATAATCAGCCCCCTAGTATCCCCTATACCAACTCCTAGCTCAAAATTTTCCAGTAATTGTTGAAATCGATAAAATAGATTTCGGTTTCAATCAGCATCCTCATTTACCCCCTGTACCAACTTCCAAGCTCGTAGCTCGAGGTTTTCCAAAAGTCGATAAAACTTATAAAGTAAATTTTTATCCATAATCAGCACCCTCACTTACCCCTTGTACCAACTCTCAGCCCCGCAGCTCAAACTTCCCCAAA
This sequence comes from Cylicocyclus nassatus, assembly GCA_958299035.1. Classification (NCBI taxonomy): domain Eukaryota; kingdom Metazoa; phylum Nematoda; class Chromadorea; order Rhabditida; family Strongylidae; genus Cylicocyclus; species Cylicocyclus nassatus. Next base: position 68,728,230 of record CATQJL010000316.1, read on the forward strand.
AATCGATAAAGTCGGTCGGTCGGCATCTAGTCTACACATCAGCAAAAAGTTCATATTTTACCCATTATGGACGATCTAAAAAGCAGTCGATATAAATTTTTATGCTGTGCCCAAAAGATTCTTCATCAGGTGGTCTGAAAGAGACTGATGTACACCAGAATTAACTTTATTTCTTATCAGCATCAACAATGTAAAAGCAAAGGGCTTGCTCTTCTACATCAATTAAAATCCACATATGATTTTTTTTTACTGTCGCAAGCAGTCGGAAGAATGCGATTCTCCATACAGGTCAAACAGTCATAACGGTTGCAAGAGATGCATTACCGAGTTTTGCGAAAAAAAACGCGGACGAAGTGAGCTTGATTCTCAGCAGTTGGCTTTGCAACAAAGTCGAATAATCTGAATACGGAGCCATTCGAATAAAACATTCGAATAATTTATTCGAAACCTCGTTTTTTGATTATTCGAGTTCAAATTTTATTCGAAACTCTGTTTTTTGATTATTCGAGTTCCGAATATCACTCGAAAATGGAAGAACTCCGATTATCGAATTTCGAATACGAATATATTCGAATGTTTTATTCGAATGATCGAATTTCTATTCGATTCGGACCCAAGTATACTCTGTACTGAATCGTATGACTTGAAGCAAAATTTTGAAAAACGGTCTTAATAAAATTCTGATGTATAAATAAAAAACAAAATTTAGCCTGGCCTACTGGAATAATGTACGGCAAAATTGCCAAAGAGAGCGTAAACAAGGATCAAACAAAAAAACCATTTTACTCTTTAGACGATAGCGCAATTCCTTGAAAGTCTTAAGATGCATGATTTAGACGACGATTCTACAAAAAACTCAGCTATTTCGACCTCTTGCCGTAAAGCTAAAGTAAGTCTGCCGTATGATGCTTACGAAGGTCATCTTGTTGGCCAGCACCTTTGATAATCGCCTTGATTACATGCTCTGCAATTCCCTTAAAAGTACTCTATACCCTACTGATGAGTTCAAAAGTTCACAGCTGCTGGAGTTCATTGAGAACTAGAAACTGCGCTTCTCAAGTCTCCCACAGAAAGTTGGCACGAAAATGCTATGAATGTTATCTTGTTAAGGAGTGACTTTTAACGCCGGCGACATTGTCAGTGCTTCCAGTCGTGTCACGGCGATCAATTTGGTATACAATGTTTTGCAGAATTTTGGTAAAAACTCGCGGAGATCTACTACCGGAATCAAATGTTCCATCGGCTCTTGTCTTTCTCCTCTGCTCGTCTGAGTCTCCGCGCGCTGCGCGTTACTTCGTTATCCCAAATGCGGGGCACGGGGCAGTTGGTTCTGGTACCCATTTCTTTATTATTTTGAATCCACTGCAGCAAACCTTATATCCTATTATAGCTCTTGAACTCTACTTTCACGATGATAACGCCGCAAAGCCCATTTATGGTTCAAACGATGATTCTGGCGAAAGCCATGTCAAAAATCTCTTGTTTTTTCTTTATTTTCATTCTCTTCAGATTTTTTTTTCGCGACTTCAATAGATCTTGCCTCCATAATGTAGACAACGTCGCAGAGCTAGCTTCTTCAACTGTGTTGAAACATTTGATAAAAAGCTGCAAAAAGTGTTTTTGTCTATAGCTCTTGAAGTTATCAAGCAACCATTACTTTTACGCGTAGGGAATCTTGCTCAGAATTATAAGCAGAACGAGATTGACGAAATGAGAATGAGGCGAAAATTCAAGGATCGCTTCCGAAACTGTATTAGCTTTGACGTGCATTTCGACCTAGTAAAAACGGTTTGCCCGGGGCACGCGGAAGGCGACAATGCGCGCAAAATGCAAGCAATATGAAATCGCTCTTGCTGACTTTGGCAGAATTGTACTTGTGACATCGAGT